>JAGSMP010000056.1:3005000-4205000 GCA_029286625.1 Parnassius orleans
CACTCACCGGACGCGTACAGGAACAGCTTGGGGCAGCGCGGGCAGCGGTGCAGGCTGGCGGCAGCAGGTGCACTCACCGGACGCGTACAGGAACAGCTTGGGGCAGCGCGGGCAGCGGTGCAGGCTGGCGGGCAGCAGGTGCACTCACCGGACGCGTACAGGAACAGCTTGGGGCAGTGCGGGCAGCGGTGCAGGCTGGCGGGCAGGTGCACTCACCGGACGCGTACAGGAACAGCGGGGCAGCGCGGGCAGCGGTGCAGGCTGGCGCAGCAGGTGCACTCACCGGACGCGTACAGGAACAGCTTGGGCAGCGCGGGCAGCGGTGCAGGCTGGCGGGCAGCAGGTGCCTCACCGGACGCGTACAGAACAGCTTGGGGCAGCGGTGCAGGCGGGCAGCAGGTGCACTCACCGGACGCGTACAGGAACAGCTTGGGGCAGCGCGGGCAGCGGTGCAGGCTGGCGGGCAGCAGGTGCACTCACCGGACGCGTACAGGAACAGCTTGGGGCAGCGCGGGCAGCGGTGCAGGCTGGCGGGCAGCAGGTGCACTCACCGGACGCGTACAGGAACAGCTTGGGGCAGCGCGGGCAGCGGTGCAGGCTGGCGGCAGCAGGCACTCACCGGACGCGTACAGGAACAGCTTGGGGCAGCGCGGGCAGCGGTGCGGGCTGGCGGGCAGCAGGTGCACTCACCGGACGCGTACAGGAACAGCTTGGGGCAGCGGGCAGCGGTGCAGGCTGGCGGGCAGCAGGTGCACTCACCGGACGCGTACAGGAACAGCTTGGGCAGCGCGGGCAGCGGTGCAGGCTGGCGGGCAGCAGCACTCACCGGACGCAGGAACAGCTTGGGCAGCGCGGGCGCGGTGCAGGCTGGCGGACAGCAGGTGCACTCACCGGACGCGTGGGAACAGCTTGGGGCGCGGGCAGCGGTGCAGGCTGGCGGGCAGCAGGTGCACTCACCGGACGCGTACAGGAACAGCTTGGGGCAGCGCGGGCAGCGGCAGGCTGGCGGGCAGCAGCACTCACCGGACGCGTACAGGAACAGCTTGGGGCAGCGCGGGCAGCGGCAGGCTGGCAGCAGGTGCACTCACCGGACGCGTACAGGAACAGCTTGGGGCAGCGCGGGCAGCGGTGCAGGCTGGCGCGGCAGGTGCACTCACCGGACGCGTACAGGAACAGCTTGGGGCAGCGCGGGCAGCGGTGCAGGCTGGCGGGCAGCAGGTGCACTCACCGGACGCGTACAGGAACAGCTTGGGGCAGCGCGGGCAGCGGTGCAGGCTGGCGGGCAGCAGGTGCACTCACCGGACGCGTACAGGAACAGCTTGGGGCAGCGCGGGCAGCGGTGCAGGCTAAGCGCGCGCTGCTGTGGCGGCGCGTGCGAGCGGGCATGCAGCGCCAGTGCGCCGCGCTGCGTGAAGCTCTTGGGGCACTGCGTACACTGGTACGGCCGCTTCTCTGCATCACGAATCTTCGTTTACATATTCATTCATTCATTACAGCCTATAAGAGCAAATTCCACAGCTGAACATAGACTTCCCTCATAAATTATTATCTTATAGGGAGGATATTGCCCATAGTTACCACGCATGACAGGCGGGTTGACCACATTTTGTAATATTTGGAGTTGTATTCAAGAAGATGCTATTGCCCATTTCCTGTCTATTTCTACTATCGCATCTTACAACACAACACCCACGGAATGTGGGTGTTGTGTTGTAAGATGAATGGGCACGGTTACGTAAAAAATCATCTTCCGTCATCCCCACATTAATTAGTTCACGTCCTATTTGCGCCTGTGTACAATTTGTGCTCATTACCATCATCATCATCATTACAGCCCTTCACAAGTCCACTGCTGAACATAGGCCTCCCCCAAGGAATGCCACAAAGCACGGTCCTGAGCTACCTGCATCCATCGACTTCCTGCATGTCTTACCAGGTCGTCCCTCCATCTAGTGGGGGGACGCCCTACACCTCGCCTACCGGTACGAGGCTGCTACTCCAGAAACTTTTTTCCCCATCGGTTGTCGGTTCTTCGAGCTATATGGCCGGCCCATTGCCACTTCAACTTACCAATCCGTTGGGCTATGTCTGTCACTCTAGTTCTACTGCAGATATCCTCATGTCTACGTTTATCACGCAGAGAAACCCCGAGCATAGCCCTCTCCATAGCTCGCTGAGCGACCTTGAGCTTCCTCATACGGCCAGCAGTGAAGGACCACTTCTCAGATCCATAAGTCATCACCGGCAACACGCACTGGTTGTACAATCTCGTTTTCAGGTTTTGAGGTATATCTGACGAGAAGATGTGTCGTAATTTCCCGAACGCTGCCCATCCGAGTTGAATCCGTCGATTGACCTCTCGGTCGAAGTTGGACTTACCTAGTCGGACTATTTGTCCCAGGTAAACATACTCGTCAACAACTTCGAGCTTAGTACTCCCAACTACTACCGGCATAGGTGTGACACGGACATTAGATATTATCTTTGTTTTGTCCATGTTCATCTTAAGACCTATCCATTGGGAGACACTATTGAGGTCATTGAGCATAGTGCTTAGGTCCTCCAGCGATTTTGCCATAAGGAGTATATCGTCGGCAAATCGAAGGTGAATGATGTATTCGCCTATTGATGTTGATACCGTATCC
The DNA here is from genome assembly GCA_029286625.1 of Parnassius orleans. NCBI lineage: Eukaryota > Metazoa > Arthropoda > Insecta > Lepidoptera > Papilionidae > Parnassius > Parnassius orleans. The sequence goes on from JAGSMP010000056.1 coordinate 3,007,646, forward strand.
TTTCCAGTCCAGTAGCTTGAAAACGTCTTTCAATGCAGCGGTGAAGAGCTTCGGGGATATAACGTCACCCTGTCTTACACCTCTCTGCAGTTGGATAGGTTTCGTACTCAGGTTCTGCACTTGGATAGCCATCGTAGCCCTACTGTAAAAACACTTCAGCACTTCGATATATCGACAGTCAACCATGCACCGCTGAAGGGACTAGCACTGCCCAAATTCCGACGGAATCAAAGGCTTTCTCATAGTCCACATACGCAAGGCAAAGTGGCAGATTGTACTCTTCGGTCTTCTGTACAATTTGCCGAAGGGTATGTATGTGGTCTATGGTACTAAAGCCTTTTCGAAAACCGGCTTGTTCGGGAGGCTAAAGTCGTCAATTATGCGTGCGATACGCGGCTCAGAAGGGAAATCGATCTGTAGTTTTTCAAGAGAGCGTTGTCACTTTTCTTGAAGTACAAGACCACCGTACTTCTGCTCTATGCCTCCGGAGTAGCCCCACCATGGAGGACGGAATTAAAAAGCTTCTGAAGGACTTCAAGTACCAGTTATCCACCCGCTTTCAGAAGCTCCGCTGTAATTCAATCCTCACCTGGGGCCTTGGCGTTTTTAAGGTGCTGGAGAGCCATTCTAATCTCGCTCAGACTGACGTCCGGGATATCATCGGAATAGTGTCGGATAAAACTTGCTCCTGGATCGACTCACACTTGCGTGTGGCTCCAACGATGACGTGTACAGCTGTCCATAGAACCTCTCAATCTCACTCAAAATCTCAGGTGTCCCGGAAACGATGCCGCCACACTCTGTCTTCAGCTTTGACATTTGGCTCAGTCTTACCCTAAAACCTTCTTAGAAATGAGAAGTGGTCTGTGCCTAGAAGTGGGACGTATATAAGCTGTAATTTTTTTTTCTAATAGTAATGTGTGTATACGTGCGTTTAATGTTTTGTCCAACCGTGGTTAACTAAAAGCGCTGACTCGATTATTTTATTTTGTATAAAAGTGTAGTTTCTGAGGTAATTAAGACAGTGCAGCTCCAACCCATATTAAGTGCATATCGCACACGTCGTTCGCGGTTTTTGTACATTGCTTGTATAATTTTAATAATGGAGAAATAAATCAAGATAATTTTCGGGTTTGGGTGTAAAAGCTTTTTTTTAAATACCTTCAGAGTGGTCCTTTTAACAGTACGTGTACGTGTGTGCGTGTAAGTGTACATGTGTGCGAGTTAGTGCGAACGTGTACGTGTATGCGTGTACGTGTGTGCGTGTTAGTGTGAATGTGTACGTGTATGCGTGTACGTGTGTGCGTGTTATAGCGAACGTATAGATGTATGTGCGACTTGTACGTGTGCGTGCGCACTGACCGCGGTGCACGAGCTCGTGGCGCAGCAGCGAGGCGCGCTGCGCGAAGGCGCGCGCGCACACGCGGCAGGCGTGCGGGCGCGCGCCCGAGTGCACGCTGGCGTGGCGCGCCAGCACGCTGCGCGTCGCGAACTGCTTGCCGCACGCCCCGCACCGCGGCACGCCCCCGCCGCTCACACCCACACCCACACCCACACCGCCTGCCCTTTACAACAAAAATATTTGTGTGTGGGACAGTACAAAATGATAACCTGCTGTGTAAGATGATGGATGGAATGGTACGCGGAAGAGTGGGCCCGGTTTACTACCCGGACCTCGTTGCCACTAAGGAGAACTTTGGCCGACTGCGTTAATTTGCGCATGGATAGTATGAATGAATAGAATAGAATTATTTTTTATTCAATATTGATTATTACATTATACTTATTGAAAGTCATTTTTTTATTTACCACTGGTTCAGAAAATACCTCTGTCCTAGGAAGAACCAGCAAGACTTTTTTTTTAAATATATTTCACTTTACAATACTTTTGTTTGTACAATTTTTAAATGAATTTTCATGGAACCAGCATGGTGGCGATCACCTCATTCCCAGGGGTTATTTTCATTCATGTATTCTTTGATATTTTAATAGCTTTTTTGTATAGTTTTTCTTTAATAAAACTTTTAAATTTGTTTATTGACAAACTTTGAACATGTTTTCAAAGCTATTTATTTTCATAAATATATTACGATGCCAAAGTTAATATGTTTACTTCTTTAAATTTTTCTCTGAAGGACTCTTTACAATTTAAGTTATAAATCGTTCATACGGCTCTCTTTGCAAAACAAATATGGCTTCAATATCAATCAAAAATTCCATAAGACATTACGCTATGAAAGTAACTAAAATAAACTAATCTAGCTGTCTCAACATCTGTGAGACTTCTAATCTTTCTTGCAATATATGCTGCAGAACTATGTCTGCTTGCTAATTTAGATATATGGCGGCCGCATTAAAGCTACGCGTCAATAGTAATACCAAGAAAAACAGTGGTATCCACAAAACTCAACTCCTCCCAATTTAAGAGCACATTGGTATTCGAATGTTTAACATTAGGTATTGTAAATTTAATACATGTTGTCTTAATGCCGCTTAAGAGCAAATTATTGGCGTTACACTAATGTACTAATTTCGATAGAGCATTATTTATATCGTCATAATTAATTGATTGGCGTTTGAGTTTGTAAATTAAAAAGGTATCATCAGCAAATAATACTATATCGTGATTGTCCCCTACAAGATAAGGTAAGTCATTAATATAGATTAAGAACAGGAATGGGCCAAGAATCGAGCCCTGAGGAACGTCAATTGATACTACCGATCCAGAGGAACCTTTACCATTGATAACGACTTTTTGAGTTCTAATACTTAAATATGAAATAATAAGTCTAAGCGCAATATTTTTGACACCGTAATGTTGTAGTTTCTGATTAATGTCTCATGATGAACACAATCAAAAGCCTTGGAAAGATCACAAAAAAAAAAGGCATTTTGCGAATTCTCCCAGGCATTAAAAATATATTCCATAAGCTCAACACCGGCGTCAGTCGTCGAGCGACCCCTTGTAAAACCAAATTGATTTTTATGGAGTAATTTATTTTTATTAGAAAAATTAACAATTGATGAGAAATAGGTCTAAAATTAGCACGCGGAGGACAGCCATGGAAAAAGAAAACACGACTAGAGATCTGCACAGAACCGAAGTTATGTGCTCGTTATGCCCAGAAAGGGAGAATAGCAATATGGGACAAGGAGTAGAATCAATAATTTGTACAGAGTCAATAAAGTGCACGTGGGAAAGAGCCTCGCATATATACCGCCTGCATCTCTCAACATTCGACCCGTATACAAGTAAAAAGACTCTGGTCGTCTACACCCACCATACGAAACACAGCTGCATTAAATCTTAATACACAGAGTAGTTTATAATTCGTCTCAGGTTTAAATTAGCCTGTTCAACGAAAGAAAGCCCATAGAAAATATGCGAACTAAAATGAAAACTAAGAAATTTGACGACAAATGTCAAATTTTGCAAAGAATGTGACGCCACAGATGAAGGACTACATAATTTAAAAAATCCTCTTAAATCATAGTTTAAGCACATGAGTAGATAAACGGAACAGAGATAAAGCCTTCATACAACCGCGCGAATTAGTTGCACTACTACAAGCACGCGGGGTATGTGTGCGTGACCACTGGCCGGTTGTCGCGTACGCGGCGAGACTGGAAAAAACCGGTTACGCTGGCACAGTCAGTGGACAACAATCTCAGGGTCACTGCGACGAACGTTGCTTGTTTTGTTAGTTGCAAGTTTGAATATTTTAATGTAAAAACGTGGTATTATTAATAATAGTTGTTTAATGTACTGTGTGTATGAATAATACCAGAAAAAATAAAAATATATCATACTTTAACTATCCCAAGGAGTACAATAGGTAAGTAAATATTTGATTATTACTTTTTCAAGTAAGTACCTTTATTTTATTGTAGGTATGATCCTTTTTTTAATAAGAAGAGAGTACTACACGGTGTGTTTTTACCTTTCTATTGTTATTACAAGCTTTTACTAAACATTTGTAGGTATGTGGGTGGGTTGGTAACCGTTGGTATGTAGTAGGTATGTGTGTTAAGTTCACATATTGCAAGTAAGATTTAAACCACTTCCCGATGTCTGATTGAGTTGAAATTTTGTATACCGTAACTTCGGTGACAATGCAATAATATGATAGATATAACCTGATGTTGCAGCCAGGACTGTCTCCTCACTAGGAAACTCTTCAACGGGTAGTAGCAGGGTTACGAAATTTTGTATTTTAGTTTAATTTTGATAGTTTAACACGATTATCATGATATCATGAACTGCTGCTGCAGCCAGCGTTCTCTTTACGAGGGAACTCTTTAACGGTTAGTAGTATGGACTCGAAACTTTGTACTTAAATTTAATTTTGTTTGCTAAACATGATCTTCACCATAAACTGCTGCTGCAGACAGGATAGTCTCCTCACGAGGGAACTCCTCAACAGCTATAGTAGCATGATCATGAAAGTTTGAATACGCGTTTAAAAAGCATTTTTGATGAAAACTTATCATTAATTCCTACATCATTCTTATTTCTCGCTACTAGTTGGTCTGTCTTTAAATTAAATAAATATTTAAAAAATAGGTATCATTTACCACACCATTAAAAGAAACGATAAATTATTAAAAAACAAAAATTATAAAAAGAAAAAATTATTAGAGTAAGTAATTTGTAAAGTATTCTATCATACTGAATAATAAAACTATATAACAAATGTTTTGTTTAATTTGTCTTCACCTATTGTGACAACCCTACCAAAATAGGTAACAATTTTGCACGTTCTTAACTTTGTCTCTGTTCCGTTTATCTACTCATGTGGTTTAAGCCCGAGACCATCAATAAACCACGTTTTGTACTAAGACGACTTGTGTTGATTTGATTATGGGTTTTATAAAATAACAAACGTCAGTAGCGCAGTGGCTGAGCGTTTGGTTCTGATGGTATGGGGACGCGGATTCGAATCCCGCACGAAACAGGAGTTTATATGGCCGACAAATAATTGCTGCCGATCTGGATGTCTAACCATGTGCTTCCGAGATATAGCAAGAAATCTAACAGTAATAGTTTCTTAAAAAAAAAACAAGTTGCAACTGCTATAAAATATAATCACCAACTGTAGATAGATGGATAAACAATCGTCATACAAATATATTGATTAAAATATTTTACGTCTAGCATAACAAGATAGTTATCGTTGTTTGGCAGGCGTGTTTGCAACCATAGTTTTTTTATTTATTTTAATCATCTCCGAGTTCATTTCCCTCTGTCACCTCTTCCAACACCCACAGCGTGACATGAGGTAGTGGATATTCATACACTACCACTACACTGTGGGCACCACCATTACTCTGTCTATACATGTGATAAAAATAACTTTTTTTAAATGAAATTGAAGTGGCAAATGAACTTTCAGTTTATCTGATATATAGTAGTGGCTACTGCAACCCACGGACACCTGCAACCACCATCAAACAAAGAAGGCTACAGATGCATTGTCTCCTCTGAGGACCAACATTAAATGCTGCACAACCTGTAATTGTACTGGCTCTCTATACCCTTCAGACCGGAACACAGCAGTGCACTCCCAAGCCAGACAGACTCCGAGGAAATTTAATTACCCCTCAAAATTTAATTATGAATGAATTGAAATATCTTTATTTCTTTAACATGAAAATATTTATTTATTAAAACTACTCGTTTTAAAATGAGGTAGAGGGACCAGACCAAAAGAAAAATGGTGAAAAAGAAACATTGTAGGTTTTTTTCCTCCTTTTTGTCAATTAAATAGTATGTTTTATTATAAAAGTAGTTATCTACAGCTACAACTTACATATATTCTATCATACTAAAAGAAATGAGCCGTGGTAGGTCAGTGGGTTAGCACTAGCTGTAAATTTCAGAGTACGCGAGCAAGCCGGGTTCAATCTCCACTGACACCAATTAATTTTTAATTGCATTTTTATTGCTGATTTACCACGTGCCCTGTGGTGAAAGAAAACATCGTGAGGCAATCTGCATGTCTGAGAATTAAAAAAAATATAGAAATATTTCGAAGACATGTGAAGTCCGCCAACACGCATTTGGGCAGCGCGGCGGACACTTTCTTGCCCTAAAACCCTCTCAGAAGTGAGAGGAGGCCTGTGCCCAGCAGTGGGACGTATATAGGCTGTTACTTTACTTTTTATTTTTAAAAGAAACTAGTCATAACCATTTGTTTGCTCATCAATGCATGGGCAAAGCCAAGCAGACCAATCACAACAAAAATTTTAATCTGTTTGCATGAGAATGCCCAGCTACTTTGACGAAATAACTTAATACTTACTTTTTCACATTACTGTCCTCTACATCAAATTGGTTAACTAAGTTTGGATTATTTTCATGTGAACTTTCAGTTTGCGTTACATTTTGTTCCTAAAAATATTTCACTGTATTAACTATAAATTGTACTTCTGAAAAATATTGTTTGCATGCATTTATGTAATAAATGTATTTTAAAGTTTAAAAGTTGTTTATTCATATGTTTTATATGTGGTAGAGCCACTGCAGCTATATTATGGTTGTAGCACAAATGGGTCAACTTGACCAGGGAAGAACCACACTTTTACAAGATACTAGTGGAAATAGCAGCTTAATGCTGCTGTGTTTCATAGGGTGAATATAGAGAACCTGAAACCCTTTTTACTGGAAATGAGCCATTCCAAAAAAATGCTGTCTTCACACAGAGTAACTTCCAACTTATGTTAAATATAGATATTATAATATACTTATAACAGAAATTGTATGACGAAATAATGATACAAAGAGGGATAAAGAAGATATTCCTGGGTCGTTGGTTACTGAAGGACTCCAGGAGGGAATTCGAGCTTTGGAAAGGAGGGACATTAGTAACCCACATTTTCTACATAGAACCAAGGCAGTGAACAAGATAAGACATGTGAAGAGGTCTGCTGATCAAAATATTTCTGTAGTCGTTTTTACAAGCAGATTAATTCTGGTCAGCCTCTAGGTCTAATGCAACTCCCCCCCCCGAACGGGTTCCCGCCTTGTCGTGGCGGGGGGTCGAGCCGTGGCTTGGTCACCCGCGGTGAACAAAGAGGAACCCTTGGCTGGCCCGTGGGTAGGGCCGGTCCGGGGTGGCCACTCCAGTGGGCTTGAGCCCACCGGATGTGTCGGTGGGCTGCGGCGAGAGGGGTGTCCTCTCCCCCTACCGCTGCAGCCGAGGTAGAGTCGCGGAGGAAAAGGAGTGTTGGTATAGCGATTCGCCACTCGCCCTATCCTCCGCGACTCTGACGGGGCCGCACCGTTGATTGATGCGGTGGTGGTGGCGGTGGAGCCATAGACCAGATCCGCCGCTGGGGTCAGGAAGGCTGGTGCTTCTGAGTGCTAGTTTTCCTGACCCCATGGCCTTCGCGCATCGGACACGTGATCATCGAATCCGTTGCGCATGTGAAGTTTGACGCCGCGCCATATGTTCTGGTGCGCCTTACCTGAGAAGAAGATGGGGGAGGAATAGTCCTCTCCCGAGGAGAGGCCGCTATGGGGCGGCCAGCGCTGGTGGGGCCGCGGATGTGTGCGAAAGCGTTCCCGTGGCCCTGCCAATATGCGACGAAGGTGGAACACCATGGGGTTTTAGTCGGTGCGAGTCTGACATAACCGTCCTTGCCCCCGCGAGGCGGGTATGCGTAGGCATTTCCCGTATAAAAATAAGGTCTAATGCAACTGCACTCTGCGTCTAACCATTTTGGGTTCAATACAGAATGCAAACCCTCTTGGAAATGAGGGGAGGCCTGTGCCCAGCAGTGGGAGGTATATAGGTTGCAACTTTAACTTAACAGAACGCAGTGCTCCTCCATACAAACCACTGCTTCCGTCAGGTCACAGTATAAATATGGACAGTACGGAAACTAAGCCTAGTTAAGGACATAATAACCTACGCTCCATTGAAACAATAGGATTGTAACTTTTAATACAATATCAAAAACATACTATATCATACATTTTTGTTCTGTAGTGATCAATCAATCGAATTTAAATAACTAGCTTACAAATACGATTTAAATAGGTAATCTTATGGCGTCGGTTAATCTCAGCAAAAGACGATAGTTTAAACACGGAAAACAATTTAACATTAATAGTCGCGCCGAACATGCGCTCGAATTAATCTCCCAGTATTTACCATAGATGGCGGTGGTGTGAGATATCAGTTTTTGTCATTTCTTGTTTATTATTTGTGACCATTCGATTACGTCCTATGTCGTTACGTATATATTTTTTGATGATATAGAACGATTATTTGTACGCCATTATTGTTTTCTGCGAAAGTCGAACTCATCACTTTCAGTGCCAACGCTTTATCCTACTGCGCTGCCAATGTATTCGTTATTATAATAATAAAAAACAACTGAAGGACCAAATATAGAGCAGCCAAATATTCGGCGCCCCATCCTACAGTCTTGCAGAATATTCGTAAAAATTGTCACTTCACTTCACCTTCAAAAGGAAAGGGTCAGTAGTTCAATAGAAGTCTTCGCTAATCCGCGCCCGCTGTTGCACTCGTGTTGTGCTTTTACCGCATTATTAAATTAATTAGTTTTAAAGTTTCTAATCGCTAGTGTTTTTCGGCTATACACTATGATAGACATACAGTAACACCTACAACATTACACATCATAATATTTAGAAAGAACGCCGATTAGTGATTGTGAGTACGAGCTTCTCGGTAAGTAAATTTAATTCCTCTAATTTAAGATACATATATTCTCCCGCGCAATCAAGTATTTAACGGCCACAAGGTGATATCTCGTGCCCGGCTTGATTAATTAACACACAACAACTTGTAGAACTATAGATCTTTAACTTTGTCATTACGGCGTAACCTTTTGCAAGTTTTGGCGGGAGCGTACGCGAGGCGCGGTTGGACGAGAACGTTTCGGACGCTTGTCGGAGCGGGCGCGGTAGACGCGGGCAGCGCTCATGAGCGGCTGCGAACCGTACCGCGTTTCAATCCGAATATGCGTGTGATACCTAGTAATTAAAAACCCGTTACATAAAAATATACCTTTATTCTTCATTATTACAAATTATTTACAGAAAAATATTTTCGTCTGCTACGACACGTTCGGAATTCTTTATTATTGAATTTAATTGTGTAAAAAATTCTCAATCGAATGAACAGTTTTTTTAAATAAACTGTTGGGAAACAAGGACAGGGTACTATGAAACCGATTTAGTTTATTTCTTTGTAAATTAGTTCAGCTACTTTGCAGTTTATGTGTCCTTTTTAAAGCAACAACGAAAACTTTCATCCATTTTCTCGACATATTGAACAAAATCATCGGTGGCACAACTAGTAAGCTTCGGTTAGTATCTTTGCTGTATTCTCTCTATCTCAACTATTGACTTTCGGAACTAAAGTTATGGGCGGCTTGATTTGGTTTGATGTATGATTTCAGAATTTGACAATTGTTGTGACGTTCGCCGCATCTTTTCAGAAGAAAACCACATACATAAACAACTGAGTTCTTTTCGTTAATATCTATTTGATTATATTCTGAGCTCATAATTTGAACATTGTTGTCTGGGTCTTCATTGCTCATACCGGGAGTTTCTTGTTCCTCATTATGTGACGTTTCATTATTCAGTTTACTCAACGCGCTGGTCTGAATAAGGAGTTTTCCCAAATCGTCTTCACAATTACCTGCTTTCGGAGGTTTTATGATGTTGGAAAAATTGTTTTTGAAAAGCAGATATAAATTGTCTGCTCGTGGGTTCGGGTAGCCAGACCATTTTTGGTTCGAATTTGTCCGAAAAAATTCTCAAGCACATCCTGATTGAGCCTCCTTGAAAGTAAAAACGTGCACCATTCCGTCTTTTAAATCTCCTAAAAGCATTAAAATAGAAGTAATCGTTATTTGAAAGCCGTATATATATATTAACAGATGAAGTAACATTTTTTTCATTTTTCGGATTGATTAATTGCAGATGTTGAAAAAAAGTTAACATTTCATTGAAGAAAGTTATCTGCGATTCTTTTCCACAAAATGCTCTTCTTTATTCATAATTATCATTAAGATTTGATGAGTTTAAAGCATCAAATATATTGTTCATATTTCTAATGAGTTCAGCAGTGTCCCTCCGGGATTCTTCAATTTAATTAAAATCTACGTAGGTGGATATACTAGCGGCAACAGAATTACTTAAAAGTTGAGTAGCATAGTGAACTTTCATTTTTTCAAAATTTGTTGGATAGATGTGACTGTTCCTCAATTTATGTAAAGCTCTTTTGTTCATCATTCTCATAAAATTTAACGATGTGCTCGTATTTAGCAACACGATCCTGGAAATGGAAGTCGTAGGAAATCAAATTGTTGCGAACCAGTTTTATGAGATGGGGTGCATCAAAAATTTATATATTTTTCCGTCACTATTAAAGAAATATGGCCGTTCTATGGTAACAGATCATTTTTTGCAGCTTTAAATAGATCAGATCCCATGTCGGAGACAAATATTCTAATGTTAAGTCCTATCTCAAATAGTTTTTCCAAAAGTTTGTCAATCCATTTAGCTATCTCGTCATAGTTTCTACATTCGGAGAGTAATGCATATCCCACGGGTTGCTTGCAGTTGATAAATATCCCACGAACCATCACAACCAAAGTATTTTTGCAGGTTCCGGTGACTGTACTCCATTGACCTCATGAAAGCCTATAATTTTATCTTGCTTTAAGTTATAAAATAAATTAGCCTTCAAACTCATGGCATCAATGACAACTGAGCAGTTCTTTACCATTTCATTCATGGCATCCACTTTAGCTTTCAGAATTGACATAAGTCTGTCATTTATTTTAGATGTTACTGGTATTCCATGTTTATTTAATGTTCTTGGACTTGGGAGACATATAATACTTTGCAGTAACCGGTAAGCTTGCGGACTGTTATAATAAAATTCAAGCAAAACATTTTGTAGTTTTGGTCATATCTATTTCCGGTATAATTAAATTTTAAGTGAGTCTGTGCTTTTGCCAACACAGCTAGCTCTTTCGTCAGAAATTTGTCACACAATTCATGAAATTTATCTCTTTGATATTTTTCCGTTTTATTATCAATTTCGTATAATTTAAATTTTTTTCTAAATTCTAAAAGATCGGATTTTAGTTTTCTTTTCCGTGGCGTGTCCAATGAAAGTGATCTGGAAGTTTGACTACTGTCACTCGCTGAAACTCAACAACACAACCAACTTCGGAGCTTCGGTTAACGTTTCTACATCTTTTTTTGTAGATCTGGTAGATGAAGAGATGGTAATAAATTGGTTTTAAGCTTTTTGCGATGTGTTCCCGTAAGAATATCCATAGCATTAAAATGTTCTTCACAAACAGTGTAGTTTTGTGGCGGTTTGTTCATCAAATCTTCTCGAGCAATCAAGCAAAGCCATTGGGAATGTCTGAAAAAGATAACAAAATATTATCTTTCTCATTTTCATCAGAGGTGGTGTAGGCGTAGCAATCTGTTTAATAAAGAAAAAGTTCAAGCTGGTGGCCACTTTTACAACTCAGGAGGAAGGTAAACAACAACTTTTGTAAAAAAATACTGTCCTATTTTATTTACACTTTGACAGCAGACGGCACTATCGGCTTCAACACCCTCAAAAACCATGAAACAGACACCCATGACGAAAAAATTGATACCTATTGCAGCCGCCATCTTGAATTTACATTTCGACAGCACTATCGGCTTCAACACCCGCGAAAACCATGAAAATGACACCCATGGCGAAAAAATTGATACCTATTGCAGCCGCCATGTTGGATTTACATTTCGACAGCACTATCGGCTTTAACACCCTTGAAAATCATGAAAATGGCACCCATGATGAAAAAATTGATACCTATTGCAGCCGCCATCTTGAATTTACTTTTTGTTACCACTATTGCACTATCAGCTTTAAATACCCTCAACACCGCCACATTCTGGATTTACAAATAAGTTCACGAATTCATTATGATCAATCACACGGACTTATAATTCGATAACGATTATAACAATAACAACAATCATTCTTACCTTTCAAAATCAGCAGGAAGTTTAAAATACGATAGCTCCGGTTTTGATGAAGCCGAGTTCAAACAGCCTTATATACTACGCAATGCGTTCGTGGTATTTTTAAAAAGATCGCGGAGATAAACTTAAACGTGACCACACGTCTTGACGTGGCACTCACTACTGAGAGCACCGCGACAAGCGCTTAGGAGTCTCGTCGTTGCGCATGTTTGTGTGAGTGTGCCGTTTCGAGCGTTTGTAGGTAGTTTCCGTACTGTTCCTACTATATATTTATACTGTGGTCAGGTCTTTCCCTTTTTCTCAAACCATCTTTTTTAACTATATTAAGGGTGACAAACAAGGACACAGTCCACCAAATAGTAAGTGGATGCTGTGACCCATTGATACCAACATCTATCTTCAATTAAAAATCAAAATGTTGATGCATTGTTGCCCCAGAAGACTAAGATGGAATGCCTCCTTACCAGTAATAATGGTTTCCGATTCTCTACACTCACTAAACGTATATATAATTTAAAGAGATTACAGAAATACTTTTACCTCCCTTCCTCCATAAGTTCTACAACATATTGTCCATCACCAGTTTCCAGTTCTAAAGTCCTTATACTGTTGTCCATTACTGTAAATTTATCATCTGATCTTGTTAGTATACCCAGTTCAAGTAAAACTGTAGATAGAAATGTTCCTAAGTCAGGAATTACTGTCGACTGTACATTTTCTTCAGGGTTAAAACTTTCTTGTGTCTGTAAAAAATGGTTTGGTAATGTTACAATTAAATACTTAAAAGTGACTAGTGTTTCCAAGATGATTTTGACAATCTAGATAATTTTCAAATACTTTGAGAAGTAATTTTACTATTTCGGAACAATTGTAACACCACAAAATGTTGTACACTTTAACATACAGGCACAAGCATAATTTACTAAACTACTTCGCCCGATGTAACACTAATGTGGTAAAATCAGAGGTATGTCTATGATGTAGCATCACACACACACCCGAAAACCCAATTTGTGCTTTTGTACAAATGTCAATATGAACTGCTGATCTGTAATTAGGTATTCTGACCACTTATGCTCGATTCCTATATTCAAGTAACATTTCATTATTTGTGAAGGTCAGTTTTACTACATAGGAAGTGCATGTAAAAACAGTTTTTATCACAAACTGTTTATTTGGAAACTTAATATACCTTAAAACGAGATCTTTAAGTGGTTCTTAAGTCTATGAACCAATATATTGTTTTATAAGGGTTTTTAATGGAATTTAAGTACTGTAAAATGGCTTGTAAAAGAAAACTAAACATTTTATAAATATAAAGACCCGGCATAACACATATGGTTGCTTTAAATTTTTTTTTATAGGATAGGGTGACAAATAAGCACACTGTCCACTATGTAATGGTAAGTGGTTACTGTGACCCATAGACATCAACATCTATCCTAAATAAAGAATCAAAATGCAGATGCGTTGTCACTAGTGAGGACTAACATGGAATGCCTCTTTTCCAGTAAAAAGGGTCTCCGGTCCTCTACACTCACCATACGAAACACAGCAGTGTTAAGCTGCTATTTTACGATGGTATTCTGTAAGAGCATGGTCATTCCCTGGTCGAGCTGACCCATTTGTGCTACAACTATACTACTAATATAGCTGCAACATGGCTCTACCACGTATAAAAAAATGTTACTAATATGAAAAAAATCTAATAAATCATTCTATCTATATAATAAATTACTGTTAAGTACTATGTTATAATTTTTGGCTACTACATACTATGTTATAATTACTATGTAATAAATTAAGGTCATGGTTAGAATAGTAATGATGTCAACTGAAATCACTGATAATTTTCAGGCACAAACACCTCACGTGTTTGGCTTTCACAAGTTTTTATCAAACACTGATTAATCATATCTGCTTTAAAGGACTTACCTCAACATTATTGTTTAAACTCACTTCATTGTTTACAAAGTTATTAACATCTGAATGCACCATTTCTGATTTATCATCTTCTTTGCATGGCAAGTTCACTGATTCAGCATCTTTTGATATATTATGTCCTGTAAGGCTTGCATTTTTCATATCATCTAAATCACAAAGTTTTTGGTGCTGTACTTTTGAGTCTGCTTTATGATTTTCTTTCTCTTTAAGTGCTAAGAGATGCGACTTCAGTTTTTGATACGTCATTTCGCATTTTTTTCGGAAGGAATAAAATCTTTCTAGTTCTTTATAACAATCTGTACATAATAAGTTAGGCAGGCAATCATCCTGTGAAACCTAATTTAAAAGAGGCAAACAATTTAATGTAACCATTAATTGTAGGTTAAATCGTGAAATAAAAGATGTAATATAAAAAATATACCTCAAACCCAACACATATCATAATTCTCGTTGCTAATGATGCACAAATGTTATCTTTATCGCTGGTATAAATTGACACGCTTTCATCGGCCTTTTTAAGGCAGAGTCTGCAAAGTTTGTGAACATCTTCTATAATTTGATGCTTGATAGGTTTACGGGAATAAGTTTTCATACTTTCAATGCATTAATTAACAATTTATGACACTACATTCGAATATTTTTTAACCAATTCTATTCTTTATTCTACAAAGACACAATTCTTCAGTCATTAATAAGTGCCACTTTGAGTTGTACTTCTAAAAACTATTTCTGATTTAAAACTTTAAATTCAACTTGTAAAATAAAATAAACTGTTTACAAGTATCTTGGACAAGTACCTATGTACAATTTTTGTAAAAATAAAGTAAACAATTCAACGTCAATGTCAAAATTCATAAATATTGCCATAGATATTAGAATAGCGCTAACAGCGAATATGAGAGTTCCCATAAATTACTATTGATAAAATCAGTTATTAATGCTTATTTAGATATAAGTTTAGAATATTATGTAAAAAACATGCTGAACATGTTGTGTCTAAAAGATTTTTTTTGACTAAATTAATATTATTTCGTCACGAATAAATGATTTTAACCAGTATACATTACGCCACCAATTACGCTACTGGTGGTAGTGTTTACAACTTGCAGGTTGTAAATATTGTTTATAAAATTGATCTTTTGTGGGGAGTTTTGGCGGGAACTTGATCGGCGGCGGTTTGCTGCTCCTGTATTATTGTTTGAATAATGGTTTGAAGTGGATTTTGATATGTAAAAGTGGTGCGATTTTGTGTATTAAGTGTCTGCGCATGTGAGCTATTAGTGGAAACGGTGATACAAGTGCTCTGATGGTGATGTGATTCTCAAGATAAGGTGTCTATCTGCTTAGGCGCCTTGAGATACCATCGCCAACTGTCAGCTGTCTGCTGACTCAAGTTGCCGTCAAAATCTCCCAAGGGCTGCACAATGTGACGCATCAACATATTGTGAAGCAGTGTACTATGAAGAAAATTATAATAAACCGAATAAAAATACCTAAGACTTGGCCTAAAGGTCTAGATACCAGGCCATAACTCCAAAAAAAAATTGATCTTTTGTGGTGTTACACAAATAGGATATAATTAAAAATGAGTATGTAAGGCTCAACTCACACTGGCGCAGAGTCGAAGCGACGCAACGCGTCATATTTTTCCGCCTACAGCATATACATCTCTATTGTTCTATTATTTAAGTACAAATTTCTGCTATGTAAATATGGAAGCGCGCGTCGACGCACTCGGCACGCGTTCGGCTGGAGTCGAGTGGATTCGCGAGTCGCCGCGCGTAATCGGGCGCAGTGACGCGTCAGACGCCGACCACAACGGACGGACGACACTGCTGAACTACGACGACAATGGACGAAGATGAAAAATTTTTTTTGTACAGAAATATGAATGTCTGTTTAACGTCAAGGCGAAAACCTACAGTGATAAAAATTGTAGGAAAAATGCCTGGCAAAAAGTAAGCGGTGAAATGAAAATTTCTGGTAAGTACTAAATATTTATTATTGTAACGCGGCAACACCGGGCACACACCGGTACCCACCGAGCATGCGCGGATCGTTGTATCTAGCCAATGGCAGGCGCCGATTCACCTCGCGACGAACCAACTCGAGCGCCTCTAGTTTCCGTTTCCGCGACGCTAAGAAAGAGTGAACGTGTGCGCCGTTTACCTAAGAAACTTTGTTCATAACTTGTAATAGTTTTAATCAAGTTTACTGTACTGTGCAGAAGTAATATTAAAATACTTGTGAAATTACCTATGTACTAACTTGTGCGCTAGAACCTACTAAACCCCATTAAAACTGGCTGCCCAACAGTGGAGCGTCATTACCGTACAGTAGGTATTTTTACTGTACGAAGTTCGTGTACAGTTTCGTCGAACTTTCTACAATATGACAACATGCCACGCTTACGGAAAAGCAGATCAGCGGGCTCTGATGAAGATACCGGTGCCGCTCCTACGGGAATTACGGGAATTTCGACTGACAACGTTGCCGCCATTATGGCTGCTTTACAGCGTTCGCAGACCGAAGCTTTTGAAAAACTTTTGGATAAGGTCATACAGCAGTCTTCAACCCCGTCGCATCAGTCCGGTAACTTCTCACATTGCAGCGCTCGATTCAGCGGTGACGAGTCCGAATCTGTAGAAGCGTTCATTGACGCGGTCGAAAGTTACAAGGAATGCGCAAACGTCTCAAATTTGAATGCTATGAGAAGACTATCTATGCTCCTGATGGAATCTGCAGCGACATGGTGGCAGAGCGTCAAGTTGGAGGTACATACGTGAGATGAAGCAGTTACTTATTTACGAAGTACCTACGGAGATCAACGCCCTCCATACAAAATTTATATACAAGTGTTTGAAAACCCTCAAGGCGAGGAGAACACAGATATATTTATAGCAAACCTCCGAGCTTTATTAAACAAGCTCCCAGTTGGTGATTTGAGCGAGAAGGTCCAGTTAGATATGGCTTATGGACTTCTTCACTGCCGCATACGTAAACGAATACGACGAGAGGAATTTAAATCATTCAGAGAACTACTTGCCCTCTCCCAAGTATTGGTATTCGCACAAGGAATAGTAGGTTGTTTTAATCACTCACAGGAACGTAGCTGCTATGATGATGATCAGCATCGTTTCCACAGATCACTGTGGACTGCGGACCGTGGAACAGTGGTTGTTGGAGACCTCCGTTTCAACGGAGGATGGAGAGATGATAATTAATGATTTTGTACAAACACTTTAGCACTTTGGCACTTTAGCACTTTGGCACTTCACTTTAGGAACGCTATTATGACGTAGTAAGTTCTTCGGAGCGTAGTTGGGTAGGGATTTTCGTATCCACCGCTGCCACAAATATTATACGGGTTCCCTCGGTAGGGTTTTTAAAAAAGACTTTTAAATGAGCTGCACAATAAACGTTTAATTACGAAATATGAACTAGAATTATGAACTAGAATTACGAACTGGCAGACACGAAAGCAAGAGATGGTAACGATTCGGCGTTTGAGATAGGACTGGCGCTCCCGAGGAGCGCTGGGCAGTAGTGTCCCTTAATGCTGACACCGCGGTTTTGATGAGACACTTACCTAATCACTTTAAGATGATTATTAAGCATTTTACTTAACATTGACAATCTATAACAGCCCCCCGATTTAGTGTAAACTACACCTTTTTCTTAAGTGAAGTTTACCTATTTTAAAAGTAAATGAATTATATTCTAGCCAATTCTAAGAGAGGGTCCCGTATTGATGTTTGAAGTGCTAATTTCATCTAATTCGTGGTTATCATTTTCAGGAGTATTATTTTCTTTAGATTTCCTTAGTCTTTTGTGTATGCCAGTTTTATACAACTTATAGGTAATAAACAATACGATAAAGATTACAATTACAATCATAATGCTAGAATAATACCTTTGATACAGAACAATATGTGGTTTTTCGATAATGTTATTAAGGCTTTTCAGAATTTCAGGATTATCGTAAGCTAGCGAATCTAAATTTACATTCTTAAGGTTAACAACAGGTAGGTTTGATACAATATTATTATATGCTATGACATTACAACAAGAGTCGTTTAAAATATTAAAATTAGAGACGATAGTTTTCATTTGGATTTCACGGTTTTCATGAGGTATTAAACGAGTATCTTTACAATAGGCGATACATTCAGCAGGTAAGTATAGTAAACCATTTCCATTAATTTCCATTTCGTTAGATTGAGAGTTATTACATTCAATGCTTATTTTAGTTTTTTCAGATATTACAAATAACCATCTATTATGGCGTAGTGGCTGCCAAATGCTGACGTGGCCGTGAATGAATTTAGTTTTACAAATCGGCGGTATCGAGGTAAGTACCTTTGTAATAATTTCCGTTTCACAGGAAGGTGTAGCAGAGGAGGAGTACAATATTGATGTTTCACAAAGGTAATGATTATTATTAATTATTCTACAGTAATCTAGCTTATCTAATTTACAGTACATTGACTTATCTTTACTTATACCTATGTACTTAGAAGATGGGATGATGGTCGAATACGACCTTGGATTATTTTTATCATGAGGAACCAGAGAAGGTAAGTTATGATATACATTTAATTGTAAAGGATTAATTAGAGGAATTTTACTATAAACACTACTTTTCTTTATTGAAGTAACTGGATATTTCAGATATATTCAAAATAGTATGAATGTTATCAAGATTTAAAGGAACCGGAAGTTGTTTGGATTCAGGTAAGAATCTGTAATTATCTACCAGTTCGGTGTAGAGTTCTTTAGGTGTTAAGATAGTGGATATAGGATGTTAGACTTACTAAACATGATAGAGTTAATTATGTCTTCAACCTTGAAAGATAAGGCTAGTAGGCTATTTTCTATCATAGACGTTAATTCTAGCATGCGGGACCTAATACCTAATTCTCTTGAGACGTATGTCAGATTTAGAATATCTTGAGATATCGCGTCAATTGCATTTTCAGGTGTTTTCATTTTCTTTGATTGTGGATAGAGTTTCATTAACCGATTTAAGTAAAGAGGTGGTGACCAATATATTTTCCTTCATTAAAAGGGCTAGATTCTTTTGGTCTGTTTCTACCTCATTAATGGCATTGTCATATCGAATGGCATCGTCTTCATCCATAGTGCCAAATAGTTTTTAGATAGAGTGCCTACGAAACCTAGAAGTGCAGATCTTCTCGACTGGCGAGATGTAAGGTGAAAAATAGCTTCGTTATCGTGAGCTATATCATTGAAACGCGTATTTAATGGTTCAAAAAGATTTGTACATTCTAAATAATCGAAAATTTTATCATTATCACATACTTGTTTAGATTTATCAAGAATTTGACGGAGATTTATAATATGTGGGTTAATAAAGGAAATATCATATGGGATAACTATACTAAGGTGACTATCAACTAAACTTAAGGAACCTATAGGTCGAAGTAGATGCCAGAACTAGAAGGAAGTGACTTGATAAAGTCCTGTGTGCGTTGTTCAATGTGCTGAAATAGAATGAACGAGGTTAGATAAATATATTACTGATTGATACTTTCTATAACTATTACTGCGATACAAGATCTCTGACTTCCGCTGGTTTCATTTCGTCGAAGTGGTGCGTCACGTGACGTCTATTAATTGTGTGGCTGTATTATTATTATTTACCTTTATAATTTTATATGGCCCTTTCCAAACAGGTGATAAGGCCTTTTGAGTCTCAGATGATTTTAAGGTAGACGTAGTCACCATCCTTGTATCGTGGTGGTGATCTGGTGTGAGAATCATAATAGGATTTAGAAGATTCTTTGATTTTAGTATGTTTTCTAGAGCTTGTTCTCTAGTATATTTGAGTTTATGTTGTAACATTCTTATGTAGTCCGAGTATGTTGCGCTAGGTTCGTTTTCGTATATAGAGTTGGGAATAAAGGTTTGTGACCGAAGACTAGTTCGTAAGGAGTGAATTTTGTAGTAGAATGCGTTGTTGTGTTATATGTTAGCATAGCTGTATATACATAGGTAGGCCAGTTATCTTGGTTTTGATTAACAAATGATTTTAAATATTCCTTGAGAGTTGAATGACTTCGTTCAAGGGCTCCTTGTGTCTGAGGATGATAAGGCGATGACCAAAGTTGTTTAATCTTGAGAAACCGACACGTTGTTTTGAATAAGTCGGATGTGAAGTTGGTACCTTGATCGGTAAGAATAGACTTAGGAATTCCAAAGAGAGAAATAAAGTGGATAAGACAGTCACAAGATTCTTCGGCAGTTGTACTGCGTATAGGGTAAGCAGTTGAATATTTCGTTAGGTCATCTTGTAAGGTTAGAATATATTTGAGTTTGGCGGTGCCGGATTCAGGTAAGGGTCCTACTATATCTAGTGCTACCCTTTGAAATGGTGATGTGGATGTAGTTGTGATTTTAGGGGCTTTGTTTAATTTTCTTAGTGCTTTATTTTCTTGACAAAGTTTACATTTCTTGACATAGTCGTCTATGTCGCTTCTCATGCCTTTCCAATAAAATTGTTCTCGAATTTGTTATACATCCGTACACATCCCAAATGTCCAGATGCAGGGATATAGTGGTTTTCACGCAATATTTTAGGTCTTTCACTTAAGGTAGGATATATTATTTTATTTAGGTAAATATGAATTTGAATTTTGTATTATTAAAAATATGAGTAAGAATATTGTAAATTTTAGTATATGAATGATGATCAAATGGATTTGAAGTCGGAAATGGCAATCTCGGTTGTTTGTTCTGATTTCAAGATTTCGTCTCTTACTTGTTTGAGAGTATCGAAAATAGCAGGATAGGATGATTCATCAAAATGATGAACTTTAGTGAAGATGAGGTAAACGGTCTTATTTTCGTAATTAGTTTTAGAAATCGGTGTAATTCTTTTCAGAGCTATAAATTTCATCAACGTTTTCGGAGAAGGGGATTATATCAGAAATATAGGGATTGGATTCGTCTAAGTCTATAGATGTAGGAATTAATATGATTTTGCAATTTGTTTTCAAAAGGTTTTCGTTATGTTCCTTTAGGATTGTATTGTTGCTTCCTTTATTCGGATTTGTTTTCAGAAATTGCGAGTAGTTGTCGTTGTTTAGATTTGGTTGCGTTTCTGGCGAAGGGATCTGGAGTGAGTCAAAGTCAAGGTTGAGGTCTGCGCTGTCAGGACTGAGGTCAAGATAAGGTAAGTCGGGTCCTAGGTCAAGCAGTTCTGGAGATAATGTCGGTTGTGCAGGATTCGGTGGATTAGTAGGTATAGTATTAGAATCAGTGTTAAGATCCTGGTTGAGCAGGTCTTCGTTTTCAAAGGAGAATGGAGTGGGAGAAGGTAAGTCTAACAGAGGGTCTTGTAAGAGATTTTCAAGTTCGGAGTCGATGTTTTGTTGGAGAGAGTCAGGAATTGTAGGAGGTTCATCTTGAATAGGATTAACTGGAAATCGAGACAGAGCATCTGCATTCGTATTTATTTTTCCTTTCTTATGTATGATTTCATAGTCGAATTCTTCTAATTTGAGTCGCCAGCGAATTAGTCTGGATCCAGGGTCTTTACAGTTGAAAAGCCATTGTAAGGGCTTGTGGTCTGTAACTATTGTGAATCGATTCCCATAAAGGTAGGGACGAAAGGTTTAGTTCCAAAGACGATAGCTAAGCATTCTTTCTCAGTAACACTGTAGTTACATTCAGCTTTATTAAGGGTTCGTGACGCATATGCAATTGGACGGTCTTTTCCTATAGGACCTTGTGATAGAATAGCAGAAACAGCGAAGTTTGAGGCGTCACAAGTGAGGATGAAGGGTTTGGTAAAATCAGGGTAAGCAAGGACAGGTGACGTTACTAGTTTTTTCTGTAACGTTTCGAAAGCAAGTTGCTGTTCGTTTTTCCAATTAAAAGGTGTATCCTTTTTCAGGAGAGAAGTTAGTGGTTTCGCTAGTTTGGAAAAGTCTGGAATAAAGCGTCTATAGTAGGAGGTGAGTCCGAGAAAAGATTTAATGTCTTTGGGACATTTTGGTACGGAAATTCCGTGATGGCTACGATCTTTTGGATCTGCTTGTACACCGTCTTTGTTAATGACGTGACCAAGATAAGCGACCTCTTTGCACAGAAATTCACACTTATCTGGTTGGAGTTTAAGGTTATAATCTCTGAGTCTATTGAACACACAGGATAAATTTTGGATGTGACTTGGAAGGTCAGGTGAGTACACGACGATATCGTCTAAGTATACGAAGCAGCGTGAGTTTCTGAAAAGTTGACGGGCATTTTTAGCCCAAACGGCATTCTCGTGAATTGGAAATGCCCTGAGGTACGGAGAAAGCAGTTTTAGGGCGTCTTGCTCAGATACTGAATTTGATGGAAGCCTGAGGCTAAATCTAAAGTTGTGAAATATTGACTTTTCCCAATTGATCTAGAATTTCTGTAATTTGTGGGATAGGATAAGTTTCTCCGATGGTAATGTCGTTGAGTTTTCTGTAATCTATAACGACTCTCCATTTTCGCTTTCCTGAAGCATCTAATTTTTAGGCACGACCCAAATGGGTGATGACCAGGGTGAATTTGAAGGTATCACTATTTTTGTTCCAACATCTTATTTAATTGATTTTCTACTTCCTTTTGTGGCATTCAGGAATCTATAGGATTTGGTTTGAATAGGAATGTCCGTGGTCGTTCTTATTTTATGTTCAGTGGCTTTAGTATAGGTAAGTTGTTCGTCTGGAAGGTGGAAGATGTCGGAGAAGTCTTTACAAATTTGTAGTAAGGCATTGATTCCTCTTCATTGAGGTGAGATATTCTAAGTTGTTCGAGGACCTTTTAGTTCGCGTAGTAGCGTTAGGTTGAGGCTTTGGTTCATCGTAATTAGGATAATTTTGACTATTTAAAGGTTCTATCGCTAGGTTAAGGTTAGATTGAAGGACGACGGATTTTCGGAAATGTTTACAACTGTAATGTTGACACGATTATTATCTTTACTTTAACAATGCAATTTGCGATTAGTAACGAGGCAGAGATGTGTTGGTCTAGTATAACACCTTCTTTTATATTAGGATTATTTACAGTGCACTCAATAACGGTTTCCGAACGAGGCGGGATATTGTATAAAGGTTCAGTGAATTTTAATTTAATACAGTTCTCGTCTGTTTGCAGCACTCCTGGTGATAGTCTATTTGACAACCTAGGTTCTTTAACAGATCGGTACCTATAATACCGTCATAACTGAGGCTAATATTTTTACAACGTGGAATTTGTGACTGTAAGGTTTGTTAGATTTTGAAATATTTGTAGTTTAAAACTCCCTAATGTTGAGGTTGTTTCACTTCCAGGGTCGATTCCTTTAAGGAGTATTATTTCATCACTTAATTCCGGGATAGTGGTCATGGAATCTAATTTTAGGAGGCTTACGCAGGAACCAGTGTCAACTAGGAAGGACAGAGGTCTGTCGGCTACTGAAGTTTGGATAATGACATAAGGTAAGTACTTTTTTTCAGTATTCTTATTAATTTTATATAATTTCATATTATTTTTATTTTTCAGGTTTTGTAAGGAGTTGGGAGAAGAATCGTCTGGATCTGGAACTGGGATGGAAGCAGTGGATTTAGAAGATTTAGTATAAGATTTTTGCGATAGAGTGGATTTGGTAGATTTAGTAATTAGATCTGTGGATTTAGTAGATTTGGTATGTGATGCAGAGGATTCAGTGGGTTTTAATTGATTTAGAGATTCAGTGGAAACAGTGATTTAGTAATTGATTTAGGAGATTCAGTGGAAACAGTGATTTAGTAATTGATTTAGGAGATTCAGTGGAAACAGTGGATTTAGTAATTGATTTAGGAGATTCAGTGGAAACAGTGGATTTAGTAAGTTTAGTAGTAATAGAGGCATCGTCTTTGAAATAGTAGGAATAATTTCCCGTGCGACGCATATCGGGAAATTTTACTCGTTTAAATCGTTGCGATCAACTTCGTCAACGCCCTCTTCGTTATCTAGGTTTACGTTAAGGACCCCGCGTTGGGTTTGAATTAGGATTTTGGGCAAGGTTTGGTTGGCGACCGTAGGTGTTGGAAGCAGAGGGCTGATTTCTGCTATTGTTATATTGTCTTTTGCGACAATTTTCAATACTGTGTCCTATATTTTTACAATAACGACAGATCATGTCGTTGGTATTGATTGGTTTGAATAGTCAGGACGATAATTGCGCGAAATTGGCTGAGATTCGCGGCGAGAGTTTGTAATTTTGGTTTATCATTGTAAAAGTTCACGTTCGGGTTTGACCTTCTTTGTATGCTGGAAATAATTTTTCTTCTTCTACCGCGAAACTTACAGCAGAGTTCAGTGAGTCAGGGTACGACATCTGACTACTTGTGAGATGCGAGGATTGAGTCCTGTTATAAAAGTGTGAGAGAGAGATCCTGTATGGCAGCGACACGTCCTGCTAGTTCTGGTTTTCTTTTGGTTGGTATAGAAATATTTATTTCCGTTAGTAATTTCGCTAGGCACGTTTCAATTTTAGTGCAAACTGATTAACTGTCTCGGTCGGGCTCTGTTTACAGTCTTGAGCTCCGTGAGTAGGTGAGCATAATGTTTCCTCTCACCAAATTGTTGTTTAATGAAATCAATGAACTGTTCGAAAGAATCGAAGTCTTTAATACTACACGTGCTCTCGGCTTTGTCAACTAATTGACTTAGTATAAATTTGAACAGAATGGGTTTTGCGATTTTGTAGCAATTTCGAAAGCGCTTTGACAGTTAGTAATGAACGGATTTAATTTTTCTCGCGATCCGTCGAAGGGTTTGATGAACTTAAAAGAATACTGAGTTCGATTTTTCGTCGATTTCTAATTTGGGGCCTTTAGAGTCGCTAGCGCCATCTTCAGATTTAGAAGTCATGGTTTAGTAACACAGAAAACAAAACAACAAAACAAAACAACAAAACAAAAAACAAAAAAGAATAAGAGTGATATACAAAGGTCAGGTCCTCCTTATGCTAGCTTACTTATACACTATAGACGTTTGTAGGTGAGTTGCCGCAGCGCGTAGTCAAAACAAAGTCGAGCGCGAGTCTTATCAGCTCTAAGTTGGACGCGCAATGAGATAGTTTGGTATTCGCACAAGGGAATAGTAGGTTGTTTTAATCACCACAGGAACGTAGCTGCTATGATGATGATCAGCATCGTTTCCACAGATCACTGTGGACTGCGGACCGTGGAACAGTGGTTGCTGGAGACCTCCGTTTCAACGGAGGATGGAGAGATGATAATTAATGATTTTGTACAAACACTTTAGCACTTTGGCACTTTAGCACTTTGGCACTTCACTTTAGGAACGCTATTATGACGTAGTAAGTTCTTCGGAGCGTAGTTGGGTAGGGGATTTTCGTATCCCACCGCTGCCACCAAATATTATACGGGTTCCCTCGGTAGGGTTTTTAAAAAAAGACTTTTAAATGAGCTGCACAAATAAACGTTTAATTACGAAACATGAACTAGAATTATGAACTAGAATTACGAACTGGCAGACACGAAAGTAAGAGATGGTAACGATTCGGCGTTTGAGATAGGACTGGCGCTCCCGAGGAGCGCTGGGCAGTAGTGTCCCTTAATGCTGACACCGCGGTTTCGATGAGACACTTACCTAATCACTTTAAGATGATTATTAAGCATTTTACTTAACATTGACAATCTATAACAGAACGATCGAAACATCGATTAATGAAGGACGATGTCAAAATTCGAGCGTTTTTCATTTATCGACTCAAGAATTGTCGAGCATACCTACACGCAGCACGACTTATACGACTACCTCTACGAGTACCCCAGTTGGACGCGGAGCAGTCCCTACGAGTGTGACATCAACGCCTATAGCGCGTCGTAGTGTGCCACGCCTGTCAACGATCCTCGTTACGGTTGCCACTCAACCTGACTCTCAGCATACTCCAGCTCCAGCGCCTCCAGTGTTACGGAAACGTTGTGCGTACTGTAAACAGTTCGGTCATAGTCGTGAACGTAAACTTGCGGTTCGTAAAAGTGTTAGTGTTAACGAAAATAATGAAACGAGCGTATCGTGTTACGGGTGTGGTGCTAGGGGTGTAATCCGTTCTCAATGCACTAAGTGCAACGAGGATTTTTGTTCGTTAGATTGCGGAAATAAATTAAATAACGAAACCCTTCCAAATCATCTGAGAACAGTAAGTCGTCGACCCAGGTGAGTCGTCAATCACTTTGTAATAATACTACTGATCAATTACTAAATAGGGTGACCATGAGTTCTGGTAATAATAATTGTATGCCAAACAAGGAGTTAAATAATGATTGTTTATAAAATATCGAGTTTTGACTCTATGGTCTTTGGAATTGATAGTATACAGTATCAAGTAATTAGTCGTCCTATCTTATGTATAGGAATATTAGGAATGTCCAGCATAGCTCTTATTGATACAGCAGCTAAACGTAGTGTGGCTGGTAGTTCATTATATGCTTTACTTCAAAAACATAGTTCAAACTTTATTGATTCCACTATGCGTGTCAAGCTTGCCGATGGGTCAGTTCAAGTACGTAGAGTACTTAGTATAAATCTTAAAGTGAAAATAAAACAAAGTAAATGTGTAACAATTGATTTTGTTATATTTCCTGATGCTCTTAATAATGAAACTTTGTTGGGTATAGATTTTTTAATTGCCGCTGGTATTGCAATAAATTTTGCTTCTTCAACCTGGCATTTTTCTGATGAGAATATATATTATGAGTTACAGTATGAAATGCCTACTTTGCCTATTTCGTATGAATCAGCGGTTAATAATAACAATGTTAAGTTATTGGATAATGAGGGTACTGCGTTAATGAAATCTGAAATTGACAAAATGCTTCAGGATGGGATAATTGAATGAGTCTGCCTGGACCTCTCCAGCTGTTTTAGTCCCCAAGAAAGATAATACTGTTCGTTTCTGTGTTGACTACCGCAGATTAAATTCAATAACTAAGAGTGATTCTTACCCTCTTCCTCTTATTGATGAGTTGTTCCAATCTACTCAGCAAGCTAGTTACATGTCAACCATTGACCTTAAATCTGGTTATTGGCAGTTGGCTGTGAGGCCCGAAGACAGGGATAAGACAGGTTTCACCACTTCTTTTGGAACTTACCGTTTAATCGCATGCCCTTTGGATTAAAGAATGCCCCGGCCACTTTTCAAAGCCACTTTCACTTTCAGATGTTGTAATATTAGCATACCTTGATGACATTTTAATAATTTCTGACAGTTTGGATAAACATCTGGAAGATCTTCAAAAGTTTTTTGACAGGCTGCGTTTATATAGCTTACGGGCAAATAGAGAAAAATGTTGTTTTGTCCGTAATGAAATTACTTACCTTAGACATGTAATAAGTCAGGAAGGGATCAAGCCTGACCCAAACAAGGTCAACGCAGTTCTTCACATGAAGGCTCCTGAAAATGTCAAACATTTAAAATCTTTTATTCAAACATGCTCATGGTTTAGAAAATTTATTCCCAACTTCTCTCAGCTGGCCCAACCCTTAACTAAGCTTACTAGGAAAACTGAAGTCTGGAAATGGGATTCACCGCAGCAGAAAGCTTTTGATGCTCTAAAGTTGAAGATGACTTCTTCTCCCATCTTGACTCAAGCGGACTTCAGTAAGCCATTTGTGCTCCGCACAGATGCTAGCAGTTATGCCTTGGGCGCTGCTCTATTACAGGGTGAAAATCATGAAGAAAAGCCAATTGAGTATGCGAGTAGACTTTTGACATCCGCTGAACGAAACTATTCAACCACAGAACGAGAAGCCCTGGCTGTTATATGGGCTGTTGAAATGTTTCGTGGTTATCTCGATGGCCATCCTGTTATTGTAAAAAGCGACCACCAACCACTCAAGTGGCTGTTGACATTGAAGTCCCCAAGTGGTCGGCTTATACGATGGGCATTGAAACTTCAGGCGTTTGATATCCAATACGATAGACACTCTCGCCCACAGCGTGACTCTTGCTTACAGAGTTGTGACCTCTGCACTGTCGTTGTCGATGTTCCAACTATAAGCTCTAGTGAACTACGAGCTGAGCAGTTGCAAGACCCTGAAGTAGCTAAAATCATCCAGGATCTTGAGGCTCCCTGATACGGCAGGCTTACGCTGGTTAGATAGAGGTTATCTTATGACTCAAGGTGTCCTGTTTCGTTTCCATCCTGAGTCCGATTCAGAGGAACCTCAGCTGATTGTACCAGCCACGATGCGTGAGAAAGTCATGCAAGAATATCATGACTCGCCTATTGCTTGACATCAAGGTGTAGAACGCACTGTTCAACGCGTGAGCCGAAAATATTACTTTCCTGGAATGCGAAGATATATTACTAATTATTTGAGAAACTGTCAAAAATGTCAGCGTTATAAAATTAATAACCAAAAACCTCCTGGTTTATTACAGACTCCGATTCTCAGTCAACGTGGTGAAGTTCTCGCTGTTGATTTATTTGGCCCGTTGCAAAAAAGGGTCTTATTAATAGAGGATACTGCTACCATATGGGTAGACCTCTTCGCGTTAGAAGATGCAAGTGCTGAGACTTGTGCTCAGATACTCATTAATGAATATTTCTTGAGATACGGTTTTCCTCGTAGAGTCATTTCCGACAATGGAGTTCAGTTCGTATCTGCTACCATGCAACAATGCATATTCATTCTAGGCATTAAGCAAAATTTGATTCCTCTGTATCACCCGGAATCCAATCCCACTGAACGTAAAAATCGTGACTTAAAAACTCAGTTATCCATATTAGTTCAGAATGAGCACCGGTCATGACCTAAGTTTTTGCCACAGGTTAGATTTGCCATGAATAGCGCCACCTGTCTTACTAATGCTTGTAGTCCAGCTTATATTACCTTCGCTCGTGAGCTACGAACGCCATTCGATGCTCAGCGTGATCCTAGATCCATATTAAGTAAAGATAACTTCCTTCCACAGATCACGCCTTACCTGAAACGTTTTATTTCTTCTTTCGATAGAATTAGGGAAAGAGCAGAGCATCAGCAGGATCATCAGAAAACTTATGCTGATAGGGGCCGCCGATATACTCCTGAGTACAGGGAAGGAGACCTAGTCTTGGTTACCACACACTTATTGAGTGATGCCTCAAAGGGTCGTACTAGGAAGTTTATGCCCAGAAGGGATGGTCCATATCGTATTTCTAAAGTTGTAAGTCCAACTTCCTACGAAGTTTCTCACGTGAATACCTCCGAGATGGTAGGGAAGTTCCATAGTTCCGCTTTAACTCCTTTCAAAGAACGCATAGGGTTGAGCTCAGCTCCGGTTCAACCACGCCGTCATCGTGGACGGCCGCGCTATCCAAATACGTCGCCGGTTGATTCAGTGGCCAACTCACAAACGGGACGTTCCTGTGATTTGGAGGGGGAGTATGTAACGCTGCAACACCGGGCACACACCGGTACCCACCGCGTATGCGCGGGTCATTGTATCCAGTCAATGGCAGGCGCCGATTCGCCTCGCGACGAACCAACTCGAGCGCCTCTAGTTTCCGTTTCCGCGGCGCTAAGAAAGAGTGAACGTGTGCGCCGTTTACCTAAGAAACTTTGTTCATAACTTGTAATAGTTTTAATCAAGTTTACTGTACTGTGCAGAAGTAATATTAAAATACTTGTGAAATTACCTATGTACTAACTTGTGCGCTAGAACCTACTAAACCCCAGTAAATTATTACATTTACATAACATACACAGTAACATTTACGTAACATTATGACCACTTCTTTGACATCGTCTGATCATTTCGTTTTGCCATGATACTGCCCCATGCTCGGATATAAAATAAGATTTGAATTTCTCTCTGATCACCATGGCATTTGTCGTAGTTTGGTAATCGACTGACCGTATACCTTGTAATATACTATTACTTGGCAATTCCAAGTCTCGAGTTCGTCATTTTCTCTTATGTAATTATGCAAACATGTGCATGCAAGAACCATAGAATCAAGATACATCGGTTACATTTTTTTTTTTAAATCTCAAATTTTGTGTCATGATTCCGAAAGCACTTTTTACTAGGCGCCTTGCTCGGCTTAAGCGATAATTAAAATTTTTCTTTTCATCATTGTCAGACACCTGATGTCCAGGATATGGTCTCATAATATGTTTGGACAAGGGAAATGCTTCGTCTCCTACAAAAACATGTGGCATTTCCTCTATCATACATGGCAACCTTTTATTAGGCGGTATACCAATCGTATTATTTTGTAATCGTTGTCCAAATTTAGAACTGTTTAACATGCTGCTATCGCTGTTACGTCGGTATGCTCCGATGTCAACAATAATAAATTTGTACTTTGCGTCAACAACGGCTAACAATACAGTATTTAATTAAGAGAAATATGTTTTGTAATTAAAGTACAAACTCCCACTATTCCAAGGAGCTCTTATATTGACGTGTTTACCGTCAATTGCCCCTATACAATTACGGAAAATCCATATGGTTCTGAATTCCTCCTCTATTTTAGTCCATAATTATTGTGTTGGCTTCGGCATAAAAGGTGGCTGTAAATGTTTCCATATTGCTGCGCAAACTTCATGTACAATTGTTAAAACAGTACTGTATCCTACTCGATAACTTTGAGCTAAGGCTTGAAAGCTAATTGCCGTAGTCAAAAATCTGTAACAATTAAAAAAATACACATTAAAAATACATTTGATTGGATTAAAATAAGAGTTACAATTTTGTGTTCCTTTTTCAGAGGCGGAGTGTCAAAAGCGGTGGGAAAGAATTCGAGATTGTTACAAGAAAGCAATTAGATTAAGACAGTTCAAGAGTGGTTCTGCTAGATCAAATGATAAGCCAATACGATTTGAAAAAGAATTGGAGTCTTTACAACCATACTTGCAGAACAAACCACAGACGTGTAACTTAGATAGCTCCGAAGAAAATGACCTAACCACTGATACCGACACCAACTTGTCCGTTGCGTCGCCATCTCGACCCGAATCACAATTATCCAACCATTTCGATACTACTCGAAAGAAGTCACAACCACTATCACAAATGTTATTCGCGCAATATCTGGAAAATAAGAAAACAGAAGAAGATCCAACAGACACTTTTTCTCTCTCTATTTCTAAAACCGTTAAACGGATGCCAATACAAAGACTCCTTTACTAAGAGTCATATCATTAGATCCTACAAAATACATTTATGGTGCAAATAAAATGCACGTTTTCTCTCCACCTCACTACGTACCTGTTATGCGAAGAGAGTTCGATACGCTGGAAATAGTTATAAGATCGAGCACAGGACCAAAAATACCATTCCAGTTTGGAACTGTGTGTATTAAACTACATTTCCGATAATTATAATAATGAATTCTCTTCGTGATCATCATAAATGTCCATATGAAAATTATTATACATATCAAGCTGGGTCAGGAGTTGGAGTAATTTATAAGGGTTCACCATACCAACGCGGTCATGCTATTGGGAGCTTTTTAGGGGGGTTATTTAGATCAGTTTTACTTTTACTTTCAAGTGGTGCTCGAGTGATTGGCAAGGAGGCATTAAGCGCTGGAGTAGGACTTTTATCGGATATGGTTCAAGCACATCCTATGGAAGCCTCAAGAAAGGATCACCTAAAGCAAGTTAGTACGAATTTAAAACGAAAGGCTGATGACAAAATTGATCAATTTAACATAAGAGGATCTGGGTATATAACTAAAAGAAAACGATTGGCCTCGTTCATTCCACCATTAACTGCTAAAGTGAAAGCTGCGAAAAAACTTGTTCTAAAACCAAAAAATATCAAAGATATATTTTCAAATTAAATATGTCTTTCCTTCATAATCATTCTTGTGAGTGCGTTAAGTCAGAATTGGATTTGTTTGCACTCCGTCAACACAAACAAGCATTGAAAATGGATTGTGGATTTCACTATAAACTAATTTCGTCTCTTGCTGATGATGGACCTATCGAGTTTCAAGTTCCTGGGACAGGCAATGACTACAAAGATTTGTCTCATACATTACTCCACATAAAGGCAAAAGCATTAAATCAAGATTCAACTAATTTGATATCGGCTACAGTTGTAGCACCTGTAAATAATTGGCTGCATTCACTTTTTAGTCAACTTGATGTTTATTTAAACTAAAAACTTGTATTACCACCTAATAATACCTATGCATATCGAGCACACATGGAAACCCTTTTTAACTATGCTCCTGATGCTAAACAATCTCATCTTACTTGTAGTCTTTGGTATGAGGACACAGCAGGAAAAATGGATTCTACAGATGGTAAAAACATAGGATTTGTTAAAAGACAGGAATTGGTTATTGAAAGTAGGGAAATAGAAATGATTGGACATCTTCACGGTGACATTTTCAACCAAGATAAATTTTTAATTAATGGTGTTGAAATGTGTGTAAAATTAGTTCGATCAAGAGAGTTTTAATTTAATTGCTGGGTCAAACGATGTAAAGTTTAAAGTTTGCATTACGGACGCAACTCTTATTGTCCGATAAGCACGAATTAATCCAAGTGTATTTTACTCGCACATCAAAAAGTTTTAGCTTCTACCACTGCTAAATATCCTATTACTCGAGCTGAAGTAAAAGTTTTAACAATTCCATCAGGTGTTCAAGGAAAAACTCTTGATAATATATTCTTAGGACAGGTACCCAAAAGATGTATAATTGGATTTGTGAACAATTCTGCATTTAATGGTTCCCTTACTAAAAATCCATTTAACTTTGAAAACTATGGTATTAATTCTTTCAGCTTACACATATATTGATGGTCAACAAATACCTTCAAAAGCTTTGCAACCATCTTTTAATAATAGTATATTTACATCAGCATATCATACTCTATTCTCGGGAACTGGAATTCACTTTCTTAAGAAATGAAGGAATTGGAATCTCTTATGAACAGTATGCCAAAGGTTACTGTCTATTGGCATTTGATTTAACTCCTGATTTATGAGCTAACTCATCAACTCATTGGAATCTCATAAAGCATGGTAGTGTAAGATTAGAAGTACGATTTGAATCCTCACTAATACAAACAATTAACTGTATAGTTTATACTGAGTTTGATAATATTATTGAAATAGATAAAAACAGAAATGTTACTGTAGACTATAGTAGCTAAGGTTATAATGTGTGTGTGTTAGATTTATGTGTTATGTGTAATGCATTTTGTGTGTATGTAACTATGTGAAACATTATAAAATTAAATAAAACAACTTGTACACAATATATTATTTTTTATTTCTTTATAAACCCCCTATTTAATCTTATACAAAACACTGTTCAAGTTTAAACTTTACATAAGCACACTGACTAAACCACTGAACATGCTGCTGCCAAGGATCATCATCATCTTCCCAATCTTTTAAACCACCACCACAATGGAAACACTTGGTCCTGTCTGCATGGCCAGTATAAAAGAAACCGGCTTCTGCAAGATCTTCAGGCTTTTGTCGCATAACGAGAGGCCAGTTCTCGAAACTGAGCAAGCGACTAGATTTTGAACTGAAGAATGGATATTCAGCTCTTGAGTACTGCATATTCTTCTCTTTTTCTTCTCCACTCAGTGTTGTAGTTTTGCTATTCAATGACGTGTTCTGTACACGTATGCCACACTCATCTCTTCCTTCTGCTCTTGTCTTCCTCTCAGCAGCACAAGACGACAGCTCGTTGAATCTAATGAGTACACAGAAGTAATTTAAGTAAACAGAATCACATTCACTAATGATCAGCTAATGACTGTCATTGTTAAAAAAGTATTTTTTAACTTTTTCACTTTCTGCTATTGTCTTTGTAATATTGTATACGAGGGCGTTTGTGTTGTCGTAGATGCTATCCTTATTAGTTTTTACATAATATTTAGTCCTCGTGGAAGCATGTTTCCAATGATCAGTAGTTGGAATCTTGGATAACTTCTTTTATATCGTACATTTCAATTTTTATGAGATGCGCCGCTTGGTTTCCGTCGTCGGAATTAGTAGAAATGTATGATACACCATCTCTAGCGGCTCATGCTACGGTTGACGATAACAGCTTCCTCTTTTTATTTTTGATTCAACTTTAAAAAAAATGATCAATCGATTGCGATATTCTTTTTCCACCATCGCATGTGTTATTATTAATGACGATGTCATCACTCTCTTCTTGGGGGGAGAGTGGCGA
Source organism: Parnassius orleans (assembly GCA_029286625.1). NCBI lineage: Eukaryota > Metazoa > Arthropoda > Insecta > Lepidoptera > Papilionidae > Parnassius > Parnassius orleans. The sequence continues at coordinate 3,041,816 of JAGSMP010000056.1, forward strand.
GTAGTAATACTGTTTATAGGTATTTTCATCGAAGCTGAATGATTTCTGCAACAACACAGTTATCATGTTAATATCAATTTGTTAACACTTAATCTCACACTCTCTCTCTCACACACACATACACACACACACACGCGCGCGCGCGCGCGCGTAAGAAAACAACAGAAAGAAAACTAAGTTTGTCAATAGAATAAACACTTGCGTCTATGACCATTGATGCGTTGAAGTAACACAAACGTAGTATAGGTAGATTCACTGCGGCCAAACGACCATACACTGACTCCATGACTGCAGCTGCTCGGTTTTATATAGCACCAGTAAGTTATGTCTAATCTTAAACATTTTCGCAGTGAAACTGGTAGTAACTTTATGAGTCCACAAGCTTATCTCGCATTTTTTCACCCGAAAGAATGCGAGATAATATTTACAAAACACTATAACTCTAATCTAAAGCATTTCCGCAGTGACACTTGTAGTAACTTTATGGGTCTATCTCGCATTCTTTCGTGTGCGGACTTGCGGTACACCGATGACAAAAATGATTAAATCATCACAAAAGAATGTGATTAAATATTTACAATACACTATAATTGATCAGTCCTATGTTAACCATTGAATAGATTGGTACTGTAATAATCTACTAATAGCAGTAATATCATGGATACACTATATGTACAACAACATCTAAAAATGATTCATCCCAGTCTAGAAAATAGTGTTTATGCTGCTAATAGAGTGCCCATGTATACCCACGTACCAACGTATATAATATGCAATTTGGATACAGATGATAAACCAGGCTCACATTGATAGTTTTATATATAGATACGAATGGCATCGGTCAATATTTTGATTCATATGGACGATCACCTGCACGATATCATCTAGAGTTTTTAAAAAGGAATTGTAAAAGATGGGACTGGAATATTGATAGGATTCAGAATGAGTGGACTTCAGTTTGTGGTGAATATTGCTTTTTTTTTTTATAGGATAAGGGTGACAAACGAGCACACAGTCCACCTGATGGTAAGTGGTTGCTGTGGCCCATAGACATCTACATCTATCCTCGTTTGCGAATAAAATGCAGATGCGTTGTCACCCGTGAGGACTAAGATGGAATGCCTCGTTTCCAGTAAAAAGGGTCTCCGGTTCTCTACACTCACCATACGAAACACAACAGCGTTAAGCTGCTATTTTACGCTGGTATTCTGTGAGAGCGTGGTCCTTCCCGGTCGAGCCGACCCATTCGTGCTACAACTATACCAGTAATATAGCTGCAGCATGGCTCTACCACGTAAAAATGTATTTGCTATATAAGTTTCAGGGATGTTCAATGCATAGTTTTACGAGCATATTTACAGGAAACACAGTGCACAACGATATTTTAGTGGATGACATGTTTCGCTCCTATTTTATAGATAATAAGCAATAACATTTTGGAAATAAAAATTTTAACAAAGTTAAGGAATGTGTTTTATTGGTGATTCAGAATAGTGTGGTAGTAATGAACAAAGAAGTATAATACAATAGCACTGCTTAGCAGGGCGTACGAGTAATAGATAAGAGCGGGCAATGACGGTGTTCAAGGAACAATAGATAAGAGGAAAGGGTGAACAATAGAACGCTAATGAGGGTGCAGGCCCACCGGATATCAATTAGATATTAGTTAATTGATCTGCACATCTCAGGAACCGCGCAACCTACGCAAAAAAATTTTTTTTTTTTTAGGATCCGTCGACCCACCGTCAGCCGATCCGAGTTCTGACTCAGTGAGCCAAAACTGGTACAAACTAACTACTGGCAAACGAGCATGCGGTTCACCTGATGGTAAGTGGCTACCGCCGCCCATGAACAACTGCAACACAAGGGGAATTGCAGATGCGTTGCCGACATTGTTTCATATGTGTAACGCTAAAACACTTGATCTCGTGTTTTCTACATTTTCAGATATTTACCTCGAGGATAGTGGCAATCCTTTGGTCAAAGTCGATTTATACCACCCTCCATTGGAGTTCACTGTTTCACTACCCTCATATCAAAATTTACACCCATGCCGAATTCCACGGTTTAACTATTTTAAGGCAGATTACAGTTCTATAATCGATGATCTGCAAAAAATTGACTGGTTATCGTTGCTTCTGCACCATGATAATGTATATATGTATACATATCAATGAAATGGTTAACGTTTTTTACGCAACCTTACGCAAAGTTATTACAACTCATATTCCTCTGACTAAACCTAAATGTAATGGTTATCCGGCATGGTTCCGCGGAGATCTCATCAAAATTTTAAAAGAAAAAAATAAAATTCGTCTTCGTTACAGAAGATATCATAATCCTTTAGATAATATCAGTTATGAAATACTAAAAAAAAGAAGTGAAAAATTATTATCTTTAAGTTATAATTACTACTGTAACAGAATCGAAAGCAGTATCTCACAAAACCCAAAATACTTTTGGAACTTTTTAAAAGATAAACGTAAAAATAGAAGTAATACTTTATCATCTATGTTTCTGGAAAGTGAGTTAGCTGAGGATAATGTAAAGATTAGCGATTTGTTTGCAAAAAATTTTTCATCAATTTACCATAATGATACATCATCTAGTAATGTGTATAACTGTAACATAAAAAATACTGAAGAGCAGATGGATACCTTAAATCCTCTAAAACTAAATGAATTAGAAGTCTTCATCAAATTAAAAAGACTTGTTTTATGCAAGGGACCGGGATCCGATGACATACCACCAGTTTTCATTGTCAATTGCGCTAAACAACTGTCACGCCCCCTTACCATAATATTTAATAAGTCTCTAAAATCAAGTATCTTTCCAACACGTTGGAAAGAAACTATAATTGTGCCAATTCATAAGGATGGCTCTAAGCGAGACAAAAAATTATAGACCAATATAAATTCTATTTTCTCAAAAGTATTTGAAAGTATTATCTATTCTTATCTATACAACCATGTTAAAACTCAGCTAACAAATAAGCAGCATGGATTTATCAGAGGCAGATCCACTAACTCGAACATGGTCGACTTTGTCGAAACCTTGACGGAATTTGTTGATCAACGCATTCAAGTCGATACAATATATACTGACTTTAGCAAGGCATTCGACAAGGTAGACCATGAAATACTTCTTCATAAATTGTCTCACATTGGTATTGGGGGCTTTAGTTTGCAGTGGCTTGCATCCTATTTAAAAGACCGCCAATCATTTGTGGTTGTTAATGGAGCTAGATCGAAAACATTTGTCGTCACATCAGGTATTCCTCAAGGTTCAAACCTTGGTCCACTCTTGTTTTCAATATTTATAAATAATATAGTTGATTGCTTTCTTAACTCTGAGCCTTACATTTTTAGGATGATCTTAAGGTGTTAAGGCCAATAAGAAGCATTAATGATAGTGTATTGCTACAAGAGGACATTGATAGATTGTGTAATTGGTGTAGAGACAATAAAATGCTATTGAATGTGAATAAGTGTCACGACATTACTTTCTCACGTAACAAAGAACCTTATTTATTCCAATATAAGATAAATAACACACCTTTAGAACCGGCTTATATTATTCGAGATCTTGGTGTTACGATTGACAGCAGGTTAAGTTTTAATACTCACCTAGATGATATCATAAAAAGGTCCTCCAAAATGTTGGGTTTTATTATGCGGAATTCTAGACAATTTAAGCACCCTAAAACTATTATATTGCTATATAATACATTAGTTAGGAGTATTCTGAATACTGTCCTCAAGTCTGAATCCATTTTATGAAGTACACAAGAACCGTATTGAAAAAAATTCAAAAGCGATTTTTGTGCTTTTATGTCACCACACAAAGAAATCACATTTATTAAATTCATATGATAACAAACTTAAATATTTTAAAATGACAACACTTAACAATAGAAGGAAAACATTAGATCTTATTTTTTTGCATAAATTATTACATAACCATATCGACTGTCCGCAACTTCTAAGTAAAATAAATATATCTGTGCCAAATAAGTTACCGCGCTTTAAGGTTTACAAGCTATTCAAAGAACGTCTCTGTAAAAGTAATTTAGGTCGCAACTCCCCACTTACCAGAACGATGTCATTATACAACAATATACCAAATTCCATAGAAATAGATATAATGTATGCACCATTGTCTATATTTAAGTATTTGATCCATAAACATTTCAGAAATGTGTAATAAAATTAGTAGATTTATTATTAATATTATATAGACTGTAAGCATTAAATCCACAAACTGTAGCTATAGCAAATCTGGTTTTCCATGTATATTTATTAGCATATTATTATACATATGTTTCCTTTTTTCTTTTTAAAAAAAATTCACTTCGCTATTTATGTAAGTTGTGGTTACCTGTAAGAAGATGAACACATAGCATGTAGTCGCAGTGTTGAGTTATATTTTTGTTAGTATTGTGTATCATCTGTTGGTGATCCAAATAAAGAGAAAAAATAAATAAATATGTCGACATTGTAACAGGCAACGGACATACAATTTGTACCTTTACCTTTCGACCCTCAAACTGTTAGCACGTCCTCAAAATATAATATTAACTATATAATTGTAACAAATTTATTAAACCAAGTTTTATGATAATTCTAAAGACTTATCATTTCTTTGGACAATATCGTACACCATCATAATTCCTTATTTACAAATTATGTGTAACAATTTTGTACACGATTGTACCTGCGTGAAGTATAGTCACAGGTTAACATATAACGATAGTTCTGGTAGGTTCATAAATCATTTTCAGTTAAGATATCATCATCGTTACAACCCATCACAAGTCTACTACTGAATATAGGCTTGCCTCACAACACAGTCCTGGACTACCTGCATTCATAGACTCCCTGTACGTTTCATCAGATTTTCGCTCTATAATGGTGTGTCTTTCAACACAAGCAGTACTCATTTGTATACTTGAGAATCAAAAAACAAAAGTATAGTTATAAAGGATTAAAGCAATGAAACTACAATGGAATTATGAAAAATATTTTTAATAATGACAGTCAGCTTCTGATGTACAGTCTGTGTTTATATTATTTAAAATGTACATCATTACACATATGTTTTAAAACTGCTTTTAATTATTACAAAATACAAAAAGAAATGCTTCTGTTACAAACGGTGAATATATAAATTCCTATAGCTAGGCATCTACCACTAGCCGATACTCGCCCTACCCTACCTCAATAAGCATCTATAGCGCGTGGCAACTTGGAAGTTATAAACCAGGACTGCTTATTCGACCGTCTCGGAATTCGGAACGCGCACTTTGATTTTATGATTTCATTTTCGATTTTTTGATGAGGGAACTTTAAGACTTCCGTAGAAAAAAATTCTCGTAAAAATGGTACGAACCAAGGAGCTAGATTTGGAAATTTTTAACTCGGAATATTATCGCTGCCGAATAACATTAATTTTATTACACCATGATCATTTCTACGATTTTAAATTTTGCAAAACTAAAAATTTTATTTATATATCACACTGATTACACCACGTTTTTTTTTCTGAGCAATAATTACTGTTCTATACAAATTAAACAGCAAAACCAATTTGTGTTGTCAAATGCTCTTATAATGCTTTTGGTTAATGTATTAGCATGCAGTCTTAAATTTCCTATGTGAGGTATATTGTTTTATATTAAAAAATATTTTGGCACTTTTGTATGGTTAAGCCACAATTTTTATTTTCGTGGCAGAAAGATTTCAGTTGGTTTATGATGCCAAATTATTTCCATGATTTTCCAACTCTTATTCTGTGATGTAATTCACAAAACACAATAAGAATATTCGACAGTTTCCTCTTTTACAATAATTACACATTAATCAGTACTACAAAAATCAGTAATAAGTATTTGTTCAAACTTACCTTGTATGAATATTTTAATATATATAAAAATATTATACATTCTAATCTTTTAATTCCTAATAATATTTATAAAAAACCTGTAAGACTATAATATAAACATTTTCACAATATCAACAAGCTTAACTTTAAAACAGGAGTAATTAATAAACAGATCATCATAAAATATTTCTATTTCATCTTCAAATAGTACACTATGTATACTACAATAAAAAGTTGCTTAAAAGGTTTTAATATTAATTGTGATGGCTATTTATCATCCCATTTTTAAGGCATTTGATATTATACTCATACATAATATCAAAAATTCTTTCATAGTTACTATTTCTAAAGAAAATTCATATTGATATTTTAAAAACTAATTCGAGACTTATTAATGACCTGTATTTATAACTTAAATTTACATTGTATATAAGAAATTGTGATTATTTTATATACTTATAAATATAATATATACTTAGATATATTCCGTACACTTTATATAACTCATCAAAAGATCTTATCCTTGCAAAACTGCCCATACCAACATAGTTCATAAAAATCTATCTATTTGTGTGTTAATTGGAGTCTGTGGTACTAAAATGTACAGTTATTTTGACTTATTCATTGTTGTATGTAAGAAAGAAGTTACTCAGTGACACATGCCAGTTTTTGTAGTTTATTGTAAAACTTTCTTTAATATTATTATATTTATATATATTTTTAACTACCTACCATGGTTTTTTTTTCAAATAACCTATAAAATAGTAATATAAAATATAAAAAAGAAAACATTTTAAAAGTCTTTACGCCATTTCATTCAGGAACAAAAGAAACCACTACTTAGCTTATTTTGTTCAAATAGACAACAGAGCTAAAACAATTTTCTAAAAAAAACTTTAACATTGTATATATTGAAAAATTAGAATGTATAAACTTGTCCATAAATAAGTAAAAAAATTCGGTTACAGGTTGGAATCGAAGAACTTTAGCTCCTGATCTTCGGGCAGCTTTTTGAAGAAACTCTCTACATATTCTTCAGTCACTTCAGCCAGGGTCTTTGGGTTCCACTGAGGGTTATTGTCTTTGTCAATGAGGAGAGCCCGCACTCCTAAGAAGACCATAATTTCTTATTCAATAATATAGAACATGAGAAATCTATTAAATGGAATCTCCGAGGGGGGAAGGGTTACTAATAGCTCACACATAAAATAAAATAAAGTTTATTGAAAATACTGACAATTACTTGATACTTTTTCGTCGTCTATAACAGTGCATTAATGACAATTTAAGCCTAATGGAAATAAATTAAAAGTAAAAAAACTTTTTTTAAAACAAGCTTTTATTTAAATGCGCTAAAAATAATAAAATAAACTTTTCCTTTAAAACTTTTACTATCAACTTATAACGTCATTACACAATTTATATGATACAAAAGCTCGTATTTACTTAGTTTGATTTTTTTTTAAATTAACATCAATCAGATCGAGTTATTTAATTTACTTGTTTATCTACACAGGTAAATCTCGCGACAAGCTTTTATATCATATAAATTGTGTAATGACGTTATAAGTTGATAGTAAAAGTTTTAAAGGAAAAGTTTAATTTATTCTTTTTAGCGCATTTAAATAAAAGCTTGTTTTTAAAAAAGTTTTTTTATTTTTAATTTATTTTTTACTTTTGAGTTATCGCTGGACAGGTTTCTCAGTCTGTTCATCTCATTCAACGCATCATTGTTGCAAGGTCGTTTGCCGGTTAATTCTAATAGTCTAGCTCTTTACAGACGGATTGGAGCAACGTAGTTTATGATGACCATCTTATTTTTTTAACTCGCATTAATATTTTCAGCAAGTCCTTTCATTTGATACCCATATTGTAGGAGTGCATTAAACATAACTAGTCCGCCATCTTGGGTGTTCCATGATGTTGATTTAGAATGACGTCACACAGCTAACCATGCATTGTCATCCAAACTAAACGCATAAAAACTTAGTCCGCCATATTGGATTTAGAGTGACGTCACTTTATTTTTCGAGTTATTCTCAGCAAGCCCTTTCATTAGATACCCATATTGTAGGAGTGCATTAAACATAACTAGTCCGCCATCTTGGGTGTTCCGCGATGTTGGATTTAGAATGACGTCACACAGCTAACCATGCATTGTCATCCAAACTAAACGTGTATACAAAATTTCAGCTCAATCGGTTGAAGAAATCTGCTTCAAAATTGAGTTGCAAGATTCCACCCGAACAAACATAGTTACATTGCAAGTTAAATAAAAGCTTGTAAAAAGTAGCCTAATGGGTAGGAGATATGGAAAGCCTACCAATTTAATTTCCTTAACTATGTACTATTTAATACTTTTATTTAAGATTGTAATTAGCTTTTGTTGACATTGCATTATAAATTGATATGACAAAATATTTCATTGTATAATTATTAATATTTTATTGTTTCAATTGGCTTTATTACTGTTTTAATTTCTTGACACGGGCTGCTAAAAGCTTCGAGATTTTATATTACTATTATTTTCTAATTATTTAATTTATGATTATTCATTTTTAATTATTAATTTATAAATTATAATTATTAATTTTTGTTGTTATGGCTGGATGCAATTTTTGAAAAATTTTTTTTGCGTGTGAAATTTAACCTTTTGTTTGTATTGGATTTTCTGTAAGTCACACATTAAATAAATAAATAAAACCAAAAAGTCGTGGGTCTCTCTTTTAAAATACTAGTAATGCAATTAACATTACTAATATTCCCTTTAACCACTCCTAGTAAGCTTAAAATGCTTATGTTAAGTTAGGTTCTACCCATCTCTGATTGAGTTTTTCTCTGTTGCCTCTTACGAAACCCATGAGATGATACCCCACATCATCTCATGGATTCTCTTGCACTGCCAGTGCACGACCAATAGTACTCGTATATAAGTGTTATAAATGAAGAAAATAAGTATATGCGAATGTGTGTCTGTTTTGCGACTTTACAAACTTGTGTACAATTTTTGGTTATTATGCACGATAATTATGCAATTGCGTGTTAAATAAAATTGGTTGGAGGAAATCATAATTTGTTCTCGAAATACGCAAGTGGAAATTTGACTAATGTACGAACTTCTCACTCTCTTTCGATCTGTAGCGAAGAGCAGTTTAAAGAGACTAAGAGGGTGATATCAACTCGGATAGACTTCTAGAAATTCTCCTATTCTAAGCCAATGCTCGACTGCTGTCCCACCTGATGGTAAGTGGTGATGCAGTTAAAAATGGCAAAGCGCACTGACTTTACTTATCATTAGATTTAGAAAACCGAAAGGCTTGCTACTTTGCACCTGTGTTCTAGACTTTTGAGATTGATTTTAACGGATTGGTTTTTAGAGTAGACCAATCCACTAAAAGTAATCAGTTACAATTGACAGTAGCCTAATGGTAGAGTGCGGATCGCGAAATCAAAAGTTGTGGGTTCAAATCTGCTATTCGACTCCTGTCGTGAACTATTCCTAACACAAGCATTTTAAGCTTATTAGGAGTGGTTACGGGGAAGTGTTTTTATTAATAAAAAAAGATGGATTACCTTCAGGGAAGTCGTGGGTGTGCGTGGCGCGGCAAACCATGCGGTACTCCATGCGCAGGCACTGCGGCAGGTCCAGCTGGCCACCGCGTTGGAAAGCACGCAGCGTCAGCTTCAGCGACCCAGGGCACACCTGACCGAGGGTCTGCAGGAAAATATTACACTCAAGTATTTAGTCAGTCGCTGCGTACTGACTGCCTCGTTGGTCTAGTATCGTAAACGTAGTTGCTGATTAAGAAGTCTAGGATTTTAATCCCGGGTCGGGCCAAAATCAATTATTGGGTTGTTTAGGCCTTATCGGTACTTTAGAAATAAAATGAGTGGACTGTATTAACAATAGGTTTATTGCCGTTAAATATCGTACAAAACGTATTATATTGAATTAGCGAAATGCCCGTCTGCTATCGAGAGTTGAATGGATGCGCTCGCGCTGCCGCGGGGCTAGCGACCCCGCCCCCCGCGTCCTCCATTTTGGCCAGAGGCGCGATGAGGTGCGCCGACAGGATTTTTCTGTCAAGAAGTTCTGTCAAGGAGTCAGGAAGATGGCGTTGTTATACACCCCCGTGCAAAAGCATGTAAAGCCGTTGCTCCTGCGCCTTATCTCTCTACGGTCGTGTCGGTTTGCCATCCCATCGGACTATGAGAGTGAGGGAATAGAGAGTGCACTTGTGCTTGCGCATACACTCGAGCACAATAATTCTGTCCTGAGCAGATGACTAGTCTCCTTTGAGACTGGCCGCCATAACCTAAATTCGGTCTCTTATTAGTGGCAGCGTCAGAGCATCCACTACCCCATATCATTCCGTGGGTGTCGTAAGAGGTGACAAAGGGAAAATGAAACATATAATATAAATGAAAATAATCTAAAAAAACTGCAGTTGTCCATCCTCCCTTTTGAGGTAATTTATAAGGCTATAATGAATTAATTTTGATTTTGTTCATTGTTTATTTTTTAAAAGAATGTTCCCTCCCACACTAGGATTTTCTCCTGTAGGCAGTCGACATACATAAATTTCACAAGGACAAACATCCAGACCCGGAACAATTATTTGTAGGCCATACAAATACTTGTTTCGAGCGGGATTCAAACCCGCGGCCCAACTCGTCGTTGTTATTACAAAGATCTTAGTTCAATAGCATATGGCTTTAGATAGATGGCGATATCACCATCTCGTTTACGCCACACGTACAAATGTATCACGCATACAAACATTGTACAAACCTGAAGAGTTTTAGCGGACCACTCATTATTAACCTTCTCAAGCCTTTCTATGATTTCTTCGATTGTAGAAGCCGCAAAACAGTAATTAATATGTTTAATATTAGGTGCCAATGAGAACTCCTCAGATGGTTCATTAAATTTGTTAAGTAGCGCACGTACTTCTACATCATTATTGCAACGGGAAAGTAGTTTCTCCAGTTCGTACAAACGCCTGCTGGGTACAAAATGAGTTGCGATTCCAGCTTTTACAACATCCTTTGCATTTAATCTTTCACCTGAAAAAATAAAACAGTATGGGATGATATGGTGTATTGATTGATTGAGCCGGCCTATTGTCCGCAACTTCACGCCTAAGCGTAGCTAGCGTCTATGGGTAGAAAGAATATGTGATATAGGTGACTTAATAAGTAAACCAGACTTCTGTGTATACTGTTAGACGGGCACTACGCTACTAATACATTGCGCACCAAGTTACAGTCAATTCTACGTAACTTCTTTAGTCTTTAGTCGATTGCGAGCGGGCGAGAAAACTGGTTTTTGTTTTGTAAACCCCGAACGTTGTTTTCGACAATCTAACACTGATCTTGTTAAATGTGACTAAGAAAACTCGGTGATTATTTATATTCGCACTTTGTCAACGTGATTGAAGTTTATTTTCAGATAAGTATGTAACTTTATTTCGTATATGCCTAAAAACCATAACTGTCGTAAATAACAATACAACTATAAGTAGCGGCACGAAAGTCTAGCGGTAACCGTTATTGCGCATGTCGCGCTGATTTTCTCGTGCGTATCGTTCGCACGCGCTGATTGGCTCTCCAGTCGCATTCGTACGCGTCACCTCCACGTTTCGTTCAGCGCTAGACTTACGTGCCGGGATTGTACGTGGCATATTTAAATCGCAAACTCGCCCGCACTCGCGTGATCAACAGTTGTGACACAGTTTTGTTCTGTATTGCTGGTCCAGTAGTATACATAGTAAGTCTTTGAGGTAAAGAATGCTTGTAACTGTTTGTTACAATACCTTATACCAATACAATACCTTAGATACCTATGCCCCTGATAGAAAAGTCCTAGTGGCATTATAGACTCTAAGAAGAACCTATGATTTCAAGTAAGTATATTTGTTTTGGAACAAAATGAAGAAGTAGTAAAGTCAAAAAGTTTTTAAATAAGATATTTCTAAATAAAAAAATCGAAAACTACTCATACTTAGATAAATCCAAAAAACATATTTTTGGATTTATCTTTATAGACTAAGATATGTTTATGGATATTTTTATAGATTTTTAAAGGATATTTTTGATGGGATTTGTGAAAGTAGAATGAAATCATTACGAAGATAACCAAATGAAAAAGTTAAACAATCATACTCCTCAAGCCTTTCAAGTAGTAGAATTAAAAATAGCTGCATAAAAAAAATTAAGAAAAATTTCCAATACCTCTAGTCTACTTAATTCAAGATCCTTGGAGACAGTTTAGTAGAGGTCCCTGTCACAGAAAAGTTGAGAAGTGTTAGGCTAGCGTGTAATGGGTCTTATTATGCGAAGGGAAGAAAATCATACAACAAGATTGTTGTCTATGATAGTGGATAGAAGAGGAAGACGTGCTACGCCGACTCCAAATAAATTGAGATAAGGCCATAAAGAAGAAGACGATCCTTGGACTAACCTCAAATAATGAAGGACAACAATATAGTCTGGAAATTTTGTTCATTCGTCACTCCAATATCCATTACTGTCTATAAAAGTCGCAGTTTTTTATAATTTTGTGTAGTAATCAGGAAGCTGCAGTCCTTCTCTTGTTTCAGTTTCCCTCTCTCGCCACTTACGACACCCACGGGACGATACAGGGTAGTGGATATTCTTACACCACCACTACGTAGTTCTGTCTAATGGTGCTGTAAGAATATCCACTGTGTGTGCTGTTACCATTAATATACTGTTATATAATAAAATACTTAGTAATATAATGCCGTGTAGTGGTCGAAAGAGGCGAGAGAAAGCAACTTAAACAAAAGATGGTCTGCAGCAGCATCCTATATAACTCAAAATAATAAAAAACCACGCAAAATCGCAAAGCATGCGCTTTAGATGTGCAGCTTTGGGAAATAGCCTATTTCAAACTACAACTAAATAGAGTTTTGTTATATCCAAACAAAAAGTGTACTTAAGTTCAGTTTGGTTAAAACGGGCTATTTTCCGCAACTCCACGTCCAAGTGCGTATTTTGCGTGTGCGCAGGAATATTGTGATTATTCGAGCCATGAAATCTTCTCGAAGAAGTTCAGCAGTCCCTTGATGTTGTCAACAACTTCCGGGAGTGATCTCGGCGTGCCGAGATGTTTAGCGCTGTATGCAGCTACCTCTGGACACGCCAGCAACACATTTCCTCCTCCCTTGTACGTGCCATGCACAGGGGACTATCTGTAACACCTACGGTGAATAAATGTTTGTTAGGAATTTTGGCGGGAACTTGGCCGGCGGCGGATTGCAGCTCCTGTATTATTGTATAAATAATGGTTTCAAGTGGATTTTGATACGTAAAAGTAGTGCAATTAGAGTATTAAATTATAAGTTATTATTAGTGGAAACGATGAAACAAGTGCTTCGATGGTGATGTGAATTTCAAGATAATGTCTGCTTAGGCGTCTTGAGATACTATCGTCATCGACTGTCTGCTGGCTCAAGGTGGCATTATAATCTCCCAAAAACTTCACAATGTGACGCATCAACATAATGTAAAGAGGTTTTGAAACAAATTATTTTAAAGAATAATTTCTTAATATCCTTGACATTGGCAAAAGTACAACAGTACATATCCTTAAGCAAAGAAAAAAATGTTTGTTAAAAGAGCACTTGTTGCTATCCTGATCTTTGTCGTCACATCTCATAAAAACATTGGTTAAACAATTGTTTATTGCTGGCAGGGCCTCCCTAGCTTGTATACAGTCTTCTAGATCTTTCCAAAGCTGAGTGTTGATTATAGTGTACCAGTACCAGTGAACGAACATTCCCAAAGGGAAACGGTATGATCGGTTCCGGTCCTATGGCGACTAGAGCCGATCCTCCCCTCGCCAGTTCATCATTGTAGAGTCACATTGTTGCATTGACATATCTCATTTAGTTGTTGATGGCATTCATATATTAGCCCCGAGTTTATCACATTGCAACTCAGAGCCTGTGGAACTGCCATGCTGTCGGTCAGTATTCTGATGGAGAAATTGTTTACCTTCCCGGCATCTATTGCTATAGCCGCTTGAATAATACCCATACATTCAGCTCGAAAGACGATGTTGCGGGTACCCAGCAGAGTACATATATGGATGTTGAGGTCTTCCGAGAAAGTTCTAGATCCTGTACTTGCATTTGTTTTGGAAGTTTTTGGAACCATCCGTGAAAACTCAAGTTCTTTCGGGTTTAAATCCCCCAGTTGGTTAATTTTGCTTGTGTATCTTATATCTCTTATCAAACACAAATTGTTTGGGGATCTTGACTTATTTGGCGTGTATTATAGACATTTTGTTGTAAATTCTATCGATTATACCTGTATGAGGGACCCTACTCTTACACCCAAAGATTCAGGGTTTTAAGTCTGATTGCAGCTAAAGTAGCTTCTTGTTGTATGTGAAGGTGAAGCGGGGTTAGCTCCAGCATAGCCTCTAAGGCTGTTATCTAAGGAGTGGTCCTTATACAGCCTGTGGCAGCCATACAGGCCAGTCTCGGTTGTCACTAAAGCTTCTTTATAGTGGTGGCTTAATTTGTTATTCATGGTACAAACAACTGTAAAGCCACAGTATGATTTGTTACAAACAAAAAGTGTAAGATATATTTTTATGTCACTGTGTAATTGAATTCCAAATTCAATAACTCATCTCAAGCCATTCAGGGCAGAGATTATTTAGAGTTGCCCTTACATAAAAAAAAACTATGATAATGTTAATGCAGAGGTCAAAGACATGCTATGTAATCCTGACTGGATTAAAACAGTAGTTGAACAATGGATGGATCTGAAGGATAAAGCGGAGATAGTTTTAGACTAACATGCTCCTCTCAAAATGGATAGGAGAAAGCAAAAACTAAATAAACCTTGAATGAATGCTTCCATTGTTGAATTAACAAAACAGAAAAATATTTTATGGGCTCATATGTAGAAGACAAGAAATGTGATGCAAAATATAAGGCCTACAGAGACTGCAATAATAAATGTGTTAATGATGAAGTAAAGAAACTTAGAAGTCTTCACGAAGCTAAGATTGTCGAGAGTGGAAACAAACCAAAATTGTATGCTCACCTAAGCAGTTGCATTTCCTCCAAAGTTGGTTTGCTGCCCTCGGTACGTGATGAGGTAGGCAATCTTGTTGCCGAAGCATTTGCTTGTGAGTTTAAGAAAGCATATTTGTTGGAACTTGACCATGATAATGTCTCTATACCTATACCAAGAGTTCAAAACTCCATAGATGACATCAATTTCACATCACAGGATTTCCTTATGGTTCTTTGCTCCCTAAATCTAAACTCCGCTGCTGGGCCTGATAACTTGAGCCCTGGAGAAACCATCACACCAGTCTTGGCCAATATTATGAATGAATTATATACTTCAGGCAAGGTACCAAAGGATTGGAGGCATCCTATAGTAACACCTGTTGTTTAGAAGGGTGATAAATTTGATTCAGCTAACTACAAGACAATCAGTTTAACTAGTATCATTTGCAAATGTATGGAGATGATTATATATAGAAAATTAGAAAAGTTTTTTGACGCGATATTCAATAACTGATTTTTGGATGCAAGCCTGAGACCTTATGGTCAGCAGTCACGTTCACCACCACTAGACCAACGAGGGCTGACCATATCCATAGCATTGTCAAAAAGGCATTCTGTATGCAATCAGGAGATCGTTTTAGCTTCTGACTCCAGATACATTGTCTTGTCAGTCTATAAAACATACATCCGACCGTTAATAGAGTATGGATTTTAAATTTGAAACCCCCTGTTTTTTAAGGATGTACTCGTACCCGCTCATACACTAATGTGGGACATCACACACTAAATCACAGAGTCATAAACAAACAAGTTGCCCCAACATGGGGTTGATGCTCTCTCTGCGATTAGTTTTAAAAACAGATTGGACAAATGGTGCAAAGACAATCCAATTTGGTGTATTCTTAGCGTGGGCATATGTGTAATAAATACTACTAGTAGGTCAATTCGGCGACTAGACGGAGCAACGATGGGGCGCGGTATGAAGGAGGGCAGAGTCCCCTGCCCGCGACGCCTGCGGTAGTACCGGTCGGCTTCGCTTGCGTACCGGTACGCCTATTTAGGAGTGTCACGTACACGGAATCAGTTGCACGCGTTTGGTGTTCACACAGCATCATGATATTACTCGGTATTATTTTGAAATATTGGGAAAGATTGTATGACGCTTTAAGTAAAATTGAATTCTAATAACCATGTGATTGCTTTCCATCACGATTTTTAATTGAATTATATACATATAATTCAATTAAAAAACGCATTACAGATCGTCTAGGATGTGATCATAAACTGTAGACTTCGCAGTCGGAAGTCCCGCCATTACATTAGATTTGATAGACCACAAATTCTCGCGAAAGAATATCGATTCCTGCCAAGGATGATACGTGAGGCTATTGAAATTAAAAAACATCCTAATTTCAATAGAGAGAGAGGCTGGGTACTACCACCTGCTTGGGATCCTGTAATTAATAAAATTACAACTAAACCAAGCATACCACTGCAAGACTTCAAGACACAGTAAGTTCATTCTGCGTAGATCGGACCAAAACTAATAATTTAAAAAGCTGAAGGTACTCCGGGTTAACTCTGACATCGGGACTTCAGTCACCACAGTTACCCATGACCATTTAAAAATAAGTTGATTGAATGCGATACAATCCATAAAAGTAGTTTTATTCAATGTGTAGTGTTCGCGTAAATATAAGAAATCATTAAATATAAGATGGGTTAATTAGAGTGTTTTCTTGATATATGGCTACTCATATTATCATGTAAGTGCAATATTATGGTTATGATGGAGACATTTTAAGACCACAAAATTGCTTGACCTTGACGTGTCGAGAGTAATACACTACCCAATAAAGCTTCGTGTTATGAGGCGTGCAATATAATGTTATGATATTATAATTTAAGGAAATGTTTTTGTGACAACCCTTGCATATTTTTAGCGTCTTAACGTCGAGACAGCCTTGTAGGTATTTGAGGTATAACAAAGGAGTTGACCCACTATTACTTAGTATTTATTACACATATGGTGTGGGCTTGGACTATCATGATACACCAATGCAGATATAGGCATATCGGCTATAAGCTGCTCGTCTTTTATTACATGATAATAATAATATTTTTTTTAGAATACACATAGAACTCTAAAATATAAAAATAATCTGATAATTTTGGGTAGCCAGCATCTTAGCAAACAGTCTTTTACTAGGCGAATTGTTCCCAATTCAAGTTGTATCAGGTTATGTTTTAAAATCTTAAAAAAAATATTGTAATACATTTTACAATTGTTTTTAAATGCCTGTTTAAAAAATATTATAGGCAACAGTGATAATTATATTCAACATTATAAGAAATATAAGAGAAATTTGAGTAGTATTATCTATTACACTATTGTTAGCATATAAGTGTTGACACCAAGGTACATAAATAAAGAAATATTGAAAAGTTCACAGTCATTGTAATTACCTGTTAGACCCAGGTACAATCCCAAATTGACCTGCATTCTTGGTAAGAAATATGAACCACCTATATCTGGGAATACTCCTATTTTTGTCTCTGGCATTGCAAACACAGTTTTCTCTGTTGCAATTCTGTACCTCCCATGAACGGAAAGTCCCACACCTCCACCCATAGTGATACCATCAATAAATGCAATGTATGGAATTTTATATTTTCCTATTAAATAGTTAACATTGTATTCTACATGAAAAAATTTTGGTCCCTTTACTTTATCCATAGCTGCTTTAACATCCCCACCAGCGCAGAATGCCTTGTCACCCGTTCCTTTTATAATAACCAAGTTCTTGCTTTTCTCCCATTCTTGAAGTTTTGCTAGGATCAAACAGGCCATGTTTTCATTTAGTGTATTTAATACTTTTGGTCTATTTAATGTGATAATGCCAGCATTGTTTACTGTCTCAAATAAGACTTCTTGTTCTTGAGTTGACATCATGCGTTTCAAAATTACTCCTGTGTGTCTTGTTAAATTAAATCCTAATTTCAACATCTGGAAAATATAATTATTTGATAACATCAATACAACACAAAACACACTATCCATTGTTCAATATTTTAAGTACATCCTCCACCTCCTCTTCTTTAATTCAATTCATTCATTCTTTGAACATAATATGCCGTCTTAATATATTGCCTCATAGGAGAGATATTTGTCATATTTGTCACACTTGGCAGTCAGGATGAGCAGTAGTGAAAATGCAATATCTAGACCAGCAATATTGGAGGCTACTAGCAAAATATAAAGCATATGCATCCAAATGATTGTACCAGAATATGTTTTAATACATGTACAATCGATTTTGAGGGGAGGGGGATCTTTCAAGTTGAAGCAAGCAATACACATTTACAAAATTTCATTAAAATCAGTTCAGTAGTTTAGGAGTTCATCGCAGACAAACAATGTGACATGTAATTTTTATACATAAATATTACAATATTATCAATGTTAAGGCATAAACTATTTCAATAAACGTACATTAATTATATTAGGGTGGACTGAAAACTGCTCATTACAACTTATTATTTATTTATTTAATTGTTTCTGTACACACATACTTTGATAGGAAAATGGTTAAAAGAAGATAATATGTACAAAGGCTGCTTATTCCATGTTGAAATTTCTTCCAACTGGCCTATTGAAGGATTTATAAAATTGTTTGCTTATTTTTTCATACAACAAACTATGAATCATTCTTTGACATTGATTTTTTGATTAATTGACACAGTGTAAATATAACATAACATAAACACTCACACCTGTCACCCAGAGGGGTAGGCAGAGATTATGGACTTCCATTTGGCACGATCCTGACACACATCTCTCGCCTCCTCCACATCCATATACCTACACATACACGCTCGTCGGTTAAGGGTACTCTTAATTTGGCCCATTTTCAGTATATCGCCAATTTGGTCGATAAACCTTCGTCTAGGGCATCCCTTCCCGACTCTGCCGTTCACCTCTGCCACATAAATTTGCTTTGTCACTCTTTCCTCATTCATTCTTTCTACATGACCAAACCACCGAAGCATTCCTTTCTTAATCCTGGTCACAACATCATCTTGCAAAGTATATATATCATAGAATATATATTATAGAATATCAGTGTATATATATTATAGAATATCAATATTTGGCTAGCCTTTATGTTGATATCTCATCTCATTCTCACTTGTTGCATTGATCAGACAAAATGCCGTCATATCATTTATATTTGACATTTATAAATTTTTATTGACAGATTTGCTAACAGAAAAAGCAGATAGTGAATTAGATAAGGTAGTAAGATAATGTAATAAGATGATGTAAGTACACATAAAAAAAAATGTATTACATAAAAATTTATCACTTGTTTATTGTAAAAGGTACGCATAAGGCAAAGTTACACAGGAAATAAGTCAAAATCTCTCCATTGGGAAGGGGGCATTGTACACAATCTTAAATTTTAAAAATAGTATATTTCACTTTGATATTGTAGTGTATATTTATTTCACTTAGTCATATTTTATAATCTACACTAGCTGGTACCTGGCGAATTGCTGCCACAGAATAAATAATTGTGGAAATATTGTTTTAAATTTGGAAGAGTTATATAGGAATGATAATACATTCATTGAGGTTGAATAATATAAAACTTTCAAATAAAATTGTCGGTTCGATACGCATGTCACCTACTGTATGTTAATTATTAGAGATGGGCCAATTAGTCGGGAAAGCCGACTATTTGGCATCTTTTACAGTCGGTGACTAGTCGGCAACTAATCGGCATATTTTGCCTAATATATATCGGTGGTTAGCAAATTAATTAAACTAACATTTATTTCTAATAATTGTTTTTTATTATACTTATTCATTAATCCACTGTGATAGCTGTTTTTATCATAATTACCTAGCTGCGCTTTATTATATTAATTATTAATCTGTTACCATATTATAAGGAATTTAAGAACCAGTCAGTAATTAAGTATCATCAATCAATGACACATGCATAACAAATAAAACAAAATAATATAGGTACCTTAATAACATTTTCAAGGTATCATAGAGCCATGGTATTACTTTAAATTTACTTAGTCTTTATTCAAGAATAATAAAATATAAAAAATAGTGTGATGGAATCATTGTACAATATTAAAATAAATTGGCAACAAGATGTTTAGTGCTAATGAATGCTTAAAAAGTACTTAAATATCTTTGTTTTTAATTAGTGACAAGTTATAATGCAAAAATAAAGAATAACAAAAAAAGTTATGTTTTGGCGCGATCTGGAAGTAAGTGGTTCCTTTTTGTCTCATATACATTACCAGCTTCTGAAAAGAGACGCTCGCTATAAACTGTGCTGGCGGGACAACACAGATATACTTTGGCTATATGAGCCATTTCAGAATATCTAGAGCTGTTGTCATGCCACCACTTAAATGGATCTTCAGTTCGCTTTAAGACTGGCAATGTGCAGTAAGAATGAAGTTCTTGAGCTGAACTAGATGTTTTGTCGTCAATATTGTGCACTTTTCACGTAACCATTTCTTGGTAAACTCCCCAAAAGTTGCGATGAGCTGCCATTTCGGAATTAGGATTTTGGGTATTGGTCTCGTCGTTATTTGGGTCGCTGTCACCATCATCACTCATACTGTTCTTTTAGGCTTCCAGCAAAAACTGTGATCTTACTGCTACTATATTTTCATTATCAAAAAACTGTAGTTCGTACCCTGGATCAAGCAAAGTTGCAAGTGAAAATAATTTATTCTGTTCCGAATTTCTGCACCTAGTTTTCAAGCCCTTTTGCAATACAGTTTTCATTTCTATTAATTGCTCATCGCATGCGCGAGCGAGCCGAGTAATGACGACATAGCCCGAATACCTCCGAATGGCTAGTATTAAAATGATCGGCATCACCGAGTAGTCGGCCAACTGATCGGCAACTTGAAAACCGATCATTCGGCTAGTCGGAAATACCATAGTCGGCCCATCTCTATTAATTATACTGTGCCTATAACCTTTGTGCATTTGCAAGCAATAAGTTGACAAAGTTTAAGCTCAATCTGATGAATGGTATGGCAGCACATATAAAACGAACAAACACACATTAATTTTTATATATTAGATACGAAAGGTTACTGGTGAAATATACTTGTTATCAAATGAAGCTTGTGCAGTGTAACAATTATTGATATTAATATAGGTACACAGATCAGCTGCACGTGTAAATTATGATCTAAAAAGTTGAAATAAGTCTGCTATTATCTAGACACTATGTCAGCAAAGTTCAGAAAAGGAAAGGGTGATGCATCAGCAATGTGTTTATTTACGCAAAGAACTTCAAGCTACTTTCTGACCCCCCCCATAACTTGAAAACAATTAGACTTCAATTAGACTTGTAATTCTTCTTCTTTTTGCCTTTATCCCAAGTCATCTGGATTCGGTATTGTACATTGACTTGTAATTGTGAATGTTTAATAAGGTTCTTATTAGACTAGCAGCTTGAATATCTACAATCCCTTACTTCATGAAAAAAGCTATCAAATTTTTAAGTTATAATAAGGTACCTATTTTTCTCTGACTCAAAAAATCTGAAACCTAGTTCATAGCTGAAATTAAAAATAGAAAATAGTGTAAACGAAATAAAAACCGTTGATGGTTATACTATAAAAAATAATGATATCCATGCAAGCATGATTGTGAAAAGGGGGCAAAGATACTTATTATGACGTGCGGAGTTGTCGGAATCGCCGCTAAGTTTGAGATTTGAACGGGTGGTGGTTGTTAATGAATAAATCAAATAAGCTGCGAAATAATTTTACTCGGTTTTGTGAATTTTTGACGGTAAGCGGTTAATAAATTGCATTACTGAAACTGTTTTTTTTAAAATACCGATTGTTAAATAAGTATTAACTGTTACATAATAAGATACTTACGTTGAACCCACGGATGTCTTGCAGCTTAAGCTTATCAATGTTTTTTAATAATTACTTTAACAGATCGCAATTCCCAATTATCCAACGAGATATTAAAAATTAAAATGAGATTAGGACGTATCTGGACGTATCAGTGTTTCAGTGTTACCAGGTGAAAATTGCAAACTACCTTAGATTTATTTTTAAATTACAGTGTATATTATGTGTCAATGTTCAACAAAATACAGCGTTTTTTTTTTTTTCTTCCTTTTATCATTTACTTGACTGAACAGTCTCTTCCATGCAGCATTGGAGTAGCACAAGGACAGAATGTTCAACATAAACGTGGGCAGAAATTCAAATATATTTTCTCCACTTTGGTCCTTCAGCTGAGTTATCTGTGAACGATGAAAACATTACTTAGCTGTGTGTGCCAAAAAAGAGGCGATAAAAATAATGATATCGTTATGTACAATTTCGTAAAGAAAAATAATTATTTTATGTTTTATGCATCAGTAAACATACTCAAAGCAGTAAACAGATTTAAAGAAAGTAAAACATTCCATTCATTCATTAATATACTACTCATTTTAATATAAGTAATAAAAATAAAAAACCACTGCCAGAAAATAATTTTCATTTTGCCGGATTATATGATTTGACAAGCAATGAAATGTTTGGGGATTTCCCGAATAGCGGCGACCGGTGTTGCTAATTAAGTCTAGGTAATTAGAATATGCGTTTTATTTTACACATTTTTATAATTTTGGATTCAAGTTCGAGTATTATTTACACGGTAATTTATATTAAAAATACCGTAGAAAACGACACGGTAATAGATCATTACCGTAGACTGTGTTTTGGTTAAAAATACCCTGCATTTATGGCAATTACCGTGTACCTGGTAATTCCCGTAAATGCAGGGTATTTTAAGTTGCTATTTTACGCTGGTATTCTGTGAGAGCGTGGTCCTACCCCGGTCGAGCCGACCCATTCGCGCTATAACCAAAATATAATTGCAGCGTGGCTCTACCACATAAGAAAA
The DNA here is from genome assembly GCA_029286625.1 of Parnassius orleans. Classification (NCBI taxonomy): domain Eukaryota; kingdom Metazoa; phylum Arthropoda; class Insecta; order Lepidoptera; family Papilionidae; genus Parnassius; species Parnassius orleans. The sequence goes on from JAGSMP010000056.1 coordinate 3,064,709, forward strand.
CCGAATTCCAGAAGAATGCTATGACGAAATTCAACATTCAACGGCATTTCGAAAAATCGGGCACTATCCCGCGTATATTTCGTATAAGTCAAATTTTGATTACAAGTTTTAATCAAGTCACAAGTCGGTACATAATTTTTTTACAGTTCTTATAACTAATGCATTAAATGCTCAAAATGACCCCCTCGTTGCTGGACGCACAGTGCCGCACGAAGAGCAATTTGATTTGTAGCTCTACGCACCATCCCTGGGTCACTTTTTATCTCATTCGCACATTGAAGAATTCGATCTTGTAATTCGGCCTCGGTGTTTACCGTGGTTCTGTAGAATTTTTTTGTTTCATGGCATCCCACAAAAAGTAGTCGAGAGGTGTCAGATCAGGTGAACGCGCTGGCCAGCCCACTGGTCCTTCCCGGCCAACTCATCTGTTTGCATAGTTTTCGTTAAAAAAACCTTCGCACATTTCGCCCGTAATGAGCAGGACATCCATCCATCTGCAAAAACATACACCCTCGTCGCTTTGTGGCCAGCGAAACTTCTTCAAGAAATGGCAGTTCATCTTTTAATAAAGTTAAAAAACGTTCCGAGTTTAATGTAGTAGGTAAAATAACTGGACCAATTAAAACGTCATCGATTAGAGCTGCCCATATATTTATTGAGAACTGCACTTGAAATGTAGATGCAAACTTATGTAGATGTTCGTCTGATTCGGTAGAATCTACTAGTTAGTCTGTGGTAGGAGTTTTGGACCTGATTGTATGTTGATTTATTGATTATTTACATAAACATTTGATGTTTTGTTACACAGTATAAAATAAGATAAACAACTACTAAAATACCCTTTTTTCTATCGTAATAAACAAAAATTTGTTTAGAACATTTAGGAATTATGAGGGTCTCTTTTTGTTAGTGGATTTCTGGTAGTTTTAGAAGTTGAATCTGGTGGAGATAGTTTAGTTGTTGGCAGCACTGGTCAAATAATTTTTCTAAGATTTGGTCATAGAGGAAAGTAATACTCGTAGACTAGACATATTTATTTATCTATGGTATACAGTATACAGCACACAACACAATTACTCTATACCGAGAGAAGAACGCCATCTTCAAACTAAAAAAATGAAACGCGTCTATAAGTTTATACTTTTAGCGCCACAATGGGCACCAATATGAAACTTTTTTGCGGGAATTTCAAACCTTTGTATTCTGTAACTAAACTTTTTATTTAAGGCATATTCGAGTAATTATGGCTCAAGCCTCACAAACCTATAGGGTAAATTTCCATAGATATGAGAGGTTGAACCAAAATTACTCGAATATACTTTAGATTATGATGTGGGATAAAATAAAACTATAAATAGGTATAGATAAGTAATTTTATTTTCTGGAAGACAGATTGTTTTATAAACTATACATTATTATTTGTTTAATGTTACTTTTGCCCATAATATTTCCACGCATGTTAATGCTATGTAATATATGTTATTGTCAGAGAGTAATTCTTCACAGACTATTAACGTATATTTAAATCAGTAAAATTTTGATGGTGAAAACATTACTCAACCCAAATAAATGAACTATGAGAGAGAGTTGTTGGCTAAATCGGTCAAAAATAACAAACAATTATGGAAAAATATCAAAACTATTACTCACACTAATAAACTCAAGACTTTAAATAGAGAACTTCTCAATATTACTGATAACCCGATAGCCTCTGCATACTCTGTAAATTACTATTTTTCTAATATTGGCAAACAACTTGCAGAACGGATTGAATATGTTGAAAGCGACTCTAACTCTTACATCCAAAACCTGCCAACACATCCGAACTCCTTCGTACTTCTGCACACTGATCATTATGAAGTTAATAGCATTTTGATGAACCTAAAATCTGAAAGTTTTAGGTTCATCAAAAAGATAATATCCCGACTGCTTTTCATAAACATGCAAAAGAAGTGATTGTTCCTATCATAACTCACCTAGCAAACATGTTCTTTGATAAAGGAGTATTCCCAGCTCCCCTGAAGCAGTCGATCATTACTCCGGTTTACAAGACTGGGGATAGAGGTGACGTAAGCAACTATAGACCTATATTGGTGCTGCCTGCGATATCCAAAATACTTGAAAGGCTTATAAATGTAAGATTAAACGCCTACTTACAAAAATATGAGATCTTGTCTTCTTCCCAGTTATGTTTCAGACAGGGAAAGTCATTCTCATTCTCATTGGTAGTAGAGGAAATGGATAAACATAATAAATGCATAGCAGTATTCTTGGATTTGAAGAAAGCGTTTGATACGGTCTCTATCCCCATTCTTGTACACAAGTTGGAAAGAATCGGTATCAGGGGTGTTCCGCTAAAATTACTCTCGGACTACCTTGCAAACAGGAGGCAGAAAGTAAAACTAAAAAATTATACTAGCGATTGCACTAATGTGTCGTTTGGTGTCCCGCAGTGAAGTGTTCTTAGCCCCACATTATTCTTAATTTAGCTGAATTATTTATATAACATGACCCTTAAAAATGCCAAAATACGAGGGATGATCCAAAAATAATGATAATCGGTTACTTCAGGTCCGCATAAAAATCCAAAAAAAATTTTTTGGTTGCTTATATACTCACTACGTCAGCCTAAAAAATCATATAAATAGATCACGATTTCCGGGAGATACATTCATTTGAATACGAACTGTCAAAGAGATAACATCAACATGGAGAAAAACGAAATTAGAGCTGTCATCAAGTACCTCTGTTTGAAAAAAAATGTCTTCAAAAGACATACACAGTGACTTAGTGGAAACATTAGGGACTCTGCCTCCATATTCTACAGTTGCACGCTGGGCCAAGGAGTTTAAACTGGGCAGAACATCCACTGAAGATAAACATCGCGAAGGACGCCCATCCACGTCCCTCACTGAAGACAACGTGAAAAAAGTCGAAGATGTTGTGTTGGCAGATCGAAGAGTGGCCATCAGGCATGTAGCTGAGGTCACAGGGATCTCATATGGCAGCGTTCAAAGAATCCTTGCGAACGAGTTGCATATGAAAAAGGTCTCTGCGCGTTGGGTACCCAGAATGTTAACCGACAAGGAAAAGAAAAATCGAGTTGACATTTCGAGGGTCAATCTCGAAAAGTTCCAAGCAGGTCAAGAAAATTTTTTGTTCCGTTTTGTGACTATGGACGAGACCTGGATCCACCATTTTGATCCTGAAACGAAACAACAATCGATGACTTGGAAGCGAGCCTCCTCACCGACGCCAAAGAAATTCAAAGTTTCAAGTTCGGCGGGAAAGGTTATGGCATCTGTTTTTTGGGACGCTCAAGGCATAATTATGGTGGAATATTTGGAAAAGGGAGCCACTATTACTGGCTCTTACTACGCAGACCAAATAAGAAGATTACAGGAGGCCATTAAGGAAAAAAGACGCGGCAAACTGTGAGCTGGAGTGCTGTTTCACCAAGACAACGCACTGGCTCACAAAGCCGCAGTTGCGATGGCTGCCATTCAAGAAACGGAATTCGAACTGCTCGAACACCCTCCCTATTCGCCAGATCTAGCTCCTAGTGATTTCTACCTCTTTCCTCGGCTCAAGGAACGCCTCCAAGGCAAGAAATTCGAAGACGATAGCGAAGTAATGGCCGCTGTTGAAGCGTTTTGGGAGGGTCAAGACAAAGAATTTTTTTCAAAGGGAATCCTGGGTTTAGAAAAAAGATGGACTAAATGTATTGATTTGTTAGGAGACTATGTAGAAAAATAAATTATTATTTTAACTTTAATTACCGTGTTTTATTTTCATTATCACTACTTTTGGATCACCCCTCGTATTCTCTTATGCGGATGACACTGTCGTTGTTTTTACCGGAGAATCCTGGGAAATTACTAAAAAGAATGCAGAAAAAGTCTTGAGCAAATAGGTAAATGGCTGCGATTTAATCTCCAAACGCACAATACGGCCAAAAGTTGCTATATATGCTTTAGCACAACGCTCAGCCTGAATTAGATTTTGGGGTGAGAATACATCACTGCCGTACCACAACAGATAGATAAAACTGCCATTGCCCTACTACACAAAAAGTAACCGAAGCTAAATATTTGGGAGTGTGGTTGGATCAAAGACTCTCTAGGTATCCTCAGCTTGAACATGTCACTCAGAAAATAAGGAATCTCACATGGATTTTTAAGATATTGAGACATGCGGTACCTAAGACGGATTTAGAAACGGGGATTGGGGAAAAGTGTCTTCTAAGAGAAATATATGTATCCCTAGTACAGTCTGTTCTTGCTTACTGCTTGCATGTATGGGGATGTGCAGCCAAGACGCGCTTTCTTGAGGTGGAACGTGTACAACGTGGATTGATAAAGGTCATGTATTTTAAAAAACAAATGTTTTCAACTGATAAACTTTATCAAACTACCAGAATTCCTTCAATTAGAAAGCTTTACATTATTCAGACAATTCTGAGTAAACACAAAACCCTGAAATTTGATGCCACTAATGCTGTAGGAGAAAAGCATAAGCTGGAAACCGTCAAATGCAATTCTATTTTTGCTTCAAGACAATATAAAGCTCGTTCGGTCTACCTCTACAAAATGATTAATAAAAGCCTAAACTTATATACTAAAACATATCGCGACTGTAAGAGGTGCTTACAGTTATGCTTGGAAGATAAAACCTATGATGATCTAGAGGCATTACTAGTTAAAATTAAATAGTAACAAAAACACATACACATACTCACATACATACGCGCACATACACACACACACACACTCACGCGCGCACACACACGCACACACACACACACACACACACACACACGCACTTATGCACGCTAAAAAAAAGTTTAAAAAAAACGTAAAAAAAAGGGAAATTAACCTGATAGCTGTAGTGTTACTTGTAGAATTAGTTTTATATTGGAACTATATTAGAATAATTATTTTCATTGTTATCTTTTAAAAGTGCTCCTTCAAAATCATGTAACTCCAAAATTTATTATTTTTAAACTGTACATTCTTCCAAAACGATTTAAATTAATGGAAGAGCGTTGCTCCCTGATACAGGTTCATTAGCTTAAAAGGGCGCTACGGTCACTAATATAATGTAATGTACCCATTGTTTTGAAATAAATATTTATTTATTATTTATTTAACAGATAAAATTCCGAGTCAATATAGTAATAATCCCTACAAATAACGGTCAATAAATTCAAAATATTTAAGACTTACCTCAATATTGTCATAATTTTTTCTTATTCTATTGTAGGAAACCTGCGGAAAGTGATAAGATGATTTTGTACTTTTTGTTTGCACATTGCACTTAACTTAATTTCGATTCTGATCACGCATAGTGCAAAAATTTTAAAGTAATAAATTAATTTATAGTCAATATATCATACAGAGTCAACATCTCACAAAAAATCTTTACTGAATATTCACGATGATATTACGACTGTGTATTCGCGAGGAAATGTATTCTGAACTGATAACTGAATCTAAGCAAAAATCAATAATAAATATTAAAATCTCAACCCAAAGATAATATAATCACTACGTTTATATCGTCTAAACCAGGGTGATGCAACTTTGTATGAAAGCTGAGAAATCTGCGCACAATCATGATTTTGTCAATATTTGTGTTGGGCTTGTAAAAATAAAGCGAGAAAAAAATATCGCTGTTTCTTTCCTTCGCGTTGCTTCAGATTGCCATTTTAAAAATTAGATACAAATATACATAATTATTATATCGGAAGAAACTGAAAAATCTAATTCTGTGCTATATATTTTTTTGTTTGCACCTTGCAGTAATTATATACATATAACTTTGAGATTTGCAAAATTAATTGACCTATTAATTGATTAAAATTAAATTATTAAATATAAGCAGAATTCTATCATGAGAAGCCATGAATTAAAAGAAGAAAAAAATGACATTTATTTGTCAACGTCTTTTATTTTGAAAATATTTTCTGAAATTGATTAAAATTTATTTAATAGGTTTCGATTTTAATATTTGTTTTTTGCTTAAATTCAGTTATTATCGGTTCAGAATACTTCATTTTAGTTTATAGGCATTTCTTCGCGATTGTGTGTGTAAAGATTTTTTGTGAGATGTTGACCCTGTATGAGATATTGACTATAATTTTTTTTATTATTTAATTTTTTATACACTATGTGTGATCAGAATCGAAAGTAAATTAAGCGTTGTGCAAACAAAAAGCACAAAATCATCTAATCACTTTCTGCAGGTTTCCTACAATAGAAGAAGAAAAACTTTTGACAATATTGTGGTAAGTTTTTAAGCATTTTGAATTTATTGACCGTTATTTGTAGGGATTATTACTATATTAACTCGAATTTTATCTGTTTCAGATCATGTATTTGGGCTGTGTTAAGTTTTCATCATGAGAATTTTGCTGAATTAAATTTACGTTAATGTTCTGTGAAGAATAATTCTCACGATAACATATGTTATAAACTAATACTATGCGTGGAAATATCTGCAAAAGCAATAAAAAACATCAATAATAATATATAGTGTATTAAACAATCCCTTCCAAAAAATAAAATTACATAACTATACTTATTTTTAGTTTCATTTTGTCCTACATACTCCTCTAAAGTAAATTCGAGTAATTTTGGTGCAACCTCTCAAATGTATGGGAATAATCCCAATAGGTTTGTGAGGCTCGAGCCAAAATTACTCAAATTTGCCTTAAATAAACAAAAAGTTTAAAAGTTACAGAATACAAGGTTTGAAATTCCCGCTAAAAAAGTTTTATATGGGCGTCCACCGTGGCGCTTTACGTGTTTCCTTTTTTTTAGTATGAAGTTGGCGTTCTTCTCTTGGTAGAGAGTAATTGTGTTCTGTGGTCTAAACCTATGAAATAAATTTCAGAAAATATTTTCAATATGAAAGACGTTGACAAACAAATGTCATTTTTTTCTTCTTTTAATTCATGGCTTCTTTTGATATAATTCTGCTAATATTTACTAATTTAATTTTAATCAATTAATATATAAATTAATTCTGCAAATCTCAGAGTAACATGTATGTAATTATACTCTCAAACCAAAAAAACTGAACTAACAATTTCAGTTTCTTCCGATATAATATGTATTTTTGTATCTAATTTTTAAAATGGCAATCTGAAGCAACGCGATGAAAAGAAACAGCGATATCTTTTATCTCTTTATTTTTATACGCCCAACCCAAACATCTACAAAATTATGATTGTGTGCAAGTTTCTCGGATTTCATCATAGATAAATAAATATGTAGCAAGCTAGATTTCCCGTGTAGTGGCGGATAAGAATACCCACTACCCCATATCTTCCCGTGGGTGTCGTAAAAGGCGACAAAGGGAAACTGATACAGAAGATGGGCAGCAGCATCTTTCTGATAAAAGCCAAAAAACAATAAAAAACTGCGGTTGCCAACCCGCTCGCCAAGCGTGGCAACTATGGCAATATACCCCCCATGAGCAACAACACAAATAAACGGCCCCCAGTCCCCGGCGGCCCCACTATTCCTGGCTACGGTGGCGACCATGGTAACGGCGGGGCAGGGGGTGCTAAGAATCTCCGGTGGAGGTTCGGTTGCCACCTACGACGACTCGACCTGGCAACATATAATGCACGCACCCTGAGGACTGACGAGAAGATCCTGGAGCTGGAAGAAGAGATAGATAAGTTACGTTGGAATATAATAGGACTATCCGAGGTCCGAAGAGAGGGGGAGGACACGGTAATCCTCGAATCCGGCAACTTATTCTATCACCGGGAGGGCGACCATCTGTCCCAAGGAGGTGTCGGATTTATCGTCCACAAGTCTCGTTAACAACGTTAAAGATCGGGAGTGTCGACGAGGGTTGCGTACCTTATACTCAGAATCACCAAACGGTATTCGCTGAAGGTCATACAGGTTTACGTACCAACCTCGGCACACCCCGATGAGGAGGTGGAGGAAATGTATGAGGATATCTCTAGAGCCATGCATTCCTCCAAAACCCACTATACGGTGTTAATGGGAGACTTCAACGCAAAACTAGGCACAAGAGAGAGCGGTGAGCTGAAAGTAGGGAAATTCGGAATAGGGCAACGGAACCCAGTACAGCAGCTGGCCGACTTTATGGAGAAAGAGAGACTCTTTATGATGAACTCTTTCTTCCAAAAGCGGCCCCACAGAAAGTGGACCTGGTCGAGCCCCGACGATTCGACAAAAAATGAGATTGACTTCATTATGACGACCAGACGACAACTGTTCAGTGATGTCTCAGTGATCGCGAGGGTGAAAACTGGCAGCGATCACCGAATGGTGAGAGGCACACTGAACCTAAACGTTAAGTTGGAGAGGTCACGTCTAATGAAGTCAACGCTCCGTCCTCCTCGTGCTCTAATCCAAAGTCCCGAAAACTTTCAGCTCGAGTTACAAAATCGTTTTCAGTGCCCAGTTTGCAATGAAGTGGACGATATGAATGACAAGCTTGTGGAAACTGTCCATGCGATCGGAGCTAAGTTCTGTAAGACCCGTCGCAGAAGAACACAAAATCTCCGATCACACTCTTAATCTCATGGTTGTTAGACGGGAGATGAGCTGCAGTCTTCAGCAGAATTGACAGCATACAGGCAACTGAACAGACAGATCTCCAAATGCATGCGGCGGGACTGCGCAACTTCAATACAGCTCGTATTGAAGAAGCGATCGTGCGGAACCAGGGCTCCAAAGACTTTGCCAGAGATCTGTCTGCCAGAAAGAGCCAACTGTCGAAGCTGAAGACCGATTGTGGCAGCATCATTTCCGGGACACCGGAGATTTTGAGTGAGATTGAGAGGTTCTATGGGCAGCTGTACACGTCATCGTTGGAGCCACACGCAAGTCTGAGTAACGATCCAAGAGCAAGTCTTATCCGACACTATTCCGATGATATCCCGGACGTCAGTCTGAACGAGATTAGAATGGCTCTCCAGCACCTTAAAAACGGCAAGACCCCAGGCGAGGATGGAATTACAGCGGAGCTTCTGAAAGCGGGTGGAAAACCGGTACTTGAAGTCTTTCAGAAGCTCTTTAATTCCGTCCTCCATGGTGGCATTACACCGGAGGCGTGGAGCAGAAGTGCGGTGGTCTTGTTCTTCAAGAAAGGCGACAACGCTCTTTGAAAAACTACAGACCGATTTCCCTTCTGAGCCGCGTCTACGTGCTGTTTTCGAGAGTCATTACGAATCGTCTCGGATGCAGACTCGACGACTTCCAGCCTCCCGAACAAGCCGGTTTCCGAAAAGGCTTTAGCACCATAGACCACACACATACCCTTCGGCAAATTGTACAGAAGACCGACGAGTACAATCTGCCACTTTGCCTTGCGTATGTGGCCTGTGAGAAAGCCTTTGATTCCGTCGAAATTTGGGCGGTGCTGCAGTCCCTTCAGCGGTGCCAAGTGGACTGTCGGTATATCGAGGTGCTGAAGTGTTTGTACAGTAGGGCTACGATGGTTATCCGAGTACAGAACCAGAGTACGAAACCTATCCAACTGCAGAGAGGTGTAAGACAGGGTGACGTAATATCCCCGAAACTCTTCACCGCTGCATTGGAAGACGTTTTCAAGCTACTGGACTGGAAAGGATAAGGTATTAACATCATTTTTTTTTTTATAGGAGAGGGGGCAAACGAGCATGCGGCTCACCTGATGGTAAGTGATTACCGCCGCCCATGAACAACTGCAACACCAGGGGAATTGCAGATGCGTTGCCGGCCTTTTAAGAAGGAGTAGGCTCTTTTCTTGAAGGTCCCTAAGTCGTATCGGTCCGGAAAAATCGCTGGTGGTAATCGATTCCACAAGGAAGTTGTGCGAGGAAGAAAACTTTCTAAATCGCACAGTGGTGGACCGCCAATCATCCAGATGGTATGGATGGTATCTCGAGTTCTGTCGCGATGTGCGATGGTGAAATTGAGCGGCTGGAATTAGTCTGAACAATTCCTCAGAGCACTCCCGTGGTACATGCGATAAAATACGCAAAGAGATGCAACATCTCTACGCAGTGCCAGTGAGTCAAGCCGATCGGACAGAACTCGGTCGTCGACGATTCGAGCTGCTCTGCGCTGGATGCGGTCAAGTGGAAGGAGCTGGCACTGGGGCCCTGCCTGAGATGGGAACAGTATTCCATGTGGGCCGAACTTGCGCCTTGTAAAGTTGCAAGCGGTGTGCCGGCATGAAATACTGTCCCTCTCTGCTGAGCACGCCAAGCTTTTAGAGGCCAATTTGGCCTTCTCTTCAAGTGACCACGAAACTGCACATCACTCGATATGTCGACACCGAGTTCCGATACTGGCTGAGGCAACAAGGGAGTGCCTTGAAACTGAGGAGATACGACAAGGGTTCTTTTAGCGGTAAATGCGCAAACTTGTGTCTTCTGGGGATTGAATTGGACTAGATTTAGTCGCCCCTAGTCCAAGACTTTGTTCAACAAAGTCTCGACTTCAGACACAAGTTTGTTCCGGTACTCAGTGACGTTTTCCCGAGAAATATTGGCACGGCCGGTGTATAAAGCATCACCAGTGCTGTCGTCTGCATAGCAATGAATGTTACCAGTTTGCAACATATCATTGATATGCAGAAGAAACAGCGTTGGTGATAGCACGCAGCCTTGTGGAACACCAGCGTTAATGGGCTTGTAATCGGAGCATGCACCGTCTACTACGACCTTGATGCTCCGATCTGCAAGAAAACTAGTGATCCAATTGCACAATTTCTCGGGAAGCCCATAGGAAGGGAGCTTCGAAAGAAGCGCTTTGTGCCAAACCCGATCGAAGGCCTTCGCTACGTCCCAAACTAACGGCCAACGCCTCTCCCTTGGACTCCACTGCCTCCGCCCATCTATGAGTTAGATAACCTAGAAGATCACCAGCTGAGCGACCTCGACGGAAACCGTACTGGCGGTCACTAATCAGCTTGCGATCCTCAAGGTACCGCATGAGCTGGCAGTTGATAACATTTTCCATTACTTTGGAGAACAAGGAGGTGATAGCGATAGGCCTGTAGTTGGACGGATCTGAGCGGTCGCCTTTTTTAAGGATCGGGTGCACCAAAACTGCCTTCCATGAGTTCGGGACTACGCCTAGGGAGTAGGAGTACCGGAAAAGACGCGTTAAAACCGGTGCCAACTCCGGAGCACACGTCTTCAGCACAATAGGTGGGACTCCATCAGGCCCACTCGACTTGTTGACGTCCAGGGAGAGAAGTGCTTTACGCACCGAGCGCTGTGTAAACAGCACTTCCCGCATGGAGCACTCACACCGCGGGATGGTAGGCGGTATGTTCCCCCCGTCATCAAGAGTCGAGTTGGAAGCAAAAAGAGAGCCTAGCAGATCGGCTTTCTCCTTTGCGTCATGGGCCAGTGAGTCGTCCACCCTGTGCAGAGATGGCAGAGATGGCTGACAGAAGTTCCCTTGGACAGCCTTGGCGAGAGACCAGAATGCACGTGTTCCCGTAGGGAGGCGAACTAGTTTCTCGCCAATCCTGCCGATGTGCTCTGACTTTGCCTTGGCAATGACACTTTTGAAGGACCTGGAGGCGGAATTATACTTCTTTTTAAGAGCGGGATGTAAACACTATTACATCCCGGGACGTTGATGCGTCAGCCCAGGCCCGGTAACACTCCTGCTTATAGCGTGATGCAACTTTACAGGAGCGACCAAACCATGTCTGAGTTCTGCCTCCGATAGGCACCACAGATGATGGAATAAATAATTCCATTCCCTGAAGTACCACATCAGTGACAGAATCAGCAACAACGTTAGGATCATCCGGCGAGAAGCAAACCCGCCCCCAAGGATACGATGCAAAAAAAGACCGCATCCCATCCCATTCGGCTGACCTATAGTGCCAAACACGGCGGCGAGCTGCAGATCGCAACTGCGATGAGAGCGTGAGTTGCACCGTGCTCCGGATCAGACAATGGTCCGAAGAGCCAAGAGGGGCATCGACGGAGACCTGATATCCGTCCGGATGAGAGGTCAGCAGAAGGTCCAACAGGGAAGGTACATGGTCTTCCACATCTGGGATCCGCGTAGGCGAAGTAACCAGTTGTGTCAGACCATATGCCAAGGCAAAGTCATAAACAGATCTACCCGCATGATCGGTTAAACGGGAACCAAGCCATTCAGCGTGGTGGGCGTTAAAATCACCGAGCATCACGATCTCTGCGGAAGGGACCTGTTGTAGCACGGAGTCTGCAGCCATTTGGACGTGGTCGATGAGTCGGTCTGTGTCGGCATTACCGCTATGGGACCTATAGAGGCACCCGTAGACGCGAGGATGGTCGTCGCTGTCTACGCGCAGCCATAGGATGGACAGGTCCGTACCTTCAAGACTGCTGAGGCGTCGATAACAGATGTCCTCTCTGACGTACGCAAACTCCAGCCCGGGGCACAAAGGAGTGTTCCAATTTGTACCCGGGCAGGAGAGATATGGAGTATCAGCCGGAGAGGACACCTGTGTCTCGGTTAGAAAGAGCAAGGCCGGCTTTGCTGTCTCCAGATGGTAGTGGACGGCGTTAAGGTTTGAATGAAGTCCCTGATATTGCAGAAACCACGGAAAGCGTAGCAGGGTTGCCTTTGTCTTTTGCTCCGCTTGCCCCGAGCAGGTTTCATCTTGAGCGGAATTTCGCCCCCCCCAGAATACGCGGGGCAGCCTGAGCACCCACGCTCAAAAAAAGTAGGGTAGCATGGGCGTGGATACTCAGCGAGGGATTCTCCAGGGATGCTGGTACCCTCCTGGGGTAGTCTTCTGTTTAATTCCACTACCATGTTGATTGGGATTAGCCTCCGGCCACCTGCACTCACCAGGCAAAATGCAGAAGTAAACCTCTACTTCACGCTGGTATTGTGTGAGTTCGTGGTACCACCCCGGTTTGAGCCGGCCCATCCATGCGACAGCAAAAGCTGCCGCGTGGCTCTACCACTCTACCAATGGCGAGTACATCACTCACCTTCGATTTGCCGACGATATAGTCCTTATGGCAGAATCGCTGGAGGACCTAAGCACTATGCTCAATGACCTCAATAGTGTCTCCCAACGGATAGGTCTCAAGATGAACATGGACAAAACAAAAATCATGTTTAATGTCCATGTCACACCTATGCCGGTAGTTGTTGGGAGCACTAAGCTCGAAGTTGTTGACGAATATGTTTACCTGGGACAAATAGTCCGACTAGGTAAGTCCAACTTCGACCGAGAGGTCAATCGACGGATTCAACTCGGCTGGGTAGCGTTCGGGAGATTACGACCCATCTTCTCGTCAGGCATAACTCAAAACTTCAAAACTAAATTGTACAACCAGTGCGTGTTGCCAGTGATGACATACGGAACTGAGACGTGGTCCTTCACTGCTGGCCGTATGAGGAAGCTCAAGGTCGCTCAGCGAGCTATGGAGAGGGCTATGCTCGGGGTTTCTCTGCGTGATAAACTTAGAAATGAGGATATCCGCAGTAGAACCAGAGTAACCGACATAGCCCAAAGGATTAGTAAGCTGAAGTGGCAATGGGCCGGCCATATACCTCGAAGAACCGACAATCGATGGGGAAGAAAGGTTCTCGAGTGGCAGCCTCGTACCGGCAGGCGAAGTGTAGGGCGTCCCCCCACTAGATGGAGTGACGACCTGGTAAGACATGCAGGAAGTCAATGGATGCAGGTGGTTCGGGACCGTGCTTTGTGGCATTCCGTGGGGGAGGCCTATGTTCAGCAGTGGACTTGTGAAGGGCTGTAATGATGAATGATGATGAAGCTAGATTTCATACAAAGTTGGATCACCCTGCCCTGGTATACAGTAATCAGTAAGTTTACAGTAAGTACTCTGTGACAGTAATCTGTAGTATATTATCTATGAGTAATACCATCAATAGGTGTGACATGGACATCAAACAAAGATCATGTTTAATGTCCATGTCACACCTATGCCGGTAGTTGTTGGGAGCACTAAGCTCGAAGTTGTTGACGAGTATGTTTACCTGGGACAAATAGTCCGACTAGGTAAGTCCAACTTCGACCGAGAGATCAATCGACGGATTCAACTCGGTTGGGCAGCGTTCGGGAATCTACGGCACATCTTCTCGTCAGGTATACCTCAAAACTTGAAAACTAGACTGTACAACCAGTGCGTGTTGCAAGTGATGACCTACGGAACTGAGACGTGGTCCTTCAATGCTGGCCGTATGAGGAAGCTCAAGGTCACTCAGCGAGCTATGGAGAGGGCTATGCTCGGGGTTTCTCTGCGTGATAAACTTAGAAATGAGGATATCCGCAGTAGAACCAGAGTTACCGTCATAGCCCAAAGGATTAGTAAGCTGAAGTGGCAATGGGCCGGCCATATAGCTCGAAAAACTGACAACCGATAGGGAAAAAAGGTTCTCGAGTGGCGGCCTCGTACCGGCGGACGAAGTGTAGGGCGTCCCCCCACTAGATGGATTGATGACCTGGTAAGACATGCAGGAAGTCGATGGATGCAGGTGGCCCAGAACCGTGCTTTGTGGCATTCCTTGGGGGAGGCCTATGTTCAGCAGTGGACTTGTGAAGGGCTGTAATGATGATGATGAATATCATCGGGGAGATTTGATGGATGGATCCACAGACATAGAATATACCGGCGTATAGGCCACGTATAGGCCAACATAGTGTGCAAGGGAGAAGAAAATTCATTATGTCAAAAATGCAAGATAGAAAAGGATACCAAATCTCATGACTCTGTAACCGATTTTGAATGACAGGTCGGCACAAGTCGGCACGCAAGAAATAGCTCCTAGATATTTTGTAATTTTTTAGAGTGTAATAGTGGTTATTTTTAGTAAGTAACTTATTTCCAAAATGGTTACTTGTTCTGTGAGTGACTGTGGTGTTAATAATAGAAATAATCCTGATAATTGCACACTTTACAGGTAAATTCTCAAGACGTCGTCAATGTTGTGACGCGTTTATTTTTGATTAAAATTTATGTTATATACTGTTTAAAATATAGAATGTTTTCAATTATTTTGTTAATTTTGATATTTTGCAAAGAAAAAAGTGACGTTATTGATAATTTGCATGAATTTGGTAAATACATTTTTATACAAAATATTTTACATGTACGCTAGGGATTGACTCAACTATACCAAAATTAATGTCGATTTTTATCTTGAATGTTTATAATGAATCGATAGACTTGCCCACACAACAAGAAAATAAATCCTCGGTTTGCGTTCTAAACTGTAATTTTATTTTGCCGTTTGTCAAACAGATTCCCTCCGGATTCTATAATTAGAAAAAATGGTTAAGGTTAATTGGACGGGTTGGTTGGAATCGAAGAAGAACTCAACAATTTGCAGCAAACATTGTCTTGAGAAATATAAAAGAAAAAGTAGAATAAAAACAATTTTATTAAAAGGAGTCATTTCTACATTATTTGTACCAGTAATTATAATATTTTTATAATAACACTTCAAAAATGTAACTTTCAAAACTTTGGATAAAAATAGAGACAGATTTTTATACATTATAAAACTGTAGTACATTTAAGATAAAAAAATCTTGAGATTATCCTCTTTAAGTCATTATGAACCCAACTAAGTATCTATTTATCAACAAAAATAAATGTATAACCTTACTTAACCAACCGCACTGCCTCACGGTCACACTAGTACAATATTCATAGCATTTTCCCCAAGACGTTGAACGGAGCTTCGGATCATATTCCCAAGTCACAATGATAAAACTTTTAGCGTAGTTAGGTATAGATATTGTTACGAGCTTGGGGTTCGAGACAATTAAAAACTGCCGAGTGAATTACCAAAATTGACACTTTAATTACAGAACACTAATTACAACTAAAAACCACACTAATAACAAAATATAATTGTACTACAGATCACTTTAATTCGCAGTTGTATCGCTTCGAAGTATTCGCTTGTATCGCCAATTCAATACTGACTCGGTCGTGGTTTATACCGGCCTTATATAGCGCCTCAGATACTTTCCAGAACCTTCTACTGTAGAAACATATAGAATGTTCGAGTACATATCGGTCCCGAAATTTCTAGAAGGATCTTGACTCTCCTAGTTCTGCTACTCGATACTAAAGGGCGCTAGTGGTAACTAGTGTTGCCATATGCAAGACATTAATAGTGGCGCGCAACACTGCCCCCTCCTAAGACATGCTCGTCCCGAGCATTATTATTATAATAACGCGCCAGTCGATCCACATGGACGACCTTAGGAGTACCTCTTGCACCTTTCTGTATCCGGTAGGTTACGTCATTGATCCTTGTCACAATCCGGTACGGTCCGTCCCATTTAGCTTGAAGCTTAGGAGATTTCCCTTTGCTGCGAACTGGATTGTGTAACCACACTAGTGAACCTTCGTCAAACCCTTTGTTGTTCATTTTGCGACACCAGTCCTCGACATCGTCACGACAGTGGACCCAGTAAAACCGTTCTCGGATCTTCAGTAGAGTTCGTTTAACTCCCAGGTGGCCTCCTGAACAACCATTATGGTACAGCTGTAGAACATCCGGTACTTTAGCTTTAGGGACAACCATTTGCAAATGACAACTGTCTCCCCGACCATTTTCCCATTTACGGCACAGGACTCCATCCTGAATCAGCAAGCTGTCCCATTGGGCCCAATAGCTTTTCGTGGTCGAACTCATCGCTGAGACGTCACTCCACTTGGGCTTAGGAGCACTGGCCTTCATCCATTCCAGAATCGGCTTGATGTCCGGATCTTCCTGCTGTGCATGTTGTAGGCTGTCCTTCCACTCATTGCAGAGCTGGTCTGTCCTGAGCATCCTCACAGATACTACTTCCTTACCCTCTTGCCTAGTACAATGCTTGCAATCTTCAGGACAAGGTCTTCTTGACAATGCATCTGCGTTGCCATGAGATTTCCCGCTGTGCTGGGCGGTGCGGATAGCCGCACTGCCCCCTCGAGATAGTTCACCTTCCCTTTCTACAGTTCGCTTAGGGCAGCTGGATCGAAGATGGCCCCTTTCCCCACAGCCGTAGCACCTAGGGCTGTATCCTTTATTGCAGTCGCGAACTGTAGCTGCTGCAACCTCCCTGACGCGATGGGAACGATGATCCTGTCGTACGGCTTCCACCTCCAGTGCATGGGCTAACGCGTCCTTAAGCGTCACGTGGTGCCCGAGCCTCACAGCAGCTCTGACTTCAAGGTCGCGGATGCCGTCGATGAATGTCTGCACCAGGTTCCCTACAATGAGCGCAGGTACAGACTGGTATGCTTTTCGAACCAGCTTTTCCACCTCAAGGGCCCACTGCTGCAGGTTTTCGTTGCTGCGTTGCACGCGATCTTTGAGCTGCGCACGAAAGACGTGTTCCAGGTGAGCGTCGCCATATCTCGCCTCAATGCCTCAGGGAGCTGCTCGTAAGTCACTTCCTTACCGAGAGCTTCCAGAACAGTTAAGGCCTGGTCGCGCAGGGTGAGAGCAGTCATGGCCTGACTTTTATTCCAGCCGTTCGCCTTCATGACAGCCTCGAACTGGATTTTGTAGGCCGACCAGGAAGAAGTCCCGTCGAACGGCGGCACTTTGAATCCACGTAGCGAAGGTGTTGTAGCTACCACGGAGCTGTAATTCCATCCCCAATTTTTAGTTCGTCCAGCGTTTTCTTCACGTCGGCCATCACGTTGTTAACCCGATTGTTCACTTGGTTGATTCGGGTTTCAGCTTCCGACAGGCGGTTGTCATGTTGAGCAACCCTATCCTTCACCTCCTTATCTCTTTCCCGAAGGTAGCGTGAAGGTCCTTCATGAGAAGCATCTGCTCCTCCTGTCCCCGCTGCAGCCGCTCTTCCAACCGACGGGCCTGTTCTTCCTGTCGGCGGGCCTGTTCCTCCTGTCGGCGGGCCTGCT
This sequence comes from Parnassius orleans, assembly GCA_029286625.1. Classification (NCBI taxonomy): domain Eukaryota; kingdom Metazoa; phylum Arthropoda; class Insecta; order Lepidoptera; family Papilionidae; genus Parnassius; species Parnassius orleans. Next base: position 3,082,602 of record JAGSMP010000056.1, read on the forward strand.
CCTGCAGCATCATCATCAGAGCACCTAAGTCAGGTGCTGCAAATGCAGGAGCTGCTGACGGGCCGACCTCCGTGGTCGGCAGCTGGCCCTCCGACGCTTGCGATGTTGTACCACCAAATCGTCTCTGGTCCGTCTCCTGTTGGCGTTGACTTCGGGTACGGATACCCTCCGTGTCATCTTTAGGTAAAATCGGCATGATTAAATCCCACTTCTGACACCAATTGTTACGAGATTGGGGTTCGAGACAATTAAAAACTGCCGAGTGAATTACCAAAATTGACACTTTAATTACAGAACACTAATTACAACTAAAAACCACACTAATAACAAAATATAATTGTACTACAGATCACTTTAATTCGCAGTTGTATCGCTTCGAAGTATTCGCTTGTATCGCCAATTCAATACTGACTCGGTCGTGGTTTATACCGGCCTTATATAGCGCCTCAGATACTTTCCAGAACCTTCTACTGTAATAATAATAATAATATAATAATAATAATAATCTTTTATTTGCAAGAATATGGTTTTACAATGGTGTTCGAAAATAATTTGTTCTACATATTCTACCTCATTGGTGTGCAAATATTAATAGTCATACCCGTAACTTATATAACAATACTTATCGATTTCTAACATAATTTTTTAACATTACTCAGTTGATTTGATGATTTTTAATCATTTTTTATCATTAATTAATTACGCAACAGTGTCAGAAGAATAAATTACCAATAAGATGTATAAGTATTATTATAACTCAATGTCAAATATTAATGTTCTTATGCCAGTAAATATAAAATGTCAATTATAAATGTTACATATCGAATTGTCATTAATTTATTTCAATATTTATATCAAATTTATTAATTAAATAAATAAAATTTTTAATTTATAAGAATGACATAATTTAAACATTGTGTCAAATTCTAAAATGTATCGTCTACTTATCTGCAAAGAAATCTTTAATTGAGTAAAAGGATTTCTGAATGAGCCATTTTTTGAGGTGAGTTTTCATTCTCATTGTTGGTAACTCTCTAATCGCTTTAGGTATCTTATTAAAAACTTTTACACACATTACGTAACAATTCTTATGAAACAAAGCTGTCTTGCAGGCAGGCATTAACAATCTAGTTGGATCCCTTTTACCTATAATAGAATTGTCGCGAGCGCTATGAAATAAACACTGATTTTTTTTGACAAATATACACACCTCTAATATATACAGTCCAGTCAGCGTTAGCAAATTGTTATTTTTAAATAAAGATCTACATGATTCAAGGGGCCCGACGTTGCATAAAGCTCGTATACATTTCTTTTGACTGATAAATGCCTTGTTTATATCAGTCGAGTTTCCCCATATCAACAGACCATACCTCAACACAGATTCAACGTATCCGTAGTATGCAGTAAGCGCAGCCCCTTTCCCAGCGACGCACTGTAGTCTACGCAGTGCATACACAAATTTATTTAATTTGGTGCAGACATTTTTCACATGCGACTTCCAGTTGCAATGGTTATCAACATATAGACCTAAAAATTGTGTTTCTGAGACCTCTTTCAAATATTCATTATTATATGAAATATTTAGTTTTTCATTGGGTGCATTGTAATTGGAAAACGTTATGAATTTTGTTTTTGAAACATTCGCACGCAGATTATTGGTTTCTAACCAGGTCATTATGGATTCTATAGAAGAATTTAAGGTTATTTCGAAGTCACTTGCGGTAAATTCTTTATTTAGTTTTGGTATGACAACGGAAATATCATCAGCAAAAAGAATAGACTGATGAGGCGTCATAGTCGGTAAGTCATTTATATATAATAGAAATAAAAGTGGACCCAATACACTGCCCTGTGGTACACCATTTTTATTGTGAGTAAAAGAAGATCTAAATGACGTGCGGTTATGTTTTTTATCAATACGTGTCATTTCAACACATTGTTGTCGATTTTCCAAATATGATTTTAGCCAATTTAATGCTGTATATATAATGTAGAAACATATAGAATGTTCGAGTACATATCGGTCCCGAAATTTCTAGAAGGATCTTGACTCTCCCAGTTCTGCTACTCGATACTAGAGGGCGCTAGTGGTAACTAGTGTTGCCATATGCAAGACATTAATAGTGGCGCGCAACAATATTTAGTAATGCTCCTGAAGCACCACTAAACGCCCGCGCATGAGACGCGATAGTATAAATTCCATAGTATTTGATACTCACAACGCTCGATGCACAACACAATATTCATGCTTGATGTCCAACGACATTGTGCCGAGGCCTTAAATAGGGTGGTTCACTGCCTACAGCGTTAGTCGTAGAGAAGAGGAAGTCATGGTTAAGTAATAGCTGCGCGGATCAATAGATCTGCGAGATTAAGTTGCACTTGCCACGGTCAGTCCATGAGTGAGTGACCATTTTCTTAACATACCAAGATTGAGAGAATAGAGAGTGCATCGGTATCCTCAGACACTTGGTGCACTTTACTCTGTTAAGATTATTATGTTTTTAAAATTCATGCAGCTAAAATGATAATAAGTTTGTTATTACTTTATACTTTTCAGGGACAGATGAAAGAATATAAACATGAAACCTCATAAACATATTGGCCTTTAAACAGAGCAATCTTATTTAACTGATTCCTACAAGTTTCCTTACTTAAATTATTAAGTTTACATTCATATTTAAGTTGAATGTTAAAATAAACTTGTATAATGTATTTAATTATTAAATGTTTGTAATTGTAATTATAAAAGTAATACTTATATGAAAAATAATGCAGTATGTACTCCTGTGTCCCCGTTTTTTATTTCCCCATTAAAACATTTTATAAAATATATAAAATATAAATAGGTATATACTTAGTTATGTATCTACCTATTTATATTAACAATATTATGTTAATAAAGAAATTCCGGGGAAACTTTCCATGGCAGTAAATATTTTTCTTCAAAGATCATACTCGTAGCTCGAAAATACAACTTTCTGATCTGATTCTTGGGTAGTTTTTTTTAAGTTTATCGGTAGAGTCACCTGGAATTTTATACATTTGAATTAAAATCCAACAAAAGGCAGGTAGATTCAACTTATTCCCAGGGACATGTTATATGAATATTTAATTACTTTAGAACTTTCATGGTAAAAATTCAGTTCATTTTTTAAGTTATTCAATTTCGTGCACTAAACAATTTTTTTTAATATTTTTACTGCTTCCTTAACAATCATTTTTCGATAGTCCTTGTAAGTAAAATGTACATCACTAGCTAACGCACACAATGACAAATCAAAATTAGTCACGCGTTTTCGGGCTGTGTCAGTGTCAGTCAGTGTGACCATATGTGGCGGGTTCCTGCCATTTTGGCAGGATTAGCCTCTTATTTTAGCCTCTGGCATGATCGGTTAACGTTTTATAAAACCTAGCAGTATTTGGCAGTATTGGGGTATTAAGAATAGATTTCATTATGGCAACTTAAAATGCCGAAAATGGCAACCCTAGATACTTCGCGAGTATGTGAGGATTTCCCTGTACTTCTCGTATTATGTTTGTATAACATTCAATAAATAATTTTAAAAGATTGTGTGTAAAGTTAATAATTTTAAAACGAGTATTCATAAACACGAGTTTATGGTTAATATTGCAATCAGTCATAGAAGAGAAGTACTTTAGTTTGGTATCGCATTAGGTTTATAAATACGATAGTAATTATAGGTGGTGATGAAGCGAAAATATGAAAGGGCGTATAGAGCGGAGTGGGAACAAGATCCTTTATTTTCATCGTGGATCTCCAAAGCTAAAGATGAACCGGACTGTGTAACTGCAAATTGGCATCCCGGCTGTCCGCTTTAAAGGAGCATGCCGCTACTATTAAACATCAAAAAAATATGAGGGGATTCAGCATGCAAAAGAATATTCTCTAAAAAAAATTTAATTAAGACAAAAACTCGAACCGCATTTATAAAGAAACATGTAGCGTCTATCTTGCACGTTAAACAAGGCGTTGGTGAGCATGGCGATTGCATTGCATTCAAACCAATGTAAGATACGCTTCATTTTAATTTAATAAAAATATAGAATTTAAATGTGTATTTTTACTTTTCTTAGTTTAATGCAATGGTAAATAAAGTTGGCAGTATTTAGGCATTTTCGCTACATAATTTGGCAGGATTTGGCAGGTTTTTAACCAAAGTAAGGCAGGGTCTGTATTTTAAAGATGTTCACACTGGTGTCAGTTCGTCTATACAGTCTATACGACACCAGTGTGACCATATGTGACAGGTTCCTGCCATTTTGGCAGGATTGGCCTCTTATTTTAGCCTGATATATCCCTGATGATCCCTGAATAAATTTAATTAAGACAAAAACACGTAACAGTATGTTGCCAGCTAAAGTTTATAATTACCCGAGGTACGACCTCATCGCTTACAATTGCAGCGAGAGTACCTAATGTATTATACTACATATTTACCATTGTGTTAATAAACCTGTGCTTATTATGTCATTAAAATGTATTCATCTTTATGTTTTTTTTTTATTTGTCAGTTTCCCATTGATTCGGAAATAAAAAAAATGAGTTTTAGCAACCGGTAACAAGAACTGGGAGCCTACTAAATACTCTTGACTTTGCTCCAGGTACTTTGAAAGGAATTTATTAATCCGAAAAAGGACAAGAACTGAATTGTTTCGTAATGCTGTCCTAACACTTTATACAATAAAGGTTTGTATGCTTAAATATGGTCGTATTTTAAATCTTCTGTGTTTTTTTATGTAGTAGATGGTTAACTAAACTATGTAAGTATAATAGGATGGACTATGATAGGGAAAAAGGAATTTAAAAGACATCATTTCTTTTACACTGAATACATAGAAGAAAATTCAAAAATGTAACACAACCTGAGCCTGATGATTTAGTGATGGAACAACCAATTACGGTGCGTCTTTAATTTTCATTGCCTTGCTAACTAAACACTAGTACTAGTGATAAGAATGAATATAAAAGTTATAGTTATCATGTAATGACATGCTGTTATATTTTTTTATTGAATGCTAAATAATATTGAAATTATGTGATACTAGCTGTTACCCGCGGCTTCTCCCGCATGGTCACTGGGAAATGAACTATCTATTGCTTTTTGAATTAAAAGAAAACTGAGTTTTATAGATTTGTCAGAGATGCAGCCATTAAAAGGAAACTGAGCAAAATTGATTCGTCAGCCTATTTAAATGTTTTGAAATGCAGCGTATAGGAAAGCATGAAAATAGCCTGTTTATTCCAAATGGAAATGGGATATTTTTTAATTAAAGGAAACTGAGCATAATTATGATGCAGACTTTTGAAAAGAAACTGAGCTAAATTGATTCGTCAGAGATGCAGTTTTCTGAATTGAAAGGAAACTGAGCCAAATAAAAGATCCGTCAGAGATGCAGCCTTTTGAGTTGAAAGGAAACTGAGCTTAATAAGTCCGTCAGAGGTGCAGCATTTGGAATTGAAAAGAAACTGAGCTAAATAGGAAATTTTGAATTGAAAGGGAAGATCTGTGGGAATTCTGATTAATTGATTGTGGGAATTTTGGAAAAAAACTAACTGAACACTATTTTAAGACGCTACTGTACACAATGTTATATGTTTTTCCATTCGGGGAAAGAATGTGGAGATTCTGGGCATTTGACACACGCGAACATGCTACATACAGCTGACCATGAGAGAAGCACGGTTTTTCTAAGTTGACCCCCGCTACCTGTAACGTTTGCCCTTGCGCTTTATTAATTGTCATTGCAAAACTGAGCTTAATAGGGAACTGCAACCTTTTGAATTGAAAAGGAAGATCTGTGGGAATTATAGGGATCCGTGGTATAATAACATTTTCACCTTTTCCTACGCCTGCCAAATTGTAGCACCGATTATGTTCCGTCCAAGATGTGTCACACGCAGCCTTGTCCCGTTACATAACCGAGGAGCATCTAAATTTCGCATTAGCATGACTGGGACGCCTAATTTTAATTGAAGCTTGTGAGGGCACACCTGACAACTCTAGAGAATTTAGAAACTCTACGGGATATGAAGTGCTCTGTTCTGTGTCCATAACTGTGTCTACTGACAAATACTCTGTTATTTCTCCTGCTACTTCGCAATATATCTGAATTTATTTTGTTAACGCTCTCATTTTTGGTGCAAGAATCGCCCTTTCACATAACCATTTGTCTTCATGCATATTGTTCGTTAAATCTGAATAAACGCTCGCAATTAATTCGGAATGACTCTGTACTAAATTACAAAAATCTCGTCAATTTAACGCAGCCCTCAGCATCCGTTTCCAACCGCCCATCGCCAATTTTTAATAGTGTGTCAGCATAGTTTCCAGCATTGATATCATTATACAAATGCACTCTCATATTCGTAGTTAAACTGAATTTTGTCACCTTGTTCCATAAAATAGACGACTTGAGGCATGCCTTAATTTCATCTGCAGGTGTGCCCTTTTGAATGACAAGTAAAGTTTGGCGAAAGTCACCAGCCAGTAAAACCACCATTCCTCCCATTACATCGGTATTGCTGCGCAAATCCTGGAGCGTTCGATTTAGTGCTTCTACAGCTTTTTTATGCGACATTGTACTTTCGTCCCACACTAAAAGTTTGCATTGTCCTAGCATTATACCTCGTGCACTATTTTTGCTAAAGTTGCAGATCGGCGATTCTTCCTAGGCTAGATTTAGAGGGAGTTTTAAAACAGAATGTGCAGTGCGGCCCCCGCTTAGCAGCGTGGCGGCTATACCGGAGGAAGCTACGGCCACAGCAATGTTTTTATCTTTCCGTACTTGCGCTAATAATAAATTTAACAAAAATGTCTTCCCAGTTCCTTCAGGGGCATCTAAAAAGAAAAGTGCACCATTTCCAGATTCAATTTGTCCTAATACTTTGTCAAAAACTCGTTTTTTGTTCGGGAAGCAAGCGGGGTACAAATTCGGCTACTTGCTGCTGCAAAGCTGGTATATCGTAGTTTGTTTCACGTATAATTTCATCACTTAGTTCATTTTCGGTTGTTCGCTGAGGGCTTATCATTCCAAAGTCGCTTAATTTTTTGCCTACCATTGCCAATACTTTATCTTCAATTTTTCCAAGAGCTTCATTATAAATGTGTTCATTGTATGTCATGTTCGCGTGTGTCTGCTGTAACCTTCGCAAAATATCTTCCGCTATGTACTCTTTATATTTGTCCCACAATTTATGTGCATTAGATAGCCCGCAAGATGATATGAGAGTTGCATAAAGATCCCCTAATTTTGGCTGGTGACTGGCACTGCACAGCTTCCTCCATGGTTTCATCCCAGTGATTATCGTTTTCTAAAAGATGCAGAGCTTCACATGCTTCTCTATAAGTTGCGCATTCCTGACCAATGACAGTTTTAAGGTCTTTATATCCTGTAGGACCCCGAACATGGTGCAGCAGCAATCGTAAACAGAAACATTCAAAATTAGTTACATGGACGGTATACACACGACTAAGGGCATCTGATGACTTTACACCGGGCCAATTTGCAACAGGCGTGCCTTGAATATGGCGTTTCCACTCCTTCCTAGATGTGTTCCAAGTATAATAGCGGGGGACTTCAGAATATAACAACGTTTTTGCAAAGGGGGTCGGTTTGACAAAGTTGAAAGAAGGCTGTTAGTGTAGTTTTTGGCGGTGATGCAATTCTTTCTTGGAAATTTCTTTCGGTGAAATATACACGCTCTCCATTTTCTAAGTGCACAGCAAGGTGAGTAACTGTTGGGTGCCTTTCGTGTAAAGGGAAGCCAAGGAGACGCCACGCTGCCTCGTTACTGCTGACATAACGCCCTGCTTGAAAGGTCTGTACTTCATTAACGGGATTTGCTTCACCTTCACTCCTGAGATTAAATATTGCTTGGTCGCTTCCCCGAAATCGAAAGCAGTAGTCAATATAAATATAACCAACGAAAAAAGAAGTAAGTGTATAGGTACCGTATACACTATCTATACTATTAATATTCCTTTGAAATATTGTTAAACAACCTAAAACAACGAAAACCAATTCACGATTCTAAGAGTCTAAATATGTATAAAGGAATACCAACTAAATCAACAAAACCGATCCAAGAAAATACACAAATCCGAAAATGAAAGCCAATATAAATCCATTCAACCTTAACCAAATCACAAAGCAAATAACAAACAACCGAAATCGAAAGCAGGTAGTCGAATAAGCTACGAAATAGAAACAATTTCAGCGTATAGGTACCGTATGCACTATAAGTTGACGCGCGGCTCAACGGCGGGAGCTAAGTACATGTCAGGAAACATTTCGTTACCGCGTTTTAAAAACCTAGTAACGACATCTAGCGGACTCAATTTAAAATATGTATACGTTAGTTAATAAGAACTCTCAAAAAATATTTTTCTTATAATTTTGCACAATTTTTCTTATTGTAATACCGATTCATTCATAACCACATATAAGAATTGTATTCATTTCCGTTCAATAAATATTACTAAGGCTTATTAATAAGGCTTACTAAGAACTGTTTCTACCATTGTTAAGTAATAGTTAAGGGTGAAAGCGTGACAGGTGGTGATAGTATTTCTGATCCATACTTATAATCACGCCTATAACCCTTGCGGGGTAGGCAGAGCATCAACGGATTACTTAATATCGTCTGCGAGGTTATCGCCTATTCTGTGAATTACGATGCACCAAAACGTTTGAAGAAAATCAGCTGGTGAATTTTATGTTTTTTATCGCTCTCTTCCGGTCCTGCGTGGAAAAATACAGATCCATACATTTTTATCTTGATTTTGGTAAAAGACATAATAATCCAGATATTCTGACCTTCTGTGTTCGTCCATCGTACCGTCGTCCGTCTTGTAGAATCACGGTGGCGCCACCTAGCTGAATTTAATTTTGCAACATATTCGATTTTCCCACGGAATGATATGTTTTCCGCTGAAAAAGTAGCCTATGTCACTCTACAGCCACCGAACTATCCCCATACAAATAATCATGCCATGCCGACGCTCTGTTGCGACGTGAAAGAAGGACAAACTTGTGCAAAATATTCGATTTTCCCACGGGAATGAGATGTTTTTCCGCGGAAAAAAGTAGCCTATGTCACTCTACAGCCACCGAACTATCCCCATACAAAAAATAATGCCATGCCGACGCTCTGTTGCGACGTGAAAGAAGGACAAACAAACAAACAAACACACTTTCGCATTTATAATATTAGTTTGGAAGTATGGATTTTTCCAGGGGACTTTAAAATAACTAAAATGGGCATTAGATTGATGATGTAGTTATGAAACTACCAAGCACATTTGCGGTAGGTTTTAAGTTTTTAAAAGATTGTGTTGTGCCGCTTACGAAAACTGGTGGTACCTAACTGTCATCAAGCACAAGTGGGCTAAGGGATTAAACACTAAAACCAAAGATTGAACAGTAGCGTATGTTATTTTTACCTTTAAATTTGTATATGCAAAAGAAGCTGAACTACTCACTGACTGATTAGCTGACATTACGCACAGCATTATTTGTCGTTGTTTTTGAGAGCCATTGGTTTCTTTCTTTTTTTTTTACATTTTGTTTTTTGTTTTGCTGAATATGGTATAGGTGACATGTAACATTATGAACACAATTGAAAATCTCTTGTTTGCGATCAATTACGGCCGCTAATGTGTTTAATGGATTAAAAAAATTTACTTTCTGTTTCAGGCACTGGGTACGCCAAGAAGTCTTACCAAGAGATTGATCGTTTTTATCGATTATGTAGTATTTATTTTAGAGTCATTACTGAATAAGGATTCTAAATTAAAAAGATTTCGAGTTTACAATAAAGTAGATAGGCGAATAAATAAAAACGTAACAACTTGAAGAAATTATTATTTTGTTTATTAGTACTTATTACTTTATTACACTCTTTCTCGAACTGCCATTTTTCTAGGAACTCGAGGGTCAATCAGTTCTGGTATAAACATTAAAAATAAAATGAGTAAAGTTTTGGCTGCATTTTTGCTGTTCAAAAGTGGTGTTTGTACTTAAATTTACATAAGTTTTTATATAAAAAATTATAAAAAATATGAAAAAGTTGTGTCCATACTACGAAAAAACAAAATTGCCTACCAGTGATAGATATGTAATTGTCCCTGGACCTGATAATAGTAATCATGGTTTCTTTTTTCTTTTTGTCCTTCTCGTATCAAACAAAATTTGATCTTTTTTTTAGTTATGGCCTCCAAAGGTGGCATATTAGAAGAAGAAATTTTTTCTATTTTTCTAATGACGCTAAGTCGTAACTTGTCTCTTTAAAAAACTCTCTATTTTCAAATTTTTGTTCTTTGCTTGGCTGAGGTAACCCATACTCTTTTAGTAGCCGACCACCCAACGCTAATACGGCATCTTCTATTACCGAAAGGCATTTGTTAAATACTACATCTGTTATGTGCTCTACATCCACATCTCCCTGTCTTTCTAATTGCCTTTTAAAATCTTCAGATTGATATTCTTTGAATTTCTCCCAAAGGCTTAAAGGGTCTGATACTTGGCAGAACACTAAATTAATCATAAAAAGATCCCGAATCATTTGCGGTGATTAGAAAAGTGCTGCCCCTTCCATTGCTGCGAACAAATGCTGATCATCTTCAAACAAGCCGAGAGCTTTGCACGCTGATTGGAACGTGGAATATACATGACCATCTACAGTTTTTAACGCTTCAAATTAAATTGGGCCCGGATTTGATAGCATTCTGTATTGTTCGGATGCACAGTATAAACCCTGCCCAGAACGTGCTCTTTTTTGATCCCTGGCCAGCCTTCAAAGTTTGCTCCTCTCTTTCTCCTTTGGAACTTACTTTTATCCCAAACGTAGTATGCAGGTACTTCTAGGTAGAGCAATGTTTTTGCAAAGTTATCCACTTTACACAAATCGAAAAAGGATAAGAGTGTGGTTGTTGGAGGACTATTCACACTTTCACTCAGATTTTGCTCATTAAAATAAACTCTTTGCCCATTTTCCAAATGAACAGCGAGGTGGACTACGGGAGGGAAACGCTCATGAATGGGAAATTCAATGATTCGCCATACTGCCTCTGATGAACTTATATATCTTCCACTTGTATAGGTTTTAACTTCATCCTTCTCATTCTCTAAAGCAAACGATGCCTAGTCTGAACCTTTATTTACGTATTTACAGACGTATGTATTTTATTAATTTCACCGAATGACAATATAGTAAAAGAAAATTAGCTTCAAAATCGTCGATTATACCAAATAATTCATGTAGTTTTGGAAGTTGGTACAGTTATACCTTAAGGTGTCCAGATGAATATACTAAAAGTCCCCGAGGGAGGGACACAAGCCGGTGGTGGGCGAGGGGGGAAGGTCTCTTTTTCAACTTTTTTGCTTGTGACTCGAAAACTATTTGTAATATCTCTTTAGTGCCTTCTACATTAATTATCTACATTAAATTTCCTATAAATTATGTCTTAACATTTTTACTGTACGATCAACACTTTAGGAAATACAGAGTATTAAAGGTTATAAAAATAATAAACAAAATTATAACATAACATAACATAAACACTCACGCCTGTCACCCAGAGGGGTAGGCAGAGACTATGGACTTTCATTTGGCACAATCCTGACACACTTCTCTCGCCTCCTCCACATCAATATACCTACGCATACACGCTCGTCGGTTAAGGGTACTCTTAATTTGGCCCATTTTCAATATATCGCCAATTTGGTCGATAAATTTTCGCCTAGAGCGTCCCTTCCCGACTCTGCCGTTCACCTCTGCCACATAAATTTGCTTTGTCACTCTTTCCTCATTCATTCTTTCTACATGACCAAACCACCGAAGCATTCCTTTCTTAATCCTGGTCACAACATCATCTTGCAAACCATACTCTTCTCTTATCACACAATTTCTCACTCTTTCATTCAGATTCACCCCTAACATACTCCTTATTGACCGCATTTCTACAGCATTTATTCTACTCTCGTGCTTCTTCTGCCACACCCAACTTTCACTACCATACATTAAAGTAGGGACTAACACAGCATTGTGAATTGCCATACGTGCCTTTTTGGACGCATTCTGACTTTCCACAACCGAGTGTAGAGCCCCATTAACTTTATTTCCTGCGTTCACTCGTCGTTCTATATCCTTATCATATCTACCATCCCTGCTAAATACATATCCCAAATTCACAAACTCATCTACTTACTCGACCAATTCCCCTTCTATTCTTATTTCACATATCGTTTTACTTTCTTCTCTTTCAAAAACCATAACTTTCGTCTTACTTGCGTTCACTTTCATTCCCCTTTCTTTTAATGAACTGTTGATTAATGTAACCATCATTTGCAACTCGGCCGCCAACGACGCGAGTATGACTTGATCATCGGCGTAAAAAAGGCATTTGACGGTTAACTCGCCCATTTTTAACCCGCATTCTTCAACTTTCAAATTTTCCAAACAACTGTCCATTAATAGGTTGAACAGCCACGGGGAAGCCACACAGCCCTGTCTGACCCTTTTATGGATGGCAAACCAGTCCGAGTAGGCCCCGTTGATCCTGACACAAGCACTGGAGTCCCTATACAGAGACTTCAATGCCTTTTTTTTTTTTCGTGGGGAAATCCTCATGGATACCTTCCGCTGCGGGGGCAACGAAAAGGTTATGCCGGACTCCTACCGGCTAAAACCCCACGGTGGTCACCATCAGCGTATACGAGGGGTCCCGGGATCTCCGTTCGGAACGCCACCGGGGCCCCTTCTCCAAGTCTAAATCATTCATACACAATTCATCCATACCACTTATATTTTCTCTCAGTCTACATTTGAACTTCTCTTTCGCACCTTCATCTTGTAAACTCTCTTTTCTTATGCGCTGTAACGCAGTGGTAGACACAGATGTCCAATGCCGCCAACGTCTGAATAGACCATTAATTTGGCATAAGACCAAGTAATTATCCGTCCCTACGTTGGACCTCCCGTAAACCCTTCAGCGCATTGCACCACTGACACTCGTATGTCATAGAACCCAAGGCTACACTGCTGTCAGTTCTATAAGCAATATCAGGGTCATACTCCATAGCGAAATGGACCTTGTTTTTCCATAAACGCAGTGTAATGTTTTCCTCATACCGTGACTGAATTGCTCTATGCACTTGTGGATTCGCAGTTTGGTAATTTGCAACAGCTTGCCTGTGTTTTTTTTTATTGGACAGGGGCAAACGAGCATGCGGCTCACCTGATGGTAGTGACTACCGCCGCCCATGAACAACTGCAACACCAGGGAACCAGAGGAATTGCAGATGCGTTGCCGGCCTTTTAAAAGGAGTAGGCTCTTTTCTTGAAGGTCCCTAAGTCGTATCGGTCCGGAAAAATCGCTGGTGGTAAACTATTCCACAAGGAAGTTGTGCGAGGAAGAAAACATCTTCTAAATCGCACAGTGGTGGACCGCCAATCATCCAGATGGTGTGGATGGTATCGGGAGTTCTGCCGCGATGTGCGTTCGTGAAATTTGGCGGCTGGGATTAATCCGAACAATTCCTTGTACAACTCCTTGAACAATTGTACATCGGGATTATTTTTTCTCATAAGCGGACACAGCTTTACGATTTGAATCTGGCTTGTTCTGCCCATATCTTTCTTGTGCACTTTTTAATTGACTTTTTCTTATGTAATTAGTAAATCTCGACCTTCCTTTATTTTTCTTTTTCATATTTTAATGTCGACGATACAGATTGATCTGTTCCGCTGGTTGGAGATTATATTTCACTGTTTACAAAAGATGTAACAGTTAAATGGTCAAGCTCTGAAAAGGATCACGCTCTTATACAGGCACCTCCATGCGACGCTGTGTAATTTTCTTCGCAACAATAGGCAGATAGGCGTCAAAATGTCCATTAGATAAATCATGGCTACATCGTAACTGCCTTACTGGACAGATATCTGTTCCGGACTCTGTGTATAGCAGACCGTTTCGATATACTTTAAACCGAAACGGAAATATTAATCCTGCAGCTACCAATTCACAAAGTCCACCGTAAGTTGCATTTTTTAACATATCGGCTGAATATTCATTTGCTGTTGAATAATTATCGCCATTTCTGTCATGGGTCATAACTGAAGACCTAGGCCAATCATTTACCACAAATCTAACAATTTGTGAACGCACCACCATCGCATTTTCTTGGGTTCCGTACATTGAAAATGAAAGAGCACGAAACAAACAGGCGTCGTCACCTATAATGGGGACGACAGTATGTTCTTCCATTTTTCCTTTAATATTAAGAGTTTCTGTAGTCATTTTTTCAGTGAGAAAAAATACTTCTATCAACAATACCTAATCACAAAGCAATCGAATTTCAAGTTTGAACAGTGGTTGTAAGAAAGACAAAATCGAGCAACTAATCCGAAACACGAAGCAAATCTTAAACCGTAAGCAAGCAAACAAAGTCGAAGTCTAGTCAAATATCCGTTAACAGTGAATAGGTACCGTATGTGGTACAGGTTGAAGCTTTATATTAGTTCGAAAAAACACAACGTTACCGCGTTCTAAAACGATACCAACGCCATCTATTGGTAGGGACTGGAACTTGAAGGTCAATACAAAATAGGTAGGTACCTAAGTATTTCTTTTGGTTTTGCCATTTTATTAATTTGTAAAAAAATATATTTGGTTTGGTTGTTTATTTTCATTGTTTTTTAATTTTTTAATTAGTATTTTTTTGTTCAGGTGTAATTTTGTGCAAATTTTTTGTACAAATCTTCTTGTCTATTTTGTTTTATGTTTTTGTGCAATAAAAGTATATTCTATTCTATTCTAATAAATTAAGTTTAAAATATATATCAATATCATTTACGTTATTTACGACCCAAAAACCTTAAAAATGACACCCAAGTCACCCAACCCATCCATGTTGGTTTCAAACCATAAACGATGCCATTTTCGTAAATAACATCCCAAAAAACCATAAAACGACACCCATGTTGACATATCAACCACATCGCACCCACAGGGGATGATGGTAGATATTTACCGTCTGCTACGTTGGATTTTGAAATAGTTGTTGTTTTCGTAATCAGCGACCCGATAAACCATAAAAACGATACCCATGTTGATTTTCAGAATTTGTCACCCTTTTTCCACCTTTTAGGGGTTGAATTCTGAAAGAGCCTGAAACAGTTGTTTACTCATTTATTGATAGGAGTACTTCTGTGAAGTTTCGAATAAAATAGTTTAACTAATCTTGTTTCCCTATACAAACTTTCAACCCCTTTTTCACCCCCTTAGGGGTTGAATTTTCAAAAATCTTAGGATACGTAACTGTTTATTTCTAATCGTTAACCTAAAAACAAAATTTCAGGCTTCTAGCTCTAAAAATAACTGACTTCCAAACAAACTTTTAACCCCTCTTTCACTCCCTTAGGGTGCGAATTTTCAAAAATCCTTTCTTAGCGTATGCCTACGTCATTACAACTGTCTGTATAACAAATTTCAGCGAAATACGTTCAGTAGTTTCGGCTGTGCGTTGATAGATGAGTCAGTCAGGTTTGCCTTTTATATATATAGATTAATGTTGTTCACGCCCGGAGCCCGGAAGTAGGCAGAGCGAGCGGTATGAAATAGATAGCATTTTTGAAAATACCTACTCGCGCCGCATATCGGCTCTTCACAATCCTCTTTACTCGATCGATCCCATCAATAAATATTTCCTTATATTGACAAATATTTATATTAATATAAGATATTTTGAAATAAGAATACATCATGAAACCTAAATTAGTTTTATTTCTAGGACTATTATAATTAAATTGGAATTACCAATACCTATAAGTGTAATTATTATGATTTTCTTAACAAATAAATATGTTTTAATATTTGTTATTAATATTACCTATCTGTTTCATTTGATTTAATTATCCTATCCTAATAACATGTGAATAAAGTGGCCTAGAATTACTAACGTACGCTTCACAAACAAAATCTCCCTATTTTGTGGGTAATATTGCCAAAATGGCAGCACTGTGATGCTTGAATGAAAGGCAGAATAGTGGTTACGCGACCCCGCCGCCTATTGGATTCTCTGTCTACGCAGTATATACTAGTTTGCTACATATTTATTTATCTATGTAAATACAGTAATCTATGGTATATTCTAAGTCTATGGTATGGATCATAGATAGTTAATCGAGGGGCATGTTACATTGTCAATATTATCACGATATCGTGATAATATTGATAGTATAATAGGCTGTATCGCAGTATCGTGATAATATCACAAGTTATCCGGAAATTTTGAAATCCGCGATACTGGCTTCAATAATATTGAAATGTAAGCGCTTTGCGATATTTTTTTTTTCTGTCATTATTCGCCCGCAGTCATGGCAGAACGACGTCCGAGTAGTGAAGATGACGAATTACGCTCTGTCGTTGATAGTAATGAGCAAAAAAATGACTTAAAAGAATTTATTCCTTTATTTGAAACGTGCCCGTCTTTGTGTAATCCGAAAGATAAACATTATTTAAATACTGTTAAAAACAAATGAAGACCTACAAATGCAACCACAAGACCATAGGGTTGTTAGGGTTTGTACCTAGAGGGGGCTACATAAGCATTAGGCAGTGTCCAGTAACTGTAGAGTCAGCGCTTTTGGTTGCATGAGGTATGAGGCAGGCAGAGCTCGTGGGAGCGGCCACTTCCTTTTGACATCGACTTCTGTCAACTTTGTAATTCGAAATAAATAGATTTTAAATAGTTTTAAAAAAATATTTTTAACGCGCATGGGTACTATAGCTATTGCTGCCTTTCTATCCATGATTTATTTGTAATTTATTCAATTTTCTTATACGAAACACCACTCCACTCTCGTAAATTCAACGGCATACTGATGATGATATTATTGACAATGTAATAGCCCAATTTCAATACTTGCGATATTGCGATACTAGGATCATGAATCATGATAATATTGACAATGTAACACTAACATGCCCCCAGCGTGACCACTTTTAGTAGATTTCTACTTTTTAGTAGATTTGAAGCAAATAAGACGATAAGCTAGTAGGATAAAATGTCTTAGTAGAATTTAGTAGAAATGAGAAACACGTCGGTATGTTTTGGTATTAATTCACTATCAAAGAATAATAGGCTTAAAACCAAGCATCCATGACCAAAAGTTTAATTTTACAGTTGACAACACACGAAAGTGATTAGGGATTCCTTATTATTGAATGAACTTTACAGTGGGCATAGTAAATTGAATTTAATTTTCTAATAGATAAAGACTGTTTTTGTAAATAGGTCTTTCAACTTAAATCATTTTAAGTTGCTCCTATAATGTCAGACAACACAGTTTTATTAGTCGTTTTCGTTCATTTGTATTGTTTGCTTTCACGGAATCATACATTTATGTAATTTAAAATGAAAAGAAGATACGATCAAACTTATCGTGCGGAATGGGAGGAAACCCATTATTTTCAAAGTGGCTTAAAAATGTGATGAAAATAATGCTTATTGTAAAGCTTGCAATTCTAAAATTTTAGCAAGAATTGCGTCTATCAAAACATAGTGCTTCAGCAAAACATTTAAAAAATATGATTGGTTTTTCTGGATCGTCTCAGGTACCTACTTTTTTTTAATGTTTCTTTTAAAATATTATTAATTAGCAATTTAGCAATATTTGACATTATGCATGTAATTGCCTAGACATGTTGACATATCCGTACCGTAAGTTATTTATGCGTGCAAATAAAATTGATTACTTATTAATTACTCAATTGGTAGGGGTCCTATTTTCTGTGCCAAGGACCACGGGTTCGATCCCCGCTCAATATAAACATTTGTGTACAACATGTTTGCATTAGTCTATGCGTTTAATTTTTCATGTAGTCAGTCACATTTATGCGCAGCAACGCAGTGTTTTGTATTTCTCAGTGTACTTAGTTGATTAAATAAGTAAAAAAATTGTTTTATATGACGGGTGGATCATACATTATTTTACAGATTGATAAATACTTCAAGAAGACATCACTTGACAGTGATGTAAAGAAGGCAGAAATGTGTATCGTTGCTTGTCTTGTAGAGCACAATGTACCTTTCCGGATAATGGACCACCTGAGTGAGATCATTAATCGAGTCTTTCACGATTCTGATGTGGCTAAAAAATTTTCTTGTAAAAGAACCAAGTCTGCTGCTATCGCTTACAATGTATTAGGAGAGCAATTTGAAACAAGAATGTACGAAGATTTAAAGTCCGGATCGTCCAAATTTTCAATTATAGTTGACGAAAGCACCGATGTCAGCACTACAAAGGTTTTGTAATCGCCACAAAGTATTATTCCGAAAATGATTTACGCGTGAAAACTAGATTGTTAAGTATAATAGATATAGACGGTGAAACAGCACAAGACTTGTTAAAGGCACTCAAAACTGTATTTCAAGAACGTGGTCTTAAATGGGAAGATATGATTGGCTTCGCAGCTGACACGACAAATGTTATGTTTGGCGAACATTCTGGAATTGTGACTAAAATGAAAGAACTAAATCCACACTGTGTATATGTTAAATGCGTGTGTCATTCCGTTGCGTTAGCTGTGAGCCATTCGTGTAAACTACTGCCACGAAAATTAGAGCAATTGGTCAAAGAAGTTTATAATTATTTTTCTCAAAGTAGTAAACGTCAGCGCGAGTTCACAGAATTCCAAGAGTTTACCGATACAGAACATTATAAGCTACTCAGACATTATGATATACGCTGGCTTTCCCTTCACGGTTGTATTAATCGAATATTACAACAATGGTCAGCATTGAAATTATATTTTCAGGGACAGTATTTGGGAGATAGAAACTCTAATGCATCTGCGGAATTTCTTTATAATGCCTTAAATGACGAAACTATAAAACTATATTTCTATTTCCTTGATTATATATTACCGTTCACAAACAAATTCAACACGATTTTCCAAGGAGATTACCCTGTCGTGCATCGCTTGTACAATGACATGCGAGCCATGTTTGTCTCCATCTTGAGCTGTTATATGAAGAGCCAATATGTAAAAGCTACATCAGTGAAGAATATTGACCCCAATTCTTCCGTTAATTATTTACCCTTAAACAATTTGTATTTGGGTGTTAATTTTGCCAAACATTTAGAATCACATCGCAATCAAATACCCCGCAACAGCTTCAAGATATTTTAAAAGGTGCCAGAATTCTTAAAATCTTTGTGTGTGCAGTTAAAAACAAGACTACCATTTGATGATGATATTTTGAAATGATGTGCTTTTAGATCCCCAAACTGCTGTACATGCTGAATTTACAAGTTTGTTTAATGTTACCTCAAAACTTCCAAACATTGTTTCCAAAGTGACATTCAACTAATCGACAATGAATTCAGGGAACTTAAACTTAATATGGAAGTCGCAAACTTATTATGCAGTACTAGCAGCAGAGAGGCTGTTACTAATGTTGAAGAGTTTTGGGCGTCAGTAAGTAAATTACGTCATGCCGACAATAAAGCTCAATTTGGAAATATCAGTAAATTCGCAAAGCAAATGCTTTGTTTACCAGTATCGAACGCCAAATGTGAACGCATTTTCTCTGCTATAAATAGAATAAAAACAGAAGATCGTAACAGATTTAGTAATCTAAACGTTCGTGCAATTTTACACGCTAAGGAGGGGTTAAAGGAATCGGGAAATTGTACAAAATTTGAACCTGGTACTTCGATGTTGGAAACAATGAAAAATGAAAAACAATTATATAAAAATGTTAAAAAATTCGATGACATTGAATATTAATACAAAAATGTTAATCATAAATGATTGATTACATGTAAGGTTCATTAACAAATGTGTTTTATTTCGAATCAAAACATTACTCTAAAAATTAGTAGATTTTACAATGCGACCTAGTAGATTTCAGTAGATTTTAGCAGTGTCTTTGGTAGATTCCCTCATTTAAAAGTGGTCACGCTGCATGCCCCAATAGAAAATTTGGAATCAGAGTCCGAGGTTACAGTTAGCTTGCTACATATCTATTTATGTATGGTTACAGTAGGTTTTAACAAAATATCAAATATGGGAGTTATTAGAAAAACACTCAACTGGTATGCTAAATTATCACCAGGCCGTGGTAAAATATCACCTCCATATGAGCATGTAGTTCAAATTGGAGATCCTACATTACGTAAAGCTTCTGAACCGGTGCCTGTCGATACAATAAAAAACAGTGAGGTACAAACTTTAATTAAGAGGCTTGAACATGTTCTCAATAAATACGGTAGCGTTGGAATGTCAGCCCCTCAAATTGGTGTAAATAAGAGAATTTTCGTTATGAGACATACATCAAAACAAATCTCATATGTTTCACCAGCAGTCGTAAAGATGAGGGTATGAGCGTTATACCTTTGACTGTGAGTAAGTAAACTTCTCGTATAACTGCTTATTTTGAGTGGAATTATTATTTTGTATTGTCATACTTACATATTGAAAGTATTTTTTTTAATTTTAAGTATTTCTATTTTGTAGGTTTTTGTGAATCCTAAGCTGAAGGTGATCGATTATACTAAGATTATACATGCAGAAGGTTGTGAAAGTGTGAGGTCTTTTTCTGCAGATGTTGCTCGATATAAAAAGGTGGAAATAACAGGTACCACACAATCATGCTTTAGAATTTTTTACATTTAAATAAAAGCTTCTGTTTTAAAATCAGAGATACCTACATTTGAATATATATTAACCACATAATTTCCTGTATTGCACAAATATAAGCCTCACCTGGAATTTGGACCCAGAACCTGCGACATAGTAGTTAGGCATCTGGGTCACTGTGCTATCATCTAGAATTTTTTTTTAATTAAATTTCTGTTATCCAGGTTACAATGAGGAAGGGGAAAAAACACAACAAATATACGTTGACTGGCCAGCCCGTATAGCACAACATGAGATGGACCATTTAGACGGAAGCTATACACAGACATTATGGATAGAAAAACCTTTTATTGCACTTGCTGGGAGGAGGTGAACTTGTCAAAAGGAAGAGTTGCTATACCTTTTCTTCCTTCATAAAGTTGCGATTATGATAGTTTGATGTTTTATTTCTTGATTAAAATTACATTACTAGAAAAACTTACATTTGTGTCTCAAAGCACAATCATACATGGCCCCACAATGTTGCAACTAAACACTTAGCAACTGCACTACTGAACTATCACATTAATTTGTAACATTATTTCTTTCTCTTAAGACAACTGTAAAAATTATCACAATCTGTGATTGGCCTTAAGCCAACTTAGAAAAGTGTCAAGATAAAATAGACATGGAATAGAAGCAGTAGAACCATGCTGCAGCTATATTATGTTTGTAACACAAATATTCAATATTTTATTATATACAATATTAAAAACTATAATAAAAAAAAACTAAAACTAGTAATTTAATTATCAAACAGTCCTACTCCACGCGGTATCGTGCCAGGGGAACGCTGGCTGCATTTCCCTGCTGAATGGCTATACTAAGCCTTTGAGCGGGAAAAGAGCCAGCCCTCTTATCACCAGCAGCAACGACCAGCTGCGGATAGAGTTCCTTTAAACAAGGACAAGGTTCTCACAGAATACATGCATAAATAGCAGTTTAATTCTGCTGTATTTTGTATGGTGAATGTACAGAACTAGAGACAATTTTTACTGGGAACAACGCGTTTCATGCAAGTCCCCAGGGGTGCAACTGCATTTTGGTAATTAATCGAGGATAGATGTATCTCTCTATGGGCCACAGCAGCTACTTTTCATCAGGTCTACTGAATGCTCGGTTGTCATGTCACCCTTATTCTATAAAAAATAAAATTGGTAACTTAAAAATTTAGACACATGAATGACATTCTTTTTTTTATTAAATCTAAAACTACTAAAATATAATTTTATAATATCTTTGTTTCTTTAGTTGTCCCCGTTCCTGTCTACATGCACTGTAGTTATTGACTACTGAGAGAAGCAATGGGCCCTCTTTAGAGATCTCTCCACCTTCCAGCCTAGCCTCTCCTCCTTCCTGGGTAACTAATGTGTATATACCAATCCTTGACATTACTACTTTTTAGGGTTCTGTAACCAACGGGACCCTATTACTAAGGCACCGTTATCCGTCCGCCTGTCTGTCAGCGGGCTGTATCTCATGATTAGTAATAGCTAGACAGTTGAAATTTTCACAGAATTTCTGTTGCCGCTATAACAAATAATAAAAATTAAAATGGGCTGCCTACTAGAAACGTGTATTACGATGGTATGGAACCCTTCATGTGCAAGTATGACTCGCACTTGGCCGGTAATTTCCTTTGAGTGCTTCTCCTTCTCTTTACTTTTGTGGGCAAACTATCAAAAAGAAACATGTGCTGTACAGATTGCTTTTTGGTATCGCGTTATTTAGCACCAACCTCTCAACCTGTAACAATGCCAAATACATCATTTGCGAATATTTTTAGCATGGTCATGGGTTATCTATCTAGTATGGAGATTGTTTCTATTTAAGACCTACCAATGCCTAGACTTGCCTGAATCTGTTGGTGGTAGGTTACTCTCCCATTGTCAGCTTCTATCATGCGCCCGCGCACCGCACACCGCCATTGTTATCTACAGTTGTTGCCAATGAAGGCTGTCCCATACACAGGTCATTAGTGAGATTGTTAGAACTACACTTAGATTAATCTTATTGTGAATTGGCAATTAGTTTGTCATAACGTTATAACTTTGGTGTTGTTAACTAAGCTCACAAGAATATTCTTAAACAATTCTATACCCATATAAATTCTTTATTCTATCTCACCAATTTTTTTTCCTTGGTGTTGTCACTAACACCAGTTACAACTTTTAGAGCCAAGGAGCCTCCCTAGCGGCTGGTGGGATTACTATGTTGAATCAAAGGGAATGTAATCACAAATCATTATCTTGAATTACCTCAAACATAATGTCATATTATTTGAGATAATCTGATAGTGGTCTTCTGAGAAAATAATTATTTTTTATTTTTATTACCTCTTTAATTACCTTTAATATTACAAGATTACATTATGCATGAGCAAGAGATGCACGAGTTTTTTTATGTTATTGTTTGAAAGAACGCTAAAATAAAACAATAGGAAATGAGCCAAAACATTTATTTCATTTAGCTGTAATAATGCTAACAAATATAAGTATATGAAAATGTAACATATAGAATGTCTTTAATATTACTATTTTACAAAAAAGTTAGCAGAACTGTATAATAAATTAAAGGGGTTTATATAATAAGCTTGGCTTTTTAAGATAATTGAAGCCATTTATACACGTAGAACAAGGTCTTTTCGTAAAATTAAGTTTAAATAAAATATTTGCAGTATAACAACTTGGAAGGCCTGTATAGACGTATTATGCTCATTTTTGTCACAGCTGGTTTCCACTAAAAAATAAATAGTAAGCTATACCAGTATTCTAATTTTATGTTTTATTTATTACATATAATAACTTATAAAAATCTCTTTTTTCTAAGTAACTATGAGAGATACCTACCTATCTTCATTCTATACAATACTGAAATGCTTAAAAGAAGTTTTTTTTTTCAATATATAGGCTGTATGTTTTGTGCTGATTTGATCATTGAAAACTACAGCTTTCGTGAAATTTATTAATTTTATATTTTCTATTATTCTAATACAAATTAGTATTTCTTTTTATTCACTTACTTTTTTCGATTTTTTTTTACCTCATTCGATTTCTTATCAATTCTCACATACACCTTTATACATTTCTGTTATACATATTAACCGCAAGACCGCCGTACAACATATTATAAATAAAAACATAGCTTGACTGTGTTAAGAATGGATATGCAAGTCTTACTTTAAACTTTAATTAATATGAGATTATAATGAATAATTAATTGCATAGATTGTTATACTTAGCAACACATCAGATATAATGGCTTTTTGCAAGCGGTCCAGAACCAGCCGTAGATAATCACAATTTCCACCCGCACGTGTCGTCCCATCATATCAGTTATCTAGAACAATTTACAAATATAAGAAAACTCGAAAAATAATAACAAAATTATGAAAGAAAACCGTTGTGGCGAAAAAGCAAATTAACGTATAGATTCTCTGTCTTCTACTTCGAAAGCCTGTGTATTTGTAGGTATGCAGGGCTGTCACCTGACCATGTGTGTGGTGTGTGTAGATGTGCAGGGCTGTCACCTGAGCGTGTACGTGGGCGTGTGTAGATGTATAGGACTGTCACATGAGAGCAAGGCGCTCGGAGAGATGTGCAGGGCTGTCACCTGAGCGGGTTGCTAGCGAACGTGGGCAAGACCACATGGGTAAAGAAACCGTACAGAGGCAAAGCTTCTAAGGAGCTGTCAAAATTGTAACCTATTTTGGTAGGGTTGTCACAATAGGTGAAGACAAATTAAACAAAACAATATCTATCATATTATTGCATTGTCACTGAAATTACGGTATACAAAATTTCAACTCAATCAGACATCGGGAAGTTGTTCAAATCTTACTTGCAATATGTGAACTTAACCCACATACCTACTACATACCAACGGTTACTAACCCACCCACATACCTACAAATGTTTAGTAAAAGCTTGTAATAACAATAAAAAGGTAAAAACACACCGTGTAGTACCCTCTTCTTATTTAAAATAGGATCATAGAATAAAATAAAGGTAAGTAAATATTTGATTATTACTCTTTTAAGTAAGTACTTGAAAAAGTACCTACTTAAAAACTCCTTGGGATATTTAAAGTCTGATATATTTTTATTTTTTCTAGTATTATTCATACACACAGTACAATAAACAACCATTATTAATAATACCACGTTTATACATTAAAATATTCAAACTTGCAACTAACAAAACAAACAACGTTCGTCGCAGTGACCCTGAGATTGTTGTCCACTGGCTGTGCCAGCGTAACCGGTTTTTTCCAGTCTCGCCGCGTACGCGACAAGCGGCCAGTAGTCACTCACACATGCCCCGCGCGTGCTTGTAGTTGTGCAACCGATTCGCGCGGTTGAATGAAGCTTTGCCTCTGTATGGTTTCTTTACTCATGTGGCAAGACGCTCGGTGTACGTGTGAATGTGTAGATGTGTAGGGCTGTCACATGGGGGCGAGGCGCCCAGTGTGCATGTGCGAGTGTAAGTGTGCAGGGCTGTCACCTGAGCGGGTTGCTGGCGAGCGAAGTGAGGCTGGAGAGCGAGGGCGGGCCGCTTGTGGCGAGGCCGAGGCGCTCGGTGTCGTCGTCGGCCTGGTTGTTGCGTAGCTCCTGTAGCGTGTACACGAACTTGGTCCACTCATCGTGCCGCGGCTGTGCTACATGCTGTATAAAAAGTAATAATGGTTAGAAGTCTAATATTCCACAATGAGGCCTTCCAGACCAAATTTTTGTCACGGCGGTCAGTCTCAACGGAGACTAGTAATCTGCGCTGGACGGATTTATAGTGCTAGAGTGTATTTAAGTGAAAGTGCACGCTCTATTCCCTCACTCTTATAGTAAATAGGCAAACCTACACGACCGGAGAGAGATCAGAAAGTAAAAAACGACTTCAAATTTCTAAAAAAGAAGTTATTTATTTGCTACCCTTAGGAGTGGAATTTTTTCTCTTAATTTATATGGCACCACCCTTGAAGTTTAACCTATTTAATAAAAAAAAAGAATCATTAAAATCGGTTTTCAATCTGCGAAGATATCGCGTAACATACATACAAAAAAAAACAGACTCGAATTGAACCTCCTCCTTTTTGAAGTCGGTTAAAACCCAATCGATTGCAATGTATTAAGGGCACAGAGTCTGGTATAAAGAAGTGCGCGCGCACGTGTGTGTGTGTGTGCACCGACCTCGGCCAGCTCGTAGAGGTAGATCTTGCCCGCGTCGTCGCCGGCCACCAGGTGCGAGCCGGGCGGGCTCCACGCCACGCGGTTCAGCGCGCCGCCCGCCTGCACCGATGCCACCGGCACCTGCACACAACCACCACGCTACAGCTGGAGCTTTACACTCAACTACCCATCTTATATATTTTTTATACAATAAGGATGACAAACGACCTTACAGTCCACCACGGTGGCCCATAGACATCTACATTTATCCTTGATTAAGAATCCAAATGCAGATGCGTTGTCACCCATGAGCAATGAGGGTTAAGATGGAATTCCTCGTTTCGAGTAAAAAAAGGTCCACGGTTCTCTATACTCACCATACGAAACATAGCAGCATTAAGCTGCTATTTTCCGCTGGTATTCTGTGGGAGCGAGGTCCTACCCCGGTCGAGTCGATCCATTCGTGCTACAACCATAATATAATTGCGGCGTACCTACCAGGTGTTAAATCTTATATACAGGATGTCCGGCAACACTTGAATAATGCTGACTCATTTATAATATCTGTTGGAGATCCGAAACAAGCTAACCTGGGGAAATATCGCCTAACGGTATATTACACTTGAATATCCACTCGACTACCACAATAATATATCGGCTGTCCAGCAGCGAATGGATAACTTTGAAATAGCATATAATAGAACTTATGACCGTACTAAAAAAAAATACTGCATAAGATAAGATTTTTTAGAAAAAGATACTATTTTTTTTACCTTATTTTACATTCTTCTTCACCACGACCACAAGTAAATGAATTCCATCGGTTATTCATTATTATAATTTTGTACGGTGACTATGCCGACGGAGAGGCAATAAGTAGTGTGACTAGTATATGCATATTAAAGAACGCTTGTTATTTAAATAATTCAAGTTAAATTTTTAACACAAAGTTTCGTGTGTGAATATATGCGTATGTGAAATAATTCGTGTAGTGGCGGTGTAAGAATATCCATTACCCCATATCATCCCGTGGGTGTCGTAAGAGGCGACAGAGAAAAAAAAACAGGATTTAGGCAGCAGTGTCTTCCTAATCCCCCGGACGAGTTCCCGCCTTGTCGTGGCGGGAGGCTTAGTATCCGTGGCTTGGTCACCCGCGTTGAACAAAGAGGAACCCCTTGGCTGGCCCGTGGTGTAGTGCCGGCCCGAGGTGGCTACTCCGAAAGGGCTTGGCGAGCCCACTTCGGATGTGTGTCGGTGGGCTGCGGCGAGAGGGGTGCTCTCTCCCCCTACCACTGCAGCCGAGGTGGAGTCGCAGGGGAAGGGGGAGTGCTGGTATGGCGAAGTGCCACTCGCCCTATCCTCCGCAACTCTGACGGGGCCGCACCGTTGAAGCGGTGGTGCCGCGGGAGGAGAGGAGTGTCGGTATGCGAGGCGCCGCTCTCCCTATCCTTCGCGGCCGAAACTTGGTTGGCGGCGGAGCCAAGGACAAAACAGTCTACACAACAAAAGTGTCTTCCTAATAACGATTAAAAATAAAAAAACTTGGCAACTATGGCAAATATCCCTTCTATGAGGCAAACTATGGGGGAGCCCTTTGTTCAGCAGTGGACTTTAATAAGCTGTAACGGTAACGGTAATGGTGAATTTTATTAGAGGGGCGGGTGCAGTACGTGCAATACATACCTCGGTGTCGCGGTTCAGGTTCCACAGGTCGCGGCGGGTGCGTGCAGTACGTACCTCGGTGTCGCGGTTCAGGTTCCACAGGTCGCGGCGGGTGCGTGCAGTACGTACCTCGGTGTCGCGGTTCAGGTTCCACAGGTCGCGGCGGGTGCGTGCAGTACGTACCTCGGTGTCCCGGTTCAGGTTCCACAGGTCAAGGCGGCCGGCCGCGTCCGCCGCGGCGAAGAGCGCGGGGTGCTGCGGCGACCAGCGCGCGTCCGCCACGTAGTCGCCGCTGTCCTCGAACGAGTAGAGCGGGCGCGGCTGCTTGGTGCTCCACAGCTTGACGCTCCAGTCCATGGAGGCGGACAGGTAGAGGTGCGCGAGGTCGAGCGCGCCGGGCGCCGCGTGGCAGCTGACGGCCGTCACCGGGCCCGCGTGCGCCTCCACGCACTCCGACACACCGGCGCGCGCGCCGTGCCGGCATCCTGCACACAACGACACGCTTGCGTTACCACAGCCTTTCTTTATAGTAGAAGGGTCACAAACGAGCATACAGTCCACCTGATGGTAAGTAAATGCTTTAGCCCATAGACATCTACATTTATCATTCACGTTACAACCATGATATATCTGCAGTATGGCTCTACCACGTAACAAACACTCATTTGTAATGGTTTGAGCCGAATCGACAATCACAGTACTAGATGTCTCGCACCTTTGACCTACTTTCCATCGTCAGTCCGACTATTTTACGCCTGGCGTAAACGACATTGTTATACCGTCAGATAACAGAAAACATAATATCTTTTAAGCATATCTATACGATACCCACGACACGTAATAATGCTTATTAATGTATTATGTACAAGGGAAGGTCAAAAAGTTCGCGGAATGAAATGGAAAAAGGGTGAAATTAAACATGAAATTATTTTTTCCTTTTACCCCCTGCCCCGCCGTTACCATGGTCGCCATCATAGGCAGGAATAGGGGGCCGTTTGTCTGTGTCGTTACTCATGGGGGGGATCAGAATCACTAAACGGTTTTCGCTGTAGGTTATAGAGGTTTAAGCACCAATTTCGGCACATCCCGATGAAGAGGTGGATGAAATGAACGAGGATATCTCTAGAGCCATGCGTTCCTCTAAAACCCACTATACGGTGTTCATGGGAGATTTCAACGCAAAACTAGGCACAAGAGAGAACGGTGAGCTGAAGGTAGGAAAATCGGGATAGGGCAAGGGAACCCAAGGAGCCAGCAGCA
The DNA here is from genome assembly GCA_029286625.1 of Parnassius orleans. NCBI lineage: Eukaryota > Metazoa > Arthropoda > Insecta > Lepidoptera > Papilionidae > Parnassius > Parnassius orleans. The sequence goes on from JAGSMP010000056.1 coordinate 3,111,399, forward strand.
GGCCGACTTCATGGAGAAAGAGGGACTTTTTGTAATGAACGCTTTCTTTTAGAAACGGCCCCACAGGAAGTGGACCTGGTCGAGCCCCGACGGTTCGACAAAAAATGAGATTGACTTCATTATGACGACTAGACGGCAACTGTTCAGTGATCGCGAGGGTGAAAACTGGCAGTGATCACCGAATGGTGAGAGGCACATTGAACCTAAACGTTAAGTTTTTTTTTATAGAAGAGGAGGCAAACGAGCATGCGGCTCACCTGATGGTAAGTGACTACCGCCGCCCATGAACAACCGCAACACCAGGGGAATTGCAGGTGCGTTGCCGGCCTTTTAGTTGGAGAGGTCACGTCTAATAAAGTCAACGCTCCCTCCCCCTTCGTCCCCCCGTGCTCTAATCCAAAGCCCCGAACACTTTCAGCTCGAGTTACAAAATCGTTTTCAGTGCCTAGAAGACTGCAATGCAGTTGACGATATGAATTAGAAGCTCGTGGAAACTGTCCATGCGGTCGGAGCCAAGTTCCGCAAGACCCGTCGCAGAAGTACACAAATTTTTTCCGATCACACTCTTAATCTCATGGCTGTTAGACGGGAAATGAAGCTGCAGTCTTCAGCAGATTTGACAGCATACAGAGAACTGAAGAGACATATCTCCAAATGCATACAGCGGGACTTATGTAACTTCAATACAGCTCGTATATATGAAGAAGCGATCGAGCGGACCGAGGGCTCCAAAGTCTTTGCCAGAGATCTGTCTGCCAGAAAGAGCCAACTATCGAAGCTGAGGACCGAGTGTAGCAGCATCGTATCCGGGACACCTAAGATTTTGAGTGAGATTGAGAGGTTCTATGGGCAGCTGTACTCGTAATCGTTGGAGCCACACGCAAGTGTGAGTAACGACTCAAGAGCAAGTCTTATCCGACACTATTCCGATGATATCCCAGACGTCAGTCTGAGCGAGATTAGAATGGCTCTCCAGCACCTTAAAAGCGGCAAGGCCCAGGCGAGGATGGAATTATAGCGGAGTTTCTGAAAGCGGGTGGAAAACCAGTACTTGAAGTCCTCCAGAAGCTCTTTAATTCCGTCCTCCATGGTGGGTCTACTCCGGAGGCGTAGAGCAGAATTGCGGTGGTCTTGTTCTTCATGAAAGGCTCTTTTGAAGAATTACAGACCGATATCCCTTCTGAACCGCGTCAAAGTGCTGTTTTCGAGGCATTACGAATCGTCTCGCACGCAGACTCGACGACTTCCAGCCTCCTGAAAAATCCGGTATCCGAACTGACTTTAGCACCATAGACCACATACATATCCTTCGGCAAATTGTACAGAAGACCGAAGAGTACAATCTGCCACTTTGCCTTGTGTATGTGAAATATGAGAAAGTCTTTGATTCCGTCGAAATTTGGGCGGTGCTGCAGTCCCTTCATCGGTGCCACGTTGACGGTCGGTATATCGAAGTGCTGAAGTGTTTGTACGGTAGGGCTACGATGGCTATCCGAGTACAGAACCGAGTACGAAACCTATCCAATTACAGAGATGTGTAAGACAGGGCGACATTATATCCCCCTATAGACTGGAAAGGATACGGTATTAACATCAATGGCGAGTACATCACTCACCTTCGATTTGCCGACGATATAGTCCTTATGGCAGAATCACTTTAGGACCTAAACACTATGCTCAATGACCTAAATAGTGCCTCCCAACGGATAGGTCTCAAGATGAACATGGACAAAACAAAGATCATGTGTAACGTCCATGTCACACCTATGCCGGTAGTTGTTGGGAGCACTAAGTATGGGACACATAGTCACCTGGAGAGTACCTGGGACAAATAGTCCGACTAGGTAAGTCCAACTATGACCGAGAGGTCGATGACGGCTTTCAACTCGGCTGGGCAGTGTTCGGGAGATTACGACAGGTCTTCTCGTCAGGTATATCTCAAAATTTGTGTGTTGACTTATGGATCTGAGACGTGCTCCTTCACTGCTGGCCGTATGAGGAAGCTCAAGTTCGCGCAGCGAGCTATGGAGAGAGCTGTGCTCGAGGTTTTTGCGTGATAAACTTAGAAATGAGGATACCCGCAGTAGAATCAGAGTAACCGACATAGCCCAACGGATTAGTAAGCTGAAGTGGCAATGGGCCGGCCATATAGCTCGAAGAACCGACAACTGATGGGCAAGTAAGGTTCTCGAGTGGCAGCCTCGTACCGGTAGGTGAAGTATGGGGCGATCTCCAACTAGATGGAGTGTTGACCTGGTAAGACATGCAGGAAGTCGATGGATGCAGGTGGCTCAGGACCGTGCTTTGTGGCATTCTTTAGAGGAGGCCTATGTTCAGCAGTGGACTTGTGAAGGGCTGTAATGATGATGATGATAATGAAGTGGAAGAGTATAAGTGATGGATAATTATTTGCACCAAAACCATATTGAAAAAATTGAGGACATAGATGAAATAGTTGATCCCTACGTCATTTATCTTCCACACCATGCAATTGTCCGAGAGGATAATTTGACAACAAAAGTGAAAGTGGTGTTCAACGCCTCATGCAAAGGCACTAAAAATGTGTCTTTAAACGAAAATTTGCGAGTATGTCCAAAATTTCAACAAGGTTTGCGGTAAATTCTTATGAAGTGGAGACGTTATTCGATCTGTATAGTACCTGATATAAAACAGACTCAAGTACTAGTTCAGGACTATGATACTAACTTTCAACGAATTCTATGGAGATCAAAGCCTGATGAGCCTGTTTAACACTACAGAATGCCGAGGCTTACCTTTGGTACTGCCATTTTTGTGTACCATATTTGGCTCTAAAATATCTGCAACAGTTGGCAAAAGACGAGGTGTCCAGTTATCCTTTAGTTTCCCAAATCACTTTGCAAGATTACTACATGGATGATTTCTTATCGGGATGTGAAATGCCTGCCGAAGCTGTTGAGATTTATGAACAGATGACGAGTCTAATGAGAGTATTTTGCATGCAAAAGTGGTCCAGTAATAGTGTTTATTTACTTGAACATATCGAACAAGAGAATCAATTAACAGATCATACTATTACTTTTAAATCTAATGACACAGAAATATGGAAATATTATACAGAAATTATAAATATATTTTCGCAGGTTTGTATCACGAAGAGGCCGTTATGAGATCCTCTTTAGTGATAATGAGGCTATTTTCGTTAGTGCTGAAAAAGAATTATGAGTAACGTTTAATCGGTCGGTTTCAAAACAGCCTGATGAAATCATAACCTACCTGCTCGTCAATGAAGGAAAGACATGGAGATTTATTCATCCGCACGCACCGAGATTTGGAGGGTTGTGGGAGGCTGGTATTCGGTCTACTAAAATGCATTTAAATAGAATGATAGGTGATTCTCTGATTACCTAAGAAGAGCTTTCAAGCGTATTAACACAAATTAATTAACATAAAATAATTTTGCATTTTTGACAGATAAGGCCTGCATATTTTCTGGGACTTTGTTGTAAAAGCGTATACGCCCCATGAAGGAATTACTGACTCCTTGGTCGATTAACTGGTATAACTAACGTGTGCTTGTTCCTAGTATTTACAGAATATACATCACTATTTTTAATAAAACAATTTTTGGTTTTGTGTACATACATTAAATTTTCGTAAAAATATTGAGAGGGCAAAGTTAATATATTTATTACCTAAGTTATAAATTGCTGGTATGCCTCTCTTCTTCACAAGAAACATAGTTTCAATGTCAATCCCATTACCCCATAGCAAGATTCCATGAAAGACCCTAATGAAGCTTCGCGCCAACTGTAATTCCGAGAAAAATAGTGGATTCAACAAGGCCAAGCTCCTCCCTATTTAAAAACACACTGGTATTCATCTGTTTAATATTTGACATTAGTGTTTAACATCAGTTAAACCAGTGTACTACTTTTGATATACTATTATTCACTTCGTCATATTTCAATAATTGTCTTTTAAGTCGGAAAATCAATGAAGTGTCATCAGCAAATAAAACTATATCATGGTTATTCCCTACCAAGTAAGGTAAGTCATTAATATAAACTAAGAACAGGATGGGGCCAAGAATTGAGCCCTGAGGAACTACCGATGGATACTACCGATCCGGAAGAACTGCTCCCAACTGTTTGCTTTCTATTATTTATTAAATATGATTTAATAAGTTTGAGTGCTATGTTTTTACACCATAATAATGTAGCTTCCTGATTAATGTCTCATGGTGAAAGCAGTCGAAAGCCTTGGAAAGATCACAAAATATACCCAAAGCATCCTCTGAATTCTCCTATGCACAGAAAATATGTTGAATCAGCTCAACACTGGGTTAGTTGTTAAGGGACCCCATGTAAAACCAAACTGATTTTTATGGAGTAATTTATTTACATTAAAGAAATTTAACATTTGATCTAGAATATTTTTTTTTTCAAAAATTTTACCGAGCGTTGGCATTACATAATAGGTCTAAAATTCAATGCTACCAGATTTGATACTAGCATTGAAAATAATAGTCTGAGAGCTGGCGACGAATTTTCGGAACGTCCTTTTGGAAAGTTGAAATTGCGAAAAAATATAATTTCGTCAATTGGCGAATCCAGCTCCGCGAGTCTGGCAGAGCGTTTGCGGTTATTTCGCTACTGCGTAGCATATAACTTTTGCAAAAAAATGTTTTTTTGGCAACTTGATTTCTTTTTTATCTTTTAATTTAGTTTTTATATAATTCAAAAAAAATTATCCCAGACATTTTTGTCGGTTATAAAGTATTACCAGACCTCTCCAAAAATATTTTTTTTAAATTCCCAAAAATATACTTTTGGCAATCTCAAATTTTAATCACGTATTTATTGAGTAATTTTTAATAATACCTGCAAATCGCCAGACGAATTTAGCGGTTTTAAACAATTCCCAGACGTGAATAAAGTTTACAAATGAATACGACAAAAAAGTCTTATGCGTAGCCATAAGTGCGAGAAAAATAGCTTTTTTATAGCATAGGGTGACAAACGAGCATACAGTCCACCTGATGATAAGTGGGTACTGTGGCCCATAGACATCTACATTTATCCTCAATTAAGAATCAAAATGCAGATGCGCTGTCACCCCTGAGGATTAAGATGGAATGCCTCTTTTCCAGTAAAAAGGGTCTCCGGTTCTCTACATTCACCATACGAAACACAGCAGCATTAAGCTGCTATTTTACGCTGGTATTCTGTGAGAGCGTGGTCCTACCCCGGTCGAGCCGACCCATTCGTGCTACAACTATAATATAGTTGCAGCGTGGCTCTACCACGTAAAAAAGCTTATAGAAGCATGTCGACAGCGGATGGGGGCCTAAGCTCGTCGTGCTGTGATTGGTTATTAAGAAATATCTTTTTTAAAGATTTTAAGATTAAATTCTTGTTTTGGGATTTAGCATGTATGTATGCGCATATATGACGAAGTAATTATCTGTGTATATAGTTTGAATTATTTTATATCAGTGCTGTAATAATTTGTATAATAGCTATTAATTTTAACCTCGTAAGGCATAGGCTTGGCAAAATATATGTACAAAACGGAACAAAAATTTTCTTGATCTGCTTGGAACTTTTCGAGATTGACCCTCGAAATGTCAACTCGATTTTCTTTTGCTCGTCGGTTAACATTCTGGGTACCCAACGCGCAGAGACCTTTTTCATATGCAACTCGTTCGCAAGGAATCTTTGAACGCTGCCATATGATATCCCTGTGACCTCAGCTACATGCCTGATGGTCACTCTTCGATCTGCCAACACAACATTTTCGACTTTTTTCACGTTGTCTTCAGTGAGGGACGTGGATGGTCGTCCTTCGCGATGTTCATCTTCAGTGGATGTTCTGCCCAATTTAAACTCCTTGGCCCAGCGTGCAACTGTAGAATATGGAGGAGCAGAGTCCCCCAATGTTTCCACTAAGTCACTGTGTATGTCTTTTGAAGACATTTTTTTCAAACAGAGGTACTTGATGACAGCTCTAATTTCGTTTTTTCTCCATGTTGATGTTATCTCTTTGACAGTTCGTATTCAAATGAATGTATCTCCCCGGCAATCGTGATCTATTTATATGATTTTTTTAGGCTGACGTAGTGAGTATATAAGCAAGCAAAAAATTTTTTTTTTGGATTTTTATGCGGACCTGAAGTAACCGATTATCATTACTTTTTGATCACCCCTCGTATATCTATTTCTTAGGCAGAATCTGTAGCCTAAACAGCTTGAAGAATTTTAACATATCTGGTGTCGTTAAATTCATCTTAGTTGTGGAAGTGACATAGAGTATACATTTTTTTACCTTGCAGTAATTTTTTATGGAATCGGATTTTTTTTAATTACTGTTTAACCTTGTTTCTTGCTTCTTCTTGCTTGTTTACATAAAACTTCTTTAGGCGCGACTTCAGATTCACTTGAATCCTTCACTCGACTACCCTAAGAGGGAATTTTTTTTCGAATGTATGTATGTTTTCCAGTATATCTTTTTTTTGGCATGCTCTGTAGCCTTAGATATAAGATTTGTCTTAGTTTTGAAAGTGACATATACTTTGAATTTTTCTTTTTTCACTAAACAATTGGGCTCATTAAAACTTAAGTACCGTTCAGCAAAATAGTACGCACAGTACGTAGTTTCCGCATTTAAGAAGGCTGCAACTAACTATCATTATTCTATTATTACACGCCATCAAAAATTCACTGATAAACATAGGCCTCCTCCTATGGATTGCAACGTTGCCATGCTTGGCAGGTGCAATTTTTTATTTGGGGTTTGCTAGTGCCATATAAATTTAAAATAAAAACTTTTATCCCTAAGGGTGAAAAAATACGAATAAAATTTTAATGTAACTATGTAGATGACTCTTGAAGTTGATTTATACTTTTTATACGTCAAATTTTTGCATAATTCGTCTGCATAATATTTTTTCTAAAAGACTCCAAACATACCAGTATAGATGTTGCCGTCCTCGCTTCCCAACACAAAGTTGTTCACGTCTCCATGCGGGAATCCCATGGCGGTGACGGCGACCGCCTTGCTCTGCCTGTGCTGCAGGTCCAGGGTTTCCTGCGGCTGTGACAGCATGTCCAGAGACCAGGAGCACATGCGCCCGTCAGTTGACACCGAGATCAAGTTGTGAGCATTCTGGCTGCCTACTACTGATAGGCAGTAAACTGGATGCTGGAAATAGAAAGAAGAGGCAGAGGATAGCTTACAAGTTTTTGTATCAGACCTGATAAAATATAAGAAATATAATACAATAAAGTGAGAAAAGTGATTGTCAGATTGTATGGCCAAACAAAAACGAAACAGAAGATAGAGAAGTGTGGCATATTTCACTGACAAGAAATTTTTACTTAATTTGAAAAGCAAACGTTTCCACATTATAAACAATAGAGTTTAGTAATATGCTATACCGTATGCGCAAGCGAAGACAAGGGCGTTCGCTGGATAGGTGTTCTTTTCTGGACTCGGTTGTCCCACAGCACAATCTGACCAGAGTATGTGCCTCCTAGGATCAGGTTGGGGTGGAACCTGATGGAAAATAATATTTAAAATATTAATACTTTTATTAAACACTAAAATAACCATTTTCAAAAAGGTTACTCATATTATATTTTGTAATGAAAAAATAATGTCTTTTTTACCGTGAGGAAATAATAGAACAAATGAACAAAGTAAAAGCCACAGCTTATTATGCATTTTTTAAATTTATTGTTTTTTATTGACAATTAATTAAACTGATCTTTAAATAAATACTATTAATTTTTAACTTTTTACTAAGCGGCCAGTTCAAGGTCAAGGGCATTACAAAATTATTAATACTTGCCACAAGTCAAGGAGGCCCAATTCTCCCCATCAACATGGTAGCGGAATTAAATAATAGACTACCCCAGGAGGTACCAGCACCCTGGAGAATCCCTCGCTGAGCATCCACGACCATGCTACTCCACTCCTGAGCGTGGGTGCTCAGGCTGCCCCGCGTATTCTGGGGGGGGCAAAATTCCGCTCAGAACAATAACTGCTCGGGGCAAACTGAGCAACAACACCAAGGCGACCCTGCCACGCTATCCGTGAATTTCTGCAACATCAGGGGACTGCACTCGAACCTAAACGCCGTCCACTACCATCTCGAGACGGCGAAGCCGGCCTTGCTCTTTCTGACCGAGACGCAGGTGTCCTCTCCGGCTGATACTTCGTATCTCTCCTACCCAGGGTACAAATTGAACACCTTTGTGCCTCGGGCTGGAGTTGCGTATACGTCAGAGAGGACATCTGTTCTCGACGCCTCGGCAGTCTTGAAGGTTCGGACCTGTCCATCCTTTGGCTGCGCGTAGATAACGACGACCATCCGCGCGTCTACGGGTGTCTCTATAGGTCCCATAGCGGTAATGCCGAAACATACCGACTCATCGACCACGTCCAAATGGCTACAGATTCCTTGCTACAACAGGTCCCAACCGCAGAGATCGTGATCCTTGGCGATTTTAACGCCCACCACGCCGAATGGCTCGGTTCACGTTTAACCGATCATGCGGGAAGATCTGTTTATGACTTTGCCTGGCATATGGTCTGACACAACTGGTTACTTGCCTACGCGAATTCCAGATGTGGAGGATCATATACCTTCCTGTTGGACCTTCTGCTGACCTCTCATCCGGACGGATATCAGGTTTCCGTCGATACCCTCTCGGCTCTTCGGACCATTGTCTGATCCGAGTGTGGTGCCACCACGCCCGCTCGCGGTTGCGTTCTGCAGGTTGCCGCCGTGTTTGGCATTACAGGTCGGCGGATTGGGACGGAATGCGGTCTTTCTTTGCATCCTACCCATGGGGGCGGGTTTGCTTCTCGCCGGATGATCCCAGCGCTGTTGCTGACTCTGTCACTGATGTGGTGCTACAGGAATGGAACTATTTATTCCATCATCTGTGGTACCCATTGGAGGCAGATCTCGGCCTTGGTTTGGTCGCTCCTGTAAGACTGCATTACGCAGTAAGCAGGAGTGCTATCAGGCCTGGGCTGAGGCTTCGGCGGCTCGGGATGTAAATACCAGCATGCTTAAAAAGATGTATAACTTCGCCTCCAGGTCCTTCAAAAGAGTTATTGCCAAGGCAAAGTCAGAGCACATAGGCAGAATTGGCGAGAAACTAGTTCGCCTTCCTTCGGGAACCCGTGCATTCTGGTCTCTCGCCAAGGCTGTCCAAGGGAATTTCTGTAAGCCATCTCTACCATCTCTGCACAGGGAGGACGACTCACTGGCCCACGCCGCAAAAGAGAAAGCCGACCTTTTAGGCTCCCTTTTTGCGTCCAACTCGACTCTTGATGACGGGGGGAACACACCGCCGACCATCCCGCGGTGTGAGTGCTCCATGCCGGATGTGGTTCTCACAGCGCTCGGTTCGCAAAGCACTCCTCTCCCTGGACATCCATAAGTCGAGGGCCTGACGGAATCCCCAATTGTGCTGAGGACGTGTGCTCCGGAGTTGGCACCGGTTCTAACGCGTCTTTTCCGGTACTCCTACCCCTAGGCGTAGTCCCGAAATCATGGAAGACAGCTTTTGTCCAACTGATCCTAAAAGGCGACCGCTCAGACCTGTCCAACTACAGGCCTATCGCCATCACCCCTTGTTCTCCAAAATAATGGAGTCCGTTATAAACTGCCAGCTCATGCGGTACCTTGAGGATCACCAGCTGATTAGTGACTGTCAATACGGTTTTCGTCGGGGTCGATCAGCTGGTGATCTTCTGGTCTACCTGACTCATAGATGGGCGGAGGCAGTAGAGTCCAAGGGAGGCATTGGCCGTTAGTTTGACATTGCGAAGGCTTTCGATCGGGTTTGGCACAAAGCGCTTCTTTCGAAGCTCCTTCCTATGGGCTTCCTGAGAAATTGTGCAATTGATCACCAGCTTTCTTGCAGATCGGAGCATCAAGGTCGTTGTAGACGGTGCATGCTCCGACTACAAGCCTATTAACGCTGGTGTTCCACAAGGCTGCGTGCTATCACCAACGCTGTTTCTTCTGCATATCAATGATATGTTGCAAACCGGTAGCATTCATTGCTATGCGGATGACAGCACTGGTGATGCTCTATACACCGGCCGTGCCAATATTTCTCGGGAAAACGTCGCAGAGTACCGGAACAAACTTGTGTCTGAATCTGTGCTTTGCTGAACAAAGTCTCGGATTGGGGGCGACTAAATCTAGTCCAGTTTAATCCTCAGAAGACACAAGTTTGCGCGTTTACCGCTAAAAAGAACCCCTTTGTCGTGTCTCCTCAGTTTCAAGGCACTCCCCTTGTTGCCTCAGCCAGTATCGGAATCCTCGGCGTCGACATATCGAGTGACGTGCAGTTTCGTGATCACTTGGCCAAGATTGCCAAATTGGCCTCTAAAAAGCTTGGCGTGCTCAGCAGAGCGGGACAGTATTTCATGCCGGCACAACGCCTGCAACTTTACAAGGCGCAGGTTCGGCCTCACATGGAATACTGTTCCCATCTCTGGGCTGGGGCTCCCCAGTGCCAGCTCCTTCCACTTGACCGCATCCAGCGCAGAGCGGCTCAAATCGTCGACGACCGAGTCCTTTCCGATCGGCTCGATTCATTGGCGCTGCGAAGAGATGTTGCATCTCTTTGCATTTTCTTTCGCATTTACCACGGGGAGTGCTCTGAGGAATTGTTCGGATTAATCCCAGCCGCCAAATTTCACGATCGCACATCGCGGCAGAACTCGCGATACCATCCACACCATCTGGATGATTGGCGGTCCACCACTGTGCGATTTAGAAGATGTTTTCTTCCTCGCACAACTTCCTTGTGGAATAGTTTACCACCAGGATTTTCCGGACCGACACGACTTAGGGACCTTCAAGAAAAGAGCCTACTCCTTTTAAAAGGCCGGCAACGCATCTGCAATTCCTCTGGTTCCCTGGTGTTGCAGTTGTTCATGGGCGGCGGTAGTCACTACCATCAGGTGAGCCGCATGCTCGTTTGCCCCTCTCCTATAAAAAAAAAAAAAAAAAAAAAAAAGAAAAAAAAGTAAAGTAGGGCGCAAATGATTTGAATTTTTATTGTTAATAGTTATTTTTAAATTAAAAATAACTATGCCATAGGTTTCTACTTCGTTAACCAATAACACCCTATTTTTTCCTCACGGTTAAAGTCACCCGGTATACACATGAGTGAAACCCTACCTAGCGAAAGTGGCACTCATAACGGGCGACTGACAGTGGAAGATATCCTCGGGCGTGGTCTTCTTGTATTTCGTGTTCCACACGAGGCAAACTCCGTCAGGGTCGTGAGGTGCGTCATCACTGTTGTGGTACGAGGCCAGCAGCAGCTCCGGGTGGGCGGTGGACCAGTCCAGGCACGTGACGCAGCGGCCTCGGGACCAGCGCTCGTCGTAAAATGTGCGCACCAAGGACAGGCGCGCGTCGGATTTGTCGTCCCTGCGTCAAATGTTTACACAATTTTAGCATTTATTTTAATGAGAATAAAGAACCATTTCAAGAAGAATACATTGTGCACCAACAGATAGCAGATTACCTTTAAAAATAAAACAGACTAATAGTGTTAAGTTTTATTAAGGTAATCAATTGATATTAAAATCCAAGTGTGGCATCGAAACAAAATAGTGACAAATAAAAACGTACGTAAGTACTTAAATACTTTTTTGTATCAATATTTATTATAAAAGTAGTTACTGGCAGTGAGGAATTTCACTTCTTTGTTGAAGTGAACTGTTAGCTTGTTTGGTCATTTATGTATATAGTACATTACGTAAAAAATACACAACAAAACACTCAAGCAGCTTCTTACTCTAAATCCTGTCTCTTGTCTCCTCATGAGTCTGGTAAGATACGATATTTATAGCAGGATTGGCAGCGGCGAGGATAGCAGAGATAATCAGACGTGTCAAGGGAAGTGTAGAGATGTGCAGAGTATGTAGAGGTGTGCGGAGGTGTACAGAGTTGTGCAGAAGTGTGCAAAGGTGTTTGGAGGTGTGTTTAGTGTGAAGACTAACTGCGCATCCTCTGCGTCGCCGCCGCCGGTGTAGTCGGTGCAGATGTCGACGGACTCTGCGAGCGCGCGCTCGATCACGCGCCCCGCGCGGCTCATGAACTTCTGGAACTCCGCCGACAGCATGATCGTCTGCTTCTCGTCCGTGCTCAGCTCGCGCACTGCCACACAAGTGCCAACAGATAATGTCAACATCTTATGAAATATTATATGTAGGCGAACAATTACATTCTAATAGTTGAAAAAGTTTAAAAACACGAGTTTAAATACATAAATTACACAAGGACAAACATCCAGACCAGGGCCAAGTAGGCCAAATCCTATAACTTTTATAGTATGCATTTGCAATTTTATCCCCAGTGCTGACCCACATGAAATTGTACTTATATGCTTGTATACTTTATATGCAAATTTACCATTGACATCTACTTAAATATTTTCTTATCAACAAATTTCGTCCTTAATCCTTACTGCTCATAGATCATTTGCATAATCTCCATAGGAAATACTTTATACAGTATTCTATCTCATTCTCTCGCAGGCTAAATCCTATAGATGTATAATTATGTTTGTCTCTTTTTAGTGTTGATTTTTTGTTTCATCGATTTTCAAATTACGTTTCTAAAGAAGTTTTAACTTCAAAAGCACTCACCTTTCTTCTCCTCCTCCTCCTTCTTCTCCTGGGGGGTGTCGGTGATGGCGGGCTGCACCTCCTTGACGGTGGGCAGCCCGTGCGGGAGGATGCCGGGCGGCAGCTTGCCGTGGAACGCCGCTTCCTCATCGTCTCCTTGCCGCACGCCGTCGCCGTCGAATGTAAGCACTGGACGGTGAATAAGGATGGCCCTTGCGCGACCGGCGAGCGAAGCGTGCACTTTGTACGGCTGATTTATTTACGTGTCGTGCGTGTTTGTTAAGTGTTGATGGTTTTTAATATGCTTTTATTAGCTTCGCGTGTATCTATCTATATGTAACGGAATCTTTTAATGTAATTTTCACCAACTTGTAGACGGCCGATTGACTTAAATAAATTTGCATCGTATCAAGGACCAATGACAATATAATATTTTAAAGACTATGATCCAGTGTTCTCACTAAGATCATCACAGCTCATAATCGATGCGTGTTGTTTAAGTTTTCTTAAGCTCTTAGACTTGCAACGGATAGTATATTCGGCCACACGCCGAATACCGAATATTCTGCAGACCTCCTGGCTGAATAGCCGAATATTAGGCAAGAGTATTCGGCCGGGAAGGAAGTAGTATTTATTCAAAGCGTTTTTTCTCTGCAGCTGGGATTGTCTACGAGAAGAAAAGAAGTAAACTACTGTCTGAAAGTACAGAAAAATTAAGTGTTTCTGCACCATATTTTCCACTTCTAAATTTTAATTAGGATAATTGAAGTGCATAGACTTTTATCTGGTAGGTTTTTTTTTTTGGTAATTTTTATAATACGGAAGTTAATTATGTAGTTACCTATGACTACTTTAACGATTAGAAGAAAAATAATAAATTATAAAATAAATCAATATTTTAATTTTACCAATTATCTGACTACAACAAAACATCTTACTGAAGTATTCGGTATTCGACAAAATAGGATAAAAGTAGCCGAAAAGGCCGAATACCGAACAATAGTCCAATATTCGTTGCAAGTCTAGTCTCAATATGGTATAAAAAAGTTGATGGTAATTGTATACACTTTTTAAATTTAATTGCACCTGGAAGTGTATTTCGTTTAACGTGTATTAAAGGAAAGTTAAAACAATGCCTTGCAAAAATAACGCCATCATGATGTTGTCAAATGGATGATAGCAGTAATAGCAGCTAGGTGAACTTACAGGGTGTACATAAATCTGCCGTACAATAATCAATAATTTCATGAAGTTATTATTTCACACATAAATTTGTTGCGATAATACTGGATCGAAAATAATGGTATATAATGAAAATTTATTATATTTAATCCCATAATTGATGGAGACAGTAGCTATGAAATTTAAAAAAATTAATAATTGTGTTATGCAACATAGACTTGTGATTTTAAATCACATGTAGGGCACACAGTGTCACGCAGGTGACGCGGCGTTTTATATTTACATAGACGGGCTCTGCGGCCCTAATAAATTGCGCACTAAGTTACGGTCAATCTTTTTGATTTACAAAACAAAGAACTAGCCTTCTCGTTCGCTCGCAGTAAAGAAGTTACGGAGAATTGACCGTAACTTACAGTTACAGCCTAAAGTCCACTGCTGAACATATTTGCTATAGTTGTCACGCTTGGCAGGCGGGTTGGCAACTGAAGTTTTTTTTCGTTATTAGGAAGATGCCCATCTCCTGATTTGTTTCCCTCTGTCGCCTCTTACGACACCCACGGGATGATATAGGGTAGTGGATATTCTAACACGGCCACTACACGGTTACACGGACCGTAACTTAGCGTGCCATATATTAGTACCGTAGTGCCCGTCCAGTAGTATACATAGAAGTATTTGACCTACATATTAAAAATCCATGACATGGTACACACAACAGTGTGACACAGTGCTACATCTTGACGCGATGTAAATTCGGAGCGAAACGCAATCGACTTGGCGATTCTAACGCCACATTTAGCGATTTATTTATCGTCAGTCGTTTCCTATGACTTGTATATATTTGTTTAGGAACAACACTATCTACATCGAGAACCTTTTAAAATATTCCACGATTTTATAAACGCCGATCAGTGAGATTTAAAATAAAATTCGTAAGCTGATATTTGTCTTTCACGGGCTCTCATTCATCTCCACGGGGGCAAAAAGCAGCAATATTTTCTTAAATAACTTCATGAAACCATTGGGCTATGTGTAGCTCAAGTATGTAAACAAGTACTTGTGTACGTGTATTTAGTCTACTGGCAGTTACGAGATGAGTGAGTTGACTCTAGAAGAAAATAACTATGAATCTACAGGGTCATTTTGCAATAACCGGCCAAATTTGCAAAGAAGGTTCAGAATAAGTAATATGGGCAAATGGTGACGAAAAATTTATTTAAAAAAATCTCAAACATTGTCCTTTTTATCTATTAAATTCAAAATGCACAGTAATGAATTATTTTAACTAATTTTCATTCATAAATATCTATCGCCTACTATTTTACTACGCACACATACAGAGGTGCGCCCGTACGCGTAGTTGTTGCGCATAAATCACATTTAATTTGGGATAATTTCAAATAAAAGTAGAAGCTTTATTTACTCGTATTTTCAAAAACTGCAATAACGGTATATCATTATTTATATATTTGAACTTAAGTTTAAAATATGGCTATTCTTTGAAAAATAACCCTGTATAAGCAGATGACTGCGTACAGCGTGTTGTTAATAATTTCGTTCATGCACACCAACACCTTGGAACTACAAAAAATTTCGATCAACAATTTATATTTCCACATAACCATAATTACTTTCTGCACCAAATATCATATTTTAAAATTTACATTGTTAAACTTTTCTTTTGAAAAATATCGAGTATTCTTTTTATAAAATGATGTTCGAATTTGTTCGAAGTTTAAAGAAAAAATTGCTGAGTTGAAACAAAATATACAAAACATTACGCTTTTACTACTATAATTCGGAGTCCATAGTCTAGTTTTTAGGTATTTCTACTTTACTAGATTGTAATTTTGAATTCAAAATCACATCTAGTAAATATGTGATTTTGATTGCCGTATGGTGGCGACATAAGAGAATTCATCATCCCATTAGGAGGACCATGGGTGAGGCGACTACGAAAAATTCCTGAAAGATCTAACAGCTTCCGATATATGGCAGTATAACAATCTCGTTTAGAACCGGAGAATACACAAAGAAAGCAGAGTCAAAACTCTCTCGTCAAGCGAGTTGATTTAGCTAATCCTCCCTGCTATAGGAGAGGAATAGGAGAGGCGCGTGCCCAGCGGTGGACTATTAAATGGTCGAGAAAGAAGAAAAAATACTGATAATAATTATTATCAGTTATTTTTAAGTTATACAAGATTAATAAATAATGTATTCGAGATCATCATTCTTACCCTATATTTATAGTTATGCGTATATTGTTAAATCATTATTATATCAGAAAAGCAAAGATTACGTTAATTAATACCTTAACGAGAAAATAAAGTAGAAAACGCACAACTTAAATATAAGTACAATATTATGCTTCTACCAATTTGTGAAAGTTTACATTTTGATCCACCTGGAGCGGTTTTGTTATCGTTAAAAAACTGAATATATGTGTAATATAAAATCACGCAAAAAATTAAATTGTGAGAATGTACCAAAAAGCGTCACAATCGTTGGTGTCAGAAAGCTTACGATTAGGCAAAAAAAAAACAACAAAACTTCCCGAGCTCTCCACTAGAGAGATAAGTCTCAAATAATATAAAAATATATATTAATAATAATAAAATAAACACGATGACTTATTGTCATGCACAGATATATATCTGTTACATGCAGTATAGTTAAGTACCTATGTAATGATGTAAGCGAGTAGCGCCTGTCAGTTATAATATGTATGTTGTGTAATATTTATAAATAACACATATAATTCATATATATATATCTGAGTAATTAAAACATAATATAGAATTTGTCACCAATCCGCACGCTTATACAGGTTGTTTATTTTTTAATTTTAATTTTTATGTGTAACTCACAAGTTATATTTATATATAACAACCTGTATAAGATACGGATGAACCTTTTCCATAAAAAGTGCCGAGTTAAATGTTTAGGTTAGCGACTATACTCATAAATAGCGTTACACAAAATATGAAGATATAGGAAAGTTACAAAACAAAACATGCCAAGTGACAGCAGCACAGGCTCTACCAAGGGCAAGATTTAGTTCCAATGATTGTTCTTATGTTTCGAAATTGAAACCTACCTGTGAACTCGTCCTCCCACTCTAAACCCGGGTTTAGATTGTACTCGTCTTGAAAAAGGGAGGAAAATAAAAACATTGTCAGTATCTTTCGACCATTGTAAAAATTATTACAAAAAATAAACAAAACTCTATACATATATTAGCGTATCAACAGTGCTCTGATATGTTACAGCATGTCCTAGAATGACGCCATTTTATCTAACTAAAGACTGTCTGTTACAGATTATGTTTGAAACCAAACAGAACCTATGGAAGTAGATCCACAAACAAAAGGGTCAATTTTTTTATTCGACAGTCCCGCGTGAAATTAACAATAATATTACCATGACAATCAAGTGAAGTTGTTGCCACTGTGTAGAAGTATAAACGTTAAAACCCCGTTACCATCACCGATCGATAGCGTTAGTGACGTCATAATTGTTTGCAGAACTAAGCCCAGCCGGCCGCAACAAGCAGTCCTTAAGTTCAATGAAATGGGTCCATGTGTTAAGACCTGTGCAGGGTTAGTTGAATCGGAAGGGTAAGTCAGCGTGAGATGATATGGCAACCCCCATACCACCACCATAATTCAAATACACATATTACTAGAAATATATTTTTGTATATGTACTCTTTACACTTGATTCTGCGGCCAGATTTGGTTAAACACCACGTGGAGAACTCTGGAAGGCCACTTACTGGTAACGGAATGGATAACCACATCATACGATAATAAATTAGTTCCGAATATTTTATGTACCCCAGCATGGAAATAGATCAGATTTCTTGATAAATAAAGTGCATTATTTTTGTATAAGATTGTAAAAGAATATCAAGTAATCTGACTTAAACGCATTTAAAAATAATGTTAGTAAGGAAACATCTAGAAGCGTGATCGAAAAGATATGTATATACAAGTCTAAATCCGAATTATGTGTAGTAAGTAAATTACAAACCGCCACCGAGTTAGTCTTGGAAGTACAGAAGTAATGTTAGAGTATATGAAAAAAAGCTCCTGGAGGAATAATAACTTACCGTAGTAGTCGGTTGCGTGTGCTATAGAGGGACAAAAATGAAAACAAACTGTCATTAAAAATTTACAAATTTTATAACATACTGTATAAGAATCCATAAAGAATGATAAAAAATAATAAAATGATTATAGAATTCATACATTTGGAGGTAACTTAAGTCAGGTAATAGCAGAATACAGGTAATAGCAGTATTGAATCACTTCCAACTTTTAGCACACATTATTATTGCTGAACGGAAAAAATCCTAATCCTGTCTTAAGTTACAATTTTTTTTTCTAAATTCTACAGATAATTCATATTTTTTGAGTGCATTTAATAAAAATTGAAATCATTCACAATGATTTCTTGTTAATCTTGTTATAAAATCATGCACATTTCCTCATAAAGGAATGGACCATGCCTTGACAAATTTTGTTATGATTATTCGATTTTACAAAATGTCAACAGAAAGTAAAGTCATGCAATTTGCCTTCATTTTTTTAAGGCAATACTTTGTGCTGAGGAAGGGCTATAGGCCTATATACACTTTACAAATTAAATAATTTGTTTGCACAAACATTGTAAAAAAAATGAAAAAGTCTGACACAGATCAAAATTTTTGCAATGTAAATAACATAACAGCTGCCTAATTCAGTGAATTTTAATTTAAACATTTTATATGTTCTGACCATTAAAACAGTTTTATCTTAAAACATGGTGAGCTTCACAATATTAAAATTTCGTGAATTTTATTTCATGGATTATTTATAACTAACTTAACCTTTTTAGATTATTATGAAATAAAGGCTAAACCGATATCAAAAGGGTCTGATTTTCAATGAGATTTTGTATTTCAAAGCACAGTTTGTCAAGAATGTTTATACAGATATATTTTTACAGTGTTAGTGCAAAATTTAATTGTGATGCTTTGTTAATAAAGTTCAAATTACCTTTACGTGGCCGCCACCAGTCCTCCATGTATCCTGCAAGCGGTGATGCATTGGAAGAGCAGCCTTTTTTTATGGTAGCACAAACACAAACATTGCACCAAAGACTCAAAACAGTATTTACTTTTGCTTAGATGAATGTACAAATAGAGACAACACGAGGATAGAGTGGCACAGAACACGGTAAGCTGAGTGGAAACCAAAATTTTGTTTATAAATCTGCAGCCTGAATGTATATAATACTCAAAACTTTTGTGAGAAATTTAAAATGATTTAATTTGCTTTTAAACTTCAATTTTTATTTCAGTTTTATCTTTTACATAATTTGACGTGGTAATTGCTGCTGCTTTATGGCTGCAGCACGAATGTGTCGGTCCGACCGGGGGACACACACTCACATAATACTAGTTTCATATGGTGAGTGTAGTGAACCGGAGACCCTTTTTACTGGTGATAAGGCATACCGTCTAAGTCCTCAGTGTTACAACGCATCTGCATTTTGATTCTCAATCAAGAATGGATGTAGGTGACAATGGGCAACAGCAATCAATTATATTCAGGAGGGCTGTGTTCGTTTGTCACTGTTAATAAATAATATACCCACACTTTCGTTCTGGTTTGTATGTTGAGAGAAACAGGCAGTGAGGTGTTTCATCTTTGTTTTTAGCGGTGACAACGCATCTGTGGCCTTCATTATTTGAAATTGGTTGCAGGTTGCAGCTGTGTAGTGCAGCACCAACTGTTTAGCGGTGGTGTAAGAATATCCACTACCCCATATCGACCCGTGGGTGCTGTAAGGCAACAGAGGATAACTAAAACAAAAGATGAGCACCAGCATCTTCCTCATAACAACGCAAAATGATCAAAAGCTGCGGTTACCAACCCGCCTGCCAAAGGTAGCATATATGGCAAAACCCTTCCTATGAGGCAATCTATAGGTAGATGGGGGAGGTCTATGTTCAGCAGTGGACTTTTATAGGCTCTAATGGATGGATCCATCAGCTGCAGTAATCACTTAACACTTAACATTAGATGGAATGTTTGTTTAACAATCTTATCTGTGTATATATATAAAAATCAATTGCCGTGCGGTTAGTCTCAGAAAAACTCAAAAATGGCTCGATCAATTTTGATGAATTTTGTGTGTTTAGACAATTAGAAAAAGTCCACAATTGGACCTCGTAGGTGGCGCTGTTGTCGATCCAGAAATCACCCTTGGGAAGCCAGGGCAAATCGCTAGTGTTATAATAAAATTTAATTACACAGTTTCATGTAATTTGCAGCGGAAGTAACTATTTAGCGGCATAAGAAAGGTAAAAGAAAAATGATCACTTTTATTATAATTTTTTATAACATTCAGACAGCAGATCGCAACACTAAAATAAAAAACGATGCGTGAAAAGTAAATACTGCTCACGCTACTACAGACGTCATTGGTTGCAGTAAGAAATAAATGGTCTCATTTGCAAATAATGGTCTCATTTACTATAATTGCTAGGGCTAGGTAACAAAATATAGCAACAAAAATAAAATGTGAGAAAAAAAGAATTTCTAGAAAAATTTGATAATGGCCAAATAGTTTCCATTTCTTAAAATAAATGTTTCCTATTTGCTTAACACATGAGTGATCAGCTGATTTATAATATGTAAGCAAACATATTTGCAAATGAAATTGTTAAACCATCACCCAAACATAATTAGTTAAATTATTAATATTATTAATTTTCTAATAAACCAACACAAATTCTCAAATCAAACATAGAGCAACACAATTAATTATATTTTACACTTGTAATCAGTTTTTACTTGATTTATATGAAGAAGAATAACTCTTTGTAAAAAAAAAGCAAGTCCAATACACAGAGTATTGAGAATTTGCATATTTAATCTGCCTTAGTAAATTACTTTACTTTTTATATAAGGCTCCAGTTGACAGATAATTAAAAACATAGACAATCAATTACACTATGTTAAATGCTAATATGCTACTAATTAGAAATTGCCTCAGTAATATTAAATTATCAAATGATTGAATATGAAAAGGACCATTAATATGTTGACTTATTAGTTTTTAAATATAACATCCAATAATTATTTCAAAATCTTAAATGACATAAAATGTATTTAAAAAAAAGTAAATATTATAAGAGCAGTGCAGAACTTACCATCTCGTAGCTCCGTGACCCCTGAAGCAGTGGTCTGGGTTTGCTTGGTATATGTAACATTCTCCTTGGGTGGAATGTCAGTGGATTGCACTGATACAACTTGCAGCTGCACAGGTTTCTTCTGGCCTCTGAATATTATTTTGACATATTGAAAGGCTTCATTTAAATGGACTTTGGAAAAAATAACAGCGTACTAGGCAAAGGCCTCATCTTAATTCTGCAAGGGTTTTAAGGCAAGGAAGTGTGAAGGAAGGACATCAGATATCATTGAAGTTTCGTTTTTTGTTTACCAGACACAGAAAATTGCAATCAACAATTTCATTGATACTGGTCAAATTTTAAGGCAAGTTCCTAACCCTTGAACTATCTGGCTCAAATGGATTTCGGTAGGCTACATAATATTTATTTATATATATTTAGCATAGTTCATTTTTATAGGAGGGAGGGTTTGGGGCGGGTAAAAATTTGTTCCATTTTTTAAGTGTTGGTAAACTTCATATGTTCTTAAAAAAAATTAATCAATCAGACAAGCAGGCCCTTTTATGCCTTTATTTGCTGAATACAGGGTAAATCATTACCTAAAATTTCAATCAGAAATTTTATTGGTGTTGCCTGCAGACCAACAAAGAGTATAGACAGAGCGCTGCGTACATTTCAAGTGACGCCGAAACCATGCTTTTCATCTTGAAACACACTCATGGTAGCTGATTTCTCTTTTTTCTTTAGCAGCCTGTAAAAGTCTACTGCTGGACACACACATATGCCCCTAACACCATGTTATCGGTTGCAAATAATTTGAGATGCATGTGGGCGTGAGTACTTGTTCTTACAATATGTTGAGCATGGTTTTAGCTTGGTTTCGGTGTCACGTTTATCTTTCTGTGTTGGTATGAGATGTGGCCGATAAAAAATTAATGTGAGCACCTATTCTCTGAACTATCATGTCGCCTTCAATTTGAGCGTTACTAAGTAGCCAGTTCATTTACAGGTTAAGCCTAGATACATATTGCTTGTTGTCATTTAATGTCATTGAAATAGCTTCATTTTTCTAAAAAAAAACTATGAACCGATGCATAACTGCAAATAATAGCAACTACACAATAACACAACAACACAATCAAAGACATTTAAGTAGTAGTAATAGACCGGACATCAGCAACAAAATGGTCACCTCTTACTTATGTCCCATAGGATATATTTCGGATTTGTGTCATTTAGTCTTAGTGACATCGTCAAAGCTCAAGACGAATTCGTTTCCTAAATTAAAAAAAATATCTTTAAAGAAAATATGCCCAATTCTGCATTAAGGTATTGTAAGTCCCGATATGTAACAAAAACTGAATGTGATTTCCGTTTATTATCTTTCCGTATATTTACCTTATAATTTTTAAATTTTATTATTTTTGATAGATTGTTCTAGAACATTTAACATTATTGTGATAAGCACCCTCTGTTATCCAGTAACGTCACCAAATTAACTAGTGATTGACAACGTTTATCGATTGGTGCTATCGATAAAAAATATTATACAGGATGCAGATTTAATCATCTATAATATTTAAGGAGGTGAAACAGTAAACGATACTATACCCATACCAATAAAGAAACCGGGTGGGCCTGTGTCGGGGCACACGGCCGTTGGTTTTAACGTGAAACGTCTATGTCAGCCAGTACAACCAGTCAACAAGATAGCCTTCTTTTTAAAAAAAATATATAATTCTAAACCAGGAGGATTACAGATGCGTTGCCGGCCTAGTAAGCTCGTTTCTTGAAGGTCCCTAAGTCGTATCGGTCCATAAAAATCGCCGATGGTAAACGATTCCTAAGAAAACTCCTAATAAATCGCACGGTAGTGAACCGTCAAGCATCCAAATGATGTGGTAACGTAAGTTTTATCGCGATGTATGTTGGTGAAATTTGGTGGCTGGAATTAATAATCCTCAGAGCACTCCCCGTGGTAAATACGATTGAAAATGCAAAGGGATGCAACATCTCTACGCAACGCCAGTGAATCGAGCCAATCAAAGATAACTCAGTCGTAAGTTGCAAACTGTGTGCAGGCATGAAATACTGTCCCGCTCTACTGAGTACGCCAAGCTTTTTTGAAGCCAATTTAGCTTTCTGTTCCAAGTGCTTTTTCTACTGCAGGTCATTCGATATGTCGACGCCGAAGATTCCACTACTGGCTGCGGCAACAAGGGAAGTGCTCTGAAATTGAGGAGATACGACAAAGGTGTTCTTTTTAGCGTTAAACGCGCAAACTTGTGAATTTGTGTAACGATTTATTGTGTAACGACTTTTAAGTTCAGTGCTTTCCTAAAATATGTTAGATTTAAAATGTATTTTTGTAAAAGAAACTAATTTGAAAAACATGGAGGCGCTCTCTTATTGGATTTGACGTTTCGCGATGTGCCTTCGACGCCGACCGACCAATCATATGCTATTATTATAGCGTCTAATAGACCTAGTGACGTCAGTAGTGTCACCAATGTGAATTGATTCTTAGTTATTGGAAATTAAATATTTTATTTCATGACATTTCATTTCATTCATGACTTAAAAAGTTTATATGATTTTTTTTGGTGTAATGGGAGTCATAGTAAATAGATTTATACAATAAAAAAAGCATGCATATTCCCTATTATTATATCGTAAAGCATTACAAACTTAGTAACCTTCAACAACATTATCGATACTTTGATGTCGAAACGGTAACATTCCTAAAACGGGTTTTTACCTTACATTTATTAGTGTCACCTACTGGGGAATAGCTGAAATGTTTTCCTAATAAATATTCAGCGTAGTTTTGCAAAGTTTTTGTATGCAAATATTCCCTATGTCCGCTCTATAGTATATATATATTTAAATCTTTTTGGTTGTAATATTCATCCAGACAGTGGTATAATACAAAAGTGACACAATTAAATGTGTATTTTCAAATAGCAGCAAAGCCAAAATACTCTTCAACAGTTTTTAAAATGCTTTTATTAGCTTCGCATGTATCTATCTATCTATGTGTCTATGTAATGGAATCTTTTAATGTAATTGTCATCAACTTGCAGATGGCCGATTGACTTGAAAATTTGTTTGTATCAAGGACTGATGACAATACAATAATTTAATGACTATGGCCCAGTATTTGCACTAGGTAGGTTTTGTATGTGGTAGAGTCAAGCTGCAGCTATATTATGGTTGTAGCACTAATGGGTCGCTTTGACCAAGGTAAGACCATGTTCTCACAGAATACCAGTATAAAATAGCAGCTTAATGTTGCTGTGGTTCGTATGATGAGTGTAGAGAACTGGAGACACTTTTTACTGGAAACGAGGCATTCCATCTTAGTCCTCAGGGACGACAACGCATCTGCAATTTGATCCTTAATCGAGAATAAATGTAGATGTTTATGGGCCACAGAATCCTCTTACCATCAGGTGGACTGTATGCTCGTTTGTCACTCTTATACTATAAAAAAAACTAGGATCATCACAGCTCATGATCAATGCGTTGTTTAAGTTTTCTTAGGTAATATCCCATTATATTTCTGAACCTTGACATTTGCAGAGAATTATCGGTGAAACAATGGAGCTTTTTTTTAAAGTAAGAAACAAAAATAGTAGGTATATTACCCTTGAGCTGGTAAACTGGCTTTGTCAGCAAGTGGCAGGCTTGCGTCAGGCGAGGCAGTCTGTGGTGGCGTTAGCGACGTCATAGAAGACAAAGATGACAAGACATCTTTAACTGGCGCAACGCCCAATGAAGACAGCATCTCGTCTAAATCGCGCCGGCTGTCCAGGCTTGATGCCACTGAAGCTCTTTGCTGTTAAATAACCACATAATAGTCAATTTCAATCTTACTATAGAACCCGTGTAGTGGTGTTGGAAGACCATCTACTAGTCCATATTGTCCTATGAATGTCTTAAGAGGCGACAGAGGAAAACAAAAAACCAGGAGATAGCAGCATCTTCCTAATAACAACTAGATAATAAAAACTGCAGTTGCCAAACCACCTGCTAAGCGTAGCAACTACACTATACATGTCAAAGAACAATATTGAAGTAATTTTTTTTTCATTCTTACCGAGAGAAATGTTATGAATAATATGAAAACTTACAAATCATTTGTGGATTTCCTGACGCATTACTATTTATACTTGATAAAAAAAGAAAAGGTAGAGAAAGAAAGAGAGAATCTTTAAACTTTGGAAAAATTGTCGACTAAATAGATTGGCAGTAGATTTAGCCACATTACTTTCCACAATTGATAATGCTAATAGAAAACTATGAAAATTATTAATGGGAATGACATTTATCTCAATGTTAAGTCACATGACTCATCATTGATTTCGTTCACTTTTATAGTTTTCTATTAGTATTAAACAATTGTAGAATGTCAACATGGGTACTCCCGCTGGTGATGAGACAGTGTTATAGATTCTCTTACGCCGTCATAAACGGCGGAGCACATGCAATTAGCAAGTGGGACATTTTTAGCCTTCCACTCAAATCAGAAAATAGTGTAAATACTTACCAAAGCCTCCTCTGCATCTTTCTGCTCCTTTTCCCGACGGCGTCGATCTTTTTCTTCTCTCAGAGCCTGTAGTTTCGCCTTCTTTCGCTCCAGTTCTGCCTTGCGATCTGACATGCTCGACATTGTTGATGCTAAAATTGAAAAAAAAAGGAAACATTAATATTGTCTAGAGTATACTGAATATTGAGAAGATACAAAAAATTAACCATCTGATGTTTAACTTAATTCAGTATGTTAAGATGTGGTTTATAATCAGAACTTTTGAAATGGGTCAGTGTAAATTAAAAAGAAAAGTTTTTTAGATGAAGCGATAACCAGAAAATGCATGCAGGAAGTCAATGAAAGTAGGTAAGCTCAGGTCTGTGGTTGTGTGTCAGTCTTTGGTAGAGGCCTATATTTAGCAGTTGACATATGGTAAAATTTAAAAAATTTGCACGACTAAAAAGATATATGCTTGGTTAGATGCAAGATTTTAGAAAAATAATATAGGATTTCAAGAGTCTAGAAGTACTTTATGTTGGGTCCCACTTAATTATATCTACTGCACAACAGCAGTATAGATGCAGGCTATAAAATATTCTACACTTTATTTGTAGTACCTTTTCTTTGGAATTAACTACAAGTGTACGTCAGCTATGAAGTCTTTTTACTATAAGGCGGACTATAGCTTCGTCATCATCATTATAACAGCCCTTCAGAAGTTCACAGCTGAATATAGGCCTCTCCCAAGATATCGCCACAAAGCTGGGTCATGAGCCAACTCCATCGACTTCCTGCATCTCTCACTAGGTCAGCCTACACTAAATTTACTGGTACGCAGCTGTCACTAGAGAAACTTTTTTCTTGGTTGTCCGTTCTCTGAGATATATGGCCAGCCCATTGCTACTTGCAAGTTACCCATTAGTGGGGTTATGTCGGTTACTATGGTTCTACTGCAAATAAGCTTATTACAAAGTCTGTCATACTGAGACACTTTGAGCATAGCTCTCTCCACAGCTCCCTCAATAACATTGAGCTTACTCATATGGGTACTATGTATGTTACACATGACCGTCATGACATCAATACATTGGGAGACTTTCTTGTCCATGTTCATCTTAAGACATATCCATTGGGAGACATTAAGGAGTGGGAGTTGTTGATGTCTTAAAGCATAGTGCTGAGGTCCTCCAGCTATTCCGCCATAAAGACTATATCATCGACAAATCAAAGTTGGGTGATGTACTCATCATTAATGTTAATACTGTATACTTTCTAATCTGTTACCATGAAAGCCTATTAAAAATTCAATTGCTGAACATAGGCCTCCACCATAGACTGCCTTATAAGGGGGATATTTACCATAGTTGCCACGCTTGGCTACTATAGTAAGCTTGGGTTAGCATTTTTTTAATTTTTTTTTATTTGTTATCAGGAAGATGCTGCTCCCTATCTCCTGGTTTATTTCCCTCTGTCTCCTCTTATGACACCCACGAGACGATACGGGTAGTGGATATTCTTACACTGCCAATACAGGTCACTTCCCAGTGCAATAGCTTGAAAATGTCTTTCAATTCAACAGTGAAATGTTTCGGAGATAATGTCACCCAACTTACACCTCTCTACAGTTGGATAAGTTTTGTACTCTTGTTCTGTATTGTAACAGAAACAGAAACTTTTTTATTCAATATAGATTATAAATAATACTTATTGAAAGTCACTCTTTTGTATAATTACCACTGGTTGGAAAAAAAACCTCTGTCCTGGGAAGAACCAGCAAGAAACCCAGCGGGACTTTTTTTAAAAATAACAGCTTACAATCATGTATGTTACACAATTAACCACACAAAACAAATTAGAAACAGCCTGGCAGCGAACACCTCATTCCCAGGGGTTATTATCATCCATAAATTCCTTAACATTATAATAACCCTTTTTATACAAACTATGTTTAATAAAGTTTTTGAATTTTGAGCAGGTCGAATTTTGTATATTATTGTGATAGCCATTGTAACCTTACTGTGCGAACACTTCAGCACTTCGTTTAACAGTCAGACAACTTGGCACTGCTGAAGGGACTGTAGTGAAGCCCAAAATTTCAACAGAACCAAAGGCTTTTGACAACTGAAAGCTTGTTTATCTAATATATATTTTTTTGTGCTTATCTGCAATCAGTCACAAACTATTAGGTCCTTACAAATGAAATTGGCGTTTTGTACGGGAGGAATATAAAGTCAATTTTTTTTGTAAAATATATTTAATTAATCAAAGTATGCACCATTGTTATCTATGCACTTTGGGGATCTCATAGGTAGTTCATTGATCCCTTTACTAAAAAAACCATGGGGGCGAGAGTCAATAAACTCTTTGAAGGCGGTTTGGACTGCCGCATCGGAGTTGAATTTTTTTCCTTGTAAGAAGTTGTCCAAATTCTGGAAAAAATGGTAATCTGTTGGAGCAAGGTCCGGGAAGTACGGTGGATGTCGCAGACATTCCAATTATAGCTCATCTATCTTAGTGGTTGTTTGTTATGCAGTGTGTGGTCTTGCGTTGTCGTGAAGCAGCAGTGGCCTAGAGCGATTGACCAATCTCGGTTGTTTAGCAACTAGTTCTTCCTTCATTGTTTGCAGTTGCTGACAATAGATATCTGCCGTAATCGTTTGGCCAGATTTTAAAAAGCTGTAGTGAACGACATCGGCGCTAGTTCACCAAACACTCACAAGTAACTTTTTCTGAGTCAATTTTCGTTTAGGGCAGGATTTGGCTGGGTCTCGAAAGTTCAGCGATTGCGACGAGCGCTTCCGATTATCGTACAGTATCCACTTTTCATCACAAATAATGATTCAATTTAAAATCCCTTCATTATTGTGTCGGTTGAGTAAAGTAACACAGCAGTCAACGCGTGTTTGCAAGTTCGATTCACTCAATTCATGAGGTACCCATCGTTCAAGTATTTTTACTTTCCCGATTTGCTTCAAGTGGATTAATACAGTTTTATCACTTACCCCGAAGCCTGCAGCTATCTCTGAAGTGCTTTGTGACGGATCCGCTTACACAATAGCCTTTAATTCTTCATTTTCCACTTTGGTCTCCGGCCGTCCACGGGGTTGGTTCTGAAGGTCAACATTTCCAGAACGAAAACGTTTTTGGTATCCGAAACGTTGAAACCAAAAACGTACCGTGCTTTCTTTTGCGACACCAGCGCCGTACACATCATTAATTCTTCGAGCTGTTTCTGCAGCACTGGTGCCACGGTAGAACCCGTACTTGTAAATATACCGATATTTTATGTTTTCCATTGTGTGGTAATAAGCGACGCAAAAGAATAAAATAATGAGGAAAAAACAAATGTATGACTGTTTTCAAAACTCAAATGTACCAGCTAAATGAATTTATAAATTTGAATTTGGAATTCTTAACCAAAGAGTTTCCTCTTTCAGATCAAAGTGGTCAGTACGACAAAACGCTAATTTCATATGTAAGGACCTAATATAAGCAGATTTTTTTCCCTGTCATTTATTTTTATTTAATATAAGCTTGTTTATCTAATATATAAAAATTTATGTTTGTTTGTTCGTATTTTATGTGCTGTCATACCGTTCATCAGATTGCGCCTAAACTTTGTCAACTTATTGCTTGCACTTGCGTGAAGGTTATAGGCACAGTACAATTAACTTACAGTAGGTGGTGCATGTATCGTACCGACACATACCTTTGAATGGTATATATCATTCAATTTCAATTAATGTATAATCATTCCAAATTAAACAATATAACCCTTCCAAATTTAAAACAATATTTCCACATTTTTTTTTTCTGCAGCAGCAATGCACGGGTACCAGCTAGTTTATCATAAAATATAAATATTTATGTTGCTTGTATAGTAAGGGAGTTCAATAGCATGAATTCCTGCTTACACACAAATATGTGCTCAGTTGTGGAGTTGAAGAAACTAGCCTATGTAACACCAACTAGTTGAGGTTAAGTGAAAACATTAACATTTGTTCAACATTATTTTTTAGATATTTTTGATTTGAATATTATTATTATTTTATTAGTAGTTTAGTAAAGCTTACCAATATAATAAGGACATTTCTGTGATAGGGATACACAATTTATTGTTAATGAATAAAGAGATTGATTGATTGAACACATAAATGGCCATTTAATTAAGTTTAACCATTATAAATAAACCTCTTAGACTATCCGAAAACCAACCAAAAAAAAAATTCAGTATTAAGTGGCTACTAATGAATTCTAGCCAATATAGTACCAAAGCTTGGTTATTGCTATCTATACAAATTAATTGGTTTATAATATATATTGGAACACTAACTGAAAATACTGCAAAGTAAAATTTTAGTAAGGTTACAGCTTATAATGTGCCATGGCTGGGTGCTGGCCTTAGACACAGAGATGACCTGTGCCTAGAGCACTATGTCCATGGTCTATGTCTATAAGTTAGTCTGTAAGTTTATTGGTCACTTTAGTTTTCAGAATGAAAAAACTCTTTCATTTTACCCATGTAGTCAATTAGCACTTAAAATTGCAATTAACAATTTTATGGGTGTTGAGCGATAGCAGCATTCCCATCATAGGGGGTGCTTTCACACAGCATGATACTAGGAAATGCTTACCAGTGTGTAATAAATAAAAATGTTTTAGAATGGACCATGCTATATAATATATCACAAGCTCGAATGTAATTTTAATAGTTACTTTAAATATTTTGTACAGGACCTCCCCAGATAACCTAAATAATAAAAAAAGAATGTTAAAAATTGGTTTGCAGTTGACAAAGATATTGCATAACATACAATACACTAAAACTAAAAAAAGAACACAGTCAAATTGTAAACCTCCCTCTCCTCCTAATTGAACTAATTCAGACCCTTCTCCTAGTTTACTAAAATGCCATGGCATCATTTATTTTTGCTTTGTTCTATTGACATATTTGTTTACAGAAAAAGCTAATAGTGAATTAGATATTTAAATTGGAAATAATGTAACATAAATTAACATTTATAGATTATTAATTTGTAGATTATAAAAGTTCATATTGAAAAAACCCACAAGTGTGTTTTAAAGCTAAAAAAGTACATTTCAAGTAAGTTAAAAATAATTTCATAAACCTCGGAAGGTATGTTGTTTCTGCAATATAATATTTAAGGACTTGATAAACAAAAATAAGGTTTTGTACATTTAAGCCCGATTGGGCTTTTGGCTTTGGTTCTGTAAAAATTTTGATGAGTACCATGTGAACATTAAGTAAAATTTTTGCTCAAATTTGGAATGTATTATTAATATGGAAATGATTAATATGAAATATGATAAACTTAAGCAAAACAAATGTGGTACACATGCTTACCACATATTATAGTTTGCAAATATTTGTGAAGATAATTTTGTTAAAATATTTTTTATTATATTAGTCTTATATGTTTTATTACTTTGCGAATGAAATGTTTTATAGATTTATAAATTAATAATTTTTAACCGATATAAAAAGAGCTTCTTAACTATCCGTCATTTTAATAAACATAATAATATTTATAAGCAATAAAGGGAATTCTCTCAAACCCTAATTTCAATTAAGAAATTGCAAGAAATCTGAAAATTTGTATTGATTTTATTTACAGCAACGAGCAACGGGACATGTCAGCGATGAGCGTAACATGACTCATTACAGTTATAAAAGCGTTTACCTTTTATTACTTATTTTTTTATAAAACAGCAACTATCATCTTCTTTTTCTCAGAAATAGAGAGAAATGGTGGAATTATATTCAAGACGAAGCTAATACTCCCAGAAATGGACGTAAAAGATAAAGTCGTAGTTACACAAGTAAGAACCGAGCAGAAATTATTTACAATTTACATTAATTTTAATTTTAAAACCTAATGGAATGATTGAATTTTAACAGAATTTTAATAATTTATTTAAAACTTTTCGTAAGAATGACACACTTTAACATTTCACCCAGAATCAAAGAGTTTGTTTGTTTGTTATTACGATTGGCCAATTCAGGCAGGCAAAGGTCTTATACTTTACAGCTTAGTAAGATGATTATTTTGTTCACAAAACCCTTCACGATGCTTCACATTTCTCAGAGGCAGATCTACAGCTAAACCCAGCGGACGGCTGATGACGATAATATTTTAAGGCTCTTAAACTAATAAAAAATCGCACTACTTTACGCATAAAATTTCACTTTAATTCAAACGATAAAACAGGATAAGCAATCCACCGATGATGAAGTTCCCGTCAAGACTCCTGAATCAAAGAGTTTAAAAACTGATACTAAAACGTATTAATATACTCTTTCACCAATCCAGCTATAATATTAGCACAAACTAATAAAAAGTAATCATCTCAATAATAATCTCAGTTTTGAGGTATGATTGATATTATGTTGTTGTTGTTACGACTCTTCAATTAAGCCAAGCCCTTATATAATGATTTCTTATATTTACGCGAACACTGCACATTGAATGAAACTACTTTTACGGATTCTATTAAGTTTAATTAACTTATTTTTATTAAATTCCCGACGTTTCGGGTGCTTTACAGCACCAATGGTCACGGGGGACTGAGGTGATTGACGTCCCGATGTCAGAGTTAACCCGGAGTACCTTCAGCTTTTTTAATTATGAATTTAATTTTGGTCGGACTGCGTAGATCGGACCAAAATTAATAATTAAAAAAGCTGAAGGTACTCCGAGTTAACTCTGACATCGGGAGGTCAATCACCTCAGTCCCCCATGACCATGGGTGCTGTAAAGCACCCGAAACGTCGGGAATTTAATAAAAATAAGTTAATTAAATGCGATATAATCCGTAAATGCAGTTTTATCCAAGCCCTTACATCCTAATCTTTTGTGTATTTTGTTCAAAAAACTTGCCAATATACGGGGGTGACACTGAAAGTTTTTAGAACTGGCCACTTGTAAACGATATAATAAAAAATAAGTTCAAATTTTGAAAATGGAACTCTGCCAATATTATTGTGTATGTATTTTATTAATTTGTCATTTGTTTACGATTTGCCGGCAAATTGAAAATTGTCTGTATCACGTTAGCATGAATTTAACGCGAGAAAATTTTCCTAAAATGTTTTTTTATGACTTCCGATGTCATTTAAGTCAACAAGAAAGTTATGATAGACTTCGATTGGCCTTTCACGATGAAGCCCCATCTCGTGCCCCTCTTTACAACTGGTTTAATGAGTTTAAACGTGGTCGCACTAATCTCACCGATGATCTGCGTGAGAGACGACCTTCTACGGCGACGACTGAAGATAACATCAGTGTTGTGCGGCGTATGATAGAGACTGACAAAAGAGTGACTTATCAGCAGATTCCGACAAGCTTAGGCATCGGTATGAGTCAAGTGCACAAAATCCTCCATGAACATTTAGCAGTCTTTGTGCCCGTTGGATACCTCATAATTTGACAGAGGCCCAAAAACTCCGTCGTGTTGATTGGTGTCGTGAAATGGTTCAAAGATTTAACGGAGGTGACTCAAATGCTGTGTTCGACATACTTATGAGTGACGAAAGCTGGATTTATTGTTATGATCCTGATACTAAGAGACAGTCTGCTGTCTGGGTGTTTCCTTCCGAGGAGTTGCCAACTAAAGTGAAGAGAGGGCGAACGTGGGAAAAAAGATGGTGGCCTCGTTCTTCGGAAAGATAGGTCATTACGCAACAATTGTTTTAGAGGATGAAAAAAAAGTTACTGCAGAGTGGTACACTAACAATTGTTTGCAACTTGTCTTGGAAAAAGTTCGGGAGAAACGACCTCGCAGTAGGACCCTCCTTCACCACGACAACGCCTCGTCGCACACCGCCAAGCGAACAATCGGCTACTTGGCGACATCAGACGTGGAATTACTGGGTCACTCGCCCTATAACCCCTTGCGATTTTTATTTATTTCCGAAAATAAAAGAAAAACTTCGAGGAAAACGTTTTATGGACGCCGAGGAAGCAGTGGCTGCGTTTCAAAATGCCGTCGAAGAGACCCCTAAGTACGAGTGGGCAAAGTGCTTTTCTCTATGGTTCCATCGGTTGCAGCGATGTATTGATGTAAATGGACACAGCAAGTTATTAGTTTTATTATATTTTGAAAATACTTTTCAAAATACAATTTTATTATATTTTGAAAAGATACAATAAAACTAATAACTTGCTAGTTTGTTTAGTTTTTGATTTTCTAAGAACTTTTAGTGTCACCCTCGTAATGATTATAATATGGATTATGGATGTCAAAGTTAAATGTCATAAGATATAATCCCTAGGGTCTAGGGTGCCAAACAGATTAGTACACTCTAGTGCAGCGGCGGCGTTTTTAACACAATATTACGCTATAAACTCTTAACGAATGTTCTTTCTGGCTAATGCTCCACGCAAAAATTAAAGGGAATAATATGCTAATTGAGCTTAATAGTACAATATTTAAACGAGTAATAATTTTGTAATTACATAAGAAAAATATTTCCTTTTTACATGCAGCTTTTTACTTTGTTCATAGGTTCATCATCTACGGTTTTTTTTGTTACGTTTAATGTTTTTTGAAAATCTGGTCTGGCAACACTGCTACTAGTAGACCAACATAGTATGCAAGGGAGAAGAAAATTCCTTATGGCAAAACTGCAAAATAGAAAAGGACACCAAATCTCATGACTCTGTAACCGATTTTGAATGACAGGTCAGCACAATTCGGCACGCAAGAAATAGCTCCGAGATATTTTGTAATTTTTAAAGTATAATAGTGGTTATTTTTAGTAAGTAACTTTTTCCAAAATGGTTAATTGTTCCGTGAGTCACTGTGCTGTCAATAATAGAAATAATCCTGATAATTTCACATATCACAGGTAAATTCTCAAGACGTCGTCAATGTTATGACGCTTTTATTTTGGTTAAAATGTATGTTACATACTGTTTAAAATATAGAATATATTCAATTATTTTGTTAATTTTGATATTTTGCAAAGAAAAAGTCACGTTGTTGATAATTTGCATGAATTTGGTAAATACATTTTATACAAAATATTTTACATGTACGCTAGGGATTGACTCAACTATATCAAAATTAATGTCGATATTTATCTTGAATGTTTATAATGAATCGATAGACTTGCCTACACAACAAGAAAATAAATCCTCGGTTTCCGTTCTAAAACGTAATTTTATTTTGCCGTTTTCAAACAGATTCCTCCGATTCTATAATTAGAAAAAGTGGTTAAGGTTCATTGGAAGGGTTGGTTGGAATGCAAAGAAGAACTCAACAATTTGCAGCAAACATTTTCTTGAGAAGTATAAAAGAAAAAGTAGAATAAAAACAATTTTATTAAAAGGAGTCATTTCTACATTATTTGTACCAGTAAGTAAAATATTGTTATAATAAGACTTCAAAAATATAACTTTCAAAACTTTAGATAAATATAGAGACAGATTTTTATACATTATAAAACTGTAGTACATTAAAGACAAAAAAATCTTGAGATTATCCTCTTTAAGCCATTATGAACCCAACTAAGTATTTATTTATCAACCAAAATAAATGTATAACCTTGCTTAACCAACCGCACAGCCTCACGGTCACACTAGTACAATATTCATAGCATCATGCTATTTTCTCCAAGGGGTTGAGCGGAGCTTCGGAACTTCCGATTATATTCCCAAATCATAACGATAAAACTTTTAGCGTAGTTAGGTATAGATATTTGGTAATGCTCTTCAAGCGCTACTAGACGACCGCGCATGAGACGTGATAGTATAAATTCCATAGTGTTTGATACTCACAACGGTCAATGCCCGATTCATGCTTGATGGCCGACGACATTGTCGCGAGGGCTTAAATAGCGTGGTTCATTCCCTACAGCGTTAGTCGTAGAAGCGGAACTCGTGGTTAAGTAATAGCTGCGCAGATCAATAGATCTGCGAAATTAAGTTGCACTTGCCGCGGTCAGTCCATGAATGTGTGACCATTTTCTTAACATACCGAGATTGAGAGAATAGAGAGTGCATCTGTATCCTCAGACACTTAGTTCACTTTACTGTGTTAAGATCATTATGTTTTTAATTATTTTATACTTTTTTTATACTATAAGTTTATTATTATTTTATACTTTTCAGGGACAGATGAAAGAATATAAACATGAAGCATGATGAAGCCTCATAAACATATTGGCCTTTAAACAGAGCAATCTTATTTAACTGATTCTTACAAGTTTCCTTCCTTAAATTATTAAGTTTACATTCATACTTAAGTCGAATGTTAAAATAAACTTCTATAATCTATTTAATTATTAATTATTAAATGTTTGTAATTATCACAAGTAATACTTATATGAAAAATAAAGCAGCCATTATGTACTCCGTGTCCCCGTTTTTGTTTCCCCATCAAAACATTTTATAAAATATATAAAATATAAATAGGTATATACTTAGTTATGTATCTACCTATTTATAATAACAATATGTTAAAAAATAAATTCCGGGGAAACTGCCCTACGGCAGTAAATATTTTCTCCAAAGATCATAGCTCGAAAATACAACATTCTGATGTGATTATTGGGGAGTTTTTAAGTTTTCGGTAGTCACCTGGGATTTTATACATTTGAATTAAAATCCAACAAAAGGCAGGTAGGTTCAGCTTATTCCCAGGAACATTTTATATGAATATTTTTAATTATTTTAGAACTGTCATGGTAAAATTCAGTTAATTTTGAAGTTATTCAACTTCATGCACTAAACAATTTTTATAATCTTCTTACAGCTTCCTTAACAATCATTTTCGATAGTCTTTTAAGTAAAATATACATCACTAGCTAACGCACACGACAAATCAAAATTGGTCACGCGTTTTCGGGCTGTCAGGTGGTCTATACGCTAGTATATCCCAAGTCTATGGTCCAAGGTCACCTTTGTAGAAAGCTCCAAAGAGTATGTTAATATTTAGAAAGGACCACTCATAACCAAATAGTATATACTCTTTTATAAATAATCACTACGTTTAGTCAGAACCATAGTTAAGAGTGCTCCATAGACTTAGAATATACTGGCGTATAGACGACCTGACAGCCCGAAAACGCGTGACCAATTTTGATTTGTCATTGTGTGCGTTAGCTAGTGATGTACATTTTACTTACAAGGACTATCGAAAAATGATTGTTAAGGAAGCGAAAAACATTTAAAATTTTTTTAAGTGCACGAATTTCAGTCTTATTATGAGCACCTTCTAGGCTGGACGTGTGCCGCATTATTGCCCGATTAGAGTAACTTAACTAATTAATTTTGCGTTTTCTGTAATTGTGCATTGTGGGTGAAATTCGCTTGAGACCCTATCGCGTGTGACGTGTGAAAGGACCGGTCCTCCGTCCCTGTCTCTGCTCTGTTGGAAGTTTTCGACGGTCTTCGACATAGACATCGTGCGAAGCAGAAGCGACGAATGTGCATACTTTTCATTCACTCCTTTAGCGCCTGCTCCATACTCCTCGCTTGGATTTGCTACCTACCTCCTTTCTCGCTACACCCGATAGTATGAGTGTACAAAGGAGTCCAACTAAAACCAACTCACAACCGGATTTATCGAAGATAAGCGATGGTGACTTCCTAAATATAACTGCAAGAAAGAGAAAAACGCCCGACTGTCACTGCAACCAACAGCAACTCATGGATGATTTTTGTAATAGAATGATGACCACGCTCACAGCAAAGCTGGATTGTGAAAACAATACCATAAAGGGTGTTTTGAATGGCATTCGCGAGGACATCAATTCATTTAAGAAAGAGATTAGTGATGTAAACTCTTCAATAAAAAAATTGGCTGACGAACAAGCTATTGTGAAAAAAGATGTTTGCGAGTTGAGTTCTGCAACAGGTTTAATTACCCAGCGTGTTGATCTAGTTTCAAGCGAGATTTCTGAGCTGCGATCCATAACAACTAATCTTACTGACCAGCTGAAAGCGAAGGAGCAGCTTGGGAGGATTAATAACGTGGAAATTTCTGGGATACCACTTTTGAAAAGCGAAAATTTAAATAATATTATATATAACATCGCTACAAAGGTCGGTTTTACGTTATTGCCGACAGATATTGATTACATCCACCGTGTCCGACGTTTTAACTCGACAAGGAACGAAATCCCTACCAAACACGATGGCAGTACCTCTCTAGACTCATCTTCCATACCGAACATCATCATCAGATTCTCACAAAGATATCGCAAGAACGAATTTTTGGCTGCCGTGCGTGCGCGACGTGGATTAACAACTGCTGACGCTGGCCTAAACGGGCCCACCAGTCCCATCTACGTCAATGACCACCTCGCGCCGCACAACAAACTATTATACAAGCAAACCCGCCTTCTTGCCAAACAGAAAGAATACAAATACGTGTTGTTGTCTGACTGTAAGATTTTATTGCGTAAAAATGATACGTCTAAAGTTCAACTTATATCATGTTATGCGGATCTTAGTAAAATTAAATGACTGTATGTCGTTATCTATTTTAATGTCTTGAAAGGAAATTTTTTGTTACAAATACTTACATATTAAAACAACATTACCTGTTAAAAAGTGCTGTAGAATAAATTTCTCACGTAACTTTAAATACTGTTATTGGTGTTTTCTATTATTTGTGAATGTTAGTGGAACCCATAATATTTCATTCTGTGATATTACTTTGCCGTATATTCTATACAGTGGTTTATAACAATAACTTGTCTATTTACTACCAAAACGTGAGGGGCTTACGCACAAAATCGCACGATTTTCTGAAGAATGTTCTGTGTAGCAATTATGATGTGGTATGTGTCACGGAATCATGGCTTAATAGTTATTTCTATGACAGTGAATACTTTGACAGTCGATACGAGGTGTACCGATGTGATCGCAACGTTATGGTTAGTGGTCGCGGGATGGGTGGCGGCGTACTGATCACAGTGCGGCGCGGCCTATGCCCGACGCAGCTCCCTCACGAGTGCCCGCCGACACAGGCAGAAGAGATTTGGTTATATATCCCATTAATTGAAACATTGTCGCTTGCGGGCTGCGTGACGTCATCGCACGAGTCTTACACTACTCTATCGCCGGCTCAGCGCCGCTTACATATTATAGCAACTTATATACCGCACGGTTGTTACCACGAATCACAATTGACATCGTTCTATACCAGAGTAAGCGATTTTATAATCTCAAATCCCGACGATACTTATCTAATACTGGGCGACTTTAACGTCACTTATGCTGACTAGTATTTCAATTATTCTAGTGATTGTATGGAAATACGTACAAACATTAATGGTCTCGCATGTCTTACTACCGATTTTATGAATATATCGTCACTATTACAATACAACAATCAATTTAATATTAATAATAGATTATTAGATTTAATTTTTAGTAATACAACATGTAATGTTACGCGACCTGAATTTCCGTTAGTACCGAGGACGCACCACAAATCCTAGAAATTAGTTTGAATTTAACATCCCCGCCCATTACCCTCCATAAAATTTAAAAAACTTTCATAAAGCTGACTTTGGCTCGATTAAAACTGGACTTAACACTGTTAACTGGGAGGAAGTTTTTAATACCATGACGGATATTGATTCAACGACGAGTTATTTTTATAAAATTTTAAACAATTTGATAGATACATACGTACCTACTCAAAATCTTTGTAGCGAAAATAAACGCCCGCCGTGGTTTACTTCTTGCCTCATAAAACTAGAAAAAGAAAAGCTTAAATATCATAAGAAATGGAAACTTAATAACAACTTACGAGACTACCAGACCTTCTCTTGTCTTCGGAAGAGGTTTAAGAGGATTGAGGCAGAATGTTATAAAAAATTCATTGAACTTTCTGAGGATAATATCAAAGCCAGTCCAAAGTTATTTTGGTCTTCCGTAAAGTCAAAAAAAGCTTCTAGTTGCATTCCTGAAAAAATGATATATAAAGGTAAAATTATTTCCACTAGCGGTGAAATATACGAGGCTTTTAATGATTATTTTCATTCAGTTTTCATCCATTCTACCCGTCAAAGTTCTGAACATACAATTTCTTACTCAGACAGTTCAGCCGTAGACATACACTCTATTAACATCTACCACGATAATGTTATCAAAGAACTGAAACAAGTAAATATTCATAAAGGTGCAGGGCCCGACGGGATCCATCCCCTTCTCATATCCGAATGTGCCAAAGAACTCGCAACACCCATTACAATCATATTTCGTTTCTCTCTCCAAACTGGGACATTTCCCAGTTTATGGAAAGAGTCTTTAGTAACCGCCAATCCAAAAAATAAGAGACGTGAATGTATAGACGAATACAGACCCATATCGAAACTTTGTATCTTTGGCAAAATTCTAGAAAAGATAGTAACCGCTCAAATGTCGTACTCGTTTCGTAATCACATTTCCCAAGAACAACACGGTTTCTTTAAGTTCCGTAGCGTTGACACCAATATGTTAACTTTTAATGACTTTCTGTTGCGTGCCATGGATGATAACCTACAGGTGGATGCCGTTTACACCGACTTTTCCAAAGCTTTCGATAAAATAAATCATGATCTGCTAATAAAGAAGCTTGCGAGGGCCGGTGTGCATGGTAGCCTCCTTAGATGGATCCAATCCTACATAAGTAATAGGAGTCAAGCAGTCTTTGTAAAGGGTTATTCCTCACGATTTCTTCCAGTGCCTTCGGGTGTGCCTCAAGGGTCTAATGTTGGACCTTTACTGTTTTCAGTCTACATAAATGACATTGGTAATGTCCTGAAACATAGTCACCATCTCTTGTATGCTGATGATACTAAGTTGTATCGAATCATCAGATCAATTAGTGACTGCCACAAATTCCAAGAAGACTTACACCGATTACATGCATACTGTGAGTCCAACTATCTGTTCCTAAACAGCGATAAATGCTACACAATATCGTATAATCGCAAAAAAAATCCAGTTACTTACTACTACCACATAAATCAGAAGGCCTTGAATAGAGTAACCACAATCAGGGACTTGGGCATAATTATGGGTTCGACCTTATCATTTATTCCACATATTGATCACATATTAACTTCGGCTTTTAGAAATTTAGGTTTTATACTACGAATAAGTAAACCCTTTAAACGTCCCGAAACTCTAAAAATTTTATACTTCTCTTTTGTCAGATCTTTCCTTGATTTTTGCAGTACTGTTTGGAGCCCTTGTTATGAAGTTCATATTAGGAGAATAGAAAAAGTTCAAAAATTGTTTA
Source organism: Parnassius orleans (assembly GCA_029286625.1). Lineage (NCBI taxonomy): Eukaryota > Metazoa > Arthropoda > Insecta > Lepidoptera > Papilionidae > Parnassius > Parnassius orleans. The sequence continues at coordinate 3,152,201 of JAGSMP010000056.1, forward strand.
TTAAATCCCTAAATTATCGCCAAATTATTTTAAATCAGTCATACACCGATTCATTAAAAAAGTACAATTTACTTTCTCTTTGCAATAGGCGTAAAATGTTTGACATAGTATTTTTATACAAAATTATTAATAACCTAGTCGATTCCTCGTTGTTATTCAGCAGATTGTCATTTGTTTCCCGAGTCCGTCTGCCAGTGCGCTCCTCACGTCCAAAACCACTTTTCGTAACTCCACGATATCATAAAAATTACACACGTAACTCATTTGTGTATCGTTCCACTAACGTTTACAATAAAAAATTCACAGATATTGATTTATTTAATACTTCAGTATCAAAGCTTAAATTCAATGTTCGCTCTCTTTCAATGTTTGGCTTGTGAATAATCTTGTTACCCATCACTGAAAATGATGCAGCACTCATTTCTCTCACTCATTCGCTAATTGAATCTGAATTGAATCTGTCAGTGTTATAATAATCAGATTTTTAACATAGGTTTTTCTTCTCTCTTTTCCTCAATTGCACACCAAATGTTAACTAGTTGCCTTATCTTAGAACTTAGTGTATTAATAAATAAATAAATTTATAATGTCCTTTAGTCCTAAAAGTGGCTCAATAAGCTTAAAATATTGTAAAAGTTTAGTGAAAGGCACTATAGGTCTTTAGTTATATTAATATTTATCCATGTTACTATCTTTACACATGACTGTTTGTAACCTTAAATAAATAAATTAAAAAAAAAAGAAATTGAATAACTTCAAAATTTAATTGAAGTTTACCATGACAGTTCTAAAATAATTAAAAAATATTCATATAACATGTTCCTGGGAATAACCTGAACATACCTGCCTTTTGTTGGATTTCAATTCAAATGTATAAAATCCCAGGTGATTTTACCGATAAACTTAAAAAACTCCCCAAGAATCAGATCGGAAAGTTGTATTTTCGAGCTATGATCTTTGGAGAAAAATATTTACTGCCGTGGGCAGTTTCCCGGGAATTTATTTTTTAACATATAGTTGATATAAACAGGTAGATACTTAACTAATTATATTCCTATTTATATTTTATATATTTTATAAAACGTTTTGATGGGGAAATAAAACACGGGGACACGGAGTACATAATGATTGCTTTATTTTTCATATAAGTATTACTTTTGACAAACATAACATAAACACTCACGCCTGCCACCCGGAGGGGTAGGCAGAGACTATGGACTTCCATTTGGCACGATCCTGACACACCTCTCTCGCCTTCTCCACATCCATATACCTACGCATACATGCTCGTCGGTTAAGGGTACTCTTAATTTGGCCCATTTTCAATATATCGCCAATTTTGTCGATAAATTTTAACATTTAATAATTAATAATTAAATACATTCTAGAAGTTTATTTTAACATTCAACTTAAATATGATGTAAACTTAATAATTTAAGTAAGGAAACTTGTAGGAATCAGTTAAATAATATTGCTCTGTTTAAAGGCCAATATGTTTATGAGGCTTCATTATGCTTCATGTTTATATTCGTTCATCTGTCCCTGAAAAGTATAAAGTAATGATTAACTTATTATCATTTTAGCTGCATGAATTTTAAAAACATAATGATCTTAACAGAGTAAAGTGCACCAAGTGTCTGAGGATACACATGCACTATCTATTCTCTCAATCTCGGTATGTTAAGAAAATGGTCACTCATTCATGGACTGACCGCGGCAAGTGCAACTTAATCTCGCAAATCTATTGATCCGCGCAGCTATTACTTAACCACGAGTTCCTCTTCTCTACGACTAACGCTGTAGGGGATGAACCACGCTATTTAAGCCCTCGGCAAAATGTCGTCGGCTATCAAGCATGAATGGGGCATCGAGCATTGTATCAAATACTATAGAATTTATACTATCGCATCTCATGCGCGAGCGTCTAGTGGCGCTTCAGGATCATTACTAAATATCTATACCTAACTACGCTAAAAGTTTTATCATTGTGACTTGGGAATATAATCCGAAGTTCTGAAGCTCCGCTCAACCCCTTGGGGAAAATAGCGTGATGCTATGAATATTGTACTTATGTGACCGTGAGGCTGTGCGGTTGGTTAAGTAAGGTTATACATTTATTTTGGTTGATAAATAGATACTTAGTTGGGTTCATAATGGCTTAAAGAGGATAGTCTCAAATTTTTTTTTATCTTTAATGTACTACAGTTTTATAATGTATAAAAATCTGTCTCTCTATTTATCTAAAGTTTTGAAAGTTAAATTTTTGAAGTCTTATTATAACAATATTTTACTTACTGGTACAAATAATTAAGAAATGACTCCTTTTAATAAAATTGTTTTTATTCTTCTTTTTCTTTTATACTTCTCAAGACAATGTTTGCTGCAAATTGTTGAGTTCTTCTTCGATTCCAACCAACCCGTCCAATTAACCTTAACCATTTTTTCTAATTATAGAATCCGGAGGGAATCTGTTTGACAAACGGCAAAATAAAATTACATTTTAGAACGCATTACCGAGGATTTATTTTCTTGTTGTGTGGGCAAGTCTATCGATTCATTATAAACATTCAAGATAAATATCGACATTAATTTTTATATAGTTGATTCAATCCCTAGCGTACATGTAAAATATTTTGTATAAAAATGTATTTTCCAAATTCATGCAAATTATCAACTACGTGACTTTTTTCTTTGCAAAATATCAAAAGTAACAAAATAATTGAAAACATTTTATATCTTAAACAATATATAACATAAATTTCAAACAAAAATAAACGCTTTATAATATTGACGACGTCTTGAGAATTTACGTGTGAAATGTGCAATTATCAGGATTATTACTATTATTAACACCACAATCACTTACATAACAAGTAACCATTTTGGAAAAAAAGTTACTTACTAAAAATAACCACTATTACACTCTGAAAAATTACAAAATATCTAGGAGCTATTTCTTGTGTGCCGAATTGTGCCGACCTGTCATTCAAAATCGGTTACAGATTCATGAGATTTGGTATCCTTTTCTATCTTGGATTTTTGCCATAAGGAATTTTCTTCTCCCTTGCACACTATGTTGGTCTATACGCCAGTATATTCTAAGTCTATGGAGTGCTCAGAACAATACTTTTTCAAATGGTATTTATAACAATTATACAACTAAAATTTTATTAGAATTAATTTCGTTACTAAATTACGCTTCACTAAATTAAGAGAATTTACTTCAAATGACGAGGTTCCGCTTTTACCTACGCGTCGCGTTTACTTCACATACTTTAGCCTTTAACTTTTTTAAATTTAAAAAAAATTAAGTGTGTACAAAAGAAGGTTTGTTGTTAGTTTTTTATATAAAAGGTAAGTATTTTTAATTACACTTTTTTAAAAGTTCTTTGCTTATATTTTGTTTCTTAACAATTTTATACACTTTATAAAATTTCAATTTCAAATACTTTGTCGTTCACGTATCACTTTATATTTAATAGTCAGAATTAACTGATAATTAAATATAAAGTGTGAGTTATCACTATAAATCATGTAAAGAACACAAATTTTCATATTCCACAAAGTCCAATATGCGAAAATTACGTTTTATGTTATAATTTCGATATACAGTGAATATTATGGCGAAGTTGTTTTCAACAAAAATTAAAAATTAAAAATGTTGTACAACCGACTTCAATATAAATTATTAAGAATAACTCAAAAACTATTAGCCAGACCTTGATCAAATTTATATGGGACCACACGTAATGCACCAGCTTTAAAATAAAATAAGAATCATCGCAATCGGTTCACCCAGAAAGAAGTTACTCGTAGGAGGTAACACACACAAAAAACATACAGTCGAATTGAGTACATCCTCCTGTTTAAAGTTGGTAGAAAAATGGCGTTGGTCAAAGATAGCGTAATAAAATATATGCCTATGATTTAATTTATTTTTTATTTTTTTAGACGCTCCTACTGAGTATATCGATATAATGTATTTCTTTTCTTTATAAAAATCGAGTGTTTCTATGTCTTTTTTCTTTCTTCATAGTTATTTGATTTTAACATATAGATATTGAATTTTAACATATGGGGATTCGTCAAATTTGCCTTAGTTGTAGAAGTGACATATAATATTTTAATTTTTTTCTTTTCAGTAAACTTGTTTGGTTTTGTTATTTATTACCATTTTAACCATTGAACTTGTTTACACAACTTTTGTTTAATAAATTGTTTGATGTTGATGTTTGATGACTTTTTTTTACACACAAAAACATTTTTTCAAATAATAAAACTACCCTTTTCATTTTGAGTTGTTATTAGGAAGACGCTGCTGCCCATCTCCTGATTTATTTCCCTCGGTCGCCTTGGACATGAGTGATAAATAACATCACGCTGAAAAAGTTCCAAAATAACGTTGATCCTTCGCGCCGCCACCGTACTATTTTCTCCGTTACTCCTGTCACTGATTTAACCGAACAAAATGAACTACGCCTCTACACGGTAATTAATGACTTTTCAAAACATTTCATTTATCGACAAATCGTCTTGCAATCGTCGTTACTCTAGCGCTCACTTGACCTTCATATAAATAATTCGATATTTTAATATTTGATTATTTTTTAATTTTTTTTTGGATAAGAACATGGTAATGACTCTAAGTTATATTTACCATCATTTAAAAAAATTGTCTTCGTCCTGACCTACTATACTCTTTGGCTTGACCACAGTTCTAAGTTTGTCCAACAAAATGTCGAGGTCTGAGAGGTTAAGCGTCTTATACCTACACGGTGCATTTTGACGTATGTCATTAAAGACCGTGTATATTATGACATTTTATTAACTTGTTTTTTATATTCCGTGATTAATATCGTACCTTCATCTACCGGCTAAGCGGGCTAAGGTTATGTTTGGCCAACAACGAACTATCTACCACATAGAAGCACTAGGATTAGTTAAGCCAAAATATAATGTATTATCTATGGTTTGGCCTCAGTATAGACATAGTAATTTAAATACATATACTCTTTGTAGTAATATAGGTGTTGTCCGGCACCATAGACAAATAAAATACGGCACGGCACGATGAGTGACATGAGCTACCAAAGCAACGCTGAAGCTAAACTGTAATGATCAAACAGTTTTGTTCTGATTAAATTATTTAAAAAAATTACTGTAGTACTGCTAGATGCTAAGTATGATATTATGATGAGTGCCTTCGTTTATTATTTCTTAGCTTTGTTGTTCTATAGGGCTACAAATTGTAAAGCTGGTAAGATGAACATAATATCGTATTTCTAATTTGAAATTTAAGTATTCGTTGAATTGTTCATTGCACTTTAATTTTCAGATTCTGCAAGATATTACTACGATTATGAATGCAATGAGCCCCTTCTCGCTAACGCAAGACTTAGTGCTACTTCTAGTTTAAGGGAAAGAGGACCTGAGAATGCAAAATTGTATGGTAAGCTTTGTTGTGTTGATTGTACGTTAAAAGTTATTTATGTATTTAATTTAATAGTACTTATTTTAAAATAGTGCTTTTGTAGGTTTGTCTTTACACATTTTAAGCAATGGCTTGTGCAAGTAGTAATGAGAATTCATTCAATAATTATTTTTAGAATACATGAATAGTAAAAATTCTAATTATTTGCATTCAAACCAAGCAGAGTGAGTAGTTTTGATTTATCATGAAGGTGAATTTTCTGTAATTAAACAAGTTCTTACATATTACTTTGAATTGAATATTGCACAAATTATAAAGTTGTATGTACAGGAGAATATTGGTTATACAGAGTTATTTTTCAAAGAGTAGCCAAATTTTATATGTAATACGTTATTGTAGTTTTTGAAAGTAAATAAGGCTTCTACTTTTATTTGAAATTATCCCAAATTGAATGTGATTTATGGACAACAACGTTTTTGCCTACCGATCGACCCTTACAAATGTGTGAGTGCGCAGTAAAATCAGTTAAAATAAAGCATTACCACACATTTTAAACTTAAAAGATTAAAAGAACAGAATGTTTGAAATTTTTTTAAATTCATTTTTCTTCACCATTTGCCTATATTACTTATTCTGAACTTTCTCTGCAAATTTGGCCGGTTATTGCTAAATTACCCTGTATATGCATTGAATTAAGCTCCACATTAAGATTTTCTATGAAATAAATCAAAGACTAATATTTTAGAGATTAATTTTGGAAATTGTTTTGAACACAAAACTAAAACATTTTTATTCCCAAATTAAACTGTATTTGTAGATCATGTAATGCATAAAATATGCTCCTATGTACCCTTTAAGCATGCCTGTGTTTATGTGTGATTTTTTTACATAATTATACATAATATTTGCTAAACATAAGTAGTAACAAATAAAACACAAAAATTTAAGCAAAATAAAGACTCTCAAAGAGGATTCCTTCATCTGCAGGTCTATATATGCAATAAAGGTATGTATAATTGGACCACTTCCATATTATTGTGGATACAAAGCAGCCAATTAAACTTCAAGTCAAATTTTGCAATTAACACAGAAAACATGAATATCAGATGGGCATTTAATGTAAGTGCTTGGAAGCCTACTGAACAAGAAATATTAGTTGCATCCAGTTATATACAGCCTGAGGAGAAGGAAAGGATATCAAAGTTCATTTTCCAAGATGATGCAAAGTCTTCACTTGTTGGACGGCTATTGATGAGAAAGTTTGTTCATATTACAACTTCTACTCCTTATGAAAAAATCAGATTGGGTAGGGACAGTCATGGTAAACCATATTTGCTTGGTGCTCAAGAGTTGCCTGTAAATTTCAATATTTCTCATCAAGGTGATTATGCTGTATTAGCTGGTAACATTAAGAAGAATATTGGCATTGATGTAATGAAGATAGAACCACCAGTCAATAAAAATATTCCAGACTTTTTTCGCATTATGAAAAGACAGTTTTCTCAACATGAATGGTCCACAATACTCAGTTTTCCAACTGAGATGCAACAAATTGCTTGTTTTTATCGTATGTGGTGCCTTAAAGAGAGCTATGTGAAAAATATTGGCTTGGGAATAACTGTTCCTCTCGATTCTATTAGTTTTTCAGTAAAAACACCTCTAATGATTGGTGATATAGTAACAGATACAAAAATGTATGAAAAAAATGTTCTAAAACAGGATTGGGTTTTTGAAGAAACTTTGCTAGATGAGAAACATGCAGTGGCAGTTTCCTTACAAGTTGACAAGGATGCAGAGTACAACCCTGTGCCTTATATTTTTTTAAGATTTCAAGATTTAGTCACTGAAGCAGAGAAGTTGTGTGAGAGTGATCCCTTGTTTACTCAGGAATTTCTGATAAAAAACAAAAAGAATTTTAAATTACAGATTACTGATTAAAATACACTTGGACAATTGTAAAAGTTGAACTACTTTATTTTGTTTGTTTTAAAGGTTTTTTTTTGGTGTGTTAAATGGTTATGGTAGCACTTGTTTTTTTTTCTTAAGACAACATAGGCATGCTTAAAACTTTTGTTTGTTTGTTCAATATATGAGAAATTGTCAACATTGTTTTTTATTTTAAGTACTTCAAAGTATCAAAAGATAAGCCAGTATATGAAATATTGTTTCACATGATAAGGTCTGAATGCGTGGACAGCTTCCGAAAATGATTTCGACCAGCAACTCATCATTGACTTAGGGGTTGTAAAGAATATTACAAGAATAGCAACGCAGGGTCGTGCACATTCACAAGAGTTTGTCCAGGAGTACCATATAAGCTATGGCTCCAATGGACTTGATTATGCACGGTATAAGGCCGCCGGAGGCGAGGTTAAGGTAAATCGCCCACAAAACTACCAAAGGACATGGTCTCTAACAAAAATAACATTAAATAAATCAGTAAATTTTAGTAGATTAGCACTGACACCAGTTTTTTTGGTTTGCATGGAGTGGTATTTTGCTTTAGTAGTTATATATTTGGGTTTGGTTGTGGTCTTATATTAATAATATATTAATAAAATCATTAAAGTATAACAGAAAGATAACGCATTTTAAGTTGACCATTTTGAATTTTATATCAATACTGCTAATCTAACATTAATAATATTTTCTAATACTTTGCAGTATTTATATGTTTTATGATTTGTATTATGATATTTAAAACTTAATACAGAAGAATGAAGTTTCATTTCATAATATTTAATTATACATATTTCCATTTTATGTAATCATTTACATTTCAATCTTCACGGATTTTTTCCACAAATCTTTATTGATAATTTTTCACACGGTCCACTATTTTCCATAGTTGGCAATGTGATTCCTTTGTTGGAAAAAAATTGACGCACTTATCTTCAGTAATAATGCTTGGAGTATAGTACTTAACTAACCTTAGTATTACAATGGTGAAGGCTCGTCAGCATGGACGGCGAAGGAAAGCTCTTACTATCAGCACCTAACAATTAACCTGCTTGCGCGCAAAGAGTTGCGTAGTATCGCCACGAGAGGGCGGTATGCTACCGACGAGTATGTGTCAGAATACATGCTCCAATATTCTGATGATGGGGAAAGTTGGAGGACAATATCCTCCTCAGACGGTTATACCCAGGTAAATAAATTTTTACTAATTATTTTGCTTACATTATTGTTATTGCTACATTAAGGCGTGTTTCTGTTTTGGCTCGAAGGACCAAATTGTTAAAGCTTCAATGTAGTAATGAAAAAAAATACATTTCGCACGAGAGACGATAAGAAACTGTATAACGTCTCTACGCTCAGGTGTCGTAACTTACGGTTATAGCCTATCAAAAGTCTAGTGCTGAACATAGGTCTTCTCCATAGATTACCGATTATGATTTATATTTACACGAACATTACACATGGAATAAAACTACTTTTACGGATTTTATCGCGTTTAATTGTTCTTATTTTTAATTCCCGATGTTTCGGGTAATTTAATTTTATTATAAGGGAGATATTTGCCTTAGTTGCCACGCTTGGCAGGCGGGTTGGCAATCGCAGTTTTTAATTTTTTATTAAAGTTGGAAAAATTTACTTTGCCAATATCCACTCAATAAAATAAAATGATGTGTCTTACCTAGTTTGAAAAGCACCTCCCGCCCTCCCTCAATTGCGTGCACTATCCCCATCACCATTAATCACAGTACCACTACTCCCACCACCACTACACTAGGAAAGACACACCACCGACGACAATACGACACGTGTTTCGCCTCTACACGAGGCATCTTCGGGTGTAGTAGACTCTACGGTAGCTGACTGCTCAGTGAGAAGCGAGCCAAAAACAGCTGCTATTTAAATATTTTAAAAGCGAGCCAAAAACAGCTGCTATTTAAATATTTTAAATACGATACATTCGAAACACGTGTCGTATTGTCGTCGGTGGTGTGTCTTTCCTAGTGTAGTGGTGAGGGGGTAGTGCAAGCAATTGAGGGAGGGCGGGAGGTGCTCTTCAAACTAGGTACGACACATCATTTTATTTTATTGAGCGGATATTGGCAAAGTAAATTTTTCCAACTTTAATATAATGGATTTCCGCAAAGTGACGCCTGATTCTATTAATTATTTAATTTTTTAGTTGTAATTAGGAAGATGCTGCTGTCCAGTCTTATGTCGTTGTATGTCGTTACTTACGACACGCACGGAATGAATTGGGGTAGTAGATATTTTAAATCGCCACTATATGGTTAAGACACGGTATCGTAACTGAGGACGAAATGTCAGGAAGAAGTTGTGGTGTCTGTCGCAAATTGTGTAGTAACCATCTCCTTTATGTAGGTTGTAAAATATACAGACAGATGACGCCATACTGATTACCCATTAACCTGCCAAGCGTGACGATCATGGATTATTCCGACTAATAGGCAATAGGATGATGTGAGAGGAATTGAAAAAATTGCGTAAATGTTACTAATCTAGCATATCAGTAGAAAGAATCTCATCTATAATAAATATAGTGGGATGAACATCATAGACGCGTTTCGCAAGCCATCTCGATTCGCTTGCGTGTGTAAGGTTTTGGCAATAATAGTACCTTACCTGCTGCTAACAATAGTTAAAGTTAGGATTCATTATATCTTTTAAAGTAATAACATCTTTTTCGGATCGAATTTTTGTACCAGTTAGGACAATGAGTTTTTGCCACCTGGCAAGCCAACTCAAATATTTGATTGATTGAGCCGGGCTCGTGTCTAAGCGCGTATTTTGCGTATGGGCAGAAATTAAATATTATTCGAGCCACCCGAGCTCTTTGAAGAATCTTAGTAATTTCTTTACATTACCAATAATCTCGGGGAGCGACCTCGGTGATCCGAGGTATTTACAATTATGATATATGTATATCAGAACTATGAGGCAAAACGTGGGCCGTTTCCTCATGCTCCATGCAAGCTCTCCACAGAGGCTATCTGTAACACGTGAAGCAAAGAGAAGCTTGTTAAATAAACCTTGTCTTATGACACTGGTGACCAGTAAACTTAATTTTTTTTATTTAATGTTCGCGCTGTGGTAGTACATGACTAAGTGTATTAGATCAACCCGAGTTCGGTCCCTGCAATGTGCGGTGATATTGTTAATTGCAATTTTAATTCCCAAGTTATCATGTGCTCAAGCATGTCTACAAGCATTTGTGTGATGACTTTATTATTGTATCCTTTTTAACATGAGGGACCACTCACAGATAATTCCATGTTGCGGCTGGAACCTGGCTGAAACTCCACAGTGTTCCTGTCTTCGTCCTTTCTCGAGGCTACATGAATTCTATTGCGCATTACCGTGGTGCCTACGGCGGTGGCCCGGGTGGCGGTAGAAAGTGGAGACGAAGTTCTCCACTCCTTCACGTCTTCCTTATAGGGTGACAGATCACGCTCGTGTTCACCAATTAGGCCTCAATTATGAGGCTAATACTCAATAGTCGTATTGGGTCTCCCTGATTGGGATTGAGATTAGATAAATAATTGAAAGTACCTTGTGCACAGAACTCTTAAACCAGCGTGGCTGAAGAGTTCTCAAGTAAGAGAGTCAAAGTAAAATACAAAGTCAAAATACTTAAGCTCTTATGAACATAAAATGTGCACCTGTTCTCAAAAAGTAGACCTCTGAGAAGAATCGGCATAGTATCTAGCTGTGATTTTAGTGTTTAATTTTTTTAAAGGCCATTTATTGTACAGTTTGTTTTTATTTTTTTGGGTTTCTCTGTAATTGTTACTAACAAACAAAACATTGTCATCAACATTTGTGTTTCCATCCAATTATAATGTGGGTGTCTTCAAGGCAAGGGTGTTTTTTTTTAGCTAAGTACGCTTTACTATCTTCGGCTGCCATATATAAAATCCTAGTCAAGATAATAACGTTAGTTGGATAAACTATGCAGTAACAATTTTCTATAGATATTGTATTCACCCATGGTAATCACAAAAGATGATGCGATTGATTGTTATAAACTAAGCAAATAAAACAATTTAAACAACACTTTGTGGTCGACAGATGTTCGAAGGCAACCAAGATGGTAATACGGTGAAAAAGAATGAGTTTGAAGTGCCTATTATAGCCCAGTATATAAGGATAAACCCCATGCGATGGCGTGACAAGATATCTATGCGTGTGGAGCTCTATGGTTGCGACTATGGTGAGTTATTGATTTCTGTATTTTTTTTTACTTCATTCTAATAAATCAATTTCTGAAGTAAGATGCAAATGTTTTGGATATTCCTTTCTGGTTTTGCATCAAATTGCTCTGCAAATCATAAACGAGAGGCGATTGATAAATCCGCAGCCTAAGGCATTAAAAGAAGGAAAATTATGAGTATTTTATTTTTCAATATAGTCTCTCTTATTTCGCTTGCGAAATACATTTTCCATATCATCTGGCGGATAAGGCTTTCAAACCGCCAAAAAATATTCCTTTGCCCGGAAAATGAATTTTGATTGATTTTGAATGAACAGCCGCCTTAATTTTATTGTCATCGACAAATCTACGACCTCGTAAATCCTTTTTCAAATTAGAAAAAAGGAAATAGTCGCTGGAAGCCAGGTATGGACTAGAGGGTGGGTGATCAATTTCCGGGAAGCCTGTGTCCTTCAGGCTGCCCCTCGAAACCCGCGTCGTGTGGACAGGCGCATTTTCTTGCAAAAACAGCACTCTGCACGCTAACTCCTACGTCGCTTCTATACGACTGCCTCTGGGGCGTGAGCCAATAAATATGCGTAATATTGACCATTCATAGTAGTCCCCTTTGTTCATAAGCTTTGATGCCGACTTTTGAACGTTGAATTTCTTCGGCGGCCTTTCTCCTTTTTTCATCCATTGCATGGACTCCTCTTTGAATTCCGGATTGTATTGGAAAACCCAGATTTCATCTACTACGGTTACAAATCAAAATGCAGATGCGTTGTCACCCGTGAGGACTAAGATGTAATGCCTCTTTTCCAGTAAAAGGGTCTCCGGTTCTCTACACTCACCATACGAAACACAGCGGCATTAAGCTGCTATTTCACGCTGGTATTCTGTGAGAGCGTGGTCCTTCCCGGTCGAGCCGACCCATTCGTGCTACAACTATACAATTAATATAGCTGCAGCATGGCTCTACCACGTATAGATGATAATATGACTGTCGGTTTTACCCAGCACGGAAGTCAATGACAAAATAGCGTTTCGTTCCACGGTGTCTTTGAACCATGTTATATGATATAAGCTAACACTTTTAGAAATAGGATAAAAATCTCAGTGCTATCCCTTTTAAGTAATAAATATATAATATACAAATAAGTACAAATATAATATGTATATAATAAGTTATCTTGGTAAAAAAATACATTTTTCTTTTAATAGAAACTGCAAAAATGATTCATTACACGCATTTTTCCCCATGTTACATTAACCAGAACACGGAATATCAAAACCACTCATTTTTTTAGATTTCTTGATTCCGTTTAGATATTCATAAAATGTATAGGGCATTTATTATAATAAATTGGTAACTTTTTTTTGTATGTAATACCATTAAGGGTCGTTAAAATTTCTAGTGGGCCCAAAAACGACTGACTCCTTTAGTTCAGTAAAAAAGAAAAAACCTCCGACTGCATAAAAAATAATTTACCGGAATGAAAAAAAAAAACAAGCTCTATAATCTATAGGATTTCATTTAAGCAATATAGAATAGAATGCACATGCTATGTTTTTAAATTTAATAATAAAACATACTATAATAGTCATGGGAACTTTGTTTTGAAGATATTTGGTATCAAACAATATAACAAATGTACTGCCCTTATGTTAAACATACTTTATTGTACACTGCCCTCCAAAAATCGACCCACCCGTTAATTTTGAGTAACAAAGTTGTTATCTTAAGTAATTAACATCTGAGTACCCACTTGACATTGATTTAGAGGAATACAAGTGCTATTGTGGGTATTTGTAACATTTTAAGCGCACTGATAAAAATTGTCGACTTTTGCATAGAGTGCAAGGTTAGTTTATTTCGGACTTTTGACGCGTAATATTCTTGGTTCTGTGCATCGTAGTGACTTAATCTTTTAATTCTTTGTTGGAGCAGACATATCGTTACTTTTAACCATAAAATATGGATACCACTGAAGCAGAAGCCGCTCAAGTGGTAGCTCTCGTTCGTGAAGAGCTAAGTCAGCGAAATGTGGCAAGGAGATTAAATTTGAGTAGATCAGCAGTGCGTAGAGTTTTTAAACGATACTTAGAGACGGGAGAGTACGCCTCACAAACACGACGGATGACCGTTTTATTGCCTTGACTTCTTTGCGAAATCGGTATCTTTCTGCTGTTGATGTTCAGGGTAGGCTGAGGGAAACTCGTCGAGTGTCTGTAAGTGAAAATACGGTGAGAAGAAGACTTCGGGAGCAAAACCTGACACCACACAAGCCAGCGACGGGACCAAGACTCACTGCATTTCATCGGCAAGCAAGGTTAGAATTTGCTAGGCAACACGTGCAATGGAATCTTGGTCAATGGGAGACAGTTCTCTTCAGCGATGAAAGCCGAATGAGCCTTGTAGGCTCTGATGGACGTCGTAACGTTATGCGAAGACCAGGAGAACGTAATGTTCGGTGTTGCATAAGAGAAACAGTCCGGTTTGGTGGAGGCTCTACAATGTTTTAGGGTGGCATATCTTTAACCGGATGTACTGAGTTGGTTTTCTTTCGCAATCGTGCAGTTAATGCTGAAAGTTACATTACGGAAATTTTGGGGACAATTTTCAACTCATGCATGATAACGCAAGACCGCACGTCGCTAGAATTGTAACTGGATATCTTTATGAGGTCGGAATTCCAGTTATGCAGTGGCTAGCTAATAGTCCGGACTTAAATCCCATCGAGCATCTCTGGGACCAAATAAAAAGAAAGGTTAGAGCCCGAAATCCAGTTCCCGAGACGTTGGATCAACTGAAAGCCGCCTTAACAGAAGAATGGCAACAGACACCCCAAGAAGACATAAAAAAGCTGATCCGTTCCCTTAATAGGCGTATGCAGGCGGTGATAAAAGCAAGAGAAGGAAACACCCCATATTAGAGTAAGGTTTACATTTTTTTAAATATCAAAAAATGTAAATATCGATCTTCACAGTAAAATCGTAAATTTTGTAAAATGTTATAGTTTCAATGTCTCATCACATTTGTATGTAAAATATCCCGTTTCACGCGCCGTTTTTTAGTTTTTTTACAACCCTATAATTGCATTATTACATTATCAAGATAAAAAATATCTATCGATTGTGGTAAAAACCCATAGGACACTTTTTTGCGAAAAAACGTAGGTGGTTCGATTTTTTTGGAGGCCAGTGTAGTTTGTATCCAAATGATGGCATACAATTATTTATAATATATACAGACTATCCCACGACTATGCCACATGAAGGGAAAGTACTTTAAATATTATACATAGGAAATTTTGCTTTGCTGAGACTTTATTTTATTTTTAAAGTTAAGCAATTGTATATTCAAATATTTAAAAAGTTTCTTATCTCATCTGGGAATTGAATCAACCAAACTGAAAAAAAAAACAGCCTGTACTTTTATGATGTCAATTGAGAGAGACGAGAAGGAATTACCATCTAAGTAACATAGTATCTTGAATAAAAGGTACGCTATATAATTTAACAATAAAAACAAACATGTAACTGAGAGTAAAATTCAATATCAATTAAAAATGTTATTATATTTTTGGCAATGTATCTACAATTTTTTTAATGTCATTTCTCAAACTTTTGATTATTTCGCAGCCTGTTGATTTTTTTAAATTAGGTAATTTTAACTCTTTCTTACTGTTATACTGCGTCTTCTATAATAAATCTTCTACGTATCTGACGTGCATTTTGTTTACAATAAAACAGGGATGGATAGATAGGTTTCTCTAGATAGAAGAACTCTGAAGATGCTTCGGTAATATTTTGTGATCTTTTTAAGACTTTAGACTGTGTTCACCAAGAGATATTAATCATGAAGCTACATCATTATGGTCTAAAACTTATTACATCATATTTAAATAATAAAACATAAACAGTTGTTATTAATGTGAGTAGTTCTTCCGCGTCGGCTCAATTCTTGGTCTTGGCCCTTCCTGTTCTTTTTTCGTCTTGTTTTATTTAAAGTATTGATATTGATGTACATTCTGTAAATAACAGTTCTGTGAACAGCACTATCTAGTTATACCAATTATGGGCCTTCTTTTGAGTTTCTTTATGGGGCAATGTATAAAGTTTAACAACAAAGTCCCACAAATGATTTAACCAGATTTGATAATGAATGTTGGTAAATATTATTTAATATCAATATACATTAACCATTTATTTATTGTTAATCCAGTTGCCGACACGCTATACTTCAATGGTTCGTCATTAGTGAAAATGGATCTTCTTCGCGATCCGATTTCGGCGTCCCGTGAGACGATCCGTTTCCGCTTCAAGACCAGCGCGGCGTCTGGAGCGCTGCTGTACTCTCGCGGGACGCAGGGCGATTATGTGGCCTTGCAGCTGCGGGACAATCGGCTTGTGTACAACATAGACTTGGGTGAGTTGTGGTACATTGCCTAAAGTATTGACTCAGATAGGAATGATGGACAAGTCCTTTCCCCTTCAAGACATCCATTACACTATCCCTTCCTAAAGTGAAAAAAGTAAAGTGACAGCTTTATATCCAGCCGATTTATATCCGTCAAAGTTGGATTTACCTAGTCGGACAATTTGTCCTAGATAAACATATTCGTCAACAACTTCGAGCATAGCGTTCCCAACAACCGCCTTTATTAATTAGTTATTTTTGTTTACCTATTGTAAATTTGTATATTTTTAATAATTCTTCGTTTTCATTAATCAGGTTCAGGCACGGCAACCTCTATGTCTGTGGGTAGTTTGCTAGACGACAACATTTGGCACGATGTGGTCATATCGCGCCATCGCAGGGACATGATTTTCTCCGTGGACCGCGTCGTGGTGACTGGCAGGATCAAAGGCGAATTCTCCAGGCTCAATCTGAATAGAGCTGTAAGTTGACATTTGCATTTTAATGTGTTTTAGGCTTACTTTATTTTATACTAGCGATCCGCCTCAGTTTCGTCTGGAAAGGATATACTAATATGGCGTTATTTAAATTTAAGACTATTTATTTAGTATATACTTAGTTTCTTTATTTATATATATAGATGTACTCTCATAGTAATGTCAGTCGTAACGTTATCAACACTATTAAAACAGCACTTAAAATTGACCTATAGAAGAGAGGTCATTGATAAAAGACGCAAAGATAAAGTAAGTGAAACTAACATTAGAATAAGGCATTCTATCACGCATAGACTTTTTAAATTTCTTGGCCCTTTTCTGTATAATCAAGTCAATGCAATTTTGTACTTGTACCTATTAAAAATGGCATATTGTAAAAAAGTAATTCAACCATGGTTACAAAATTTGTCATACGATGATACTGAAAATTTGCTGATTGTTTTAAGTTAATTTATAATAATATATTTTACAAAAATTAACCCTAATTAGTTGGTATGTTTATATACGAAGCAGAAAATATTTGTCAGTGTATCTATTTAGCACATACACCTGAGATACAGTTTTATCCTAGTTCAGGTACCTGTTATTGTAGACTATTTTAGATTAAGGCATTGTTTTTAATTGTACAGTTTATCGAAAAAAAAAAAAATTAATTTAAATTAAATTTAAATTGAACAAAATCATTTCATCTGTAGTATTTTCCTAATATCTATTACTGGGTATGAAACAGTGAATAAATTATCATTCTTTCTATCTCAATGATCAATTACAATAACAGTTTTCTTTTGTTCTTCAAGCTGTACATCGGTGGCGTACCAAACTTCCAAGAGGGCCTAGTTGTGAACCAGAACTTTACAGGCTGCATCGAAAATCTGTATCTAAATGCGACCAATGTCATTCAGGACCTAAAGCAGGGTTATGAGTCTGGAGAGCCATTTAAGTTCCAGAAGGTCAAAACTCTCTATGCTTGTCCAGTAAGTACTGATAGTAATAAACTACCAATCTTTTAATAACATTTAATGTACCATCTGGTCTATCAGATGTTGTTTTATCCTTTCTGGTTGGTGGTGCAATTAGTTTCACTATGAATTATTCACTCTAGACTTTTTACACTGTTAGTATACAATTTATTACTAACTCGACCACAGCGCCATCTGTCGGGTCATAATTTTGTGATTTACTTTTTTCCCATTAAACCAACATCATTTTGGTCTAGAAAAATATAATTTGTTAATAACTTGACTATATAGCGTCACCTATCGGATGCTAGCACATAAGAACCTCGACAAAGCAAATAAATTCTATGATAGTTCTTGCAATTCACGAAGTCGAGCGGACTTTACTCGTGATTGAACGTGTGCATGCACATTGCGACAGTGTGCTTGTCTGACGGAGCGATCAGTTGCGAGCTTGCTGCCGCTAATCATACCCACTTTTGGTCTCACGCACACTTTGACACGTATACAGACGTGTAAGTGTTTACCACAAGTAAAGCCCGCTTGCCTTTGTGAGTTGCAAGAACTAGAATAAGACTACAATCGGTTTAGTAGTTCAGGAGTGACACAATCTCTAAGGGACGCACCAACATATTGTTATTGGTGCGTTCCTTAGAGATTGATTTTCCCAACAATACTATAACCATGAAAAGTCCATTTTTAAACATAGGTCTCACCCATAGATTGCCTCATAGGGTGGACATTTTCCAAAGTTGCCACGCTTGGCATGCGGTTTGGCAACAGCAGTATTATTTTTATTTTGTAGTTGTTATTAGGAAGACGCTGCTGTCCATCTCCTGGTTTATTTCCCTCTATCGCCTCTTACAAACACCCACGGGACGATATGGGATAGTGTGGATATTCTTACACCGCCATTACACGGTGACAACATAACACAACAATATTATAAAGAATATATTAAATTGCTATCACTCTTGGGTTGGAATTCAGAGTTTGTATGTAATATATATGTCGGTTTGTTCCGTGCAGGAGCCAGCAGTGGTGCCAATTACGTTCCTTAAAGCGGGCTCGTACGCGAAGCTGCGGGGCTATTCTGGAGGCAATACGCTCAACGTCTCGTTAGAGTTCCGCACATACGAGAACCATGCCATGCTTATATACCACAAGTTCAAGTCTGAGGGATATGTCAAGGTAAGGAACTCATATTGTAACTTTGCCTATGTCTTTTATCGTTTAAAGAATTCAAATTCTCAGTAGCAGTCTAGAATCAGGAAGATAATGGCGTTTCGGCTTCGTGTCTCGTAAAGCAAGTAAAGTCGTTGAGTGAGGGAATAGAGAAATAATAAGTGGAATGGATAAAAAAGCTCCTTACCATTCTAGGTCTTATAATTGAAACTTTACCGTTATATCAACATTTTCCTTAATATTATTAACTTCCATCGGATGACGCGTGTGTGGTGAGATGTGGTGTTCTCGCAGTTCCGGTCAAGCAGAGCCACTCGTATCGCAGCGTGCCTGTAATATATGTAGTATTTTTATCTCATGTTAGTCTTACTTGTAGTGTAAGTACATATGAACATTGTTTTAGTGTGTATATGCTCTAGAGTTAAGAATTATATTGAATATTGTCAGAACAGAAATTAAATAGAGAAATGTTTGCAGTGAAATAAGAAAATAATGAATGTGCCCTTAGCTAATTAGAAAAGTAAGGCTTTTCCGCGTTCGCGTTATAAAACCATATACAGGATGATTTTGCAATATACGCCCAAATTTGTAGACAAGGTTCAGAATAAGTAATATAGGCGAATGGTGAAGAAAAATTAATTAAAAAAATCTGAAACATTCTGTCCTTTTTATTTTTTAAATTCAGAATGTGTGGTAATGGATTATTTTGACTGATTGTAATTCATAAATATCTAACGCCTAATATTTTACTACGCACGTACACATTTGAAACGGTCGCTCGGTCGGCAAAAACGTTGTGAATTGAATCGCACACAGAAGCGCGCGTCGTAGAAGTAGCTGATGCCCGTAAATGACATTCAATTTGGGATAATTTCAAATAAAAGTAGAAGCCTTATTTACTCGTATTTTCAAGTGCAATAACGGTATATAATTATTAATATATTTGAACTTAAATATAAAATTTGGATAATCTGAAAAATAACCATGTAGTGGTGGTGTAAGAATATCCACTACCCAATGTCGTGCCGTGGGGTCGTAAAAGCTAACAGAGTGAAATGAAACAGGATATGGAAATAATATAAATGCTCAATATTTTGATTAATATTATCTAGTTAATAAATTAAATGCTTTTCTATTACATGTAAAATAGTCCTCACATTCAAGTATTTCAAACTTTCAATACCAGTATAGATTGTTAATAAGTAGAAAATGCTTATTTGCGTAATACACAATTCGCGTTCGGTTATAAAGATTCTGTCGTCGATTTGTTCGTTTGTTCCGGATCGTTCAAAAATGATTGTTACGACAGCCAGTTGCGTGCTGCATTACGTTGCGCAAGAATGTTTTCGAAGATAAGTGTCAATGGCCTCTGTCAAGTTGATAAAATGTGGAGGCAAAAAATAGACAACGCTTGTTTATACTTTGATCTTGTTGAACTATTGGACTATGTTGTAGGAGTGGTCGTTACAAAACGTAACCAGTTATTGAAACTATCTATTCATACAATAGCGGGTAGCGGGTTATTGCAGTCCAACGAAACTATCTATTACAGTAGACGTTTTACTCAGTAACACGATTCACGTTTCATGAACGAGCGATCAGAACGAAATGTAACAAATCGTTTATTCGGCTATTTTCGGGACGCATCGGCAACGGCTTCGGCCAGCTTCAGATGCAAAATTGACCTTGGTGACAAGCGCGCGTGCCGGTTAGTCGTATCAGTGAATTTTAGGATATTTACTGATGTTTATTGCCTGTTTGTTTAGTTGAGTTTATAGTAAAGAAAATAAAAATTAGTTAACTAAGTGAATTGTGTGTGAGTGTATATACTATAAGTAAGTAAGTTTATGTAACATTTAAATATTTTTGATTTTGACTATCAAGTTTTTTTTGTTCAGACTTTTTAATTGATTAGACGAGAACTGTTTTGATTTTCAAAATGTCGCGAAAACCCAGTGAAGTATGGACTAATTTTGATAAAAAATGCTCCTGGAGTTACAGCACATGAGTAAAGAAACCGTACCGTACAGAGGCAAAGCTTCATACAACCGCGCTATAACAGTTACACTACTACAAGCTTGAGGTGCGTGTGTGCGTGAGCACTGGTGACTCGTCACGTACAGACAGAAACTGCTTTAAACCAGCTCGGCCAGTGCTCAAACTCAGGGTGATGTAAAAAGTAATAAGTGTCTAATTTAACTAATTTTGTTTTTTAAAGAATAATTCGTATCAAATGAAATATAAAAAAGTGTAAATATGGTTTACTAATACCTACGTAGATTTAAATCTTATCGAGGTTGCCAAAAGAGATACCGCTGGTTTCGTAAATAAAATTGATAACTTGTTTGATTTATTAAACTGAAATACACTGCGATCTCCTAATAAATATAAAAGAGCTTTTCGAGGCGATAGTTATTAAATTGAGTTTTTAGAACAAATGCTAACATTTTTCAGCAAAAAATTAATAAGAAGCGATAGGCAGAAAGACGTTACAAATAGCATGAATTTCATTCACAAAATCTTTATTTAAGAAGAATTAAAATCAGAAGAAATTAAATGTATATTTACGAGACGTCTCAATCAAAATTGTATCGAAAATTTCTTTGGTAAAGTCAGACAGGCGGTGGTAACTACCAAAAATCAACATGTAGACAAGTTAGTATTGCCTTCAATAAGATGTTTATAACCAATATCTTAAGGAAACCTGAAAATACTAATTGTGAATACGATTTCGATATGTTACTTATGAAACCAGACGACTGTCGTATTTTTAATACATCATCAACGCAACCTAACGATGTTACTGCCCCTGTGTTAACAGTAGGAACAAGTGATTATCGATTTGATTTACCAGAAAAATATGGTTTAGTCTATGTATCGGGATATTTGTATAAAAAATGTTGTCTCGAACACCACAAATGTGAGAAAATAAAATTATACGTTAATAGATCTGAACAACCTATAAATATGGGAAAATATTCTTTTTTCAGCCATTACAGGGATTTTAATCAAAAAATGTTCAATCCGGTTCTTAAATAATACCTCCTGACAATTTTATCGCGTTTATTGAATTGCTTGAGCAAAAATTTCGCGAATATTTTGACTTTGAAAAAAACGTTGTAAATATTGGTAATGAAATATTAAAACGTGCAAGATTGTATATTTGTTATGCCATGTTAATGCTTTCCAATAAATTATTTGAAAAAACTTTACATTAGATTTAGAATTTACGATTTAATTAAAAAATGTTGAAACCACAACAAATTGTTGCAGAACAAAAATTATAAAAGTAAAATATTTAGAATACGTAGTTTGTAAAAATATATTATATTTTAAGTATCTATTAAAAGGCTGATAAACGTTTTGTTTATTTAATTTTATCCTCCTCTGCCAACCCTACCAAAATAGGTAAAAAATTTGACAGCTCCTTAGAAGCTTTGCCTCTGTACAGATTCTTTACTCATGTGGTTGCAGTGCGTAAATATTGGATTCAAAATAGGTATATCATTTAAATCTACAAAGGGTAACCTAGGAGCTCATTTAAAATGATCTCACGCTTTAATTTATTTGGCGAGTACCGAATTAGAAATAAAAAATAAAAGACAAGTACCAAATTAGGAAATAAAAAAAATGTATTAAGAAATCATATTAAATATGCAGATTTTTAAATGCGCCGGAAAAAAAGAATTTCATACAAAACTTTTCTGCTTGTCTTAAGCCTTAAGTTAAAGCTTAAAGGATAATCGCGCAAATCTATTTCTGTATTACATAATTTGCGTTACTCGTTTCTAAAACGAAATCTAAGTACGCAAACGAATATGCGTGGCTAAGCGCTACTGAAATCGGATTAATATCGGTTTGCGTTCGAATCCAAAAACGCCCATGACCACTAAAAAGCCGCTACTACCCACCACTATATGTTGCACAAATTTAGGTACTATAGAGGTTACAATAAATCACTGTACGTCATCTGTATCCTTCAATTTAATTATTTGATTTGTGACTATACACTTTACTGGTGAGACAAATGATAGCGTGTGTTTAAATCGCACAGCGCCATCTACATTTCTTTATTGCTACTAATTAATATGGTCTTAAACAACGCTTAAACTTTTGATACCATATTGTTATCGAATCACGAGTGTTCTAGTACCGTCCGCGGTTGCGTGCGTCTGAACAAGTTGTGCTTGACGTATGTGTAAGATGTGTGTATGACGTGTGCGGTGCGCAGGTGTACCTGGAGGAGGGGCGGGTGCGCGTGGACCTGTACGCGGGCGCGGGCGGCGGCGTGGGCGCGGGTCGCGTGAAGCTGGACAACTTCCCGCGGCGCCACAACGACGGCCGCTGGCACACGCTCATGCTCACGCTGCGGCGCGACCAGCTCGTGCTGGCCCTCGACGCCACGCCCGTGCGCACGCTCAAGCGCATCGACTTCATCACCGGACCCTACTACTATATTGCAGGTTACTTCAGTAATGCCACTTATGTATAGTTTATATTTAATTACAAAACTACATTTCAAAGAAATTGTCGTTAACGGTCATACTAGTATAAACTGTGTTACAGCCGTCAGCGTCTTCTATCCCGAGTTGTACAAAACAAAGAAGCATATAATTTCGCTTTAAAATTACAATATTATTTTTGTATTTTTTATTATTGTAGAATACTAAATAAGTTTAAAATAAATATTGCAGTAGTAATAAATAATAATAAACGGCAACTCGCAAATTTATACCGAGGCACAATGATCTGCTGCGATCTTACGGCTATTTGTACCTTGTGGCAACATTGTAAACAATAACGCGCTGCTAGTCTGTGGCATAAAAAATAAAAAGAAGAGGGTGGGAAGCCGTAAAGGCCGTACATTTCTTTGTATTATCGTGATGTCAATATTTCTACAAAAAAACCTTTGTACCAAACGTGTACAATCCAAGTGTCTTGTGCTGTGTCTTCTAAAAAACTGGTTGCCAACCCTCCTGCCAAGCATGGTAACTTTGAAAAATGCCCCTTTGAGGCTATTCATGGGACAAGTCTATGCTCAGCAGTGAACTTTTGTAGGCTATAATGAAATACATATGGCATATCATCAGGTGGACCGTAAATTCATTTCTCACTTCGGTTTTACTTGTATAATAAAAACATAGAGATAGGTAACTAAAAATAATTTAAAAAAATCTAACAATTTTTTTATGGATACATGAATACATTATAAAGGGCTGTGATGTTCAAGCCTAATTTGCTACCTTAAACCATTAGTGAATTTTCATTACGTTACATAAATCACATGTGTTATTAGCAAAATTTTTAGTTATGTTTATTAAATTATATTTAAATAACCCTATAAATTTCTTGTGTTTGGGTTAAAAAATGTTACACCGTCTCAAGTAGTAGGTTCTTATAGATTCTAAAATATTTTGTTACTTCAGGAGGAAAATCACCTCCCCGTGGATTCATCGGCTGCATGCGGAAGATCGCCGTGGACGGCAACTATAGACAGCCCACCGACTGGACACAGGAGGAGTACTGCTGCCCGAATGAAGTGGTCTTTGATGCTTGTCAAATGATTGACAGGTATTTATTACATCAATATAATTGCAGTGACCCCTAATGAGTGAAACTCAGTGACTCCTAAATTAATTGTTTCCATTTTAGTAACAAATGGCAAATATTTTACCGTAACATTGTATTAAAGTAAAAGGTGGATAAAGTTTTTCAGATATTATGTGTTTTTATGTTTGTGTTTGTTCGGATATCTGTTCACATACTAGTATATTGTTACAAATACTCAAACGCTGCTCAATTTTAAGATGCTCATTTTTGAGTATTTGGCCATTAGAATCTTAATCTTATTTTAATTTATCACATTATCATAACATTTATGAGTGTTTTTGGATAAGATTATTATTTCGCAGTTTATTTTTTTAAACAGATGCCAATTTTAAGATAAAAAAATTATGTAATTCTTTAATACACATGGGATACAAAATTTCCATTTTGTGTTGTATAATATGTTGATTGAAATCTCTCAATGAACTAACATAATATATCACTGCTCGAACTATTCGAAACGGACGGATCGGTCTACAGAAAAAAACAGCTGCCGTGGTTCGCTACGCCAAATGCCAAGTGCACCCCTTTTTTGTCATATTCTGCAACATTTTTCTAGTTGTTATGAATTGAGAGAATATAATAGTGAAGCGTGTGGCCTTCGGTCCTGGACTGTAAAGGAATGCTGGTTGAGAGAAAGGGCGTTCGTTGAATAAATTGCACGCCTACCTTGTTACCTCCGTAGGTCTCTCGTAGGTCTCGTAGGTCTTCCATGCTCCGGAGACAGGTTTCGCCAAGGTACAGTCGAGCTAACGCTCTTCCTTTCTTTTACGAACACAAAACTTCACTAATTTGATTATATTAGGTCTTTACCTACGAAACTGCCGTTTTTTATGAAACGAGTTAACGTAATTTTTTTTCTATATTTTTTATTTCTATTAATCAAAGTAATCACCCATGCCATCGATGCATCTTTGTCAACACAGTGTTGTGTCTCACAGAATACCAGCGTAAAATAGCAGCTTAATGCTGCTGTGTTTCGTATGGTGAGTGTAGAGAACCGGAGACCCTTTTTACTGGAAAAGGGGCATTCCATCTTAGTCCTCACGGGTGACAACGCATCTGCATTTTGATTCTTTATTGAGGATAGATGTCTATGGGTCACAGCAACCACTTACCATCAAGTGGACTGTGTGTTCGTTTGTCACCCTATCCTATAAAAAAGAAAGAAAAAAAAGAAAACAGTGGCAATTAATTGATGCCCTTCTTGAAGAAATTAGCTAGACGGGAGGCAACAAATTCTTAAAATGCATTTGGTACTGCCTCTAGGGAATTGAATTTTTTGGAACGACGGTACTCATATTCCATAATTAATCGAGTTTTTGACGTATCCATGATGAAAAAGATTCAAATGCGATGAAAACATAAACTAATCAATAAATTAATGACTAATTTTTAAAAAAGAGTTCCATGTTTTTAAAATAAAATTAATTTGAAATTAGAATTCTTAGCCAAACAAAAAATTTTGATTTGAAATGGCCAGTACTGCAGAACGACAATTTCATAGGTAAAGAACAAAGACCTATTATAAAAAACAAAAACTTAAAATAGCAGGAAACGGTGTAGCTTTTAAATTTTTGAAATATTAAAATTTAACTGCACAGCTCCCTTACCCGGTTTCAACACACATTAGGCAAAAATGTTTGTTAGTAATAAAGTTGTGTTGTTTCAGATGCAACCCGAACCCATGCGAGCACGGCGGCACGTGTACGCAGACGGCGGACGAGTTCACGTGCAACTGCCAGGGCACGGGCTACGCCGGCGCGGTCTGCCACACCTGTAAGTGCTCTCTGCCGCTACTACATCCACTGCTACACCATAGCTTACCACTCGGACTGCATGCTTACAGAGTCTAATCAAGTCATATGTTCAAATACTGATGTATTTGACTACTACACCACAAGTACTAAACTTGATATCCAGAAAAACGGACGGACAGCGGAGGCTTAGTAATAGGATCCCGTTGGTTACCCTTCGGGTACGGAACCCTAAATAACCGGCCAAGTGCGAGTCGGACTCGCGCATGAAGGGTTCCGTACCATCGTAATACACGTTTCTAGTAGGGGACCCCCTTTTAATTTTTAATTTATTTTAATTTTTATTATTTGGTGTTATAGCGGCAACAGAAATACACGTTCTGTGAAAATTCAACTGTCTACCTATTACGGATCATGAGATACAGCCCGCTGACAGACAGACGGACGGACAGCGGAGGCTTAGTAATAAGGTTCCGTTGGTTATACTTTGGTTGCAGAACCCTAAAAAGCATCCGATTATTCAAAAGTTCTAGCCGTGGTTGACAATCGTTTTTGCATTAAATCACAAAAATGGTTTTCGGTCGTGTATTGTCGCACTGCATTCAAAAGTTGATCACAATAGATGCCAGCGGAACTATTTTATGATTTTAATTTAACATACGAGGTGGATTCAAAGTGCAAGGTATTTGGTACTGCAGTTGCAATTATAAAAAATACCGTAACAAAAATACTGGAGGTAATTTCCGAACCAGTGGTAAATAAAAAATGACTTTCAATAAGTATTATGTAATAATCTACATTGAATAAAAATATTCTATTCTATTCTATTGACGCAATTGACCCTCCCTGTGTTTCTAGAGATCTACATTCATTAGTGTATTGCTTGCAAGTTGATAATTGTAAAAGGAAAATGACAGTTGTTTGAGAAGTGTGCTGATGAATCTAAGCTGTGTTGTAAAGCTAGTGTGCTGATCTTTAAATGCCGGGCTTACCTTGTTTGGTAGAAATGGAGCATATAAAGTCAAAGTTGAGGGAGTGACAAATAAACTTTACTTGGTATTAAGTGGTTGCTGCAGTCAATTTCAAATAAAGGGGCTTCTACGTTTCCTGCGGCGCCACGATATCGCATAGATCTCGACGAGATACGCCGAAAAGTAAGAATAAAATTTTCGATAACTCGCTTAGTTTCCGAGATATCGATACTTAAAAATCGAATACTAAAACCGAATGAGTACGCCCCGACTTTACGTAGTCTTGTCTACTCTACTCCTAGAGTGTTTTTAAAGCCGCAGGCGCGGAGGGAGAGCAACCCCGCATTTAGTTAACGGAGATGTCAGCATTTTTTTTAAATTGACGTCGATTTTGATGAGTAAGGCTGTACGTTTGTCTGTTTTTAATTAGGGCATGCAAAAGTTTTAATACTATGGCATAATTAGACACAGATTTATTTAACACCAGTGTATGTAAGTTTTGCAATATGATAAAATAAAATATAATCAAAATAAAATAAAATTCGTGGTGTATGATTGTATTGTTCTGTGGGCAGCGATCCACCCGCTGTCGTGCCAGGCGTACAAGAACGCGCAGGCCGTGTCGCGCTCCGCCGACGTGCTGCTCCACGTGGACGGCTCGGGCCCGCTGCCCGCCTTCCCCGCCACCTGCCGCTTCTACTGTGAGTACACGCACACGTACACACGCACACACGTACACACGCACACACGCGCGCCGCTACGTGCTGCTCCACGTGGACGGCTCGGGCCCGCTGCCCGCCTTCCCCGCCACCTGCCGCTTCTACTGTGAGTACACACGCATACACACGCACACACGTACACACGTACACACGCGTGCCGCTACGTGCTGTTTGACGTGGACGGGCCCGCTGCCCGCCCATATAGCTAAAATAGCAATTTTTTTCGTTTTACTGAAGATTACGACTTCGAGTTATCGAGATTCCACTGCAATTGAAGTCATCCCCACAGCTGACGGGCGCGTGCTGACCGCCATCCACCACTCGGCGACGGAGAGCTCGCAGGTGGACGGCTACCAGGAGCCGGGCAGCTTCCGCCAGGACATCAGCTACGACGCGTCACGCGCTCAGATCGAGGCGCTGCTCAACCGCTCGCACTCCTGCAGCCAGCGGCTCGAGTACATGTGCCGCCACTCGCGATTGCTTAATTCTCCAAGTGAGTTGCGCCCTTATAGTTAAGAACCCCTGCAAATTAAAATTTATACAAATAATTGTTTTTTACATGTTATATATTGATAATAATTGGCAGGCCCATGCCGCAGCTGTAGTGTGGTTGCAGCACGAATGGGTCGGTTCAACGGAGTTGGACCACGCTTTCACACAATACCAGCGTGAAATAGCAGTGTAATGTTGGGACAATGCAATAAATTAAACTCACTCGTGCAGTTTAATAACTCTCTCTTTATTGATTTGGAGGAGACATATGCAGTCATTGTGACGTAGGTGCATAGGTAGGGGGTAGGTTTTGTGTTACGTGGTTCCTATGTAGAGACACATGATTGGTGTCTTCTTCTATAAATATTAAGACTGTTAGTCTGCCTGTATATGATAATTATATTCTATATTATATATTTTCCTACTCTCTCTTTCTCTCTCAGGAACATGTATCTTCAGAAAAAGATTTTTTCACCATTGACATTTTTTCATAAGTTTTACACCAAAATTATCGATAATAATAGTATACTATTGTGGATTAGTAAAGGAATGAAATAATATAATCTCAAGTTTAGACCATAACCCAACCATTTTTTTTAATGTTGAAATATACAACAGATTCAATTCTGTTGTTTAAAATATTATTTTCATCTAATTTTGAATGTCAGCTGTTATATGGAATAGTTTGTAAAATTTTTAATTGTCTCGTTCTTCTGATATCTGCCCGTTCTGCACGTCGAAACCACACCTTGAAACGACAGCTTTATAATGATTTGTGCGCACTTTTAGACGGACAAATTCAATATATAATTTCACATTAAGAAATACTTTTTTAAGCAAAATTTTGTCAATAATCAACACTTACACTTAAAAAAGTTTACTCGCTAATTGAGCACATATTTTATTGTGTTCACAATATTGTTATAACTAATATATTATTCATTGAGGTCTTCAGTTAAGCATTAACCCAATATAATATAATTATCAGTCTCAAAAAAGATTACAATACTTTTTACGACAGTTTAGTACTTAATTAAAAAAATAAGAATCATGTTTTTTTAATGACTTAATCTTGTTAAAAATAAACACTTAGAGAGAAAATTTTAATTGCTACGTTAAAAAAGCTTTAAGACTTTTTATTAGGTATATATCGGGATCGAGATTTTAGTTCTAGATATAAAAGAATTACCTAGTTAACAGTCTCAACAATAATTGCAATAATTTGTACGACAATTCGTACTTGATAAAAAAATCAGTTTAAAAAATCAGAGAAACAAACGAAATATTATTACTATTTTTCTAGATTAGTAATCAACTAATCAATTTTAGGATTTGTAATTAAAAAGTCTGATATTGTATGCCAAGAAAAGCAGTTTTTCAATATTTTCATCTAGTAAGTTTATACCTAGTCAGGTCATAAATTCTGTCACATGTTTAATATAAAATAATTGAAACAAGTTTATTCATTATGTAACCATCATATATACCCAAATGAACTTAACAAAACATAGATTCTTATGACACTAAAGTTTATTCAAAATGACCTCCGTGATTTTGAATACAGGCCTTCAATCTGCGCGGCCAGTCGTCTATCGCAGCACGAACGAGGTCCATGTCAATATCGGCGGCTGCCTTAATCAGGATGTCTTGAGTGACTCCAAATTGGGATGAGGCTTTGAGCACGCCTTTTCCTCTCAAGTGTTGCCATATCTTGTAATCTAACGGATTCAAATCTGGACTGGAGGAGGCCAATCTTCGTGCCGGATGAAGTCGATTTCACGCGCCGCCAGCCAGTCTTGTGTGCTCTTCGCTCTATGAGCTGGCGCCGAATCTTGTTGGAATACCCAGTGCCTGTTATTGAACATGGTATGAGAAACAGGTTCCACAAGGTTCGTCAGGACTGTATTTTGATACACAACTGCATTCGTTTTTACACCTTTCTCACAAAATGTACCTCTGTTAAGCCCCAATAAGAAACTCCCAACCATACCATGAGCGAGGATGGAAAATGACCTCGTTGGACACGCGGAATACGGTTGCTCGCTTCTTCACTACTGTGTGCGTACACCTTATCATTTTGTTTGTTGTAGCTCTCTTCTACGGTAAAAATTTTTCATCCGAAAAAGAATTTCCGATATTTTTTCCGCGTACCGCTTCAACAAAGCGCGGCATCTCTTCAGTCTCAGGTCCATTAGACGAGCATTCACACGATGTCCTGTTTTTCTTCGATATGCCCGAAGCCCTAAGTCTTCATTTAACACCTTTTCACCGTGGTTCTGCTTAACCCCATCTGAAGGGCCAACAGTTTCTGCTTACGTTTGGGATTTCTTTGAATTCGCGCCTTCACAGCTTTTATCATTGCTGGAGTCCTAACAGACCGAGGGCGACCACTTCTTGACCTGTCATCTACTAGAGTCTTCATTGTATCGTTTGATGGTACCATAAACGAATCTTTTGGTTATATTCAAATTTTCAGTATGTCAAAATTTGAATTGGCACGTAACCGCAACGATGCAACGCAATAACTGCAACACGGTCTTCTTTAAGCGTCCACTCCATATTTAAAAATGAGTAAAATTCTAAAAAGTATACAGTTTTATTTTCATGAACAATTCGAAATTCGAATTCTATAAACTTTTGTGGCAAGCATTCTAAAAGAAAAGTTTTTACTGTGTGACAATACTTATGACCTGACTAGGTACTTCGACGATCTGCGTAAATTTGTCCAGCGGCACTGAACAGTTACCCGCTTGGTACACTAGTAGGTGGACCAGAAAATACTTTAAGACCGCTTTTCTCAGTTGGATATGGACTGCTGTTCCAATAACAATATATATCGGCATTCCGTTGCAATAATGGCTTCGTTCGTTCGGCAGATTTTTTGCCGAAACCGAAACTGTTACCGAAACTAGATTTTTTTGCCGAAACTTGCCGAAACCGAAATTGAAACCGAATCTTCGGTCGGTCATTACAAACAACATAAATTTATTATTAAATAACTAAAAATGTCTCCATACATATAAAAACAGAACGAAAATACCAACTCCTTTGGAAAATGAGACTTAGGGTCAAAGGAACATAAACTAGGAATTTTTCTTACTAAAAAACTCTTGATTCACAAAAACTGCAAGCAATGAAGTTACACTTTTTCACGACAGTCATCAAACAGTCATCATGTTTGAGCATCTTAGGCAAATAGGGTTTTTGAATTGAAAACACAAGTACTCGGTCTTGCGTTTCTTCTTCGAATCACACACAGAGCAAACTTTGCAGGTCTCCAATCTATCTATTCCATCAGTTCTACTTCCTGAAGCTGCAAGAAGCTGTTCCTAGTCAATTTGCAGCACCCGACGAAGGGAAAGTTTAATATCCCGCTGAATCAATGTTTTTCTCGTCACTCCATATGTGGTCTGGTAAGCAGTCCAGCCAGTCCTTTTATAAATTGAAACCTGTTTTCAGTCGTGATCAGTTAGCTAGATAAATGTACCATAGATAATATACTATATAGGGCAGAGATTA
This sequence comes from Parnassius orleans, assembly GCA_029286625.1. NCBI lineage: Eukaryota > Metazoa > Arthropoda > Insecta > Lepidoptera > Papilionidae > Parnassius > Parnassius orleans. The sequence continues at coordinate 3,183,924 of JAGSMP010000056.1, forward strand.
TCAAACTTATTTCTTTTACCGCCCCTTTGAAAATCAATTATTTTTCAGCGCCCCAATTTTTATACACTCCTAAAACTTAAAACCACAATTTCATTACTTTAATTAATTTAGTTATGGTGTGCTATACTAGTCGGTTTTGGTGTTTAAACTTACATTCTAAACTAGACATTATTACCAGTGAGAGCAATTAAAACGCAACTTTATAATATAATAATATATCTATATTATTTCTTTTAATGTTTTTATAGGATAGGGTGACAAACGAGCATACAGTCCACCCGATGGTAAGTGGTTGCTGTGACCCATAGACATCTACATCTATCTTCAATAAAGAATCAAAATGCAGATGCGTTGTCACACGTGAGGACAAAGATGGAATGCCTCTTTTCCAGTAAAAGGGTCTCCGGTTCTCTACACTCACCATACGAAACACAGCAGTGTTAAGCTGCTATTTTACGCTGGTATTCTGTGAGAGCGTGGTCCTTCCCGGTTGAGCCGACCCTTCGTACTACAACTATACTACTAATATAGCTGCAGCATGGCTCTACCACGTAAAAATATAGATAGGTAATCAATTTTAGTTTTAAAACTAATCTAATGAGATGGATGAATCTGATGATTTTTAACAAGTTTGTTGATATCAGGTTCGATTTTACTCAAAAACAATCGTAAGTTGTCGCGTTCGGTAACATGCAAACGATTTCTTTTTTAGTAAGCAGCGTTGTCATAGCGCTAAATCCACGTTCAAACAAATATAACGATGTGAATGCTATCAAAATCGTTGAACGATCGACGACAATCCAGGGTTACAACTGCGGATTGACTTTTGTAGCCAAAATTCATGGTAGCCATTTTGAATTTGATTTTTATTTCCTAGTTCGTTGTCAGTTCTATAAGTTCTTCTTCCTGTTGGGGTGATACTGCTATGTCGACATTTGAAAAGGATCTAACACCCAGTCTGGTATTTCCAATTTCAAAATGTCCTGGAATCTTTCAATGAAATCACTGTGGAGATTTTCCAAATGTTGGCAGTAGACAAGCAAGTCGTCGTTGTTGCAGGATACTGATAAATTGGGAAAATTATGGAACTCACGTCTGCCGATATTCATCTTGTGTAAGAGCAGCTTGGCTACGAAAGCAGCGACGATATTTTTTGTTTTTATTAAGTTCAAGTCATCGCCTTTAAGTTGGAGATTTATATCATTAAGCAATTTATGAAGGTCTGTCAGGTATGCAATATCATTCTTTGATGTGATGAGGTTGTCGCGCAGTTCTATGTCTTTGTTTTCCAAGAACTCTACGACAGAGTCAAACATTGTAAAATCGAGTCAGACAATTTCCTTTTGATAGCCGACGCACTTCTGTATGAAAGATCAATCGGTTGAAATCTTCATCATTAGTAACACAAAGATGATTAAATAATCTGTAATTTAAAGAGTTTTTTCGGATTTTATTGACTGCTCTGATCACATGTTGCAATGATTGAAACAGTCGTTCACTTAAATTTCTACCAACCAAATGTTGTCGATGTATAACGCAATGTACAGCAAACACATCTGGAATTTTGCTTTTTAAGTACGCTATGAAGCCTTTTTGACACCCCGTCATAGCTGGAGCACCATCTGTAGCAGCTGATATAATATTCAAGGGAATTCCTTTTTCATCACAAAACTTTTCCAGTGTTCTAAATATGGTTTCTCCTTTTGTGTCTGTCTCTAAATTTCAAGCAAATAATAGTTCTTGACATATTCTTTAATAAACCTCACGTAAGACAGCAACAATGCTTCATTAGTTGGTAAAGTGGACTCATCCAACTGAATTGAAAATTGACTAGTCTTCAGATGATTGTACAATGACTCTTCAATGTTTTCAACCATTTCATCAATTCGTCTTTGCACAGAACTATTGCTCAAAGGAATTTTAATTATGGTCTGCCGCCGGTTTATGGAGCACAGTAGTTATAACTTCTTTTATTGCCGGCAAAATTAACGTTTCTCCGATGGTGTGTGGTTTACCTGTTTGAACAATTATACAAAGATATATTGTATGAAGCTCAAAGTCCGTCATCGTCTTGCTTAGCAGCCACAGAAAAAGTTTTGATACACTTGGTTGAGCATTATGCTTCTTTTCCAGGTCTTGAAAATAGGCTACATTTTGTCCTTCTTATCTGGATGCATTTTATTCAAATGATCTTGAAGGCTTCATCGCTTCGTTCGAAAATGTTTTTGAAAAAAGAAGGCACAAAGGCAAAGATGGATTTGTCCAATTTTCTATGAATCCATATTTAATATATTCTGCACTATATTGCCGTCTCTTCTTTTTGCTTCCGACATGGCTTTGTTTTACAAATATGTAAATAAAGTGTTGAACTTAAATACTTGTTTAAATATTGCGCGAAACCACTAATGAAAATATAAAATTATTACGAGCTTTTATATAGGATTTAAATACAGCACGCACCGACAGGCATGAAACAAACACACGCAAACTCGTTTATCTCTTTCGACGCTCAATCGTACTAAGCAAGTTAAGACAAGTATCGATGAACCAGCCGATTGCTACCGGATTGCACCAACAGCGTTATTTAACAAAACTTGTTACAACTTGATTGCGTACGGCGTACAGGCTATCCTACGAAATCTATGTTATTTGTATTTCTACGAAATTATGTATTTCTAGTTTATATACCATCATACAGGGCAGAAATATAAACTAATTATTCGATATTGAGTAGTAGGTAGATTTTAATTTTAGTAAATTTCAAAATATAAAGTATGTAAATGAAATTACAAATCAACCATCGCCCCTAAACCACTCCAACGCCCCAATTTTTCGGGGCTCCTTGACGCCCCTCTAGGTCTCCAACGCCCACAAGGGGCGTTATCGCCCACTGAGAAAGACTGATATAGGACATAGATGAGCCACTCTGACAAATTATTAGGTGACGAAACGAGGAAGTTTCTTCTGCGCTCTTATAGATGGCGTTGGGATTATAAATTACTGTAAATTACACTAGAGGGCGCTATCTAGGCTTTGGCAAAAATATAGATATATAGAAATATCGAAATATATCGTCCATATTTTTAATCGCAATATATCGATATTTATTATAAAGTATCGAATTCGTATCAATTTCGATATATTTTAAAATTTTGAATTAATCGACAAAACATGAAGTAACAAAAGCAGCTACAAAAGCATTCATGTACGGTTGTCGATTTTTTTTCGTCGTCCAACTGTCAGTAATTACATTTTGGGCCTAATCCTAGAGTACATCATTCAAATGATGAATATAGATATATATTTATCACGCCATATATAATATCGATACTGTTTCTAAATATCGATACGATATTTATCGATATTTTTTTCACTTGCCCATCCGCGCTATCAACTAGGTTCAGTATTATTTCGTACATATTTCAATAAAATTAAAAGGTAAAAATGTATTTAATTACTAATTTATTTTAAATAACTCTTCATTTAGTTGGGAATCGAGCCAGGTTTTTCGTTTATTTAACTTGTGAATTCGAATTAAAGTGGCTAGGTGGAGACAAGCACAGTGGCAAAATAGTAGGTTAAGTAGATAAGTTAGGTATTTAGACAAGTATTGTAAATTATTAGGTATTGGTACGACGCTAGCTGCGGGCCGCGCGCATTCGGCGTCCGCGCGGTTATTGACCTTAGTCTGTAACCGCGCGGTAACTGCTGATTTTATGTTTAAGTATTTACATGATTTTTTAATGAAATTATCGTTTCATTTAGCTTATGACATGATGGAGCGTGAATAAAGCTAATAAAACGTTGTGAAAAGATGATTTTTTTTCCTCGGGATCGATTTTCTTTCTGACCCATCATCAAAGGTATAGTTAGTACTATCGTCTGTCTTCGTTTTCGGGAGCGTTTCACAAACACCGGTATATTATACCGCTGTATTTTAAAACTTCGATAGCATGATTTAGGCTTCGGTATAAATAATAAATACCAGCAGTGGCGCCATCTTTTTAATAAAATGTGTAAAAATATTGGGTTAAATAGTACTTTTAATGACTATGAGATGGCGCTATACTCAACCTAATCTAAGAAATACCTTTTGATGTTTCACATTAATCATTCCGCAATAACTTTGTACAAGCTTACTCACACGATTTATAATAACCCTTTACGTAAATCCCAATAATTATGAAGTAATCTATATTTCATCACAACATGAATAGTACTTTATCACTAATTTAAGTTAGAATCTATCAAAAAAAGCAAAATATAAAAAAATAACTAGAGTCAACTTTTTTGCCTGACGTTGTTTCAATGATATGTCGCTATGTACCTAACCGTAGTGTTTGGATGATTAAAATTCATTTTATGCGAATAATCGGAAAAAATATTAAAATAATCGAATCTTTAAATTTATTATTTGTTTATTTTTATTTTTAAAATTGCTTAAATTATATGAATCATGAATCATTCATCATCATCATCATTACAGCCCTTCACAAGTCCACTACTGAACATAGGCCTCCCCCAAGGAATGCCACAAAGCACGGTCCCGAGCCACCTGCATTCTATGACTTCCTGCATGTCTTACCAGGTCGTACCGCCGGTACTCGTACCTGCCGGTACGAGGCTGCCACTCGAGAACCTTTCTTCCCCATTGGAATAAATAAAATAAAATAAATAACACGTTATTTTTTTATAATTTCCTACTTTGTCAGCATAAAGCAGACAATTTATTTTTGTATGGAGAATGGGCCCACCACAAATTGTGGCGTAACTTGATGAAATGCTTGTCGATTTATTCCTTATAATCTGTAGATTACAATACTAATATTAGTTTTACCGCACCTAACGGGAATATTGATAAATTAAAAATTAAAATATGAAAATCACAATAACCTAAAAACAGACTAAAAGCGATTGTCTAGTAGTTTTCACCGGTATTATAAGTTAAAATAGTGCACTGTCCAATAATTAATAGTATAAAACAAAGTTGTAGGTGGTACATTCAACATTTATAGGTAGTTTAAAATTGATGGAAAATCCTTTTAGTGGTTCCGGTAAAATATAGTGCACAGACATACAAACGAGGCGCGGAGACTATATTTTACATGTATTGATTGATTAGTGAATATAGATCCTAAACACCATTACCGTAATTAAGGATATTTGATTAAAGCCAATATTACCTTTAAACTCTATATACATAGTAAGAAAGATGTTTTAAACTGATTGTGTAAGAATAAATGACACAAAGTAAAATGCCACTGCATTTATTATTGTAAGTCATCATCTCAAATTCATATTCATTTATTTATTTGTGAATACAGTGAGTTAGGTGTTAGTAAAATTTACAGTAGGTATCGTGTATTCTACCACAGTGTGGTGTACAAATATAATTTTTACATTTCCAAAGTAGTCTCTTAAAAGTACAACAGACAGACAGGCGCTGTGTCAAAATTTGTTTTAATATGTTTTGAATGATTAGTAAGTATTCACCGTAAATAACATTAATCCCAAAATTACTTTCTTTTTATTCTGGTATTAATCGAAACAAAACTGTAAAAGATCATCAACTCTAAAGAATCGATATCGATTTTTCTTAAGAATCGAATAAATAGTGTATGTACCGATTTTTTGGTTGGCATGCCTAGTACAATAAGTCTGACAGCTGTCAAAAGGTATTTCTTAGATTTGGTCGAGTATAGTATTAACGCAAAAGCAAGCTACTGTGGACTTCCATACCCCTGCGGGGTACGAGTACTATCTACCCATAGTACCGCGACTGCGCCACTACCGTGGGGAGAAGGTATATGAAAGCACGAAACATAAAGATGCGCACACACTTAGATATTCACAAAAATAATATAGCTGGTGTCTTAGTTAAGGGTTAAACATGATGTCTAAAAATAATTTTATTTTATTTTATTTTATTTGGAAGACCAACAGCTATCATAATTAGGATAGATAATACTAATAACTACAGTAAGCCAATTAAATTTTATTAAGGATCATAATGATACAACATTATTTATTTTTTAGGGACGTGCTTCAAACAAAATTGCTCATTGTCTTTTATCACAAAAGTTTCGCTAATAAAATTATTTTAAAACTATTGTTTCACAAGAACGTAAAGTCAAAGTACAATAAATACACATACATAGGTGTAGTTGGGTGTAATGTAGATAAAATTACAACTTTTACTACAATAAAGGCACTAAAGCATTGGTGACCTCTCGGTAACTGTACTACTCTATGAAACCAGCGTGTCATTATACGCCATAGAGTTTTGGCGGAAACTTGGCCGGCGGCGGATTGCTGCTCCTGTATTATTGTTTAAATAATGGTTTGAAGTGGATTTTGACATGTAAAAGTGGTGCGATTTTGTTTATTAAATGTCTGCGGATGTGAACTATTAGTGGAAGCGGTGAAACAAGTGTTCCAATGGTGATATGAATCTCAAGATAAGGTGTCTGTCTGCTTAGGAGCCTTGAGATACTATCGCTAACAGTCTGCTGGCTCAAGTTCCCGTCAAAATCTCACAAAAACTACGCAATGTGATGTATCAACATATTGTGAAGCAGTGTATTGTTGTATATTTATTATATTGTAAAGGATTATTATCACTTGATACTGAGATAAATGAAGACCTGGCTTAAAGGACAAGCATCCAAGTAAAAAATCTTAATAAAAAAAATTATATGGCATACGTAATACGTATACCGTACCTACGCAATACAAGATTTGTAGAAAGTGCGTGCGATATTTAGGTGCGGGTGATGCGGAGAGTGGGAAAGAATTCTGTCCACACACCCAAGGTCATTACACGCGGGGACAACCCTTAACATGCTTTTTAAGTTTGTGTTTTTTTTTCTTATAGAATAAAGGTGACAAATGAGCACACAGTCCACCTCGTAAATGGATGCTTGTGGCCCATAGACATCTACGTTTATCCTCAATTAAGAATCAAGATGTAGGTAGATGCGTTGTCATCCCTGCGGACTAAGATGGAATGTCTTATTTGCAGTAAAAAGGATCACCGGTTCTCTACACTCATCATTCGGAATATAGCAGTATTAACCTGCTATTCTACGTTGGTATGTAGGAGAGTGGTCTTTCCCAGGTCGAGCCGACCCATTCGTGCTACAATATAATATAGTTGCAGCATGGCTCTACCACGTTGAGCTCGTGGCTCTACCACGTATAAAATATTATTCCAAATATTGTAATGCGTTTGTCGTTCGGCAGGCGACGAGGCGTCGTTCCAGCCGTTCGCGTGGTGGGTGTCGCGCACGGGGCAGCGCATGGACTACTGGGCGGGCGCCACGCCGGGCAGCCGCATGTGCCAGTGCGGCGTGCTGGGCTCCTGCCTCGACCCCACCAAGTGGTGCAACTGCGACGCCGAGCACAGCCCGCTGCGCCCCGACGGTAAGTACTGCTGCTGCACTGCTGCACTGCTGCATGTGCCAGTGCGGCGTGCTGGGCTCCTGCCTCGACCCCACCAAGTGGTGCAACTGCGACGCCGAGCACAGCCCGCTGCGCCCCGACGGTAAGTACTGCTGCTGCACTGCTGCACTGCTGCACTGCTGCACTGCACTGCTGCACTGCTGCATGTGCCAGTGCGGCGTGCTGGGCTCTGCCTCGACCCCACCAAGTGGTGCAACTGCGACGCCGAGCACAGCCCGCTGCGCCCCGACGGTAAGTACTGCTGCTGCACTGCTGCACTGCTGCACTGCTGCATGTGCCAGTGCGGCGTGCTGGGCTCCTGCCTCGACCCCACCAAGTGGTGCAACTGCGACGCCGAGCACAGCCCGCTGCGCCCCGACGGTAAATACTGCTGCTGCTGCTGCACTGCTGCACTGCGCTGCTGCACTGCTGCATGTGCCAGTGCGGCGTGCTGGGCTCCTGCCTCGACCCCACCAAGTGGTGCAACTGCGACGCCGAGCACAGCCCGCTGCGCCCCGACGGTAAGTACTGCTGCTGCACTGCTGCACTGCTGCACTGCTGCACTGCTGCATGTGCCAGTGCGGCGTGCTGGGCTCCTGCCTCGACCCCACCAAGTGGTGCAACTGCGACGCCGAGCACAGCCCGCTGCGCCCCGACGGTAAGTACTGCTGCTGCACTGCTGCACTGCTGCACTGCTGCATGTGCCAGTGCGGCGTGCTGGGCTCCTGCCTCGACCCCACCAAGTGGTGCAACTGCGACGCCGAGCACAGCCCGCTGCGCCCCGACGGTAAGTACTGCTGCTGCACTGCTGGGCAGCCGCATTTACCAGTGCGGCTGCTAACAAGTGAAGCTAATTTAAATTTATTTTTCTAGCACCAGCTCGAGAAACTGATATTAATACAGGTAAAGTATGCAAACAGATAATCTCCTTGCAATATTTAGAATATTTTAACCCTTAACTGTGGTGGGGTTAGAACTCTTCTACAGCGAGCCTCCACGTTTACATGGTGTTTGATAAAACAACAACTGAGTCTCTTCGCTTCTTTTACGGGTCAAAATTATTATTCGGGTTTTTCTATCAAGGGATTCTCAGTAGCAGTCCGGAGTCAGGAAGTTAGTGGTGTTTCACCGCCATGCCTCGGAAATCACGTAAAGGGAATATAGAAAGTGCACCATTTCCTATCGCACACATCCGTGCCATATAATCCTGTATTGCGTAGCTAGACTTCGTTGAAACTCGCCGCTGTGAGGGAAATTCGGTCAGGAGGACATTATTATTATTACTTCATAATTTTTGGGAATAATGAAATTATCTGACTCCAAATTTGTTGTTCTTGTAAAGTTTAATATTATTTTGTAATAATCGGGATTGATCGGGATAAAATGAATGTAAGACTGACTTTTTGCGTAATTACTAAATTATAATGAGGACGTGCGTGCGCTCAGCAGTGGTTTCAAATTCCTTTGAGCATATTTATCCGCCGATAGATAATTTCCGTCAAAAATCGGTTAGATAGTTACTCGTCAATGAAATTCTTCTAAATTAAAGTTGCGATGTAGAAATGCTGATATGTATTTTGCAATTTTTAATGAATTAACGTGTGAATTTTTAATTTGAATTTTTTTTACAAACGTCGCGTCGTAATAAGCATCGGCGTAAACACATAACATGCAAAAAGAGTGTACCTCTTTTGCATGTTATGTGTCCATATTATAACAAACAATGCCTAATTTTGTTCGTTATATTTTACTTTATTTCCAGAGTTCCAAGTTGACGGCGGAGACATCACCGATAAAGAGTACCTGCCGGTGAAGCAACTCAGGTTCGGTGACACCGGCAGCCATCTTGACGAGAAGGAGGGCCGATACACTCTCGGACCGCTGCTGTGTGAAGGAGATGGTGATTTATTTATTGTATTGCTTACGTGGTCTCATCTGTTTTATTAAGTTGTAGGGCTCCTTAGGCTAGTTAGAGGAATTAAATTAAATAACTATTAGTTATTTAGTTTTTAGGGCTTAAGGAAAAGCAAGTGTGATCTTGACAAGCGTGAACTGAGATATTTTAATACTCAGGTTAACATGTGTAAGCGTATATTTTGCGTGTAAACAGAAATTAAACATTATATAGGAGTAACTCGAGCTCTTTGGATGTTAACAAATTTAACTGTAGCCTTCTTTGCTTGAAGTTGACTGCAGGTATTTTCTTTATAGAATAATGGTGACAAACGAGCACTCCGTCCACTCGATACTCGATTAAGAACCAAAATGCAGAATGCGTTGTCTTCTCTGAGGACTAAGATGGAATGCTTCCTTTTCAGTACAATGAGTCTCCGCTTCTCTATATTCTTCTATTCGTATTCTGTGAGAGCGTGGTCCATCCCCCCTTCGAGCCAACCCATTCGTGTTACATGCATAATATAGCTGTAGCGTGGCTCTCTCACATTCAATAGGGTAGAATGCAAGCTTGTTTATATATACTTATAGTTTTAGTTGCTTACATTATATTATTGCAACTCGCTTTGATTAAGACAATTATTTATTGTTCATTAACAGACTTGTTCAGCAACGCGGTGACATTCCGTATTTCGGACTCCGTCATAACGCTTCCAGCCTTTGACTTGGGACACAGCGGCGACATCTACTTCGAATTCAAGACTACGCGAGAGAATGCTGTATTACTGCATGCTAAGGTAAGATCACTTTGGTTTATTGGGTTGATGTCACGGTACACTTATTGTGTAAGCTTGACACAGTTTTTTATTATTTTGAGATGTTAATCAGGAAGATGTTGCTGCGTATCACTTGTTTTTTAGTTTTCCTCTCCTCTTTTACGATACCCTAGGAACGCTATAGGGTAGTGGATATTTATACACTGCCACCACAGTCTATCAATATTTTATCTAAAAATGCGCTCATATTGAATGTAATCAATGTATTATTCGAATGGCTATGATTAATAGCGAATGATTTTTGTGTTCGTTGTGATGTTTCAGGGTCCGCAGGACTACATCAAGTTGTCGATCATCGGCGGCGACCAGATACAGTTCCAGTTCCAGGTGGGCGACACGCCGCTCGGCGTCTCCGTGGAGACCAGCAGCCGCCTCGCCGATGACAACTGGCACTCCGTCTCCATCGAGCGGAACAGGTCTCACGCCCGCGTACACACACACACACACATACACACACACACGCACGCACAAGTAAAAACACACGGCACGCGCACACGCACACAATAACACACAATTAGATATTAAAATACTATGCGATAAGTGTCTTCGGCTAACTCGTCTTACTGAGTGTGTATGTTAAAGTGAGCACTTGCACAAAGCGCTAACGGACTGATGAAAAACTTGACGCGTCATCGATTGACAGCAATCGAATCATGATGAGGATTAATGATTTTGATATCTTGCTGGCCGATGGCATAACCTCCATATCGAAGTAACTATTAATTCACTGCAGTTTGAGATATTTATTAGTAGTGATCGGCGTAGGTAGCGTCATTTTGAGTCAATGAAATTGAATGATAATGTTCATATGGACATGCCCCGGGATTTCCAGGAATATTTTTCTGAATGTCGATGTATTAAATGAAGTTAAACTGTTTAAAATATGAGGAGGTACGAAGACATATCAGACTACTCATCTCCGGTATAAGCTGGTCCCGCGCGGTGCTGTTTGCCACATTAATGGTCAATATGCGGGATCTTATAATAATGGAAATAGGTAGCTAGATATGTCGTCATGCGTACTCAGCACCATTTTTTATTATAATAATTTGTGAAATATGAAGATGATTAAATAATAAAGATAAAACAAAACAACAACTTCTAGACAAAAATATATTTTGTCCTAGGTGTGACATATATAGACTACTAGATATGGAGTAAATTAATCGTACAGTCGGCCTCGAAATTTTGCGCCGCTCGCGTAATTTTAAGCCTACTTCTTGATTTTATTATGCAAACTTGTCCACGGTGAATCAGCTTTTATTTAACACAGATGGAAAATTAAACTAATATAGAATCTCGAACAAGCCATAAACATTCTTTATATTAGATTATATTTAATGGGTAAAGTGAAAACGAGTCGTCACCTCACTCGCGATGAGCTACAAAAGCGCAAGGGAAAGAGATGACTTTAATGACCAATACAATATGTGCTTAAACCTAAATTCCAAAAGAGTCTTCGATAAAAAAAAAACGATTTAGTAAAATAAATAATATATTTCCGGGATTCTGAAGGCATATCCTTGTTAAGATAATGGTCACTAAATCCCGGGAACAGCACTACAATGCCGATCACTATTTATTAGGTACAGGGACTCCTTTTATTCCTATCCAGGAATAAAAGGAGACCCGTCAGGGTCGATACTATGTTCCAACCTGTTTCTCCCTCCAAATGGCAGTGTTTGCATTGCTGTGTTTTGGTCTGAAGCTTATACAAAGCCAGTATATTAACAGATTGTGAGGCACTCTATCTTAGTCCTCAGACAACGCATCTGTAATTTTTTTGTTTGAATTGTCCATGGACTGTTAGCTCCTCACCACCATATACAATATTGTGTTACAGTCGTAATTGCTCGTTGTAATCTGCATGCGTTCGTTGTACCGCAGAATAAGATTGGAAGAAGACTAAGGTGTATTGTTACATGCACGAGGATGATCGTGAAACCAGATACCCGGGGTTTGGTAGCTATTGCGATGTTAAGGATTCTATTAAAGCTCAATTGTTTGGATCTCTATTGTTTTTAACCTTCTTAGGTCAACAAGGGTTCAATCCACTTGTTATAAGGGTATTATCCCATAGATGTCTTATAAGGCAATACAAAGTAATGAAACAGAAGATATGTGTTTTTCGGGTGCTTTGCAGTACCTAGATGCCATCTGAAACGGGTATTCCCCTGTCGGTGGGAATTAAAAATAAAATCCGTAAAAGTAGTTTATTTCAATGTATAGTGTCCGCGTAAATATGAGAAATCATTAATACTCATATTCCTAATGATCCTATGAGTATTCGTAGTCGTATGGGTTATTCTGAGTACCTGGGTGTGTGCGCAGGAAGGAGGCGCGCGTGGTGGTGGACGGCGCGCTGAAGAACGAGATCCGCACGGCGGCCGAGCCGGTGCGCGCGCTGCGGCTGACCACGGCGCTGGCGCTGGGCGCCGCGCTCGACCGCACCGACGGCTTCGTGGGCTGCGTGCGCGCGCTGCTGCTCAACGGACGCCCGGTGGATCTGCGCGCGTACGTCCGCCGAGGTACGCAGTGCTGAGCAGAACGAGATCCGCACGGCGGCCGAGCCGGTGCGCGCGCTGCGGCTGACCACGGCGCTGGCGCTGGGCGCCGCGCTCGACCGCACCGACGGCTTCGTGGGCTGCGTGCGCGCTGCTGCTCAACGGACGCCCGGTGGATCTGCGCGCGTACGTCCGCCGAGGTACGCAGTGCTGAGCAGAACGAGATCCGCACGGCGGCCGAGCCGGTGCGCGCGCTGCGGCTGACCACGGCGCTGGCGCTGGGCGCCGCGCTCGACCGCACCGACGGCTTCGTGGGCTGCGTGCGCGCGCTGCTGCTCAACGGACGCCCGGTGGATCTGCGCGCGTACGTCCGCCGAGGTACGCAGTGCTGAGCAGAACGAGATCCGCACGGCGGCCGAGCCGGTGCGCGCGTACGTCCGCCGAGGTACACAGTGCTGAGCAGAACGAGATCCACACGGCGGCCGAGCCGGTGCGCGCATACGCCCGCCGAGGTGCCCAGCGCTCCCGCCAAGGACACCGGCGTTTTGACCTACATACTAATTCTTTTATTGTATTGTTGCTGTGGATACCGGGCTTTTGGTCAACATATTAATTTTTATTTTGTTGTTGCCTTAGATATCAAGATTTTAACCAGTATACCCCCTCAGAAATGAGGGGAGGCCTGTGCCCAGCAGTGGAACGTATATAGGCTGTAACTTTAACTTTTAACTAGTGTACAAGTCATAATTTTATTGTTATTCCGAGAGCCGTTCTATTTATTACTGACATAAAATCTTTTAAAGAAAATATGTCGAATATGTAAAAAAAAATATTTTACAATTTCGACTATTCCTCACATTGTCATTCGATTCTGCCCTATGTTCAAAATTTCAATTTATGTCTCTAGCTTATTGAGAAGTTAATTTAAAATCAGTTACTAAATACAACCCGGTTATACAAACACGAAAGCGAGTTAATACAAACATAATAATAAAATAGTTTGAATTTCAATCAGATTTTATAATCGAATATTATTTTTAAACTTTGGAGTGCAAATGGGTATTGTTAAATAGTTTGTATGTGTGTACGTGTGCAGGGTTGTACGGGGTGTCGGAGGGGTGCAGCGGGCGCTGCGCGTCGTCGCCGTGCCTCAACAACGGCACGTGCCTCGAGCGCTACGACGGCTACACCTGCGACTGCCGCTGGACCTCATTCAAGGGGCCCATCTGTGCAGACGGTCAGTACACACTCCTGCTACCATTTTACATGCATTACTTTTTCATTCATTCAATCTTTAAAAAAAATGTTACTTTCACACTAGGATTTTCTCCTCTATAGGGGGGCAGTTTACATACATAAATTCCACAAGAATAAACATCCAGACCCGGAACAATTATTTGAAGGTCATACAAATATTTGTTCCATGTGGAATTCGAACCCGCGACCCTTATTGCTAAGCTACTATACCACGGGGTCATCAAACTTGCACATGGACGGCAGTTATTTGTAGGCCAAACATTAAAATTTTAAGATTTCTTTCACTTTTATAAATGAAACCATACAACTTAGAATAGTAAGAATTATGTTTCCATATATAATAGTATTTTATTTATTTGTAAAATTAAAAATGTAAATTGCTCAAACACAAATATCGAGACATGTAGTGCTTAGGTACTTTTAAATATAATATTTTATTTTATAACAGTCAATTCTTACGATTGTTACGTCAATAGTTTATGCTGTAATATTCTGTGTCTATTGATTTATTCTGTAATCAATAGACTTAACTTCCTCAGCAATCTACAATTGAACTATCGAGGATACTATCTTAATTTTTGTTAGATCTAACAAAAGATCGACAACACCCATTGAGTTCTATGTACTACGTACTAGAGAAGCTATTCCAAACAAAAAATGTGCACTACTCTGTTTTCGCGCATGCGCGGGGGATAGTAGATTTTAGTCTATGATTGTAGATAGCGTGGCATATAAATGAAGAAATTTATTATTTCTATTGTAATATTATTACCTATTTATTCACTTGAACAACAAGTAATTTTACTTGACTACTGAATTATTAATTACGTTCAGGTTTAAACTTTAAATTGAAATCTCGTATTATTAGCGCAGCTCCACACTCTATGAATAATGAAGCCACACTAAATGACACTAAAGGTGTACGGATTGCAGTACAGTTCATTTGAACATAGTGAATGTTCGGAATGCCAAATCTAGTACGTAGTACATATATATCGATGACAACACCCCATTATGTTTTAGTATGAAATTCTTGTATTTCATTTTGTGTTTTACAATAGTGTTACTGTAAAATAATTTATGTCATGTAGGTCGCTGGTTGCAATCATAAAAATGGTATGCTATCATACAAATTGTTTTAATGAACATTATCTCGACACACGCTAACCCAAAACTGGTGACTTAAAAGACCACCTTTGCACAAAATGGTATTAACAAATAAAAAAATTATCGCATATTTTGGAAAACCTACAACTTTTTATGTACTGCTCATCAGAAATCGGTGTCAACCTACGCCCCAACTCGATAGTGAAGTACGACTTCCTGGGATCATGGCGCTCCACCATCAACGAAAAGATTCGCGTGGGCTTCACCACCACCAATCCTAAGGGTTTCCTGCTCGGATTCTTCTCTAACATTACCGGAGAGTACCTCACGCTTATGGTGTCTAATTCAGGTGAGTTTAATTTATATAATATGAGAGTGACGTTAAAGAAATCGCAATAATAAACTGTTTTGAATCTATTTCTTTGTTTTGTAATATGTTTATACTAGCGTAAAATAGTATTAGTAACTGTGTCGTATAGTTAATGATGGCAACCGGAGACCCTTTTTACTGGAAACAAGGCATTCCATCTTAGTCCTCAGGGGTGACAACGCATCTGCATTTTGATTCCTAATCGAGGTTTCATGTAGATGTCTATGGGTACAGCATCCTTTTGCCACCAGGTGGACTGTGTGCTTGATTGACAACCTCAATTAAGTAAACGAATAATATTATAAAAAGGTAGTAAGCGACGCCGAAGTTTAACACATTTTTATCCTATTTACCGCGGTGGGTGCTCAGAGGAATTGTTCGAATTAATTCACGTTACCATTCACATCATCTGGATGCTTGGCAGATCGCTACTGTACGATTTAATAGGAGTTTTCTTCCTCGCACGACTTCTTTGTAAAATCGCTTACCACCGGCGATTTTTCCGGACCGATACGAGTTAGGGACTTCAAGAAACGAGCTTACTCCTTTTTAAAAGGCCGGCGACATGCCTGCAATTCCCCTGGTGTTGCAGCTGTTCATGGGCGGCGGTTAACACTTACCATCAGGTGAGCCGCATGCTCGTTTGCCTCCTTTTCCTTAAAAAAAACACCATCTCGTCATAAGTTTCGATGTCACAATGACAGTTCTGGTGTTGTATTGCGCCTGCAGGTCACCTGCGCGTGATATTCGACTTCGGCTTCGAGCGGCAGGAGATCATCTTCCAGGGAAAGCACTTCGGACTTGGCCAGTATCACGACGTACGGCTCTCGCGCAAGGACGGCGGCGCCACCATGGTGTTGCAGGTCAGTTGCTTGCGTGGACAAAGCACACTCTATGACAGTGTTTAAAATACGCATTCTGTTTTGAACCACTTTAAGTACAGGGTTTTTGTGTTCAATTGTGTATTTAAACTAGAGATGCATCCGATACCTATATATCGGTGATATTGTGGGTTTCCCGATATATCGGAATCGAAGATATAAATCTGTCAATTCACCGAAACATTTTGAATTCCGCACTATAAATAATCCATCGTGTAAACGTGCCATCCCCGTGCTTAGTTCGTCTACGCTCGCAGAATAGCAGCGTTTTATAATTTCATTTTGCTTGTTGCTTGTTGTTCATTGTTGCTTACGATACGTAATAAAATCAATAATTCATTTGTGGTAGTGACTTGTGATCATAGCATTTCTTCACTAAATATGTATATACTACCTACATAATTAGTGAAGAAATGCCATGAGCAAAATAGTAGCTACGTAATCACAAGCAAAAGTTTATGCTAACTTCGAAACAAAAAAACTCTTTTTAAATTATTAATTGTTAATCTGAACGTCATTTTGTTTAAGTACAATTTTCGAAATTTTGTTATATGGTTATCATTCTACACAAATATTACACAAGAAACGCCGTCTATTTATAATCTAAACCCACTGCTTTTTACACCTTTTGAAGCATTCACTGTCCGCATCGATAGTGATATCGTTGATACTTTTATAAATAATAATAATGTCCTCCAGACCGAATTTAAGTCACGACGGCGAGTCTCATCGGAGTTAAGCCATCTGTTGTCACATTATAGATGACACATTACACTGTGCAGGAAAGGATTATAGTGTAGTACCCGAGTGTGCGAACACAGTTCACTCTCTAATCCCTCACTCTCATAGTCCGATGGAACGGTAAACCGACACGACTGGAGAGAGATCAGGCGCAGCACCAACAGCTTTCCGTGCTTTCCGAGGCACGGGGGTGCAACACCGCCAACTTCCTGACTCGCTGCTACTGAGAATTTCTACACAGAAAACCCAATAAATGATCATACGATCCGAGATTCGAACCCGTACCTCATGATCAGCAATCGTGTTTACGATTAGCTAGACCAAATAGGGAGTCAACTGTCACACTTTTTTTTTGTAAATATCGGTATCGTATCGGCAGAAGTGCGTATCGATGCATCCCTAATTTGAACATACTTGGAGAACACTAATGATGATTATAGTAATGATTCTCTTCGGACCCGGTGTCAGGTGGACAACTACGAGACGCAAGAGTACAAGTTCAACATCAAGGAGTCCGCGGACGCGCAGTTCAACAACATCCAGTACATGTACATCGGACGCAACGAGTCCATGAGCGAGGGCTTCGTGGGCTGCGTGAGCCGCGTCGAGTTCGACGACATCTACCCGCTCAAGTTGCTCTTCCAGCAGGACCCGCCGCCCAACGTTCGAAGCCTCGGTTAGCAATTACTATGTGTTCACATATTTTATAGAATAAGGGTGACAAGTGACCACACAATCCACCTGATGGTAAGTGTACGCTGTGGCTCATAGATATCTACATCTATTATCGATTAAATCACCCACACCACCACCACTACTATCATCATCATCATCATCATCATCATCATCATCATAATGATCATTATACCATCACCACGCAGATTCATTATCACCCATAAGGATTTAGATGGAATGCCGTGTAAAAATATACTGCTGCAGCTATATTGGTAGTATAGTTGTAGTACGATGGGTCGGCTCGACCGGGGAAGGACCACGCTCTCACAGAATACCAGCGTAAATAGCAACTTAACACTGCTGTGTTTCGTATGGTGAGTGTAGAGAACCGGAGACCCTTTTACTGGAAAAGAGGCATTCCATCTTAGTCCTCACGTGACAACGCATCTGCATTTTGATTCTTTATTGAAGATAGATGTAGATGTCTATGGGTCACAGCAACCACTTACCATCAGGTGGACTGTGTGCTCGTTTGTCCTATAAAAAAAAAACTTATTTTATGGAATAAGGGTGACAAGCAAACACACAGACTACCTAGATGGATACTTTGGCTCATGGATATCTATGTATATCTATGCCTGATCAAGAATCAAAATGCAGTTACGTTGTCACCCCTAAGAACTCTTGTTACCAGTAAAAACTGTCCTGGGTTATGTGAGAGTGTAAGGACATTAACCATACGAAACACAGCATTATTCTGCTGTTTTACGCTTTTATTGAATAATGGTTATAAACGAGCACACAGTCTACCTCATGGTAAGTGGATGTTGTGGCCCATAGACATCTACATCTATCATCGATTAACAATTCTATTTACACTCACCGTATGAAACTAAAGTGTCTGAAGTCGAGTCTTTGCTGAACAAAGTCTCGGATTGGGGCGACTAAATCTAGTCCAGTTCAATCCCCAGAAGACACAAGTTTGCGTGTTTACCGCTAAAAGAACCCTTTGTCGTATCTCCTCAGTTTCAAGGCACTTCCTTGTTGCTTCAGCCAGTATTGGAATCCTCGGTGTCGACATATCGAGTGATGTGCAGCTTAGTGCTCACTAGAGCGGGACAGTATTTAATGCCGACACACCGCCTGCAACTTTAAAAGGCACAGGTTCGGTCTTACATGGGATACTGTTCCCATCTCTGGACTGGAGCTCTCCAGTGCCAGCTCCTTCCATTTGATCGCATCCAGCGCAGAGCGGTTCGAATCGTCGACGACCTAGGTCTTTGTAATCCGCTTGACTCACTGGTACTGCGAAGAGATGTTGCATCTCTTTGCGTATTTTATCGCATCTACCACGGGGAGTGCTCTGAGGAATGAGGAGTGCTGTTTGGAATAATTCCAGCCGCTCAATATCACCATCGCACATCGCGACAAAATTCGCGATACCATCCATACCATCTGGATGATTGGCGGTCCACCACTGTGCGATTTACATGACTCGAATACTGGAATCGACTACCACCAGCGATTTTCCGGACCGATACGACTTTTAAAGGCCGTCAACGCATCTGCAATTGTCCTGGTGTTGCAGTTGTTCATGGGCGGCGGTAGTCACTTACCATCATGTGAGCCGCATGCTCGTTTGCCCCCTCTTCTATAAAAAAAATGTGTCAAATAAAGTTATTTCGTTGTTTGTTTGTTTCTAAATGCGATGTGTTGTGAGACGGTGGTGTTGGTGTTGGTGTCGGCAGGTGGGATCCTGCAGGAGGACTTCTGCGGCGTGGAGCCGGTGACGCACCCGCCCGAGCCGGTGGAGACGCGGCCGCCGCCGACCGTCGACCAGAGCGACCTCGACTTCCACCGCACCGACGAGGCCATCCTTGCCAGTGAGCTCCACACACCGCACATCCACACTCTTACACCCACGCCTTCACACATGCACACCTGGACAGCTTCACACACGTACACACGCAACCGCACACATGCACACCTGGACAGCTTCACACACGTACACACGCAACCGCACACATGCACACCTGGACAGCTTCACACACGTACACACGCAACCGCACACATGCACACTCGCACATTCTCCTCTTACACCCACACCTTTACACCTGCACACCTGGACAACTTCACACACGTACACACGCAACCGCACACATGCACACTCGCATATTCTCCTCTTACACCCACTCCTTCACACCTGCACACCTGGACAGCTTCACACACGTACACACGCAACCGCACACATGCACACTCGCACATTCTCCTCTTACACCCACACCTTTACACCTGCACACCTGGACAACTTCACACACGTACACACGCAACCGCACACATGCACACTCGCATATTCTCCTCTTACACCCACTCCTTCACACCTGCACACCTGGAAAGCTTCACACACGTACACACGCAACCGCACACATGCACACTCGCATATTCTCCTCTTACACCCACGCATTCACACCTGCACACCTGGACAGCTTCAAACACGCACACACGCAACCGCACACATGCACACTCGCACATTCTTCTCTTACACCCACGCGTTCACACCTGCACACCTGGACAGCTTTACACACACACACACACACACACACCCGCACACCCTTATACTTGCATACATTCACATCCACACACCGTCACACCCACGCTCTCATACATACATCCTCTAACACCTTCGCCATCACACCTGGCCACCGGCACACCCTCACACACGTACATCTCACACCCGCACACTCTTGTCTTTACAAATCCGCGCATCGTCACCTGCACCGCCTTACACCCACACCCACACACCTGCACACCCGCATATCCACATACCTGCGAACTGAACCAGTAAACAGCTACATGTACACCCACACCCACACCTACGCACCCTCACACTCACACTCGCACGACCTGGTACCGCACATCACAATTATCTTTAGCTCGAGTCAATCTCAGAGTAACCTACATCTCGTCACTAAACATCGGCCTCATTCAAACAAAACACTACCCAGATAAGACTCCTAGGCAGGAAACTGCATGTACAATGTGTCACCTTTTCAATTGTATTTGCAGCGGTGCTGGCGTTCATCTTCCTACTGCTGATCGTGGTGGCCATAGTACTGGTGCGTGCAATCTCACGTCACAAGGGAGAATATCTCACTCAGGTACTTGAGTACTATATATTTTATATACTCGTATGTAGCGATGGGCAGCTCGGTTAAAATTGCAACTCTGTTAACTCGGTTTGAAAAAAATAACAAATCGGATTGAAACCGATTCAAACCGATTTGCATCCAAATCGAATAACCGCATAATAAATAAAACGTAGCTAAATCTAATTGACTGATGCAATTTAGGCATTGTTGACACGTGGACAATATATTTTATGAATTTAAACATAATTTATTACCGGAACACTGATTTTATAGGCAACAATAACAATATAACACCAACAAAAAACAACGTGAGTTCGAATTCGCTAACGCACACAATTTGAAAATTGAATGATTTTTTTTTTATAGAATAAGTGTGACAAACGAGCACACAGTCCACCTGATGGTAAGTGGTTGCTGTGGCCCATAGACATCTACATCTATCTTCGTTTGCGAATTTAAATGCAGATGCGTTGTCAGCCGTGAGGACTAACAATGTCTCTTTTTCAGTAAAAAGGGTCTCCGGTTTTCTACACTCACCATACGAAACACAGCAGCATTAAGCTGCTATTTTACGCTGGTATTCTGTGAGAGCGTGGTCCTTCCCCGGTCGAGCCGACCCATTCGTGCTACAACTATACTATTAATATATATGCAGCATGGCTCTACCACGTAAAAACTCGGTTCATTAATTCGTATTTGCAAATTGCAACTCGTTCAGAGCGCGAGCAAACTGCTATTTCCCTCACCATTCGCGTACTGAGTGCTGACTAGTTCGACCCGATGACGCACATCGGCGGCGCGATGAAACCGGTTTAACTCAATCTTTGAATCGATTTGACCCGTTGAATCGTCAAACCGATTTGAACCGAGTTGAGACATCGCTACTCGTATGCCGAATGTAACATTTCCTACTTTATTAAA
The DNA here is from genome assembly GCA_029286625.1 of Parnassius orleans. Lineage (NCBI taxonomy): Eukaryota > Metazoa > Arthropoda > Insecta > Lepidoptera > Papilionidae > Parnassius > Parnassius orleans. Next base: position 3,205,698 of record JAGSMP010000056.1, read on the forward strand.
ATAAACCCGGTTCTCATTACTCACCTTACGTAACAACATTTATTACTGCAACTTGCAGAACATCAATTTTACAAACAAAAAGAAAAAAATACTTAAATTAGCATTTAAAAAAAATAATATATAAAAAATGGACAGCAGCAACAAAAAGGCCACCGACTCATCATAATGCTATAGTAACTTATTTTATATTTTGTATAATAGATATCTGTGTTTTATAAATATCGAGATATTTAAAAATAAACGATTTCAAAAAATACGTTTTGGATATGCTTTGTAAATAAGGTATTCAATGCTTACAATTTAAATGTTAATGAAATACGAGGGAAGGACAAAAAGTTCGCGGAATGAAAGGGAACGCGGGTGAAATTAAATAGGAAATTACTTTTCTTTTTCAAAATATTCTCCATTAGTCCTAATACATTTTCAGACCGTTCAAACAACTTATGTATATAAATAAATAAAAATAATTTATTATTTGATAGTTTAATAAAAGGAATTGGGCAAAAATTTATATTCATTTGTTTATCAAAAGCATGTTTTTTTGAATTAATAATTTAAAGTCTTAATACTTTCGAAAAAATGTTTTGTCAACGTTTTCAAAATAGGCAGAAATTGCCAAATTTACTTCTTTCTCATCAGTAAATTTCTTTCCCGAAGTTATTTTTTGATATTTGGGAACAAATAATAATCTGTAGGGGATTAATTTGGACTATAAGGAGGGTGTTTTAAAGTTTCGAAGTTGCACTTGTGTAAGGAAGCTATCGCAACATAAATGTTGTGAACGGGTGCGTTGTTGTGTAAAAGGAGGACATCTGGAAATCACCTTTTCCTTGTTTTTATTTAATCGCGTATTTTAATATTTTGTAGTAGTATAGCGTAGTACTGTCCCGTGATATTGACACTTTTATTTCTTTATAATCTATTAATTAAATTCCCTTTGATTCCCAAAAAAACTGAAGCCATAGTTTTTTCAGTTGATTGTGACATCTTGAACTTCTTAGGCGGTGTTGCGCCTTATGCCACTGCATGGACTCCTGCTCAGGACTACTGCTGAACTTAGGTTCATAGTAATAAATTTAAGTTTTATTTCCAGTTATAATTAATTTTCAACATACAATACATGACATAAGGATATTTTACTGTAATTTATAACTATAATACTTTTTAAATATCATATTCATTAATTAATTCGGCCTCGTACCGGCGGACGAAGTGTAGGGCGTCCCCAACTAGATGGAGTGACGACCTGGTAAGCCATGCAGGAAGTCGATGGATGCAGGTGGCTCAGGACCGTTCTTTGTGGCATTCCTTGGGGGAGGCCTATGTTCTATGACTTGTGATGGGCTGTAATGATGATGATGATATAATACATATGTTTTATTTCTTTTTAATGTATTTTGTGTGTACAAATGTTAAAATTTAAGTGCCTAATGGTATTTGTGGCGTGTTACAATAAATGTTAATTTTTTGTTTGTTTATTGTATAAAATAAAATGTAAAGTGAGGTGTTGTGATTGCGCAGGAGGAGCGCGGCGCGGACGGCGCGGCCGACCCGGACGCGGCCGCGCTGGCCGGCGCCACGGGCGCGCGCGTCACCAAGCGCCGCGAGTTCTTCATCTAGCGCCACAACCACCACTACTCACCACTACTCACCACTACTCACCACTACTCACCACTACTCACACCCACTTTACACTACTTGTGCTCACTTTGTCATCACACCGCCGTGTACCCCACCTGTACTATACTACCAGACCCCACCATCCTGAAGTCTTCCACGGCCCCACATTCCGCCATCTCTATATTCGAACGAACACGCATAATTTTTTTTGTTTAAATCTCTTATGCGTCATAAACTGCTATTATGTTAATGCAATCGTCACATATAACGAGTCGACGTAAACTAATACTTCTACTTCAGTAATATTTACAGTTTACACATAAAAAGTGGGACATCTTATATAAATTACCTTATTGTTAGAAACAGTTAAACTATTTTGCAAATGAACTTAGCTTTAAAGGAAAATCTCAACAAAACCTGAGCCCTGTTTTTCGTAATGTACGGCATTAAAATTCATCCTAACATCCTATACCTCCACAAAAATAACAAGTAACAAGCAGATTCCATCCATTACAAAATTACTACTCCTTATCATTATATTTTTTTTAAATTCCCATGTGACGTAACATCACATAAACAACGCTATTATTATATTTTTTATTAAACATTTTTTGTGATAAATACAAAAAATTAAGTTGAACCTTTTTTAATTGTTGCCATATTAAATTATTTTAATTATCAGACATTTTCTACATCAATCAAGATACTATTGATTGAAAAGCTTTTAAATAGGTCGCATTATAGCAATATGTGCCTGCAATATCGACCACAGTAGCTTACTCATCACATGTTTAAACATTGTTGCGAAATATGACCATTAAAAATTGAGAAACCAATATAATTATGTACAATAATGTGGTCCATATTTTCTATTATTTTTATATAAAATATAAATAAAATGTTTTGCACACGTATAAAATAGTTTGTCACATTCCAAATAAATTAAAACGACAATTTTAGAGTTACCCATTATTTTTTTATTACAAATAATTAAAACATTTACACCAATTTTGGCATGTCATTTTTTTTCTAAGACAATGAATGTTATTAGTTGTCCACCAACATAACAATCGTAAACACAAATTTTCAAGAATCTCTTAATTTTCTTAAGATCTTGAAACAATTGATCGAAATATTTATCGTGCTTACAATTGCTAAACTTTAATAATAAATACAACATATAATTTTTATTTTATTTAAATATAAAATCCAATGACAAAATATATTGTGTTTTTAGATTATAATTAATTTTAGAACGTTTGTACATTAGCGTATATATTTTGCTATTTTATTTATAAATGTACTAAATGCTAATCTTACGATTGATTATAGACATTTTGAAGTAGGTCATGAAAATAAACGGCCTTTCGTATACTCAGTCATAAATAATATACATATTAAATAAACACATTTATCGATATATGAATAAAAAAACCACCGACCACAGGTATATTATCAATATCTTATTATTTATTGCTTTAAAAATGTGAAAAGCACAAATTCTTTACTAAAATAAGAAATGACAGTAATATTACATTTTATATTTATCTACCCTGTTTTTTTTTTATATATGAAACTTGAACCAATAAGTATAGAAAGTCAGAGCGCTACGTACGCAAAGTACTTGAAGCAAAAACCACGTCCAAAGTCTTGCTAAATTTAATGTACGAACACTCAATAACGTACACATAATATGCATTAGAAATTAATTACAACCAATAACATGGTTTTAGGTGCATATACACCCAGCATTGTACTTTTACGGGCTGATAAAGAAAGAAAGAAGAAAGATGTGTGCGTGAGTGCATGTCAGAGAGTTGTACATTGTTACGGCATTCTGGCATTCTTTCCTTGATGGTCTGAGATATGAATAGAAAAAATGTACGTATATTGTTAGTTGAGTTTCTATACTAAAATTTTGTAACAAATTGTACCAAGTGGTTTGTTTTGTACCAATGTACAAAAATGATTTTTTTACTATTTGGTGATATGAAATAATATCTGGAAACATAAACATTGTCATACAACTAGTCGTATAAATAAATAAATAATGAAATATCCTTGTAATTTTGAAGGCATTTTCATATTTATCGGGATGAAAAATGAAGAATATTTTTGCTATAACTTTTTTTTAGAAGTTATAACAATTTTTATTTTGTATATTTTATCTCCTTTCTATCTTCCGTTGGTCGAAAGGCGATTGATGTCTGGAATTTTCATAACGAATTTTTGTTTAAAGTTATCTTTGAAGTAATTTCACAGTGTTGCCATCATTTTGTCAGATACCACTTAAACGTTTTTTACTGTCAAAAGGTTAAAATTATACGCATTATGTATGCCTTAATTTACAAGTTTACGATTACAAATATGTACTTCGTATCATCCCCTATATGTAAATCCCTTACTAAACTAATATTTTGTTTGAATCTGAAAGGCCCTGAAGAAAAATGGTTTCGATCCGTATTGATCCCTGTCGAGCATTCCTCACCGGCGACTAAAAAAACCTAGTGATTAAGTTCTAGTTTAGACCTTTATATTTTTATAAAACGACCGAATCTCCGCACATATGTAGTTTATATTTTATTAAGTATGTAGTTTATAGGTGAACCATAATATCTAACGTGTGCTTTTTATGTTTTCCGTCCAAACATTTCTTTCGTTACTTAAGCGTGTGATTGTTTCCTCTTAAGAACATTATTTTTCCGTGTAACTTTTAGATGTATTTAATTTTGAAATAAATTCAAATCAATTCGTAAGTTTCATTGTCTTTTTTTATTTGGTTTCTTTATTCAAGGTATATTCTATAATGTAAACAATTATGACTAAGACCAAACAAAATATTCTAACTATTGCCTAGTTATTGCTATATTGTAACATGTCTATTAATTTTTTTTATATATAAACGCAGTTACTGAAAATGTCAAAGCGGGAAAAAAAAGCAGGGTGGAAGTAGGAGAATGTAAAATAGAGAGTAGAGTGTAGTTGTTGAGAATGAACTTCATATTATATTCGTTTACTTGAAGACGATTCAATGATTTTCCGACACAGAGCGATATAGATTGGATGTAACTTGTCACCGTATGAGACATTATGTTATATAAGTACATATGAAACTATAATGCTACTTAAGTGTAACCAGTGGCGGATTATTCTTAAGGCAAACTAGGCAGGTACCTAGGGGCGCAAGGTTATAAAAGAGCGCGCGCGGAAGTTTTTAAACGGAAAAAAGTGTATCTACTTACTAACACAAATAAAAAATCATACTTTCTATAAAGATGTAGGGCTTCCTACATCGCCCTCACTTTCTCATCACATTTTTCATCCATGCCCACTTGTAAAGGATACATGTGTCCTAATTATTTTGCAACGAGACTATATTTTACCACGGGGAGTGCTCTGAGGAATTGTTCGGATTAATCCCAGCCGCCAAATTTCACGAACGCACATCGCGGCCGAACTCCCGATACCATCCACACCATCTGGATGATTGACGGTCCACCACTGCGCGATTTAGAAGATGTTTTCTTCCTCGCACAACTTCCTTGTGGAATAGTTTACCACCAGCGATTTTTCCGGACCGATACGACTTAGGGACCTTCAAGAAAAGAGCCTACTCCTTTTTAAAAGGCCGGCAACGCATCTGCAATTCCTCTGGTTCCCCTGGTGTTGCGGTTGTTCATGGGCGGCGGTAGTCACTTACCATCAGGTGAGCCGCATGCTCGTTTGCCCCCTCTCCTATAAAAAAAAATATTATTATAAATTTTGATATAATAAATTTATATGCAAAATAAGTAGTAATAATTTATAATATATTGCCTCCAGGGGGCGCTGATGAAGTGCTAGCCTTGCGCGCTGTTGAAATTTAATCCGCCTCTGAGTTTAGCAATATATAACAAACATAAGAAAAAGTTATTTAGTAAATTACAAATTTAAAAATAGCAAAGCTTACAAAGACTCATTATTGTTTTTTTATAAAAGTGACCGTGACAAACGAACTTACAGTTTACTCGATGGTAAGTAGCTACTGCAGCGCATGGATGCCTGCAGTCAACATCAAACAGAGAAGGTGCGTTATCGTCTCTCACTAAGAAGCAATGCCTCACATTTATTGCATTGTTTGGTCACAAGATAATGACGTTTTGACGAATTTTCGTGCCTTAACCGCCTGGCACGTTCAGACGTTACGGTAGAGTTTTTATTTTAATACATCAGATCACGAATAAATTTTTTAAAACATAAAATGTTGTTTTATTAATTTAACACCACCTATATACAATGAGATATATATATATATATATATATATATAGATATAATAAAACACGCCCGTTTGAGTAAACTTTGTTTTCATTTCCGGTTAATACTAGCAATAATTTTCGCCCGCATAGAAGGCCGTGATATTAATATTTTTAATATTGGCTAGTTAGAAAGTCTATATCTTGCATTTGACTTTGCACGCCATTTAAATTATAAATTTTAATATAAATTTTAAAATATTATTTTTGCCACCCCTAGGGGTGGAATTATTTCTCCAAATTTTATTTGGAACCACCCCTGAATTATAACCAAAAGAATCTTCAAAATTAGATCTTAATTGACGAAGGTATCGCGTAATACATTGAAATTGTGTACCTCCCCATTTTTTGAAGGCTGCTTAATGTCCACCTGCTTAGCGTGGCGATTGCTGCAAATCTTCTACGAGCTGAATGATGAATAAAGAATAGCTTTAAAAAGCTGAAAGCTGAATGAAGAATAGCTTTAAAAAAATTGTTCACTTGCTCATTTATTTCTATGATTCAGTGTTTGTGACTGAGAAAAATTAAATATTAGTATTATGTTCAAATAATAAGTTTCGTCGTCGCACTGAGGAATTTGCTGAACGACTTCTATACAAGTGGGAGAAATGAGCACAGAGTTCAAGTTAAGTGGATGCTGTGGCCCATTGACACCTACATTATCTACAGCGTCATCATTACAGCCCATTATAAGTTCACTGCTGAACGAATAGGTCTCCTCCAAGGCATTTAACAAACCACGGTTTTAAGTCACCTGCCATTGACTTCCTGCATAAGGTAGTGACTACATCTCGCGGGGGCTGTCCTACACTTCGCTTACCGGTACGAGGAAGCCACTCAACTACTTTCCCCATCACTGAAGAACCTCAGCACTAAACTTTCACCGTTGTACATATTAGAAGTAAACTGGACTGTGGACTGGAAAGGATACAATATCAATGGCGAGTACATCACACGGTGGATTTGCCGACGCTATAGTTATTATGGCAGAATCGCTGGAGGACCTTTGCACTATGTTTAATGAGCTTAATAATGCCTCCCTAAGGATGGGTCTTAAAGTGAACATGGACAAGGGTCATGTATAACGTGCGTGTCACACCTATGCCGGTAGTTGTTGTGCGTAGTGCTCTACGCTCGAAGTTGCTGACGAGTATGTTTACCTATGATTATTGTCTGACTAGGTTAATCCAACTTCGACCGAGAGGTCAATAGACGGATACAAATCGGCTGGGCATCATTCGAGACATTATGTCACATATTCTAGCCAAGTATGCTTCAAAACTTGAAAACAAGCTCGTACCATAGATACATATAGATTTGAGACGTGGTTCTTTACAGCTGGCCCTATAAGAAAGTTTCAGATAGCTCAGCGAGCTATGGAGAGGGCTATGCTCGGAGTTTCTGTGCGTAATAGAGTTCTAAATGAGGATATCCACAGTAGAACCAGAATAACGGATATTTTTTACATGGGGAAAATTACGCATTCCCGCCGCGCTACGGCAATGACGGGTTATGTCGGACTTGCACCGACTAAAGCCCCATGGTGTTTCACCTTCGTCGCATATTGGTAGGGCCACGGGAACCAAATTGAACTGAACTGAACAGCACGAACATTACAGCCCTAATACTATAATATAAAGCCATAATAGGCTGCAACGCGGCTCGTGGCTAATGGGTGAAAGAAACTGAAAACTCGTATCGAAGCTTTCTTTACTTTGTTGAAGCGGCATACTAATTGGAAGACGCTGAATTGGATATTTACCACTACGATTTTACATTATAATCTTGTAAAATTTCAGATTCTGTCCAAAGAATTGTTACTAAATAATAATTAATGAAAAGAAAAGAAAAAATAACTAGACAATGTTGTCATCTTGTAACTTGTATTTTGACGATTTTAAGAGACAGGTTCACAGGGTACGAAGAGTGTTCAGAGGAATTGTTCAGATTAATTCCAGCCACCAAATTCCAGCAACGCACATCGCGACAAATTCCCGATACCATTCACACCATCTGGGTGCTTGGCGGTCCACCACAGTGCGATTTACTAGAAGTTTTCTTCGTCGCACGAATTCTTTGTGGAATCGTACTACCGGAGATTTTTCGGACCGATCCGACTTAGGGACTTTCAAGAAATGAGCCTACTCCTTTTTAAAAGAGCGGCAACGCACCTGCAATTCTCCTGGTGTTGCAGTTGGTCGTGTGCGACGGTCGACACTTTCTATCAGGTGAGCCGCATGCTCGTTTGGGGCTAAAAAAGCTATAAAAAAAGAAAAAAGAATACAGAACAATAGGTGTAAAAAGTATACATGCTATGGATTTTATCTTTAGAGCCATTAAGCTGATCGTTTCAGGGCTAAACGATACATGATCGACCTAAATCACCTGCTCCAGTGACCCAGTAAACCTCTCTAGAAGCGAACGACGGTAAAAGGTGGTAAGTGGGCGCGCGTGCTCGATGGTATATCGGAGTTTCAGGTCAAACGACTACTTAGCGCTATTCGATACACATAGTGACGGCCAGCAGCAGCTTATCGACATCTTGTAGTTAAATATAGACATACTTAGGGTTTAAGTCCATACGAAGGCCAATAAATAATTGTTCCGAGACTCGATGTTTGTCTTTGTACAATTTATAAATCTAAAATACTTCTACGATACAGGGGAAAATCTTATTGCGGTTAAGTTTTTTTATAAAAATATTCAGTGTTTAGATAGTGATTTTCCAGATGTCTCTAACATAGAACCTATGAAATATTCTAATTATAATAAATTTAATATAAATAAACAATTCTATATAAATTGAACAGGCATACTCGTTTCGTGCGCGAATCGAACCAGCGGACCGCTACCAGCGGTTTGCAGCGCAGCAATGAAACTCTGCCACTGCGCTACAGAGTCGTCAAAAGGCACTAAAAACTTTTTTAATTTATTCTAAGCCACTACTACTACTACTACTACTTTACTCCACCTTCTACTTGACTACTATTCCACCCGGTGGTAGGTGGTAAAGTAGTGAAGTATAGTTACAGACTTATTAAATTGAGAGCCGAGGTAGCAAAGAGGCTAAGCGCTGGGTGAGAATTTTGATAGTATGCAACCTACTCAAGCTTGATTCCGCCGGACCATAACAAAATTATTCATAAAAATTTTAAGTCCTGGTTTATCACGTCGTCGGCAACGAAGGAAACATCGTGGGGGAAACCGATGACATGTGAACTCCGGCAACAATCCGAACGAACGAACAATGTAAACGACGGATTACAACGATCTGCTATACTTAGCCCTCTGATAAATTAGTGTTTAATGTGACTTTTATAATTATCGATCTAATAAGACATATTTTACTATTTACATATCGATGTGATGCATGATCGTCACTATTCAGCCAAGTTAACACGTGAAAGAGTCCATATGCAGGCAGTCAGCGTTTTGCAAACGGGTTAAGTGCGAGGCAGGTGCTTAGCGCCCTCGACAAGCCAAACGATTGAATGCGCCTCGCATAACAGCTTTATTAAGTGTTGCTCTAAGAAAATAAAAGGAAATGTCCATTTCTATTTAGGAGGGAAAAATCTATTTTAAATTGGTAAATTTGTTGTTGAATCAAACAAAGGCTACAGATGTGTCACCTCTGAGGACTTTCAGACCGGAGCACAACAGTGAACGGACTGCTGCTTGGCGGCAGGGATAGGTAAGAGGGTGTTACCTTACCAGACGGACTCCTAGGGAGTAAAGGAGTTCTTCGAACAAGTAATAATTTATTTCAGGAAGCCGTGGTAGCACAGCTGGATTATGCGTCCGCTTTTAACTTCATAGTACGCGACCATATTGGGTTCTATCCCCACCATAAATATTGATAAGGGACGATTATTTCAAATATAAACTATTGTCAGATACATACTATATCGTCTTTGTCTACCTGCATTTTATGATATATGATTAGGTCTGGCTTGGCTAGGCCTGCTGTTAGAATTCTCATCTGTAAAGAACAGGGATCATTATCATTATCATCATTACAGCTCTTCACAAGTCCACTGCCGAACATAGGCTTTTTCCAGGGCATGCCACAAAACACGATCCCGAGCCATCTGTATCCATCGACCTCTTGCATGTCTCACAAGGTCGTCACTGCATGTAGTGGGGGGATGCTCTACACTTTGCTTACCGGTACTCAAGAATCTTTCTTCCCCATCGTTTGTTGGTTAGAGAGTCATCAACGTCGAAATTCTAACAAAGAATAAGAAGAATATTCGTAACAAAGGCTACTGGTGGTAGTAGAAACAAGAAAGAGGGTACCCCACGCTTTTTTCTATTTCTACCGACAAATAGCAGCGCTTGCATTGCTGTGTTCCCGTGTAAACCATAAAAATAGCGAGTATAATTACAGGCTGTAAGGCCTCCATCTTAGTCCTTAGAGGTTTGTTTGAAGTTGGCTCCAGGTATCCATGGACATGATACCTGAAATCAACTGCATTTGAATAACGCGTCAGCTATCATAAATTTTTAAACCATCAATTAAGGTATTGCAACAATCCTGATTTTCTTGCACGTTCCTGTAATTTATTACCTAATAACTGAGGTTAACGACAAAATTACAAGGTGTGTAATAATACAAGAATCAACGTGTTTCGTCTGTAATCATACACGGCGAGTAATTCGGCGCGACAACAGGGTCGCCCACGCGATAATTATCAGACTGTACCGTTATTACAGTTTGAGGGTAGATCATTAACTCGCTTTTGAAAGTATAGACCGCCCTCAGTTCTCCCTTGATTTATAAATCAAGTATATAAATATAGACGTATAATATTATATAAATCACAATTATCTGAATAAAAATAATTTCTACAACATTATGGTTTTTTTTTTATTTACGCGAACACTACACATTGAATAAAATTACTTTTACGGATTCTATCGCGTTTAATTAACTTATTTTTATTAAATTCCCGACGTTTCGGGTGCTTTACAGTACCCATGGTCACGGGGGACTGAGGTGATTGACGTCCCGATGTCAGAGTTAACCCGGAGTACTTTCAGCTTTTTAAACCTACTTACCTATTTACCGGAGTACTTTCAGCTTTTGAAACTTCGGGAATTCGCGATGGAATCCGTAAAAGTAGTTTTATTCATTTATGGATTTTATTAATCATAAATCGTAATGTACAAATAGCAAAAACAAACACTTTAGCTTGCTAACAACTATATATATCAAAACAAGGTGTTCTTCGATTGTATAACATTTGTAAATTTTTTTTCATACGATGCATTATGCAAATAAATATGTTATTATTTGGGGTATTTATATAGTTTTCTCATCCGGTTGGGCTGTATAAATATATAAATGAAAATGATAAATATACTAGAAAATGATAAAAATATCAATAAAATGAAATAAATACATAAATAAAGAAAAACCCAACCAGATGAAAGCCCTCGGCAGGGGAGATGAAACGGCCAAGTGTTAGGGGGAAAGGGAAAGAAACCGGCGGACGATGCGGGCGGTATCGAGGAGCACCGCCTTCTGCATTTGAGCCCAGAGCGGTCCGTCACAGAGTCCCAGTCGCCTCAGAGTCTGACCGGGATTAGCCCATTCGTAGAAACGACCACAGGAATAATTTCGGTTAGCCGACCACACCGCATGTCGGTCACCTCGTGAGCAAGGTCCAGATATTTTGTTTGCATATCTGTTTCGGCTTTCACGAGGTTTCCGTCATAGGAAATGGTAATGTCGACAAAAAATATCCTTGACTTAGTCCGGTCCACCAGCACAATATTAGGCTTATTCGCAAGAATAGTCCTGTCTGTGATGATGGCCCGCGGTCCCAGTAGAGCCTGGCGCGGTCATTTTCGAACACGGCTTCCGGCAATCACTTATAATAAGGCAATTTCCGATCCATGAGACCGTATTTCAGAGCGAGCTCCTGGTGTAGAATCCTGGCTACTAGGTTGTGTCTGTGTAAATACTCAGAGTTAGATACCGCCGAACAACCGGAGATGACATGCCTAAGTGACTCACCGGGATGGCGACTATTATTATTATTATTATTTAATAGTCACGAAGAGGTAGGTAACTATTTTCAAAAGATTAACAAAATCAAGAATTCGAGCTTCAAATGTCCTGCTTCGCGGCCCGTGACATTAAACATGGCTTCCGACGTTCGCTGTCGCCTAATTATCAACTTCGCAATCCGCTTTGTATTGAAGCGCGCAAATTAGTTGAAAATTAAAATATGGCGTCGTTCGGCTGCACCTGTCCGTTCTCTGAGCCGCTTGAGCCGATTATCGTCGCTGGCGGTGTTACAAGTTTGACGGGCTTGTCGAGGGCTCAGAATTTTGATATTATTATTATTCATAAAGCAATGTAATAATTATTTTACACATATAATATTACGATTATTGAAAACGTAATTACATTTTAAATCGTAAAAACTTTCGGTTTTTGTGACATGAGGTATAGCTACAGCGTTTCCGTGTTTATGTAGGTGGTATGAATTTTCTGCCCAAGAGTCTGTCTGGGTAGGTGTTTTTGCCATTAAATAGAAGTGCTTGCACTGCTGTGTTCCGACCTGTCGCCACGTGGCATTCCATTTTAATCCTAAATCGCATCTGTAGCCCTTTATATTTGAATTTGGCTGTAGAGTAGTACTATGAGATGGAGTGTAAGTTCGTTCGTAAGTGACCAACACTTGCAAAAACTGTAGTAGCTATTTCTGAGAGGGTTTTACGACATGGAAGTGTAGGGTTACTAGGGCCTGGAATTCAGGTGGTTATAATCCTGATTTTTGAAAAAAAGTCCGTTTTTCAGCCGGCATCCCGGCAATAAAACTCAGTAGATTGTAATTATGCTTTATTTCCTTATTAAAAATACAGTTATTTAAAGTTATATTTTCTGTACTGGCACTATAGCGCTAGCTTTCAAAAAGTTTGTTTCCCCACAAATTTTATTCTAAATTTATTCACAAGTAATGTGTTTTTGTTTTCAAGTTTTGAGGTATACCTTGCGAGATGTGTCGTAATCTCCCGAACGTTGCCCAGCCAAATTGAATCCGACGATTGACATCTCGGATATTCACTTGTGAAGGACTCTAATGATGATGGTGTTGAATGTATTTCAGTCGTATTCACTTGCTCGCACGACTCACGCGATCTATTTATTAGACCTTTATGTATAACCGACTTGGTAGAAATCCAGTTTGTATTGAAATACAAGCGAAATTTGGTCTTGGTTTTAAAATCCAGTTAAAATCGAATTTGTCCGGTCATATGGTAACTCTAGGTACACAATACAGCAAGAACGGAAATTTGTTATTACAAATAAATCTTCTAACTGAGGTTAAAAAATAAATGGTTCTAAATAATACAGTATTCAAGATGTAAAAGTAGAGTAACAGTCTATATACGTCTCACAGTTGAAAACACCTGAATTCGTTTCTGAGGTGGTTACTTTAGCAGTTATTCCACCGCGATCACTCAGTGAATGATGGCAGACTTCATATTATGTCCTCGAAATTATTTTATTTCTCAGACATGCGGGTTTTCTTACGAAGTTGATGAGATCTGAATGTCTGAGTTATAACATTTTGAGAGGAAAAAATTGCCCCATAAGTCTCTTAGAGATGAGAGAAGGTCAGTGCCCAGCGCTGGGACGTGTATAGATTGTAAATTTTTTACTCATCCAGATTGCATAAGCTATGTTTCATATCTCTGAATTGCTAAATGTATGTAATCGAATTACTAAATTCAACAAATTATGAAAACTATCACAAATTAAAACAAATATTAGAAGTACTGATTGGAAATTGCTCGAGACGTGAAAACATGGTCCCGTAACTTCGCTGTGGGGTTGTTTGGGTTGTCGATGACAGAAGGTGGAACACCTAGCGTTAAGACGGTGCGCGCTTGCCGCGGCACGAACCGTTACGGTACACGGGCACGGCTACGTACGCTAGTGACGTAACGATGTTGTCGACATTTTACAAATTTAACTTCAACTTTTTAATAAGCATATCCTCAACTTGCGGCCGGTACTGTCAGTACTGTTCAATACTGGAAACACTACTGATAAAAAATATTGGGACTATAATCGACAAAAACATTTAGGTGTCATTTTGTAAAGGCGTTATATAGAAGACTACTTTAGTAAGCATACTTTTTTTATAGAATGAGGGTGACAAACGAGCACACAGTTCATCTGATGGTAAGTAGATGCTGTGACTCACATTTATCTTCGATTAAGAATCAAAATGCAGATGCGTTGTCTCTCATGAGGGCTACGATGGAATGCCTCGTTCCCAGTAAAAAGGGTCTCCGGTTCTCTATACTCACCATACGAAACAGAGCAGCGTTAAGCTGATATTTTACGCTGGTATTCTGTGAGAGCGTGGCCCTTCCCCGGTCGAGCCAACCCATTCATGCTACAACCATAATATAGCTGCAGCGTGGCTCTACCACTTAAAACCACTTACATATTACTTATTTTTTCTTCTTCAACATTTTCTAAGTGCTGAGCTAGGCATAGGTTTTACTAAAAGAAATGGGGATATTCGCAGTAGAACCAGAGTGACCGACATAGCCCAACGGATTAGTAAGCTGAAGTGGCAATGGGCCGGCCATATAGCTAGAAGAACCGACAACCGATGGGGAAAAAAGGTTCTCGAGTGGCGGCTTTGTACCGTCGGACGAAGTGTAGGGCGTCCCCCCCAATAGATGGAGTGACGACCTGGTAAGACATGTAGGAAGTCGATGGATGCAGGTGGCTCAGGACCGCGCTTTGTAGCATTCCTTGGGGGAGGCCTATGTTCAACAGTGGACTTGTGAAGCGCTGTAATGATGATGATGTATTTATGTAAGTATAATTCTTTATTGTTCACCACAAAATAAAAAAAACAATACATTACTGACATACGTACAAAATGTATACTATTTATTTACATATATATTTTTTTCCAAAAATACCATCAGTGCTTTTAACACTACTAATCTTGTATTAGGATTGGTTTACTATAATATATATAATCGAATGGTGGATTAAACTTTTGAGTTTTGCAATCTGTATCCTTAACCATATGGCTATTGTTTTTCTTACCCTTCATACCGCAGTAATGATTTTACCTATTTACATAAGTTATTCTTGTGATTTCGTATTCATATGAAACTAACACCAGTATTTTGTTTATGTCGTGTTATGTATGTTTTACACATTTTCATTTAAAAAATTAATCACTTAAACGATTGAGATGATTACACCTATTTATAAAAACAATAAGAAGTGTTAAAAAAATTACTTATTTTAAGCCATAGCTAACTTTTACGATGTTCTTATATTGGGACATATATCGATGCCAATAAAGCTCATCCCAACGTCTGACACCTTAGAGAATATATTACTCCGTGCCACCGAATCTAATCACGATCTGACGGATTAATATCTGGCGCTATCTGCCGTGTATACCGGCCTAAACCCAACGGCCATTTTGCACTCCATTACATTAGCAATCTGTATTTTAAATGCCTTTATTTCGTCCGGATAAAGTATAAAATTGAGTAATCGGATTACTTCAATAAATTTGCAGTTTAAAATATTGGGCGGGCTTATAACCGAGGGCAATTCGGAAGATTTATTATAATACCTGAGCGTTGTTTAAATTGTTGTTTAATGTCGAAGTTGTAAGATTAGGCGGGTTTAATGATGAAGTGATCGATGAATGAGGGTTCGTTACGAAATTGCTTTACGTCTTAATATCTAATTGATTTTGTAAGAGCGATCGATTGTTTTTAGCGCTGTATTTAATTTTTAAACTGTGTGATAATTTCAAACGTTGAAATGTTAACGGACGAACGCAAATTAGAAGAGATTATTGTTAAGTATTATTTGAGTAACCACGCGAGTTTAAATTTACTATAAAAACGCCTCATTTTTTCATTCTTTTTTTAAAAAACGTTACTTCCACTCTGAGATTTTCTCCTGTATCGTGGGGCCAGTTTACATACATAAATTTCTTCTACTTTTAAGCCACACAAATACTTGTTCCGAGTGGGATTCGAATCCGCGGCCCTTAGCGCTGCAACTCATTGCTAAGCCACGGAGTCACGGAGCCATCATGATGGCAAAATTCCCCTTACGAGGCAATCTATGGGGAAGGCCTATGTTCAGCAGTGGAGTTTAATAGGCTGTAATGGAATAATAATTTTTGTGGCTTAGTACAAGCTATATATAGACCTTATTTTTTATTTTTATTGCTTAGTTGCTGAGTTAATCTTTACGTAGATAGATAGTAGGTATTAACGCGTTTCCGGTAAGAAAACTTCAGCTTATTTAGAATATCTCTTTCTCTTTAAAACTACGTTAGCACCAGTTTTTTCACGTCCGTCAAAACAGGAAGACGCCTAAAGCTTTTCCGGCCGATAACAACATCCGGCGCGAAGTTTTGCCCAAGTTTCGCGAAACTTTCGCCAAGTTTTGAACGGAGCAGGTGCTCGTTTCGGATAAAAATTTTCACCTTTTGTTGTCTGTCGCGATATCTTTTTATGGGGATAAGTTCGGAGACAGTTACAGCTTTAGAAGTGTATTATATTTGAGGAAAATTGAATCTGGAAATAAGTTAGGAAAGCACCTATATTTTAGCGTTAAGATTTCTATTTTTAAGGGTGTTTCGTATGGTTAGTTTGGAGAATCGGAGACCCTTTTTACTGGAAACGAGGTAACCCATCTTAGTCCTAAGGGGTGACAACGTATCTGTATTTTGATACTTAATTGAAGATAGATGTAGATGTCTATAGACCACAGCATTCACTTATCATCAGGTGGACTGTGTGCTCGTTTGTCACCCTTGTTCTATAAAAAAATCCAAAAAAACAAGCAACATAACTACATTATCCATCCATCCATTAATTACAGCTTTTAAAAGTCCACTACCTAACATAGACATAGACCCAGTACCGTCTTTACCATAAGGGCACACGGGGCCCGTGCCCAGGTGCCCCTATCGTCACGGGGCCCCCGAAAGGCCGATGTATTCGCTTACACTATACAATCTTTTTTATATTTTAGGAAAATATAATCCGACAAAAAATGTTATGGGCATTGTTAGTGATTTTCTGGCAACCCTGTGCAGTGGCAAACCACACATTGCCGAGTTTGACATAAAACGTGCTATTGACAAGATGTCCTAGGTCGAAAATATGTAGTTCCGCGTTTCGCCACCATCTAAACGTTTTTGTCGGGCTGTACAATAGCCTTACTTATAGCCTGTATTTTTTTTAATTTTCGGCAATCTATGTATTTCTATAATTACAGCTAAATAAATGTTGTTGGTTAAATGAAAATAGGAAAAGACATGAATTTAGGTAGTAGCTTAGCGAATTTTTATCGGATACCAGAACAGTTTTTTTAAATATTTTTCTAAACAGTGAACATTTTAATAATTATAAAAAAATATCTAAAATGTACCTGGAAAGTAAAATTAATTAACTACACCATCTAGTTTCTAGCGGTCACCTACACAAAGCACTTCGATTGCATAGTCGAGTTTGCAGAGTCTATACAATGCACTACATAGAAGTCGACATTGATTTGGATTTCCCGAAAGTATCAAACTTGTAAGGTGAAGTTTGTGGCGTGATTTTGTTTTGCTTAATATAAATTATTTAAGATAATAGAAGTGTTAACGTGTTCGTTTATTTATTCATTTTATTATGTCGAAAAAGCTTGCACCGGTGAAGGCACCGGTGGAGTCATCGCCGTGCCGGCGACGGCGCTGGTAAGTGGAAACACATGCCATGAATTTTATACATTTTTGCTTCTCCGGTAGCCGGGCCGTTGCCGTCGCCGGCGCCGTGCCGGTAACGT
The DNA here is from genome assembly GCA_029286625.1 of Parnassius orleans. NCBI lineage: Eukaryota > Metazoa > Arthropoda > Insecta > Lepidoptera > Papilionidae > Parnassius > Parnassius orleans. The sequence continues at coordinate 3,223,462 of JAGSMP010000056.1, forward strand.
GCCGGTGAATGGAAAACCGCCCATTCACCGTCGAAGAAATCTGTGTACTGCCATTGCTGCCATCTATTTAATACTACTACTGGTACTGGACATAATTTGAGTTCTACGAATGGATATGAAGATTGGAAGCATATAAGTAACTTATTAATGGAGCATGAGAACAGTTTATAGCACAGGCAATTTATGATGAATTATGTCGCAAGAAGCAAAACCACGGGAGGAGTTGACAGTGAGTTGCTGTCCCAATATAATAAAGAAGTCAATTATTGGAAGAATGTACTTAGAAGAATTGTTGCAGTAGTGAAATTTTTAGCTTCTAGAGGTCTTGCTTTTTAGGCCTAAAACTGATTAGTGAATTTGATCCTTTTCCTGCTGATCATATACGAAACTGTGGAAATCGTGGAAAAGGAGTACATCATATTTGTCTGCAAATATTTGCAATGAGTTTATTATTTTAATGGTACAGCAAGTTTTAAAAACAATTGTTAAGGAGATAAAATCAGCAAAATACTACTCTATAAGCGTGGATCCTACGCCAGATCTCTCTCACCGACTAACCTTCATCGTTAGATACGTAAAGGACGGAGAGCCTATTGAGAGATTTTTGCAGTTTTTGCCTAAGGATAAACATAATGCAGAATGCATACCAGATATCATTTTAAACTTTTTTGACAGCCTTGATATTCCTATAAGAGATTGGCTGGAAAGTATCTTGGTATTCAGTCAAGAATAAAAGAAAAATGTGAATTTGCAATTTTTGTCTCATGTGCGGTACAATCGCTAGATTTAGTAGGTATTCAGGCTGTTGAATGTGTTTCCGAAGCTGTAGCATACTTTCAGTTTATCAAAAAATATTCATTTTTTTTGGCTTCGACCAAACGATGGAAAATTATGACAGAGCATTTGGGCGCAAATAAAGTCCTGAAGTCTCTCCCGGATACTAGATGGTCTGCACGTACTAATGCTATTAATGCTTTGCAAAATGGTTATTTAATTATTTCTGAAGCTTTGTCCTCAATTGCAAGTGACATCAATCAACCAGGAGAAACAAGAAACAAAACCCAAAGCCTAGCAAAGAAAAAAGGAGAAATTGAATATTATACTTTTAACTATATTTATACGATCTTTTGGGAATTATGAACAAAACCAGCTTATGTTTACAGAATAGCACTATGACCATGGACGTTGCAACAAAACTTTACGCATCTCTGATCGATTATGTCAAGAACGCACGCAATAATTTCGATCAGTACGAATCGGCTGCTAAAGAAAAAATCCAAATGCTGACTATAAAGATTGTCAGAAACTGTACAGTTAAATGACAAAGAAAAATTCCGTGTAGATACGTTTATTCCTGTAATGGATACATTAAATGCACATTTAAAACAACGAACAACTATGTTACAAGAACAAATAACAAATTTGTCAATTATGTGTATAGAAAGTGATATCCTTCAAAAAATAGACTGAAGATATTATAGAAGATTTTGCACAACAGAAATCCCGAAAGAAACCACGACAGTGGTAACCAATTCAAACCACCAACATACTTATCTAATTAATAACATATTATTTTATTTTTACCAATTAACTATAATAAATATAAGATCATAGCTGAAAAATGTTTTTGTCATTCACTTTTTTTTTACTTTCCAACAGGGCCCCAAATTCTCGTGGGCCCAATGGCCCAGGTATGACCTAAGACGGCGTTGCATAGACCGAATTACATAATATTTACTTATATAATAATTAAATATTAGTAACTACACGTAACAAAAACAAGTATCTCTAGTGTTCCATATCAACAAAGAAAAGGTAACCGCATTTGATAACTGTGCTAAGTTTCAATAATTTACGTGAAACAATCTTAATGATTAACCTCAGCAAGAGACAGATGCAGAAGATTTCATAAGTGTTCCTTAATTTTTTTTTGTATAGAATAGGGTATAGGCAGAGTTTCGCATGAAACTAATAATATAAGAGTTTCTACTTCGTCAACCCCTAAAGTTTACGACTGGACATTACGGTCTGATGAAGAACTACTAGAGGATTTGCCTTGATCGTCACGCTTGGCAGGTGGATAGACGATTGCAGCACTAAACGCATCGCACCTTTGACGCTTCTCCCTGTCGCCGATTTAGATATTTTGGCGTACCTAAACGAGATGGTTATACTCACAGATTTAGTATAAGCTAACTGTTATACCGCCGTCTGTCTTAAGCCACAAAATCTTTCTGGCATATCCCTTAGTCTAACTAATAACTTGATTAGTATTATGCCAAAGAGACTGGAAGAAGTTCGAAGAGCTAGAGGGGGCAACACTAAGCACTGATTAAAGCCCACGTAATAACCTTTCCTAGACATTATTGAAAAAAAAATGTTAAGTACTATTACTTTACATGTTTCTTTCCTGTAAAATATTACTTTTTTCTTAATTTGGTTAATTTTTGTCATTTGATCGTTTGTTTTTTGACGTTTGCAATTTAAAACTAACTACATAATAATAAGCGAAATCCAAATCAATAAACTTAATTGTCACAAATATCCATGATATTTAGTTTTATACACACTTTTTTTGCGTTCCTCTAAATTTGTCCATGAATATAACTACTAAATCTATGAGTATAACAAATACCTATGTATGTTACGATGAAACTTCTAAAAACCTTTTTCCCTCTATACCTTCTACTCATGTTGTCAGACATACGCCATGAAGTTTATTATGCCCCGCGGCGTGCACCTACGGCACATGAAAAATGGCTGCCACGTCACTTAGCGCGGGAAACTGCCTCGACGCGATAAAACTTTTAAAGTAATTCTCACTTTTTTGTGAAGTGAGATATTTCTCAAGCTATAATTGAATCAGGTGTTGCTTTTAAATGGACTTCGGATACAATTGTGAAGTTTTTTTAATTTTAAAATTATTTTAAATGACCACAAAAATTTTGTCGTCGGGTAAACGTGAGCGTATTATATTATACAAATAAGCGGCGACAAACGCGCACATAGTTTACATGGTAGTAATTATAAGTGGATCTATACTCGACTGAGAGTTACAATGCGAATATGTTGTCAGTCATGAGGACTAATAAGGAATGCCTTGTTACCAGTAAAAATATTCTTAAATACAAAACACAGATCATTATGATTTCTTATATTTACGCGAACACTACACATTTAAATAAAACTAGTTTTACGGATTTTATCGCATAAGTAACTGCATTTTTAGACCATCTTAACTCCATAAATTCTCAAATTCAGTTCACAATGGAGTTAGAGGCAAACAACTCTTTAGCTTTTTAGATGTGTTAGTAATTCGAACTTGATAACACCTTGAGCCACACTGTGTATAGAAAAAGACCCACACAGATAGATATTTAAACGGTGACTCTCATCACCATCCTTCACAGTTAGCTACCGTGGTAAATCTTTGTTTCAGAGAGCACGAGGATCTGTGACAGTAAACACTTGGCCGCCGAGCTCCAACACGTCAAGCAAGTGTTGCACGACAACAAGTTTCGGGTCTCGCACCTACGTCACAGTGAATGAGTGAAGCCGGCCACAGTCGAGCGAGTGCCTGCTGTACTGCCATATGTCAGAGGTGTACCTGACAAGATTGGCTACATCCTAAAGCGTGTTTCCATTAAAACATACTTCAAGCCGCCGAAGAAGATTAGTCAGTTTTTACCATCAGTCAAGTGTAATGTCCCTCTGCAAGATGCAGGAGTGTACATGCTTGATTGTGAATGTGGTCTCTCTTATATAGGACAAACCAAAAGATCAATGAAAACCCGCATTAAAGAACACATAGCTGATGTGAAGAATCGACGCTCCGGTACAGAATCGCTCCGTCACTACATTAGATTTGATAGACCACAAATCCTCGCTAAAGAACACCGATTCCTTCCAAGGATGATTCATGAGGCTATTGAAATCAAAAACATCCTAATTTCAATAGAGAAGATGGCTGGGTTCTATCTGCTTGGGATCCTATAATTAATAAAATTAAATCCCAACCCAAGCATACAACTGCAAGACTTCAACATACTGTAAGTTCATACTGCGTAGATCGGAACAAAAACCAGTGCGTGTTGCCAGTGATGACCTACGGAACTGAGACGTGGTCCTTCACTGCTGGCCGGATGAGGAAGCTCAAGGTCGCTCAGCGAGCTATGGAGAGGCTATGCTCGGAGTCTCACTGCGTGATAAACTTAGAAATGAGGATATCCGCAGTAGAACCAGAGTGACCGACATAGCCCAACAGATTAGTAAGCTGAAGTGGCAATGGGCCGGCCATATAGCTCGAAGAACCGACAACCGATGGGGAAAAAAGGTTTCGAGTGGCGGCCTCGTACCGGCGGATTTAGTGTGGGGCGTCCCCACTAGATGGAGTGACGACCTGGTAAGACATGCAGGAAGTCGATGGATGCGGGTGGCTCAGACCGTGCTTTGTGGCATTCCTTGGGAGGCCTATGTTCAGCAGTGGACTTGTGAAGGGCTGTAATGATGATGATGATGATGATGATATACGTTATAACGTACATATATTTAAACGTGGTAGAGCCAAGCTGCATGCACCTTTATTATGATTTTAGCACGAATGGATTGTATCGACCGGGATAGGAGCGCTCTAAGCATACCAGCATAAAATAGCAGCTTAATGCTGCTGTGTTTTGTGTGGTGAGTGTAGAGAACCGCAGACCCTTTTACTGGAAACGAAACATTCCATCTTTGTCGTCAGGGGTGACAACGCATTTTGATTCTTAATCGAGGATAGACGTAAATGCCTATAGACCAAAGCTTTCACTTACTATCAGGGGTAGACTGTGTGTTCGTCTCTCACTCTTATTCTATATTAAAAAAAATTTGGTTGATCTTCAACTTCCGTGAGAGCGTGGTTCTTCCCGTTAAAGCCAACGCATTCGTGCTGTTGCTAATATAATATGCTGCAACGAGTCTCAACTGCTTATAAATAAATTGCATATTAAAACTTATTCATACATTTTTGTTTATTTACTCGTTAAGTTTATACTTAGAGCGTATACCTAATTCTAAGGGTTTATACACAGAGCTTCAAAAACCCAATTAGCTAGGCAGATAAAATTAACAGTGGTGCAAATATGCTATCGCTATCGGGCTATGGAAATAATATTATTTCAATTCAGCAGAAGATATAGGAATTTGATTCATGTTCTCTGCATATGCATCTTTTTTTAGTTTTTAGAACCAAAGTTCTACAAATAATTCAAACTATATTTTTTTTATTAATTACATAATTTATCTAAAAAAAAACTTAAGAAAATTAATTCGAATAATGAATACCCGACGCCTTGTTTCTCAGAATTTCGCGATTCTATTTACACCTTAAGCACCACGCGGACCTGTCACCTTCACGACTTTCTCCCTACCAAATTATTTTTGCTGCGGCATTAAGAAATGTACAATATACAATTAGAGGGCTTTTCGTTTGGCTAGTATGCAATAGTAATTTTGTGATTGTAATTTAATTTTAGGTTCCTCAGAAAATGCTAGTGACATTTGGTAATTGCTAAAATGTGGGGACAAGTGAAGTGAACTTACCTGTTTAATGAAAATATGTCAAAAAAAATGAAGAAGGATTGTCACATTAATTTAAATTAATAAATAATATTATAATATAAAAAAATTGAAGTGCCTATCTGTAATATCGAATTAGCAGAGTGGGTTGTTTGCAAGCCAATGAGACATGAATAACAAATTTAAAAAATGTTGTCTATCTCTCTGTCTGTCCGTCTCTATGATGATTATCTTAAATATAAATAATTCCGCATTAATAGATCCTACTCAGGCGGGCCGATAGTTAATACAATGTACCGCTAACATTTATTTACATAACAAAATAATATACACTAATTATTATTAACATAAGAAAAATAAACTGAGTAGTGACGGTGGAAGAATTTCCACTACCACCGTGGTTGTTGTAAGAGGCGACAGATGGAAACTGAAACAGGAGATGGACGGCAGCATCTTCCTGATAACAACTCAAAATTATAAATAACCACTGCTGTGAGTGTAGAGAACCGGAGACCCTTTTTACTGGAAACGAGGCATTCCATCTCAGTCCTCAGGGGTGACAATGAATCCTCATTTTGATTCTTAATAGGGTATTACACCCATTTAAAAAAAGTGTTTTAAATGAATCCTAGAGTGATAATGAACCACTATAATTTTTATATAATTTTTTTAAAACCGAATAGTGCCATAAAAATTACTTTTAATCTATCGTTTTAAATTTTCGCGTGAAAACGATAGCCGCCATGCTGTTCAACTCGTGACGTCACTGTCCTAGAATTTTGCCTATTTTGCAAAGGAATAAGATACTTTTGGATGTTTAATAATAAGTTATCATCTATATCATTGTTGTGTTGTGCCTGAATGCAAAAATACGAGCATATGAACGCCGGGGAAGTTATGGATTCAAGTGCCAACTGATTTAAATATGAGAAATACTTTGATAAAACTGGCAAAAAGAGCCCAAAGGCATTTTCTACAAAATCTAAACTATACTCCTGTGAAGATCACTTTGATGTAAGTATGACTTATTATATTTAACTATCGTTTATACAAAACATAACATCATGACATGATAGGTGCATGACCTATTGCAAGTCAAATTTTGTAATAGATTAGGTTAATCGGTCGTCTGTCCCGCCCTTTGTGGGCCATTTTGACAGCCCTTGCAAGTGCAGTGCAGTGTTTTACTTAATTCGTGTTTTCTTGTATTATATGGGAATAATAACATAGTTTGTACAAAAAATATAACAAAAAGTTTTTCTCACCTAAGCTTATATTATAATATCTATAACATTAGTGTTTTAAAGATAATAAGAAGTGCTAATAGCGAAGTAATAAACTCGCTTTGATTTCAAATGTCATAAAGATTATTGCATGTTTTATCTGGAAAATGACATGCAAAATTACACACAATATAATATTATGGGTTCTGTTAAACGAATTCGGATTAATAGAATAAAGATTAGTACTTTCTGCTTTTACGAATCCGTCTTCCATGATGCCTTTTCAATAAAACTCGGAATAAAACTCAACAATCGTAATGATAACTTAAAAAATGTCGAAATAACACAACACATTAGCTAGTTCTCTTCACCAGTGACGTCACGACGGTATCTAATATGGTGGACAGCGTTTTGCAGATTTGAGGCACATATAAAAAAATATTCTTAAAATTGAAATATAAAATTTATAATGCATTTTTATTAATAGAAATCAATATTTCTCGTTTACTTTTTACAAAATCTATCATAAATATATATTTTTTGATTTTTTTTACATGGCGTAAAATACCCTATTGTGGATAAATGTATCAGCATCCATTTACCATCAGGTGGATTGTGTGCTCGTTTTTACCGTTATTCTATAAAAAAGCACCTATAAAACGTAAACGAGATAGTTACACCGTCAACTAAGAGATCTGACCAGTTTCTCATTTTCTTATGGCATCATCGTGTCGAATTGCGGCGTTGGCTTCTGTTAGGTTGCGTAATTACCGAAGCAGGTGGTACCAGTGTTTGACACGAGTCCATCGTCAAGAGAACAAGCGTTGTAATTAATGACTCTTGCGGCGACACCGGCGGGTATGGGCGAGGTGGAGCGGGAAAACACTTTTAAAAACTTTCTCACCCGCAAGTTATTAATAGGTTTCTACGCAGACGGGATAGGGATGCGAAGTGAAGACTGTAGGGAGATATCGACAAATAAATGAATTTTATTTATATTATTTTTGCATATAAGTTGCATAAATAAATTTTTCACTTCTCCCTTCTACCATTAGACAATCGGACGCTCGGCCAGTCTCCACCTTTTCGTTGTTGGCTTACCAAGCATTCGAACCAAACGGTTTGTTTCATCATTCGTTATGCGTACAGCAAACAATTACAATGTGGGTGTATTCAAGGCAATAGTGACTAGACTTTTGTTAAGTCAGTGCGCTTTACCATATTCGGCTGTTTCACCACTTACCATCAGGTGGGATAGTAGTTAGCTGGCTTAGAATAGTAAAAAAATATCGTTGCGTTGGTGCGTCTGTTAGTGTCATCGTGCAACTTCTTAACATCTTTATTCGTTGAGATCATATTCACACGATTGTTTTGTCGAGACAATGGTTCATACCTATGCTAGGATCCAATAGGTAGTGGTGTAGTTAGCTAAGTTTATAAATAATTCTATATTCTTCTTCTTTTTAAGGAATTCTATACTTATGCGCCAAAAAATTGCAAAATCGAGACCCGATAGGTGGCACTGCGAACGAGCTAAAAAGTCCGTCGTAATTTGGAGTGAAACCTATCGCGCCACCTACTGGAAAAGGTAGAAGGACAGCGTCAGCCAGGTCAAGGTTTGTAAAAAAATATTTTTAATAGTTAGGATTGTACATTACTGTTTTGGCATCGATGGAAAAGATTTCCCGCCAGGCAAGGTGTCCAGCCCGGGGAGCAGCTAACGCTTCATGTACTATGGTTCAGGAATTTCAATAGCTTGATCAAAGCTTCCGTCGTTGTTCGGTTCGTTTACGCGATTGAAGTGCGTTGACAGCGCCGCAACATCACCCTCCTGTTCAGAATAAAGTTCGATGTACAATCTAGTTGCCGGTGCATTTTAATGCCCATAGCCAATGCATGATGAGTGAACAAGGGTAATAGACTCCAGAGCAACCGTAATGACCCGTGTGACCTCTAATGCTGGTGCGTAATTCGTGCTATAATAAGTACTTGCAAGTGATGCCAGAGAGAAGGATGTGCCAGAATTATGACTTTAGAATCTGAAGTGAGTTAGACAAGACAATTTGGACTCGCTTGCAGGAGCTGATGACAGAAGACAGAAGATGTTTGGACGATGAAGACAACTCGCTCATCGGATAGGCGCCACTTTAGATCGAATAGGGTGATTAGGGCAAATCTGAAAACGCAAGCGGCAAATTATATTTTCATAGTATTTTTAGTAATGGAATGACAAAAAATACTATTTCTGTTATGAGAAATGCAGTTGCAGTTCCTTAAACACTAAATGAAAGCAATAGAAGGAAAATACTCTTAAGTGAGAAACTGAGTCTGTTGCTTTTCTTTCGACCTTTTCTGCTTGTATTTATTGATTTTTCGTTTTATACTGATAGCTAAAATTAAGAAATAAAATTCTGTTCACATAATCGTAAATATTAATATACATAATTGTAAAATATAAAATTTTAATTTCAACCACAACTTCATCATAATAATTACACAAAATACAAAATACAATCAATATAAAGATGTAAAGTTGGGTGCGTTCAAAATTGTTAGTCTCAAAAAACATCGATAACGGTTGTACACAGCCCTATATCAGTAACACCTTGCAACGATGTAAAAATTAAGAAAGAGAGGAGATTTTTTAAAGTCAGAGGCGAGGGGCGAGTTAGTGACGCCACATTAATCCCTCTTGTCGATTACTTGCGCCTCTCGACTGAGCTCTTGTGAAAACTTACCTGCGTCTTGGAAGTAACGATGACAGACAGGCGGCGGTGACGGACGGACTTTAAATGGTTGAAGTTTTGGTGGAAATATGTTTTGAATTTTCATTTAGTAAGAAAATTGGGAAATTGACAGTTTGAAAGTGGGTACTTCATTCATTCATTGTTCATTGATTTTTTAATAGCCGGTAATGTATTGAGGAACAAGTACATATTATAATTTGACAGTGTCTGCTCTCTTTATTTTGTGGTCTGTCTTTTTATCCGATTAGACTGTTTTTTTTATAGAACAAGGGTAACACAGTCCACCTGATGATAGATGCTGTGGCCCATAGATATCTACGTCTATCCTCGATTAAGAAATTTCACCTACGAGGACTAAAATGGAAAGACTCGTTTCCAGTAAAAAGGGTCTCCGTTTTCCTACACTCACCATACGAAATACATCAGCAGTGAGCTGTTATTTTAGGCTAGTATTCTGTAAGAGCGTAGTCCTTCTCCAGTCGAGCCGAGCTAATCGTACCACAACCATAATATAGCTGCACCTTGACTCTACCACTTGCCGTGCAATGTACAGGCCTAGTGTTAAAATGCTTTTGTTAAGCTAAGCCCAACTTCAACCATATATTGGCTCATATATTAAAAGGATTTTTTTATCATTACGTATTGCTGGGCCTGACTTCGCCCGAGTAGGATCTATTAATGTGCCAAATAACCCCCTCACCTCAATATAAGGTAGTTATTTCGATATTACAGACAGACATTTCAATTTTATATATTATTTATAAATTTTATTTTTTCTTGTATATAAAGTAAGCATCACGTAGCCCAAGTATCAAGTTGCCCAGTGTAATCGTAACTTCAATAAAAAAATCTTTGCCTTTGTTAATCGTATTTATAAAAACAAAATCTATGAACAAAATAAGTATACTTACATACTGACTTCTATGTAGTAAAGGTTTTCACAAAACTCTGACCAGGGCAAACTAAGTTTGCTTCGCATACACAATAAAACGCATCTCTAGCTTTCTTTGTTCGAAGTTGGTAGATGTCCGTGAACTGCAATAACCACTAAACATCAGGTGAGCTGTAAGTCCGTTTGTCACAAGAGTTTAATAATAAATACAATATCATTGCGCTTCATTGCCATTACGTCACAAATGAAATTGTTGACGGAAGAAAGAAGCTTGTTTCTAACCGAGTGCCCGCGAAGGAGGGTAATGTAAGTATGTATGTATGTATGAATGTCTTTTTTTTTTTATGTCTATTTCCTTGGCACGCTCTGTAGCCTAAACGGATTGATGGATTTTGACATAAGGGGTGTCGTTAGATTCGCTTTAATTGTGTGAGTGACATAGGCTATATAATATTTATATATTGCATCTGCAAATACAAAAAAAGGAGGGGAAGAATTAGGTTTCTTTTTTCAGTAAACTTTTAACGAACTGGGGTTTTCTAATTATTGTTTAAACCATTAAGCTTGTAATTAAAAAAACCTTTGGTATTATTTTTCAAATAATTCCATTAAAATTAGAAAATCAATTTCGCCTTAAAAATCTCTAAAATCCAAGACATCGACCAGTTATAATAAATATCTTTGTGTCTCCTGCAACGAATTAAAACAAAAGCACGCCCGAAGGAGTAAGCGCCCGGCCAAATAATAAATATCCCAGTTAAAACGGTCGACAAATCAACATGGCGTCGGCGGTGCGTTTTCAATTTGTATCGTCTCACGGTAAGTGCAGGCCGCTCTTACGTTCCTGTGTCACCGAAGTTACGTGGAACGATCACTAGGAAAAGATATTTTGGATGTGGCAAGTGGAGTTTTTATGGGCAGGCCATATAGCTCGAAGAACCTCGTACCGTTAGACGAAGTGTAGGGCGGTCCTCGGTAGTGTGACGAACTGGTAAGTCGATGGATGCAGGTGGCACAGGATCGTGCTTTGTGCCATTCCTTGGGGGATGCCTATGTTCAGCAGTGCACTTGTGAAGGGCAGTAATGATGATGATGATGATGATGATGATGAACTGGAGTTCAAGTACTCATAAGTAAATTACTCCTATTTTTCATTAAATGCCTTTAATTTTTTTAACGTGTTATTTATTTGAACTTGGTAGAGCCACGCTGCAGCTATATTAAGGTTGTAGCACGAATGGGTCGGCTCGACCGGGAAAGGACACGCTCTCACTGCGTACCAGTGTAAAATAGCAGCTCAACGCTGCTGTGTTTCGTATGGTGAGTGTAGAGAACCGGAGACTAGAAATGAGGAATTCCATTTTAGTCCTCAGGGGAGGCAATGCATCTGCATTTTGATTCTTAATCGAAGATAGATGTAGATGTGTATGGGCCACAGCATCCACTTACCATCGGGTGGACTGTGTGCTCGTTTGTCACCCTTATTCTATAAAAAAATTACGTTTGCCAAATGTCAACATGTTTTATAATCTACTATCGTTTCAAAACGAGGTTCCTCAGTCCGGAGAAGAAACGGCGAAGGAAACTCCACAGGAATCCTCTTTTTTTGTATTTTTTTTATAAGCCTATTCTTAATCAAATTTGAAAAGGAAGAGACCCATACGTAATGAAAGCATGTTCTACAATAAGATTATACAACAAAACAAATATATATATATATATATATATATATATATATATATATATATATATATATATATATATATATATATATATATATATATATATATATATATGCCTATTGGCCTATGATGAGTGACATCTTATCTACATTTTGATTGTATGTAGATGCCACCGGCTACCTGTAAGTAAATGCTGTGGCCCATTTTCCATTCCAGCCTATAAAAATCCATTACTGAACATATACCTCCCCCATAGATTCCATAACCCGCCTGCAAAGCGTGACAACTATGGTAAAATGCCCCCTTTACCATAGTTGTGACGCTTTGCAGGCGGGTTGGCAACTGCAGTTTTTTTATTATATTGTGTCGTTATCAGAAAGATGCTGCAGCCTACCTCCTTCTGTCGCCTCTTACGCTAAACGCGGTGGTCCATAGAAACCTACATTTGTCTTAGATTAAGAATCAAAATTGCAAAAATGCCAATCCGCTTGCCAAGCGTGCCAACTATGGCAAAATGAGACAATTTATGAATGAGGCTTATGTTCAGCAGTGGATTTTTACAGGCTGTAATTAATGGATGGATGGAAGAATAAAAATGCAGATACGTTGTCTCCCCTAAGGACTAATGGAATGCCTTAGTTACCAGTAAAGAGGTAAGAAGGTTCTCCGGTTCTCGTCTCACACCAAGCGAAACACAGCACTATTAAGCTGTTATATCATATTTATACTACGTCCAGCTAAAAGTTTTGATTAAAGTGAGATTTAGAGTATGATGTTTATATACGTTGCATTGCTTGGTACAGATCTCCTCTCATTTCTGATTCTCTCCCATTGTTGTCATTGAAATATTTTCATATCTGTAACATGGGGATTTTCTACATTTGTTTTCCTTCACCGCCGAACACATGGCAGCGCTTAAAATTGCAATTAACAATTTTATTGAATTGAACCCGGGTTGCTCGCGTACTGTGAAATTTACTTCCAGCGCTTAGCCCCTGAGCTATCACAGATCTAACGGTGTGTGTAATTTATGTTTATTTGCCACATCCAAGCTCAATGTAGGCTCTATGTAAAGTGCTTCTGCCTTGACTACATGCATTAATGGTAATTTATGTACTTGCATCGTCCCACTCTCTTCCAAGAATTCCTTGCGACAGATTAGAAATTAGGAGCACTAGACATTACGACAAAAACTAGCAAATGTTGTTACGAGTATATTAAATTGTGTAGCAGACAGAATTAATTTACTACGGTAAGAACTCAGTAGGGTTTCTAAAGGCATAAGTTTTTTCACTAAATGTTCATTAAGTGAGCAAGATCGAGTTCAATTTCAAATTAGGTTCCATCCTCACTGGCATTTTATCACGTGCTCGGCGGTGAAGAAAAATATCATGGTAAATGATTTTATTTACACGAATACTACACATTGAGTAAAACCAATTTTACGGATTTTATGGCGTTCGATTTAGTCTTTTTTAATTCTTGACGTTTCAGGGTGGGTGCTATAAAGTTTCGGAAATGACAGGAATTAAAAAAGTTAAAATTAGCCGTAAAATTGGTTTTATTCACAACATCACGATGGTGGAGGAATTAAAAAACAAGCAACATGGTAGAGAAATAAGAAGTGAAGTTCTCCAATATGAATTGAGGCAGCGCAGCGTACTCTCCTATGCTTTAAAACCCTCTAGGAAATTAAGGAGGTCTGTACCTAGCAGTAAGACTTATGTAGGCTGTTAATGTACTTTTTTTTAAGTTACACGTGTCGTGACGGCATAGGAAAATTCTTCATTCCTTTCGTCTAGTCGGTGTTATAAAGACCATGACGGGAAAGGCCAGAAAGTTCCTGTGGCCTCCGATAGATGATACAATTCTGTATAATGGTGTCCTCCAGACCGAATTTAGTTTACGGTGGCCAGTCTTAACGAAGACGTTATACGTGGTAGAGCCATGCTGCAGCTATATTAGTAGTATAGTTGTAGCACGAATGGGTCGGCTCGACCGGGGAAGGACCACGCTCTCACAGAATACCAGCGTAAAATAGCAGCTTAACACTGCTGTGTTTCGTATGGTGAGTGTAGAGAACCGGAGACCCTTTTTACTAGAAAAGAGGCATTCCATCTTAGTCCTCACGGGTGACAACGCATCTGCATTTTGATTCGCAAACGAAGATAGATGTAGATGTCTATGGGCCACAGCAATCACTTACAAAAAAAAAAAAAAGACTAGCCATCTGCGCAGGACAGGATTATAATGCACGAGTGCATGCGCAAACACAGTGCACCCTCTATTCCTTCACTCTTATGGTCCGATTCGACGGAAATCTGATACAACCGGAGAGAGAGCAGGCAGGACAAACGGCTTTACGTGCCAACGAGAGTTTCTTTGCAGAAAAACCCAATAACCGATTTGGAATCAGCAGTCGCGGTTATGACCAATAGACCAACAATATGAAAAATATAAAATACCCATGCTGGTGAAGGTGAGCAGCAATAAAGGTGTGAGGTCTGCATTGGGAGAGGCTCATATCCACTGTCCATCAGTGGACAGTTACGAGCTATTTGAGAATATGAACCCAACATCGATTATCACCAGCGATTTTTCCGGACCGATACTACTTAGGGACCTTCAAGAAAAGAGCCTACTCCTTCTTAAAAGGCCGGCAACGTATCTGCAATTCCCCTGGTGTTGCAGTTGTTCATGGGCGGCGGTAGTCACTTACCATCAGGTGAGCCGCATGCTCGTTTGCCCCCTCTCCTACAAAAAAAAAAGTTCGATCAGTTAAAAGGTTAAGTTATAAATACTCATTTCCGAACATGCGTTGCAGAGATATTGATAATATTTTCAAAGGATAGTCCGCTTAACACACTGGGATAGTATAGCAGTCTTACAAAAATGAGAGGACTATAAGGAATTGTAATTTTTTCTTATCTTTTAACCGACTTTAAAAAGGAGGAGGTTCTCAATTCGAATGTATGTTTTTTTTGTATGTATGTTACGCGATATCTTCGCAGATTGTGAACCGATTTTGATGATTCTTTTTTTATTAAATAAGTTATACTTCGAGGGTGGTGCTATGTAAATTTTGAGAAAAAAAACATGCGTGAGTGTCGTGGAACACTCGATTGGAACGAAGTTCCTTTCGTAGTATATTATTATTGATAAACGTATTATATTATTGATTAATAAATACAAATAAATTAATTACTAGCGTCTATTAAAATGAAGCGTCATTTAAAATAATATTTCTTTCATGGTAAGATAAGAAAAAGTGTGAGGGAGATGGATATTATTCCATCTCGCTCGCACTATAGAAATGGGGTCGTGACGAAAAAATCTTACACTTTTTCTCGCCTAGCCCCCATCCGTCAAATTCGTACAGTGCGATAAGGAACTTCGTTCCAAAATCCACCGCTAAGGGTAGCAAAATAAACAACTTCTTTTTTAGCAATTTGCAGTCGGTTTTTACTTTTTTTTTAAAGTTATAATTATCATCTTTTAGGGTTCAATTTAATAGTTATTTTTTTTTATAGGATAGGGTGACAAACGAGCACACAGTCCACCGGATGGTAAGTGGTTGCTGTGACCCATAGACATCTATATCTATCCTCAATAAAGAATCAAAATGCAGATGCGTTGTCACCCGTGAGGACTAAGATGGAATGCCTCGTATCCAGTAAAAAGGGTCTCCGGTTCTCTACACTCACCGTACAAAACACAGCAGCTTAATGCTGCCATTTTACGCTGGTATTCTGTGACAGCGTGGTTCTATCCCGGTCAAGACGAACCATTCGTGCTACAACTATACTACTAATATAGCTGCAGCATGGCTCTACCACGTAAAAAAATTGATTGCCCTAAAGGGGGTTATTTGCCTTTTTTATTTATTTTTTATTTGTTCTAGCAGCTATATAGGTATAATAAGACCCCAGTATCACTGCGACCAGTAAGATCTATTGTGATCGCTGTTTATAACATTCTGTTTGGCTATCAAACAACAATGCCATATTGTGCTTCCTGGCGTGCATAAAAACTGGTTAAATCCATTTCGTTAAAAGCGCGCCCCTTTATCCGGCCGTCAATAACTTAATAACACAGTATAAAGGTGAATGGGAGTTTGATAATGTCGTAAAGGATCGGCAGCCATCTTGAGATCGCGTAAACCTCCCGGGGCTGCTCAAATAATCCGGACAATAAAGAAAAATTCCAACCCCCCTTTATGAAGAGGTAAGTCCTCGACAAATTGTCCGCAGAATGCTATGGAGCAGTCTTTGATATAATTTTTTTATTCTATGACCTTAAATTTCAAAAACATTTTTAAGCATTTTTCTTATACCTTTGCAAGTCATTTAAGCTTAAAACAATTATACAGTCCACAAGATGCTTCGTTAGAATAGTAAACTGTTTGCATGGTGATTTCTTATATTTAC
This sequence comes from Parnassius orleans, assembly GCA_029286625.1. NCBI lineage: Eukaryota > Metazoa > Arthropoda > Insecta > Lepidoptera > Papilionidae > Parnassius > Parnassius orleans. The sequence continues at coordinate 3,239,989 of JAGSMP010000056.1, forward strand.
GCGAACACTACACGTTTAAATAAAACTAGTTTTACGGATTTTATCGCGTATATTAACTTATTTTATATTCTCGACGTTTCGAGTACTTTACAGCACCCATGGTCACGGGGGGGACTGAGGCATTTGACGTCCCAATGTCATAGTTAACTACGGTTACCTCCAGATTAAAAATTATTAATTTTTGTTCCGATCTACGCAGTATGAACTTACAGTATCTTGAAGTCTTGCAGTTGTATGCTTGGGTTGGGATTTAATTTTATTAATTATAGGACCCCAAGCAGATGGCAGCACCCAGCCATCTTCTCTATTGAAATTAGGATGTTTTTTGATTTCAATAGCCTCGCGAATCATCCTTGGAAGGAATCGGTGTTCTTTAGCGAGGATTTGTGGTCTATCAAATCGAATGTAGGATCGCCCCCGTCACTAAAGGAATATAAAATAAGTAAATATACGCGATAAAATCCGTAAAACTAGTTTTATTTAAATGTTTGCATGGTGTCATTGTCTTTTGGAGGTGACGGCAAGGCTTGGACCAATCACTAGATTCTACATCCGCTATTGCTTTTACGTGGGCCTATTTACTAGTATCGTATTTTCATATTAAATAATAATAATTATTATTATGACGTGAGGGGATATTGGCTAATAATAACTGAACCAATGGCGAACGTGGCTCTAGTAACTCTATAGTACGGAGAGATAATTAAATGATGAATTAATAGGTCGCTTCCTGCTAGCGATCGCCGGGGCATGCTTGGAGGCAGCGCTGGGCGTCACATATATGAACCGCTAGTGGATCTCAGCTAAACCGGTGGCCAAGAGACGGAGATCTCGATAATAGTACAGCCAATCGTCGGGGAGGGAGGGGCCGGCGACACCTTGCAGAGTGAGGGATTTTCCACTAAATTCTATACCTACACATCTGCTGGGAACACCACGGGTTTAGCAAGTAATGATAAAAGAAAAAAGTGGTCACAGAAAGAAGTAGAAGAACTAATATTTTACAATACACTTTTAGACACTTTTAAGTAATAGGAGCCTTTTTCCTGAGTGAGTTAGGACGGGGCTTCTAGCTGGGTTTAATTGCTGGTTTATCCCATTTTCTATTTTCCCACAGTGGTGGCAGTTTTATCATCTCATTGCGTCCCGTGAGTGTCGTAAGAGGCGATTGTGGGGAACCGCAGAAAGACCGTGGCTTCCGATAGCCACGATCTTTCTGCGGTTCCTCGATTCAATTAGTGATAACCATCTCATTCTCATCACTCAGACATAAAATATATTTAGATTTTATGAGGTCTTTTTTAGGAGCCATCCTAATGCAAATGCCGGAACGATATCATCGGTCGATTTGTGTCATCTAGACGGATAGACAGACAACGGGGTGATTTCATAAGTTCCACTTTACTAATTTTGGCACGAATAACCATAAAACATAAAAATGCTTAAAAAGATACAAGGATACCGAATGTACACGAGCTTGATTATTCGTTAGATCTGAGTTTGATCAACGATAAAATGAATACATAGAGTCTTCGCTTTGAGTGCTTCAGTAAATTATAATTATAACACTTATTTGTCGTACAAATATTTGAAATATTGGTAAGAAATCGGCAAACAATAAATCCACTACCTCATATCGTCCCGTGGGTGTCGTAAGAGGCGACAGGGGAAATCAAACCACGCGATGGACAGAAAGAAGTTTTTTTTTATAGGATAAAGGTGACAAACGAGCACACAGTACACCTGATGGTAAGTGGTTCCTGCGGCCCATAGACATCTACATCTATCTTCGATTACAAATCAAAATGCAGATGCGTTGTCACCCGTGAGGACTAAGATGGAATGCCTCAATTTCAGCAAAAAGGGTGTCCGGCTCCCTACACTCACCATACAAAACACAGCAGCGTTAAGCTACTATTTTACACTGGTATTCTGTGAGAGCGTGGTCCTTCCCTGGTCGAGCCGACCTATTAGTGCAACAACTATACTACTAATATAGCTGCAGCATGGCTCTACCACGTATAAAATATTTTCTAGTATCTTCCTAATAACAACTAAAAAAAAATGCGGCTTCCAACCCGCATGCCAAGCGTGACAACTAAATTTAATATCCCCCCTATGTGGCAATCTATGGGGAAGACGTGTTTTGCAGTTGGCTAATGGTAAACTGTAACGTTAAGGGTAACAAAGGCAATCTATGAAGGAGGCCTGTGTTCAGCAGTGGCCTTGCGGCTTTGTAACGGAATTAAAAATATATACAATGAAGGTGTCTCCACCGCCGTCGCATTCCGTTGAGAAGTGGCGTCGCGTAACGGGCGAGCGCTGCAGGTAAGAGACGCTATAAGTGGATTGCTTTTCTGCTCAACATGCAAATATTTTGTGCAAACGTCCCGCGCCGCAGCTTATTGCCTGTGCTGATGTTCCTGATTTGCTGCTTCAGCGTTTATCATATCTTCCTGTTGTGTTATGCATGAACTTGCTTTGGATTGGAAATTTTACTTTACGTAGATCACAATTTTGCACTAAATATTTTGGATGCAATGGAATTTTGTTAGTTATGTATTTTCTCAGCATTATTACACAATTTATACACAATTTATTTATTGTAAAATTCGATACTGTGCAGTGATGGTCTAAGAATACCTACTAACCCATATCATCCCGTGGGTGTCGTAAGAGGCGATAGAAGGAAACAAACAAGGAGATGGGCAATAGTGTCTTCCTAATTACAGTTAAAAAAAAGTTGCGGTTGCAAATCCGCTTGCCAAGCAAGCAAATTTCCCTCTTGTGAGGCAATCTATGGGGGAGGCCTCTGCTGGACATAAAAGATTCCCCACAATCACAATAATCACATTTGGAAGGCAGATGGAACCAGGAAATTACAGCATCATCTTTTTGGTAATAGTTGAATAAAATAAAATAAAACTGCGGTTGTCAACCCTCTTGCCAAGCGTGGCAACTATGGCAAATATTCCTTCTATGAGACAATCTTAGGCTGAAATGGTAACTTCGATAAAATTGTGCCATTATTAATAGGGCAGTCCTCACTAGTCGAAGTAAAGAGCTGGTAAGACATGCGGGAAGTCGATGGATGCACGTGACTCAGGACTTATAAGAGGCTGTAATGATGGCTCTAATCGGATGATGATAACATAATTACATGGGCAATAATTAGTAAAATAAGTATAATAGAGATTACATGAAATAATTTTAAGTGTCGGTGTGATTAATTGTAAGTCCGAAATTATTCGGTTAAAATAAAAACTAAATGAGCGATTTTAAAGATCTTCATTTTGCAATTAAGCTTCGGATGAAATTAGTTTGGAGGCGATATAACTAGTTATTCGCGGGGTAAGCAAGACGACAGTTTTTAGAATCGTGCGAAGGTTCGCTTATGCGATACAAATTGTTAACCACTTCCTCGGCGGCGAAGGAAAATAAATCTGCATGTTTGGGGAGTAAAATATTTCGACACGTAAGTCCGTAAACACGCCTGTTGCAAAGCAGTGGCACATAGATATATGTCACTTTTACTATACAAATAGGATAAGAGATTGAGATGAACACCGGTCTCTAAACCCGTAAAATATAGATCAGTGTCGACCCTTTCATCACAAAGTGTAGCTATATAAATAAAAGAGTTAAAATCTACCAATAATAATAAAAATACTTAAATTTTCATACATAATATCTACATCAGTTGTTAATAGGTGGCGGTCGACACTTACCATCAGGTGAGCCGCATACTCGTTTGCCCCCTCTTCTATAAAAGAAAAAAATCTGAATTGTAACAGATGAGATAATTTTTGTTTTATTATGGGTGAGTTAAGTGTGTCATGCTTATGTTTATATTATTACTACAGAAAATCATATTGAATAGGTAAGTATCACATTATATATATTTTATAATTAATTCTCTATAAAGTATTATTTTAGTCTTTGGGTTTCGTCAGCTTATACTTCAAACTTGTAGCTTAAAACCAATTGCTTCACGCTCACCTGATCTAATGTATCGCCCAACTATCTTAAAACTGAACTCCACACAATGGGGCTTAAAAGCATTTGAGTATAATGAGATTAGTTAAAGCCCATCGTCTGGCCAAGCTTCATCCATGGTGCTTGGCCCAAGTCATACACTTATAAAGGAATATATGTTTACAAAATATTTATTTCTGCCGCGAATATGTTTATCAATATTTTAACGATATTTGCTTAAGTTATTCAGGCAAAGTAAAAATTTTAAATGTTAAATCTATTGCATTATTACCATATTTACTTGCTGAAAAGGCTTTTACTACTGAAAGCAATTTGTACACATAAAATTTAATTAATAGAATCAGGCGTTACTTTGTGGAAATCCATTATATTAAAGTTGGAAAAATTTACTTTGCCAATATCCGCTCAATAAAATAAATTGATGTGACTTACCTAGTTTGAAGAGCACCTCCCGCCCTTCCTCAATTGCGTGCACTATCCCCGTCACCACTAATCCCAGTACCACTACTCCCACCACCACTACACTAGGAAAGACACACCACTGATGATAATACGACACGCACGTTTCGCCTCTACACGAGGCATCCTCAGGTGTAGTAGACTCTACGGTGGCTGAACGCGAACTGGTCAACCTATATTGTGTTTAATCTACAATGGATCTGGTATTCATTCGATCCAATTCGACAAGAGCTATGAGTGCTTCGTTTAAAGTATTGTTTCATAGCTGATATCTTGTATGGTCGAAATTGCTCAGTAAAATAATTCTACTTAGAGCATTAACACAAGCATTTTAAGCTTACCAGAAGTGGTTAAAGGGAATATTAGTAATGTTTAATAGCATTACTAGTATTTAAAAAAAAAAAAGTAACAGCGTTGTTTTGGAAACTCTTAAGTCCTTCATTTGTGGCGAAACATTAAGGTGTATGCACACGGACGTGGATAAGGTGTGATTAACCACGAGGTAGCGAAGAGGCCGCTTTATTAGCGTCTTTACTTACAACTGATCTGAGTTGAGGCACAGGCGGTTATCCAATGTGTTCGACACAGTTCGACTTTGATGAAATAAAGTGATTTAATATTTAGAAAAATATGTTTTTTATGTGTGTAAAGATACAAAAAAATTTGTATAGATCAAGTATATTGCATGCTATGTACTACATTATAAATTGTATTACAATCGTTTTATGGGGTTGTAATATACACATTGCAATTGTTTAAGTAAATGTGAACAATAACCAATCCTAATCTAATAACAACATTGGACATAAATGATTAGTATTAACAGCACCTTCGAATTAATAATACTATATTACTTTAATTGTCATAAATAGGACAAATAGAATATGACTGAAAAACGACAAAGACCGAAAGATATTTTTTTATAGAATATGACTGAAAAACAAGCACGCAGTCCACCTGATGGTAAGTGGATGCTGTGCCCCATAGACATCTACATCTACGCTCGATTAAGAATCAAAATCCAGATGCGTTGTTACCCATGAGGATTAAGATGGAATGCCTCGTTTCTAATGAAGAGGATCTCCAGTTCTCTACACTCATCATACAAAACACAGCAGCATTAAGCTGCTATTTTACGTTGGTATTCTGTGAGAGCGCGATCCTTCCCAGATTAAGGGGACCCATTCGTGCTACAATCATAATATAGTTGCAGCGTGACTCTTCATGTATAAAAGATGTTTCAAAATTTTCGGACATGCTTTAACAAACAAAGTAACATTTTTATATCTTAATACTGTAAAACTTAATTTTTCGCTAGTTAGTCACATTCGTGTTATAGAAAAGTAAGAATATTGCTAACGTATAATAATAAAATTTGGGATATATTACTTTGAACATTATTTTGTCGTGTCGACGACGTTGGACAACCACTAAGCGGTTGAGAGATAGTACGGCAGCAAAGTTAAGATGCCATTAAGGCGGCTCGGACAATTAAATCTGCCAACAATTGAAGGAAAGACGCATAGTGTTGTGGTTAAGTTGGTTACCTGTAATATCACAGACTTAAACACGTAAATAAATTGATGTAAAAAAAGTAAAATTTTGGAAAGGATAACTAAATGTAAACTAAACAGACCTTTACATTCTTTCTGTGATTTTTTGTAAAAATACTTAACTGTGAAAGTTGGGTCAATTTTTAAAACAAAATTAAAAAATAAGTAGTGTAACGGAAGGGTCACAGCGCGAGACGATTATTATGCAAGTATATATTGTACTTGATTTTTTTTTCGCATTTTTTACATTTTAAAATCGCTACGTCAAAATGTAAAAATAATATTTTCTTTTAACCTGTGTGAATTAAAAGAATACTCGAAATGCCTTTTCTCAGACTGCTCCCATGCCTGCTTTTGTTGTTGTGGAAAAAGGGGATATTCCGTGCTGGACCGTCCGATCTCTTTGTGCTGAGATATTGAAAGAAATGAGGTGTTTACTTCTGACATTTTTCAATATCTTTATTAAGCTTTTAAATTCTGTAATGAATTTGCTATTTTCGTAAGTAATATTTAGAAATTAAGACGGGATTTCTTCTGAATTTAAATTAAATTTCTGTTATTTAAAAATACTATTTCTTTACAACTTCATAGAAAAATTTAATTTTGAAATGTCACAAAAAGTATTTTTGTTACAAAACTGAAGTGATATACAAACTTACAGCCCACTTGATGGTGAGTGTTACTGCAGCTTACGGACCGAGATTTCAACTTCAAACAAATAAGGCTACAGATGCGTTGTCACTTCTGAGGACTATGTCGGAATGCCTCTCTGTATCCTTCAGGCTGGAACACAGCAGTGAACGCGCTACTACTTGGCAGTAGAAATAATTAAGAGAGTGGTACATACCCAGACGGACTCCTAGACAGAAAATAATAATAATACCTCTTTATTTCAGAATTCGCCCGCATCGTCCGTTGTTTTCTTTCCCTTTCCTCCTAACCTTCGGCCGTTTGGTCTCGTTGGGCTTTTCTTTATTTTATATATATATATATTTTATGCCGTGTAGTGGCGGTTAAGAATATCCACTACCCCATATCTTCCCGTGGGTGTCGTAAGAGGCGACAGTGGGAAACAGGCAGGAGATAGGCAGCAGCGTCTTCCTGATGAGAACAATACTACAATAAAAAAAAACTGCGGTTGCCAACCCGCTCGCCAAGCGTGGCAACTATTGCAAACATCCCCCTATGGCGAAAGTTACGAAGATACGGCCCCCAGTCCCCGGCGGCCCCGCTATTCCTGGCTACGGTGGCGACCATGGTAACGGCGGGGCAGGGGGTGCTAAGAATCTCCGGTGGAGGTTCGGTTGCCACCTAAGACGACTCGACTTGGCAACATACAACGCACGCACCCTGAGGACTGACGAGAAGATCTTGGAGCTGGAAGAAGAGATAGACAAGTTGCGTTGGGATATCATAGGATTATCTGAGGTCCGAATAGAGGGTAGGACACGGTAATCCTCGAATCCGGCAACTTGTTCTATCACCGGGAGTGGAACCATCTGTCCCAAGGAGGTATCGGATTTAGCGTCCACAAGTCTCTCGTTAACAACTTTGTAAAGATGTAAAGATGTATGTGAGTGTGTCGACGAGGGTTGCGTACCTTATACTCGGAATCACCAAACGGTATTCGTTAAAGGTCATACAGGTTTACGCACCAACCTCGGCACATCCCGATGAGGAGGCGGAGGAAATGTATGAGGATATCTCTAAAGCCATGCATACCTTCAAAACCCACTATACGGTGTTAATGGGAGACTTCAACGCAAAACTAGGCACAAGAGAGAACGGTGAGCTGAAGGTAGGGAAATTCGAAATAGGGCAACGGAACCCAAGGGGCCAGCTGCTGGTCGACTTCATGGAGAAAAAGGGACTCTTTATGATGAACGGTTCGACAAAAAATGAGATTGACTTCATTATGACGACTAGACAACAACTGTTCAGTGATGTCTCAGTGATCGCGAGGGTGAAAACTGGTAGCGATCACCGAATGGTTAGAGAGAGGCACACTGAACCTAAACTTTTGGTTGGAGCGGTCTCGTCTTATGAAGTCAACGCTCCGTCCCCCTCGTGCTCTAATCCAAAGTACCGAAACCTTTCAGCTCGAGTTAAAAAACCGTTTTCAGTGCCTAGAAGATTGCAATGCAGTGAACGATATGAATGACAAGCTCGTGGAAACTGTCCATGCGGTCGGAGCTAAATTCTGTAAGACCCGCCGCAGAAGAACACAAAAACTCTCCGATCACACTCTTAATCTCATGGCTGTTAGACGGGAAATGAAGAAGTCTTCAACAGATTTGACAGCATACAGGCAACTGAACAGACATATCTCCAAATGCATGCGGCAGGACTTACGCAACTTCAATACAGCTCGTATTGAAGAAACGATCGAGCGGAACCAGGGCTTCAGTGTTTGCCAGAGATCTGTCTGCCAGAAAGAGCCAACTGTCAAAGCTGAAGACCGAGTGTGGCAGCATCGTTTCCGGGACACCTGATATTTTGAGGTTCTATGGGCAGCCGTACACGTCATCGTTGGAGCCTAACGCAAGTGTGAGTAACGATCCAAGAGCAAGTCTTATCCGACACTATTCCGACGATATCCCGAACGTCAGTCTGAGCGAGATTAGAATGGCTCTCCAGCACCTTAAAAACGGGAAGGCCCCAGGCGAGGATGGATTTATAGCGGAGCTTCTGAAAGCGGGTGGAAAACCGGTACTTGAAGTCCTTCAGAAGCTCATTATGGGATGCGTATGGATTCCGTCCTCCATTGTGGGACTAATCCAAAGGCGTGGAGCAGAAGTGCAGTGGTCTTGTTCTTGAAGAAAGGTGACAACCCTCTCTTGAAGAACTACAGACCGATTTCCCTTCTGAGCCGCATCTACGTGCTGTTTTTGAGAGTCATTACGAATCGTCTCGCACGCAGACTCGACGACTTCCAGCCTCCCGTACAAGCCGGTTTCCGAAAAGGCTTTAGTACTATAGACCACATACACACCCTTCGGCAAATTGTACAGAAGTCCGAGGAGTACAATTTGCCACAATGTCTGGCGTATGTGGACTATGAGAAAGCCTTTGATTCCGTCGAAATTTGGGCGGTGCTACAGTCCCTTCAGCGGTGCCAAGTTGACTGTCGGTATATCGAAGTGCTGAAGTGCTTGTACAACAGGGCTACGATGGCTATTCGAGTACAGAACCAGAGTATGAAACCTATCCAACTGCAGAAAGGTGTAAGACAGAGTGACGTTATATCCCCGAAACTCTTCACCGGTGCATTGGAAGACGTTTTCAAGCTACTGGACTGGAAAGGATACGGTATTAACATCAATGGCGAGTACATCGCTCACCTTCGATTTGCCGACGATATTGTCCTTATGGCAGAATCGTTGGAAGACCTAAGCACTATGCTCAATGACCTCAATAGTGTCTCCCAACGAATATGTCTTAAGATGAACATGGACAAAACAAAGATCATGTTTAATGTCCATGTCACACCTATGCCGGTATTTGTTGGGAGCACTAAGCTCGAAGTTGTTGGCGAGTATGTTTACCTGGGACAAATAGTCCAACTAGGTAAGTTCAACTTCGACCGAGAGGTCAATCGACGGATTCAACTCGGCTGGGCAGCGTTCGGGAAATTACGGCACATCTTCTCGTCAGGTGCACCTCAAAACCTGAAAACGAAATTGTACAACCAGTGCGTGTTGTCAGTGATGACTTATGTATCTGTGACGTGGTCCTTCACTGCTGGCCGTATGAGGACGCTCAAGGTCGCTCAGCGAGCTATGGAGAGGGCTATGCTTGGCGTTTCTTTGCGTGATAAACTTAGGAATGAGGATATCCCCAGTAGAACCAGAGTGACCGACATGGCCCAACGGATTAGTAAGCTGAAGTGGCAATTTTTTTTTTAAAACGTTCCCCCACTAAGATTTTCTTCTGTATCGCGGAGGCAGTTCACATACAAAAATTTCGCTAGGACAAACATCCCAACCCGAAAAATTTATTTGTAGGCCATACAAAATACTTGTAACGTGAGGGATTCGAACTTGCGGCCCTCAGTGCCGCAACTCATTGCTAAGTCATTGCGCAATAGAGGCAAAAATGTTAATGCGCAGAGAACTAAGATTACAGAATATGTAATAGTACTAATGTATTAAGAGAAGAGCTTCTTTACCAATAAAAAGGTTTTAGGTTTATACTGCTATTTAAAGATTAAATATAATAAAAATAAAATTTTATAAGTATTCACGCTATACTTTTTCTATTTTCGTACAGCACTTTACCTGACATTTACTACCTCGCGTGTGGATTGTTGCCAAAACAAATATTTCTATACGCATGGAATGTTTCTTGAAGTTTTTATTGTATGTTAAATATGCCTTTTCGGGAAAATTGTAACTTTAACGTTTTCCCTAAGAAAATGTTGAGTTAAAATTTTAGACTTTGTAGAATCGGAAAAGGAGATTTGTGTTACTAATGGCAAATTACTCAAACGCTACTCAATTTTAATATGCCGTTGAGTCTCGTGCTGTCTCTATCACTTTAAATCAAAGTGACACCACGAGACTTAATGACATCTTAAAAATGAGTAGCGTTTTAGCTATATGGTATGTGGCCATTAATAACATCTTTTTTACGTGGTAGAGCCACGCTCAAGCTATATTATGGTCGTAGCATGAATGGGTTGGATCGACCGGGGTAGAACCACTGTGTTTCGTATGGTGAGTGTAGAAAACCGGAGACCATTTTTACTGGAAACGAGGTATTCTATCTTAGTTCTCAGGAGTCACAACGCATCTGCATTTTGATTCTTAATCGAGAATAAATGTACATGTCTATGGGCCACAGCATCCACTTACCATCAGGTGGTCTGTGTGCTCGTTTGTCACCCTTATTCTATAAAACAAAATCTTAAGGAAGGTTAATTTCTAGCCACCGATTTTACTAGGTGTTAGGCCTTTTCTGCCTAAGAGTCTGTCTGGATAGGTGCCACATTCTTACCTGTTTCTGCCTCAAATAGCAGTACGTGCACTGTATAGTTACAGGCTGTGAAGCATTCCATCTTAGTCCTCAGAACTGACAAAGACTCCGTAGCCTTCTATATTTGAAGTTGGCTGCAGGTGTCCATGGACTGCAGTAGCCGCTTACCATCAACGACCAAGGAAGGACTATACTCTCATAGAAAATCAGCGTAAAATAGTAGCTTAATCCTCTCGTGTTGCGTAAGGTGAGTGTAGAGAACCGGAGACCCTTTTTACTGGAAACGAAGCATTCCAACTTAGTCCTCAGGGGTGACAACGCATTTAAATTTTGATTCTTAAATGAGATGTAGATGTCTATGGGCCACAGAATCCACTTACCATCAGGTGGTTCGTGTGCTCGTTTGTCACCCTTAATCTAAAAAAATAATAGCTTCTCTGAATCGAGAAAAAGTGTTTGTTTAGCACAATGCTGAATATAGAAAAATTTATTTTTATAACATATTTTTGTATTCTTTTTATATAATGGCAACATTAAAATTAAATTTTACTTACTCCTTACGAGTGAGCTCGACGAATGAGTGTGCACTGTGTGCCTGGTAATTTTGTCTATTAATAAACGTATTAATTTAATTTTGCTTCCATTATTTATACAGATGTCATTATCACTGCATCCATATGAAAAAAACCTAACAAAACTGACAATAAATCTACGTTAACTAACCAAATAACATACCGACTATAATTAAGACAACTGTGTAATAATGGCTTCTTATTAATCGCTACATTTTACAGATGTACTATTGTTTAAGGAATTTCATATGATATCTTCGCAGATTAAGAAGCGATTCTTATTAAATAGGTTATACTTCAAGGGTGGTCCCATATAAATTTGAAAAAAAATTCCACCTCTAAGTGTAGCAAATAAATAACTTCTTTTTTAGCAATTTGAAGTTGGTTTTCACTTTTTGTTAAAAATTATAATTATTATTAAGTGCGTAATATCGAATGATTTTATGTGCCTGCTTATATAATAATATCGACGAAATAAATGATTGTGATTATGATTATTATAGAGTAGGGAATTGGGGAGGCATATGTTCAGCATTGGGCGTGTGAACGGCTGTAATAATAATTAGTGATTACACTAGATGGCGCTATTTATGGCCTGGCTATGAGATTTTTCTGGCCTTTCCTATCGTCGTATAACAACCGCGGGAGGAAATGAAGTGATGGATTCTCGTATGCTGACATAAACACATGCTTAAACTAAATTCAAATAAGCAGCAGCGCATGTTCTTGGCGTAATTCCAAGGTGTTCTTTACAGCATTTTTATACAATAATATTTTGTATCTGCTATATTTCGCCGCAGTGTAGGCAATCCTTATTGCATATGTATATTAACTGTTTGATAAGATAAGTAATTACTAGAAACGTTTACCGTGTAATGACCGTGTAAGAATATCCACTACTCTATGGGTGTCGTAAGATGCGACAGAGGGAAACAAATCCTGAGATGGGCAGCAGCGAGTTTCTCATAATGACTAAAAATAAAAAATGCGGTTGCCAACCCACTTGTCAAGCGTAGTAATTATGGCAAATATCCCCCCTATGTGGCAATCTGTAGGGGAGGCCTATGTTCGGCTGTGCACTATAATAGGTTGTAACGAAAACGGTAATAATGGTAGTTACTATAAATTCCGATTTTTTTTTAATTTTTTCAAATTCTCATTCCAGGTGGATTTAGCAATATACTTTTAGTAAGTTATTTTCTCTAATTCTGTATCCGATAATTACAATAGGTAATTTAAATGTTAACACAGTAAATACATTTTAATCGATCACTCATTAATAGTTTATATTGCGACCAGACCTGCTGTTCACCCGCTTTAGGGCAATTTGAATTTTTTCTCTTCTTTTTTATTTTTTACTTTTTTTGTTCTCGTTGGCGTAACAAGTTGTTAATGAATTCGGCACAATGTAATATTGAAAAAAATAACTAATGTCACAATAATACGCACTATTGTCGCGGCAGTATATACGGAACAAGTATTTGTATAGAAATAATTGTTCCGGGTCCGGATGTTTGTCTTTGTACAATTTATGTTTGTAAACTGCCTCCACGGTACAGGAGAAAATCATAGTGTGGGGGTAACGTTTTTTTTTAATAAAAAAAGAAACATATAAATTGTACAAGGATCCATCCAGAGATTTTAGGCCATACAAAGTGTTTGTTCAGTACGGGATTGGATCCCGCGGCCCTTAGCGCCGCAATTCAATGCCAAGTCACTGCGTCACGGAACTGTATCTACTACAAATTAACTGCTCTTATTTTATTTAATAAATTTGATGGGGTTGTATTATTAATAAGTCAAGTAAGTATTATAATTAAGTCCCTTCTGCTGTAATTTAATAGTGCTTCCTCTTCGGGTGTTTAAGTATATATTAGGTCCTTACATATGAAATTGGCGTTTTGTACGGGAGGAATAAAAGTCAATTTTTTTTGTAAAATATATTTAATTAATCGAAGTATGCACCGTTGTTATCTATGCACTTTTGCCATCTCATAGGTAGTTCATTGATCCCTTTACTAAAAAACTATGGGGGCGAAAATCAATAAACTCTTTGAAGGCGGTTTGGACTGCCGCATCGGAGTTGAATTTTTTCCTTGTAAGAAGTTGTCCAAATTCCGGAAAAAATGGTAATCTGTTGGAGCCAGGTCCGGGGAGTACGGTGGATGTCGCAGTCCAATTATCTTACAGTATCCACTTTTCATCACAAGTAATGATTCGATTTAAAATCCCTTCATTATTGTGTCGGTTGAGCAAAGTAACACAGCAGTCGACGCGTGTTTGCAAGTTCGATTACCCATCGTTCAAGGTTTTTTACTTTCCCGATTTGCTTCAAGTGGAATAATATAGTTTTATCACTTACCCCGAAGCCTGCAGCTATCTCTGAAGTGCTTTGTGATGGATTCGCTTCCACAATAGCCTTTAATTCTTCATATTCCACTTTGGTCCCCGGCCGTCCACGGGGTTGGTTCTGAAGGTCGAAATTTCCAGAACGAAAACGTTGAAACCTAAAACGTACCGTGCTTTCTTTTGCGACACCAGCGCCGTACACATCATTAATCCTTCGAGTTGTTTCTACAGCACTGGTGCCACGGTAGAACTCGTATTCGTAAATATACCGATATTTCATGATTTCCATTGTGCGGTAATAAGCGACGCCAAAGAATAAAATAATGAAGAAAAAAGAAATGAATGACTGTTTTCAAAACTCAAATGTACCAGCTAAACGAATTTATAAATTTGAATTTGGAATTCTTAACCAAAGAGGAGATATTTCAGATCAAAGTGGTCAGAACGACAAAACGCTAATTATAAATATATATATATATATATATATATATATATATATATATATATATATATATATATATATATACAGTATGGTCCAAATAGTCACCTAGAGGTATCCGAAAACAACCTATGTATGTTATCCGATTTTTTGTAGTTTTCGAGTTATAATTTATTTTGTATTTTTTTAGTGTTTTCTGCCGGTGGAGCTTCATAAATTCATATCTTTGCAATAAAATTGCATGTTTTTCAGATTTTTTACTTTTGACGTGATTGTTTTAAATTATACTTTCACACATAAAATAATAAATTTCCTAACATTCCTGCAAGTTACTCAAATAAGCATCGAAAGTAAGAATTTTAATTTTTAGTGGGGTAGACACACACTTTCGTCCTTAATAATTTAAAAATACAAAAAGGAGGTTTTAGCTGACTTTAGAAACTTTGCATATCCCTAAGCTACTTAAAATATTTAAAAAAATTGGTACTTAACGGGCAATTATTCGCTGTAATCGGCCGTCGAAGCTAAAAATCCACAAAAATTTTTAATCTTTACAAAAATATTTTGCCTGTTTTTGCCATCCCTACGGCAAATTTTCGATTGGACCCCCTGTATGTTCCACGATTTTTTGTAGTTTTCGAGATATTAATTTTTTTGTTATATTTTCAGTTTTTTTTTAATTTTTAACGGTTTTAGCTATAACTTTTTCTGTGAAGTAATTTTTTTTTGTTAGTATTATGGCTAGCATGTGTGTTCGTCTGTAAAAACACTAAACACTGTTGACACTGTTTGAGAGAAATTTTTATTTGATTTCAACTTGAAAAAAAATTACTTAACCCTAACTGAATAACTTCCTAATAATTTCAAAAACTTTATGGGTTTCTTAGCTCCCAAAATAACACAAAATAGTTGGTACTTTATACGGCATTTTTGTGCGAAAACGGAGTTTAAAGTTGATACAGTCGAAAATAGTGAAATTTATTTCATGCATTTGAAATGACTTTTCTCACATTTTTCCGATTAATATGGTGAATAATTATGAATGTTGGATAAAAAGATTTAAAATAACGTATTTACATAAAATTTTACTCGCAAGTACAACTTTTATTGCAAGCACAATTTAGGTAAAAAATGAGATAGGGTCTCGGGCGCAGGTAAATGGTGCAAGGAACAGGTAGTGTTGAAAAGAGACAACAATAGTAATGACAAAAGCATGGCCTACGTTTCTCTCTCTAGGAACGCGCTTTTTTCTTTGTCATCGTCAGAGTCGTCAGACGTTTATCACCTCTTCGACTATCTCTATCGACTCTTGCGCTCGTTCGTACGTACATTACTGTGTATTATTGAATTTTGTGTACTTGGCTTGTGTTTTGGACTTTGATTGCATACTGAATTGTACATTTTAATTCCCTGGAACAACAACTCGGCACGTTTACTGGACTTTGATATTGTGCATTATTATTATGGCGTACTCCCAACGGGATTATGCAGAAATGCATTATTGTTACGGCTACGCACTAGGAAATACCGGACTTGCTGCGAGATTGTACCGGGGCATGTTGATATGCAGAGGAGGGCGCCAACCAGCCATTTATCCAGACCGACATCTTTTTCTTCGCGTGCACAATTCTTAAATGGATGGGCACTTACCAGGATTGATCGGTCGACAATCTTGTGAAGGTGAACCGATAGATCCTGACCGCGTTGACGTTGTTTTAGAAGAAGTTGCAAGAGATCCCTCTAAGAGTACGAGAGCAATTCAACGACGTACAGGTAAATAATAATAATTGTTTAAAGGGTCTTTATGTGTTGGCTTCGGCCCCACGCATGCCTAATTGCCCTAATATATTTGCCCTAGACTTCGAAATGTAGACAACAATAATAATAATAAAAAAATATTTGTGTGTGTATCACCCGTATCACATACGGAAAGTGCAAGATTTAATTGCACCGGACTACCAACGCCGAATTGAATTTTGTCAAGAGATGTTAAGAAGAAATAACGAAGACCCGACTTTCTCGACCTAATTTTATGGACAGACGAATCGATATTCACCCGCAACGGAATATTTAATATGCACAATTACCATTCCTGGGCGACCGATTTTTGGTTCAGGCAGTTGTTTCAACCGATCAAGTTGCACTTTTCCAGCGCTGCAACACATACTAGGTGTCTCATCCTTCCATTTCAGCGCATTGCAACACTGACCCTTGTATGTCATAGAACCCAAGGCTACACTGCTATCAGTTCTATGAGCAATATCAGGTTCATACTCCATAGCAGAATGGACATTGTTTTTCCATAAACGCAGTGTAATGTTTTCCTCATACCGTGACTGAATTGATCTATGCACTTGTGGATTCGCAGTTTGGTAATTTGCAACAGCTTGCCTGTGTACATCGGGATTTTTTTTTCTGATAAGCGGACACAGCTTTACGATGTGAATCTGGCTTGTTCTGCCTATATCTTCCTTGTGCACTTTTTAATTGACTTTTTCTTGTGTAATTAGTAAATCTCGCCTTCGTTTATTTTTCTTTTTTTCATATTTTAATGTCGACGATACAGATTGATCTGTTCCGCTGGTCGGAGATGATATTTCACTGTTTACAAAAGATGTAACAGTTAAATGGTCAAGCTCTGAAAAAGGATCACGCTCTTCGACAGGTACCTCCATGCGACGCTGTGTAATTTTCTTCGTAACAATAGGCAGATAGGCGTCAAAATGTCCATTAGATAAATCATGGCTTAATCGTAATCGCCTTACTGGACAGATATCTATTCCGGACTCTGTGTATAGCAGACCGTTTCGCAATACTTCAAACCGAAACGGAAATATTAATCCTGCAACTACCAATTCACAAAGTCCACCGTAAGTTTCATTTTTTAACATATCGGCTGAATATTCATTTGCTGTTGAATAATTATCGCCATTACTGTCGTGGGTCATAACTGAAAACCTAGGCCAATCGTTTACCACAAATCTAACAATTTGTGAACGCACCACCATCGCATTTTCTTGGGTTCCGTACATTAAAAATGAAAGAGCATGAAACAAACAGGCGCCGTAACCTATAATGGGGACGACAGCATGTTTTTTTAACGTTCATTTTTCCTTTAATATTAAGAGTTTCTGTAGTCATTTTTTCAGTAAGAAAAAAATCTTCTATCAACAATACCTAATCACAAAGAAAATCGAATTCCAAATTTGAACAGTGGTTGTACGAAAGACAAAATCAAGCAACTAATCCGAAACACGAAGCAAATCTTAAACCGTAAGCAAGCAAATAAAGTCAAAATGTAGTCAATTATCCGTTAACAGTGAATAGGTACCGTATGTGGTACAGGTTGAAGCGCTCATTCACCATTCACTTTATATTAGTTCGAAAAAACACAACGTTACCGCGTTCTAAAACGATACCAACGCCATCTATTGGTAGGGATTGGAACTTGAGGATCAATACGAAATAGGTAGGTACTTAAGTATTTCTTTTGGTTTTGCCATTTTATTAATTTGTAAAAATATATTTGGTTTGGTTGTTTCTTTTCATTGTTTTTAATTTTAAATTAGTATTTTTGTTAAGGTGTAATTTTGTGCAAATTTTTGTAGAAATCTTCTTGTCTATTTTGTTTTATGTTTTGTGCCATAAATTTTTTTAGAGGGGCAAACGAGCATGCGGCTCACCTGATGGTAAGTGACTACCGCCGCCCATGAACAACTGCAACACCAGGGGAACCAGAGGAATTGCAGATGCGTTGCCGGCCTTTTAAAAAGGAGTAGGCTCTTTTCTTGAAGGTCCTTAAGTCGTATCGGTCCGGAAAATCGCTGGTGGTAAACTATTCCACAAGGAAGTTGTGCGAGGAAGAAAACATCTTCTAAATCGCACAGTGGTGGACCGCCAATCATCCAGATGGTGTGGATGGTATCGGGAGTTCTGCCGCGATGTGCGTTCGTGAAATTTGGCGGCTGGGATTAATCCGAACAATTCCTCAGAGCACTCCCGTGGTAAATGCGAAAGAAAATGCAAAGGGATGCAACATCTTTTCGCAGCGCCAGTGAATCTAGCCGATCGGAAAGGACTCGGTCGTCAACGATTCGAGCCGCTCTGCGCTGGATGCAATCAAGTGGAAGGAGCTGGCACTGAGGAGCCCCAGCCCAGATATGGGAGCAGTATTCCATGTGAGGCCGAACCTGCGCCTTGTGAAGTTGCAGGCGTTGTGCTGGCATGAAATACTGTCCCGCTCTGCTGAGCACGCCAAGCTTTTAGCGGCCAATTTGGCCTTCTTCCAAGTGACCACGAAACTGCACGTCACTCGATATGTCGACGCCGAGGATTCCGATACTGGCTGAGGCAACAAGGGAGTGCCTTGAAACTGAGGAGACACGACAAAGGGGTTCTTTTAGCGGTAAACGCTAAACTTGTGTCTTCTGAGGATTAAACTGGACTAGATTTAGTCGCCCCAATCCGAGACTTTGTTCTGCAAAGACTCGACTTCAGACACAAGTTTTTCCGGTACTGGCGACGTTTTCCCGAGAAATATTGGCACGGCCGGGGTATAGAGCATCACCAGTGCTGTCATCCGCATAGCAATGAATGCTACCGGTATGCAACATATCATTGATATGCAGAAGAAACAGCGTTGGTGATAGCACGCAGCCTTGTGGAACACCAGCGTTAATAGGCTTGTAGTCGGAGCATGCACCGTCTACAACGACCTTGATGCTCCGATCTGCAAGAAAGCTGGTGATCCAATTGCACAATTTCTCGGGAAGCCCATAGGAAGGAGCTTCGAAAGAAGCGCTTTGTGCCAAACTCGATCGAAAGCCTTCGCAATGTCCAAACTAACGGCCAATGCCTCCCCTTGGCTGCCTCCGCCCATCTATGAGTCAGGTAGACCAGAAGATCACCAGCTGATCGACCCCGACGAAAACCGTATTGGCGGTCACTAATCAGCTGGTGATCCTCAAGGTACCGCATGAGCTGGCAGTTTATAACGGACTCCATTATTTTGGAGAACAAGGGGTGATGGTGACAGGCATGTAGTTGGACGGGTCTGAGCGGTCGCCTTTTTTAGGGATCGGTTGGACAAAAGCTGTCTTCCATGATTTCGGGACTACGCCTAGGGAGTAGGAGTACCGGAAAAGACGCGTTAGAACCGGTGCCAACTCCGGAGCACACGTCCTCAGCACAATTGGGGGGATTCCGTCAGGCCCACTCGACTTGTGGATGTCCAGGGAGAGGAGTGCTTTGCGAATCGAGCGCTGTGAGAACCGCACATCCGGCATGGAGCACTCACACCGCGGGATAGTCGGCGGTGTGTTCCCTTCGTCATCAAGAGTCGAGTTGGACGCAAAAAGGGAGCCTAAAAGATCGGCTTAGTATATTCTATTCTATTCTAATAATTTAAGTTTAAAATATTTATCAATATCATTTACGTTATTTAAGACCCAAAACCTTAAAAATGACACCCAAGTCACCCAACCCATGATGATTTTACATACAAACATACGTCCATCCTTCCATCCATGTTGGTTTCAAACCATAATCGATGCCATTTTCGTAATTAACGTCCCCATATTGACATTTCAACCATAAAACGACACCCACATTGACATTTCAACCACATCGCATCCCCACAGGGAAGATGGTAGGTAATTCCGTCTGCTACGTTGGATTTTGAAATAGTTGTTGTTTTCGTAATCAGCGACCCGATAAACCATAAAAACGATACCATGTTGATTTTCAGAATTTTTACCCTTTTCCACCTTTTAGGGTTGAATTCTGAAAGAGCCTGAAACACTTGTTTACTCATTTATTGATAGGAGTACTCCTGTGAAATTTCAATTTAATAGTTTAACTAATCTTGTTTCCTCATACAAACTTTCAACCCTTTTCACCCCATTAGGGTTGAATTTTCAAAACCCTAGGATACGTAAGTGTTTATTTCTAATCATTACCCTAAAACAAAGTTTCAGGCTTTTAGCTCTAAGAATGACGGACTTCCATACAAACTT
Organism: Parnassius orleans; assembly: GCA_029286625.1. Classification (NCBI taxonomy): domain Eukaryota; kingdom Metazoa; phylum Arthropoda; class Insecta; order Lepidoptera; family Papilionidae; genus Parnassius; species Parnassius orleans. The sequence continues at coordinate 3,260,345 of JAGSMP010000056.1, forward strand.
TTAACCTTTTGAAAAATCCTTTCTTAGAGGATGCCTACGTCATTACAACTGTCTGTATGCCAAATTTCAGCGAAATCCGTTCAGTAGTTTCGGCTGTGCGTTGATAGATGATTCAGTCGGGTTTGCTTTTTATATGTATAGATATTATTGAGTGAGCGATTTGATAGGGCAAGCCCGGCTTCTCGGCTTCTATGGAGGCTTCGCTACCATTTTAGGCAGCTTAAGTAACTCGGGAATAGTGTAGCTTTCTATCAGTGAAAAAATTTAATCATAGGATGAGTAGTTCAAGAGATTCCCTCCTATAAAAACTTCCATACAAACAACTTAATCTCTTTATAATATAGTGTACATAGTGTTGTTATCGGCCGCGCGTTCGAATCCCGCACGCAAGTATTTCTATGGCCTACAAATAATTGTTTGTCCTTGTGCAATTTATGCATGTAACTGTCGCCAGAATACGGGAGAAAATCTTAAGGAGGTAACATTTCTTAAAAAAAATCAAGTATAAGAAAAAAAAATCAAAAATTATATAAAAGTAAAAATATAGATATCGTTTATGTAGATAAGTTGAAAAAGAGGTCAAGTAAATGCAAAATCTAATAGACAGCATCGAAGGAAACTGCCCCTCTCATTCACCATGATCTAATTCTATCAATTTTACGATATCGGGCCTCTAGAAATATATACGCTCAGAACAAAATGTTAGAGGGCAATGTGCCGGGAAAACCGTTTGGTAACTTGATCTAGTCAAGAACATACATCATACATACATTTTTTTATAGGAGAGGGAGCAAACGAGCATGCGGCTCACCTGATGGTAAGTGACTACCGCCGCCCATGAACAAGTGCAACACCAGGGGAACCAAGGGAATTGCAGATGCGTTGCCGGCCTTTTAAAAAAGAGTAGGCTCTTTTCTTGAAGGTCCCTAAGTCGTATCGGTCCGGAAAAATCACACTTTTAGTGTATATATTTACAAAATTTGTGTCTTGTACATAATTACACTAATAATGGGTTTAATAGGAATTTTCAAGTTAATGATAGGGGAAGCAGTTAGGGGAACAAATTAGAAACACCAGCAAATAGGCTAGAATTTTCTCATGTCATTATTATACTCGTATTGGTAGAAACATGATGCAGCTATATTTTGGTTGTAGCACGGATGGGTCGGCTCGACCGGTGAAGGATCACGCTCTCACAGAATACTAGCGTAAAATAGCAGCTAAACGCTGCTGTGTTTCGTATAGTGAGTGTAGATTTAGATTCTTAATTGAAGATAGATGTAGATGTCTATGGGCCACAACAACCACTTTCCACTGTGTGCTCGTTTGTAACCCTTATCCTATAAAAAAAAAACTTTCTCACAGAATACGTTAATTAATTATACATTGCGATAATGATGACGATATTATTACAGCGATGTGGATGTCTATGGACATGTGTTCACTTACCGTGAAGGGGACTGTGTGCTCGTTTGTCTTTCTTACTTCTTAACATATAATTAATTTACTAAGGTGTGTTGTAACGACTGATCTCAAGAATAAAGCGTATAAAAAATTCCGTTGTTACCGAAAAATTTTTTTATACGGAAGGTAACGGAAAAATAATTTAATTTTCCAAAACTGCCATTCCTTCTAAATATTTATCGTTACGGAACAATGTATAAGAACATAATTACAGTCCACGTGTGTTATAAAACCGCCCTGTGCAAGCTCTACACGGTAATGGCACTCTTTCGGAGCCTCGAGACGCGAAACCGGAAGCTTCCGCCATTTCCGCCTTCCACCTGTCGCCTTTCCGACTTCCGTTTCGGTGCTTGACCGAGCTGCCCGCTATTTTCTTTAACTGCGGTTTTATTTGTTCTAAGAGAAAATGAACGCTTTGTTAAAAGTTAACTCATTTTGGTTCCTAATGAATTTTTTGTTTCTTTTTATTAAATGAAATCTAAACTATAGCTTAAAACGCACACAGTAAGTTACACTAACTCATATCATCCAGTGGGTATCGTAAGAGGCGATAGAGGAAAACAAACCAGAAGATGGACAGCAGCGGCTTCCTAAAAACAACTAGAAAATAAGCAACAGTGATTGCCAAAAAACAATCACTGCAAGGCATCGCATCTATGGCAAATGTCCCCATTTTATGGTCAACAGTGGACTTTGACAGGCTGTAATAATAATAATAATAATATAATATAGTAAATAATATAGTATGAATATTGTAGATAGTAGTAATGCGATGTAGTTATACACAATGGATTATGCAGTGCGTGCTCGTTTGTAATCAATTACAGTGCGGTAGTCTCGCAAAAACTCGAAAATAGCTTTAATAAATAATATGTGTGTATTTCTGTAGATCCCTGGATGATTTTGATTCACAATTAGACGCGGCAAGTGACGCTTTTGTCAAGATATAATATATTTCAATTAACGTTTGAACTATAAACATATAATAGTAAAACAATACTTAACACAAAGTAAAAAAAATGTTTTTATGTAAAAAGCAATCTAATGAATAATACAACTAGAGAAAGTAGAAAATAGAATTTATCTGTTTCTTGCAAGTTGCAGCGAAAGCTTTGTTTGTTTTCCGCGAGGTGAACCGAAGGTGAGCGTCGACCCGCCCTGCCATTATCTATTTTAGGGCGCTTGGTACAGGTTTTGGATATGGCATTACAAGATCTTTCTTTTTTTAATTATTAATATATGTCTGAGGTGTTAGAAATTAATCTATTCATTGATTTTCATAAAACTGATGTGCTAAACGAACTTCTAGTTCACCTGATGATAAATAGTTACTGCAGTCCATTGACACTTACACCCATCTTCAAACAAAGAAGCCTACAGATGCGCTGTCACTTCTGATGATTAAGACGGCATAGCCAACAGCCAGTGAAGGACCACGTCTCAGATTTTCAAGTCATCACTGGTAGCACGCACTGGTTGTACAATCTCGTTTTCAGGTTTTGAGGTATGCCTGACGAGAAGATGTGTCGTAATCTCCCGAACGCTCCCCAGCCAAATTGAATTCGTCGATCGTCCTCTGGGTCGAAGTTGGACTTACCTAGTACTAGTATTTTTTAAACTTTAAGGATGTGGTATTAACCCAGACGGATTCCTTAGCAGAAAAGAAGTCTGACCATCCAAATCAACCAAGTCATTTGGAATGTTTATTTATTTGCAATTTATTAGTTGGTTTATTTATCATGTAGAGGCGGTGTAAGAATAGCCTTTACGAGCTTGGAGATGAGCAGCTGCGTCTTCTTAATAACAACTTAAAAATAAAAATAAATGCTAGGGTGTAATAGAATGTACCTATATTAAGCAGTTTTTGGTATTATTGCCGGAATGATAATAGTTTTCATTTAGAATAGAATATACAAGAATAAAATAATATTTTATCTGTACATTCTATACACGTAAATAAAATTAAAGTGTCTGTTTATAATGTCAAAATAACATCTTTTTCTTTGTACTAAATGCTTATGAAAGTATACGTAAATACTTTCATAAGCATTTAGTAAAAAGAAGAAGTACCGTAGTACTTATAACAAAAAAACAGTTTAAATTTTTTTGTCTGTCTGTCGGTCTGTCTGTCTGTCTGTTTGTTCCGGCTAATCTACGAAATAGCTAAACCGATTTTGACGGGACTTTCACTAACAGATAGCTGATGTTATAAGGAGTAATATAGGCTACTTTTATTTTAGAAAAACAATAAGGGTTTAACGCAATAAAATCAAAACCCATGAAATCTAAAATCCAACCGTAATAAATTCCACGTGAATAAAGTCGCAGGAACAGCTAGTTCAACATATATAATACAAATAGTTACTATTGATAGTCATTTTTTACTTTTACCACTGGTTTGGAAAAAACCCTCTGTCCTGGGAAGAATCAGCAAGAAACCCAGCGGGACATTTTTTTTTCAAAGTAAATTATATAATAAGACAGGTTGCACTAACTGCTTACATTTTATGCTTCTCTTCTATGGTATATTCAATAGAAAAAAAATATATAAAGAGTGTTAAGTGCCATATCAAATTGTCTTCAATGCTCTCCGTTGTTGTAATCTTTAAGACAAGGGCGCGGCCGGACGCATCGTCGTCCGAATGACTCAGGTAGTCTAGATTAAGCGTCTAGACGCTGCGTGTCGCATGCTTATTTATTGCCCTTGCGTACGAACGTACACGTGTCTCCAATTGAGATAGAGGGAGTTTTTTTTACTGTAGTTTAAAAAAGGCAATTTATTTGCGACATTCTGTTTAGCTTCAGACTTCAATAGAGTTCTTTTGTTTCGTTATTTTAGGGACAAATTAGCATCTTCTGTATAGATTTATATTAGGTCCTTACATATGAAATTGGCGATTTGTACGGGAGGAATAAAAGTCAATTTTTTTGTAAAATATATTTAATTAATCAAAGTATGCACCGTTGTTATCTATGCACTTTTGTCATCTCATGCATAGTTCATTGATTCCTTTACTAAAAAAAAACCATGGGGGCGAGAATCAATAAACTCTTTGAAGGCGGTTTGGACTGCCGCATCGGAGTTGAATTTTTTTCCTTGTAAGAAGTTGTCCGAATTCCGAAAAAAATGGTAATCTGTTGGAGCAAGGTCCGGGGAGTACGATGGATGTCGCAGACATTCCAATTGTAGCTCATCTAACTTAGTGGTTGTTTGTTGTGCAGTACGTGGTCTTGCGTTGTCGTGAAGCAGCAGTGGCCTAGAGCGATTGACCAATCTCGGTTGTTTAGCAGCTAGTTCTTCCTTCATGGTTTGCAATTGCTGACATAAGATATCTGCCGTAATCGTTTGGCCAGATTTTAGAAAGCTGTAGTGAACGACACCGGTGCTAGTCCACCAAACACTCACAAGTAACTTTTTCTGACTCAATTTTCGTTTAGGGCAGGATTTGGCTGGGTCTCCAGGGTTCAGTCATTGCGACGAGCGCTTCCGATTATCGTACAGTATCCACTTTTCATCACAATTAATGAATCGATTTAAAATCCCTTCATTATTGTGTCGGTTGAGCAAAGTAACACAGCAGTCGACGCGTGTTTGCAAGTTCGATTCACTCCATTCATGAGGTACCCATCGTTCAAGTTTTTTTACTTTCCCGATTTGCTTCAAGTGGATTAATACAGTTTTATCACTTACCCAGAAGCCTGCAGCTATCTTTGAAGTGCTTTGTGATGGATCCGCTTCCACAATAGCCTTTAATTCTTTATTTTCCACTTTGGTCTCCGGCCGTCCACGGGGTTGGTTCTGAAGGTCGAAATTTCCAGAACGAAAACGTTGAAACCAAAAACGTACCGTGCTTTCTTTTGCGACACCTGCGCCGTACACATCATTAATCCTTCGAGCTGTTTCTGCAGCACTGGTGCCACGGTAGAACTCGTACTCGTAAATATACTGATATTTCATGTTTTCCATTGTGCGGTAATAAGCGACGCCAAAGAAAAAAATAATGAGGAAAAAACAAATGAATGACTGTTTTCAAAACTCGAATGTACCAGCTAAATGAATTTATAACTTTGAATTTGGAATTCTTAACCAAAGAGGAGATATTTCAGATCAAAGTGATCAGTACGACAAAACGCTAATTTCATATGTAAGGACCTAATATAATGGTTGTAGTACAAACGAGATGGCTCGACCGGGGAATGACAACGATCTCGCAAAACACCAGCGTAAAATAGCAGCTTAATGTTGCTGTGTTTCGTACGGTAGAGATCCGGAGACCGTTTTTACTGAAAACGAAGCATTTCATCTTAGTTCTTAAACTTAAGGCTGTGTGCTCGTGTGTCATTCTTATTCTATAAAAAAATAGGTAATTTCAGTTGCAATGTCATAGTTAAGTGACAAATATTTACTTCGCTTGGATTCGAACTCTACTCACTAGATTGATCGATCACCAAATTTCTTGCAGCATGACAACGTGAGAATTTCTCCAACCCTCACTTAAAACTTCTAAATAAAAGGGACGCGGAAAGTTTCCTTTTACAGTTTTTTCGCAAGTCTTAAACGAATGGATCGTAATTAATTTTTCAAACTCCCCCGTCGAAAAACAGCTCGGATAATTTCGGTCTAAACAAATTTATTTATGAGTTTTCGTTTTATTTAAAACACATAAAATGATAAAGAACAATTTAGTAGATACAATTATAGACAACTACCGTGTAATGGTGGTGTTATAATATCTACTCCATATCATCCCGTGGGTGACAAAAGAGGCGACAGAGGGAAAGAGATCAGGAGATGGGCAGCAGCGTCTTCCTAATAACGACTAAAAATAAAAACTGTGGTTGCAAACCCTTTAGCCAAGCGTGTCAACTATGGCAAATATTCCCCTATGATGCAATTTATGGGGGAGGCCTATGTTCAGATTTTAATAGGCTGTAACGGTAACGATAAAATTATTATTTTTGGGAACAATTTTTCCTGCTATAAAATAATGGATTTTAAGTATATTTATATATTAAAATTTTTAATGCATTGCCTTAGGAAAAAGGATACAAAAAATATAAAGCGGTAAGGTTGCCGTGTACTGGTTGTGTAAGAATAGCCATTACTCCATATCATCACATGGGTGCCATAAGAGACAACAGAGAGAAACTGAAACAGGATATTGGAAAATATTCAAAAATAAAAACTACGGTTGCCAACCCGTCTGCCAAGCGTAGCAACTATAGAAATTATGCCTCCTTACGAGTCATTCTATAGAGGAGACTTCGGCAGATATTCAGCAGTAGACTTTGAGAGGCTATAATGATAGCGTTTAGTAGGGAAGGGTCATCCTAAAATCTTAGTAACAGCCATGCTGTTGTCCCAGGTAGCTTGGGAATGAACGGATTCATAATGAAAAAAAAAGAAGAACAAGCAGAAAGCCGCATAAGAAGGAGCTGATGATTAGATTCTCCCTTGTGTAGTAATGTCTAACGGTAGTTCCATGGGGAATTAGAAGAAGATATAGTTAAAAAGAGGTTTTATAGTCCGATTTGTTTGGTCACCTTTAAAATAAAGTCCGACATATGCAGTCCCAAGACCTAGATTCCATGATACTTTAAGGGATTTTTTCCTCTTTTAAGGGGAAGAAATACTCCCAGACATCATTGTTAAAACAGTAAAATTGGAATATTGGAGTTAATATGTTGGAATTTTGACTTTTAAAATGTCAGACCCATTATAAAACTCCCAAATGGGAAGTTAACAAGTGAATTATGTTTATTTAAAAACGCATGAACCCAACGAACCTTATTATGCACGGATCGAAATCCAATTAACCTCAGCACGGAAATAATATGACAATGAGCTAATTCGTTTTTTAAATAGGTTATTTTATAGTGTTCTGATTAGTCTGACCAAAAATAATAAATATAAGAAATAATCTTCGCTTATTGTGTGTCAATAAATAACCTCTTAGGAATTGTTGGCGTGGTTTTTATTGAATGAAATATTTTTTATAGAATAGGGGTGACAAACTAGCACACAGTCCACGTGATGGTAATCGTTAAAATGGATATTCTGGCATCTTCGTGTGAGGCTAAGCAATTTGGTAAATTCTGGCAGCGTACGAACAGACTGAATGCAAGGTCGAGTCTCTCAGCTCAAGTACTAGCGTGAGTGGGTGTCGGAATATAGCGAACTTGTTCAAGTCGCAGTTTAAGGTGGAACCGTGCAGGGTTAATTGTATGTTGAATGATGGTGACGCTGGGGACAGTGTGAATATGGGGGGTAGCCCGCTGCGCTTCACAATCGATGAAGTTAAATCAGCAATTAACAATATGAAGCGTGGAAAATCACCAGATCACGATAGCCTCAGCGTCGATCACCTCAGATATGCGGGTGTGCACCTTCACAGAGTCCTCAAGTTGCTCTACAACCTATGTCTTGGTCATGGTTACTTACCTGATACAATGATGAGGACCGTGGTCGTGCCTATCCTTAAGAATAGGACGGGCGATGCAGCGGATGAAACCAGCTACAGGCTGATATCCTTAGTGACCATCTCGGCTAAGGATAGTCTGCTTGATACACAGTTAAGTAAGGCAGTTAAGTTACATGATGCTCAGTTCGGGCTTAGGCCTGAACTGTCAACGGAGAGCGCAATACTGTGTCTCAAACCAAACTGTGCGGTACCACACGGACAGGAAGACTCAGGTGTATGCGTGTTTCCTGGATTTGTCTAAAGCCTTCAACCGTGTGTCTTACAAAATCCTATGGCAAAAACTAAGACGGGAAAGTAGCTTGAGACCAGAGTTGATTTCACTGTTGAAATATTGGTACGGTAACCAGACTAACACAGTTAGATGGGGTAACGCCTTAAGTGATCCCTACAAACTAGAGTGCGGAGTGAGGCAGGGAGGGCTGACGTCACCCAGGCTGTTCAATCTTTATGTTAACAGACTGATTGAGAGGCTCAGCAGAGCAGGTGTCGGTTGCTCAATAGACGGTGTATGGATGAATAATTTTAGTTACGCAGACGACATGGTTCTGTTGAGCCCCTCAGTCAGCGGGCTTCGAAAGCTGTTAAGAATTTGTGAAGAATATGCCGAGGAGACTGGACTCAGCTACAACTCAAAAAAGAGTGAATTTATTGTCTTCAGAAGTAAAAACAAACCACTTGACTTCAAACCACGTATCCAGCTATGTGGGACTCCTCTGAGACAAGTGGCTGAGTTTAGGTACCTCGGACATATTGTAACTGAACGCCTGGATAACGACAGCAACATTGAACGAGAGCGCCGAGCGCTGTCGGTCCGAGGCAATATGTTGGCTCGCAGATTTGCACGTAGTACGACTCAAGTCAAGTTAACTTTGTTCAAGGCGTATTGCCATTTAATTTTTGTTTTGTTATCTATCAAGATTATAGTACTTTTGCAATGTGCACTAAAACATTTCTACTATAATTTTATGAGTGCAGGGTCGCGCCGCGCACACTGAGATTGAATTATTTATCGTGCAGGTAGTTTGGCCGGTCGCCAGTAGATAGCGCGCAAGATATTTAAACTTCGTATTTTAGCCTGTCATAAATTTAAAAACATAATTCCGGCGAAAAAGCGCGCATTCCGCCTGCTTTAATGGCGAATGGGGTTGTTTCGATTTAAATGTAGTTTTCGCCTAGCGAGTCTAATATTTATTGTGCTGAATGTTATTATGATTTTTTTAACTTGATTTAAACATAACGGCATATTGTAATTTTTTTAAAGAATAAAGGTGACAAGCAAGCACACAGTCCACCTGATGGTAATGGATGATGTGGCCCATAGACATCTACATCTATCCTTGATTAAGAATAAAAATGCAGATGCGTTCGCTGTTAGATTTATTGTGACTAATGGTGAAAATTAGAAAAATTCATTTTAATAACGTCTTGTTGTGTTTGTTTAAATAACAACATCAAATAAAGCATATTTTTGTTGAATTTTTAAAATATCATGTTTTTATTTTCGTGTGATTACTAAAAAATCAAAATACCTATTTATTTCTATAGTTCTACATTTCCAAAGTAGGTAACAATCAGATATCCTATAGTGACGGCAGTAGCGCAGGAAATTTTCGCCAGTATGTTACTTTTGAAGCAATACAAAGTTGTTTATCGCGCGTTCAGTACCTGAGTGTAACTGTTAAGCGGTGCCGGCCCATTACCTCGCGCGCTCTAGGTTATTTTATGCGGGATGTTGTTATTCACGATGTAACCGATTTAAAAGCAATTTATAATTACAACAATATAAAATTGGGGTTTATGGCGTCCGCCTAATAACGACTAAAAAAACACTGTGGTTGGCAAACCGCTTGCCAAGCGTGACAACTATGGCAAATATCCTCCCTATGAGGCAATCTATAGGGGAGGCCTATGTTTAGCAGTGGGCTTTAATAGGTTGTGACGGTAACTGTAAAGGTGAAATTGGGTTTGGATACGATTCGTACTGCCCACGCGATCATTTGACATGTGTGGCTATTTGCAAAGTCATTTTGTAATTTTTTTGTTATAAAAATTTCTGAATTTAATAAATTTTAACGAGGCGTACATTATATATCTATTATACTATCACACCTTGAAAAAGTTTCTAAATGGAAAGTTTGTGTTAGATTTCAATTTTATTTAAATTTAAATCAACTTCATATACAACACTGCTGGTAAAAATTTAGAAATTATAGATGTAGCATGTATTTTGTTTCTTTTTATTTACATATATTATCTTTTTATTTTGTAGTATAAGTATTATAACAACTTTTAAAATCAATAATCTCCCTAAATTTTGCAAATACGTACGTATGTTGTTATATATCTTACAAATAAATATATTAACATATTAATCATAATGATTAGAGCTCTTCACAAGGACTCTGCCGAACAAAGACCTCCAAGGAACACCAAACAATACGATCCACCTGTATGCATCGACTGCATGTTTTACCAGGATCCGTGAATTGACCTCTCCGTCGAAGTTGGACTTACTCGTACCACAGAATAAATAATAGTACTACGTACAGAAGTTGCACTCCTTTGATGTTGACCGAAAGAAAACTTTATTGCTGTGCGTGAGTGTCTGTATTACTTTGCATCTTTTCCTCTTCCTACGTCACGGCGGACTTTCTGTGGTTACTTAGGGCTGTCAAGAAAGAGAATATGGTGCAATATTAGTAAAACATATGTAAGTAGGTACAATACATACATTATTTAGCTTATAATATGTAATAATATATACTCGTTTATCTACTAATCATGCACACTTCTATATATGTATAAATGAAAATGATCTCCTTCACCAAGGCACAGAATAAATAATAGCACTACGTAACCAAGGTTTGCCTGGAAGAGATCGCTGTTTTTATATTTTTTTTATAGGGAAAGGGTGACAAACGAGCACACAGTCCACCTAATGGTAAGTGGCCCATAGACATCTGCATTTATCCTCGACTACGAACCAAAATGCAGGTGCGTTGTTACCCGTGAGGACTAAGATAGAATGCCTCGTTTCCAGTAAAAGGGGTCTCCGGTTCTCTACACTCATCATACGAAACACATTAGCGTTAAGCTGCTATTTTATGCTGGTATTCTGCGAGACCCTGGTCCTTCCCCGGTCGAGCCAACCCATTCGTGCTACAACTATATATATATAATATAGCTGCAGCATGGCTCTACCACGTATAAAATATAAATAAAATTTAAATTAGGTGTTTTATTGTAATATGTTGTGTGCAAAAAAGAGTATAGATTAATAAATTAATTAATACATTGCGAAATAGTTAGTAAGTTAGGTAAGGTACCTATTCTGACTATGATCGACTGACCATATTTTTGCTCCTATGCGCGTTCTGTGCCCAACGCATACAACTTGCAGGTCTATTCTTGGATCGGAAGAAATAGGTAGGTAGTGTAAACAACAAATAACTCCGAAATACGATTTTTAAATGAAATGTGATCGTATTCTATTTAGTTAAAAATCTTACAAACAAAGTTTTAATTTCAGTATTTTGTGTTATTATAACTTAAAATATTTTAATTACAAAAGACAAGTATAGGTATGTAAGTAGGTACTTGGATAATGAAGTAAATTTCAACTAAGTTTTGTACTTAGGTATTACTTCTGTAGTTAAATTATTACTTAATTCTTTTTTCGCTACAAGTACCTATCTAACAAAAAAATAAAATAATTTTACCTTTTATTATCCTTCGGTAACTTAAAAAATTAAATATCTGAATCCTTTTGTTTGCTCATTAAGCATCCAACAATTATGGTAGGAACGACGTTTTGCCATTATAATTTATCAAATAGATAAGTAATGTACATAATATATATTATTTTTAAATTACATTAAAACTTTTTCGACTATTTTATCCTACAATTAAATATACTAAACAAAAACTATTTCAACACGTATTTCAACAACTATTTACAAAAAAATATTTACGTAAACAGCGTTAAAAAACTACCTTCAGGTATGCTAGAGACTACTCTTATGTGTAATTATTTTATAATAAAGCAGTCTTGCTAAACTTATCATTACATGAGATAGCAATTAAAATCTAATGGAAAGCAGTCTTATAGCCAAGACTGCTTTCTGCTGAAATAATAAAAAAATACAAAAATAAATAATTGATAAATTTGCATTTATCACTGGATAGGTTTTGCATGAACCTATCCGACTCTGACAACAAGTCTACGAGGGCCAATAAAGACACGGGAGGGCGCGTTAAGCCAGTCATCTTGTTTTTGTAAACAGCCCTTACGTGAGGGCTGCGTAGTACTGCGCTACGAAGCTACGACGTAGCGGCCGACCTCAAGTTGACCGACTTAAATTAGACTTAGTTCGTTAACAACAGATGACTTGTTTTGAAAATTTCAGTGCTATATAGTTTGCTGTTTAAAACTAAAAAAAAAATTCGTTAGTTTATATTAAATAATGGGGCGTGTGACTGATTCGCTTAATTGCTGAGCACACTTATCTAATTTCAGTGATGGTTTCAGTTTTGATGGGAAGGATTGAAAAATCGGTCCTAAAAGAATTATTTCACATTCTGAAATCGATGTTAATGCATACTGTAAGAAGAATTAAAATCCTGATTTCAGACAAGAAGTTCAACGTGCTTATTAGTTGTACTAAGGAATATCACAATCTCAATTTTTTCTAAATAGTAACAGTATATTATCATTAATTTTGTCACACTTGGGGTGGAATTTTTTGTCCATTTTTTTTACTATTCCTGAAGTATAACCTATTTAATAAAAAATAATCATCACAAGTGGTAAAATTGAAAATTTTGTACAACCGACTTCAATATAGATAAAATGAGAATATCACCAATGTAGTCGAAGTCGATTAAATACGCATTATTAAGGATAACTCAAAAACTACTGGTCAGATCTTGATATAATTCATATTGCACCACATAAGAAGCACCAGCTTTCAAATAAAAAAGAATCATCAAAAAGTTCTGAGGTAACACCTTAAAAAAATACAGTGGAATTGAGTACCTCCTCCTTTTTTTGAAGTCGGTTAAAATACAAAAAAAATTTTTTTTAAGTCAAACTTTTTCTTTTCGAATTCGTTTTGAAGCAAGACTGGTGCCCAGTGGATCGTTAATACAACTAAGAATTTTTACTAAGTCTTATCTTGAAGAATTCTAAAATTTTCTATGCGGGACAATATACTTACTGAAATTGTAAAAAATTATTATGTTTTATTTTTGTAATAAATATCTGTAACTTTAAAAATGTCTCGCATCGTTAAATTCTTAATTTTCGCCGAGCAAACAAAGCGTGTGGACAGTAAATCTCTAATATCACCTGAGGGAGGGCGGCGCGACAAATAATTTTATCCCGACGCGTTTGTTTGTCCCTTGTTGTAAATGTGTTCTAACCTTTAGCGCACAGCAAAAAGCTTAAATTACTGATTCGTAGAGAGATGAAGTTAATGAATTTATTTGATTAAAAGGTAAATATATTTTTTGTGTATTAAAAGTCGCCAATATGTTGATGACAGTTTGTTAAATTTCTTAGTACTGTAGATATTAATTGATATCAGCATCTCATACCGCACACCTCTAATCAAACGAGAATTAGATAACTCTCAAACATCTTATAGGTGATCAAGTATCACATTATTTTTGCTCACCGCGCCCAAAGTTCACTTCGAAAATTAGAAAATTTGTTTATTTATAAATTGAGATATTTTAATTTTTTCTTGTTATATAAAGCTTTTATCATGTATTTTCTTAGAAATAACTAGTTAATAGCTATCAACTTCTAGCGCCACTAACTATACTAATAACGATTCATCAGGCGTGAGCGATCGCAATAAAAGGAACAAAGTGGAAGTGGTGAGCTATCAAAAGGTGGCGTAGATTGGAAAAGTTAGGAAGAACGAAGGGTTGCAGGATCCGTTGCGAGGTGAACGTATAATTAAGTGAAAAAGTTTGGATAGGTTGCTAGAGGTGAGTCTTTAAACGTTGCTCTTACTGAAAATAACGTACTATTTTTTTGGTGAATTTATTATATAACAATAGTAGTACTAGCTGATATGAACTTTCGTACGGTTGATTTCTGGATCTCGACAACAACGCCACCTACCAGGTCCAATTGTGAATCTAAACCATTCTCTAATCAATTTAATCATACACACAAATTTCATCAAAATCGGTCTAGCCATTTAGGAGGAGTTCAGTCACATACACACGGACAGAAGAATTATATAATATATAATATACATGTATTATACATATAAACTTTTCTCTTGCATCATTATGTCTGTTGATGCAAACCGCATTAAAACCCGTTGTGTAATTTAAAAGATCTATACGTACAGACGGCGGGAAGCGACTTTGTTTTATACTATGTAGAGATAGGTTATAAGTAATTCTTAATGTAAGTCATTTTTTACTTTCACCACTGTTTCATAAAAAGAAATTGTGCATGTTATTGAGTATACACGTACGAAGTGAAACTTCTTTACGACATATCACTCTTCTTTTGTTTTATATTTTACATAAGTAGGTTAAATAATAGTATACTCAAGCAGTCCCGGCGGATCACCTTTTTTGATTTTTAATATCGTACTAAATTTCTCCACTACGCCGATAAAGAAGTTTCATTTTAAAACTTCTGTCCTGGGAGGAACCAGCAAGAAACCCAAAGGGCCTTTTTTAATATCTTTATTGTAATGGATTTCGCGGAGTAACGCTTGATTCTATTAAATATCGATTACCTTTACATTGTCTATTAATTTTTATCTTACGGAGTAATCTATTTTATGAATAGCATAATTTACAAGTTACGGCCATCAGGGAACAGTAAAGCGGAGAGCTCACTGCCAGCTTTATTTTTCCCCGTTAATTATTTCCAGTTAACAAGGTGTTGTCTCTGCGCTTATTTATTGCTCTGTGAGCGGTGAGTATTGTTTTAAGACTGTTTTACAGTAAATGCGATATGCTATGAAATGCTAGAAAAAGGTCTGTGATATAAGAATGAAAACTAATTTTACAGATATAATCGTATTTAATTTTAACTTTTGTTTTATATGTTTTCATAACAATGTCTTCCAGACCGAATTTCGGTCACGGCGGCCAGTCTGAACGTAGACTAGCCATTTGCTCAGGACAGGACTAAAGTGCCCGAGTGTATGCGCAAGCACTGGTGCACTCTCTATTCTCTCACTCTCATAATTCGATGGGACGGTAACGGTGGGATGGTGGGAGAGAGATCAGGTACAAGATCAACGGCTTTACGTGCTTTCCGAGGCACGGGGGAAACACCGCCAACTTCCTGACTCCGGGCTGATACTGAGAACTTCTTTATAGAAAAACCTAATAACTAATTTTGGCCCAACCTGGGATACGAAGCCGGGACCTCATGATCAGCAATCACATTTTCGACATTTACTGTGATGATGATGACGATTCAACCTTCTTTATATCAACTAATAAGCTGTTATTAGGGTAGCTATACAAAGATACTTAAGGTTTCATTCTCATGACCGACAACAATTTATAATTCAATAATTTATGTCGCGTAAAAAATAAATAGGTTAGGATTTGTATCCAGTAAGCCGTGTAGTGGCTGTGTTAGAATATCCACTACCCCATATCGTCTCGTGAGTGTCGTAAGAGGCGACAGAGGGAAACTAAAACAGGAGATGGGCAGCAGCATCTTCCTGACAACAACTCAAAATGATAAAGAAAACTGCGGTTGCCAAACCGCATGCCAAGCGTGGCAACTAAGGCAAAATCCCCCTATGAGGCAATCTATGGGGGAGAACTATGTTCAGCAGTGGACTTTAATCTATGAGGGAGGATGTTCAGCTATGGACTTAAATGGGCTGTAATGGTAATGGTAATGATTGTATGCAGTAAGTAGAATTACTATCCAGTAAAAGTTACAGCATATTTACGTCCCACTCTTGGACACAGGCCTCCTCTCTTGTCTGTGGGGATTTCTAGGACAAGAAAAGCAGCGTCGCGCTGCCACAATTCGTGTTCGAATGACAAACTTCACATGTCTTCGAAATATTTAATTATTTATTTCGCAGATATGCAGGTTTCCTCACGATGTTTTCCTTCGCCGCTCACCAGTCCTGAGCACTTAAAACTGCAATTATTTTTGTAAACTCTTACTTTCAAATGCTGTTGTAACTTCAAAAGAAAGAAGCAGTTATATTATGTTAACCCGTAAGAAGCAAGATGGTAATAGATTTTATATTAAAGCATATACTGGAACGTATACTTTAATGAACCTTTGTGCTTGTTAGTCATTGTGCCTCAGGAAAGAATTAACTGCTGTATTTTGACACTTATTACATACGTTTCAGTGGCATTTTTTATTTAGATGTGTAAGCTTTTCAACAAGAAGCTATGTGTTTTTATATTATGCTGTATGTAGCGTTTTAAAGCGCTTTCTGGTGTCAAGTACTTATAATTTTATTGCCAGCGTTTTTAGTTTTTATTCTTCGTGAATTACTATTTTATGATTTAATATAAGGGTGCATCCAAGAGGTATAAGGCCTTTTTAAGTGTACTATACGAAAGTCCTCTAATAAATCCATCTCGTCCTGCCTCCCCACCTGTTCCCTCCCCAATAAACACGCCGTAAGCGGCTCTAAGTCACAAATGATCGAGGGTCGCCGCCGACATCGCGACTCGTAAAACTTATGAATTTATGAGAAAAAAACACGTCGGGCCATTGTCTGCGAGCAAGTGATGCGAGAAGTTGCCGTAGATTGGTCGCTTTTTATATAATATCGGTGTGGGTTATGGGAACTTGTTTGAATTTATGTGTTTTTTGGAAAACATACCGGTGATATACAATTTTACGATAGGTTCGCCGGCAGATTTTTATAAAAGACTGTCCCGGCATGTGCTGCAATGTCTTTTTTGGACAAAACACGCACAACGGTTTCTTGATGGTTCTTCCCAGGACAGAGGTATTTTCCGAACCAGTTGTAAATGAAACATAAGAGTAGCTTTCAATAACTATTATTTATAACCTATATGGAATAAAAAGTTTCTGTTTCTGGTTCAACAGCTCACCAAAATTTCATTGGAATCGGATGAATGGAATAGGAAGGCATAGTGACGGGTAGGTTTATTAAGTAGAAAATAAGTCAGAATTTGGAGTGTCACAGAATAGTAGTTTTATTATAATGCAGAATAACAAAGTTTAGGTTGCCATAGCTCGGTCGGGGTTATGATAATAATAATTAACAATATTAGATATTTTTATTGTAGGTACTATTATATAATAAGGTACAGTGTTACATCGTAGAAATAAAAAAAAACAAACAAACTTGAGATTCCATCCTTGAGATTCATTCATCTCGATGGTTGGCGGTTCACATCCGTGTGACAAACCTGACAAAATGTTCTGCTACGCACGACCACAATATGGAATTTACTGTCGCGGTTTGGGGACTTTCAAGACAAGAGCCTACTCCTTTCTACAAAAACAGTTTACAAATAAACATACAAAAAACAAAGATCATACAATATAGTTCTTACAATTCTAATGCCTCATCACTTACAGTAAAATATAACGATATTCTATTCTATTCTAAAAGACCAGCAACAAACCTGCAATACCTCAGGTGTTGCAGTTGTTCATGGGCGACGGTGATCACTTACCATCAGTTTAGCCGTATCCTTGTTTGCCTTCTTTTCCATAAAAAACAAATATTAATTTATTTGTTAGAAAACTTCGTGGACAAAACAACTTACCAAAGTTTTATCGTAATCAGATAAATGGTGTAGGAATATATAGAAAACGACCAAAAAAATAGTCCGCAGTTAAGTCCGATGAAGCTGTAAGAGCCGCATAGGCTAACAGTATTAACATCACAGAATCTAGACCAAAAATATTATTATTTGTGTATAGGTTTAAATTAAAATGATGATAAACTATTAAACTTGCTAGGTGGTAGCACCACGCTGATGCTATATTATATTATAGTTAATGCACGAATGGGTCGGTCCGACTGGGGTAGGACCCCGCTCTGGGTTTCGTATGGTGAATGTGGAGAACCGGAGACCCTTTTTACTGGAATCTAAGCATTCCATCTCAGTCCTCAGGGGTGACAACGCATCTGCATTTTGATTTTTAATCGATAATAGATGTAGATGTCTATGAGCCACAGCATCCACTTACCATCAGGTCG
The DNA here is from genome assembly GCA_029286625.1 of Parnassius orleans. Taxonomy (NCBI): domain Eukaryota; kingdom Metazoa; phylum Arthropoda; class Insecta; order Lepidoptera; family Papilionidae; genus Parnassius; species Parnassius orleans. The sequence continues at coordinate 3,278,493 of JAGSMP010000056.1, forward strand.
ACTGTGCGTTCGTATGTCACTTTTGTTCTATAAAAAAAAAAACTAGCTATCGGTCTACTTGCTATCAAGTGGTTGGTGACTAACAAAGCTACTAGGCTACCTAGTTCATGGATACCAGCAATCAACTTACACGTATACTGATTCCTAGGCAAAAAACATTCCTATCAGCTATAGAATAATTGCTCTACCACCTAGCACTTGATACCGAAATAACGCATACTCATAACTAGCTAACTACCCTCCTGGGTATGTGAAATTGGCCACAAAGTAAGATTGTATTATAGGCGTGTGCAGTAGCATCAACATTAAGAAAACAAGTCATTAAAAATTGCGGTTACCAACCTAAGTGGTAACTATGGCTAATGGGCTTGAGGCTTCCCCATAAACAACCCCATGAGGCAATTTATGGTGGAGACCTATATTCAGCAGTGGACTTTTGATATGCTGTAATAATGATGATGATGATGAATTTTTTTTAGGTTTTATTTGGCGAAATCACTTCGCTTGCCCGACGATAAGAGAGAGAGAGGTGTATGGGATGGGACGAACTGGGTATTACCCAGTCCGTCCTATCCCATACACCTCTTTCCTTAAATACTGCTCTGAATTCCATGTTTTTTTTTTATAAAAAAAGATTGACAAGCGAGCACACAGCCCGTCTGGTAAGTGGTTGCTGTGGCCCGTAGACTACATCTATCCTTGATTAAGGATAAAAATGTAGATGCGTTGTCACCACTAAGGACTAGGAATGCCTCGTATCCAGTAAAAAGGGTCTCCGGTTCTCTACACCCACCATACGAAACACAGCAATATTGAGCTACTATTTTACGCTGGTATTCTGTGAGAGCTTTCCCCGGTCGAGCCGACTCATTCGTGCTACAACCATAATATAGCTGCAACATGGCTCTACCTCGTAAAACGCTGAGAAAAATATATTGCTCTAAGCTGCGTCTCCTCTAATTCGGTTAGCCGAGCTAGTTTTTTGTCCGTCCGTGTGTGAAGTTTGTAAATCCAATAAAGAACACCTGCTCACAAGGGTGAAACAAAAACTGTCTCGACGTTGTATTGGTGAAAGTTAGTCTAGTAATGTAAGCACATATTAATATCATAGTGGGAAAACCTTTACAGTTAGATTTTCTTTTTGGAGAATTATGAAATACCTGCGTGAGATGCGTTTCAAAAGGATCTATTATTAATTTTAATGTCATAGGTGTTGTACAATTGACTGCCTTAATATTCTAGTGGACATTAATGCGGTTGCTAATCACGAGGTCCCGGGTTCGAATCTCGAGTCGGGCCAAAGTCACTTATTGGGTTTATCCGTCAAGAAATTCCTAGTAGCAGCCCGGTGTCACAAAGTTGGCCGTGTTTCACGCACAAAGCACGTAAAGCTGTTGGTCCTGTGCGTGATCTCTCTCCTGTCATGTTGGATTGCCGTGAGGGGATAGAGAGTGCACTTGTGTCTGTGCATACTCTCGGATAACATACGCTTTTATGTATACGCTTTTACAACAAAATCCCAGAAAATATACAAAATTTGACCTGCCCAAAATTCAAAAACTTTATTAAACATAGTTTGTATAAAAAGGGTTATTATAATATTAAGGAATTTATGGATGATAATAATCCCTGGGAATGAGGTGTTCGCTACCAAGCTATTTCTAATTTGTTTTGTGTGGTTAATTGTGTAACATACATGAAGTCCCGCTGGGTTTCTTGCTGGTTCTTCCCAGGACAGAGGTTTTTTTTCGAACCAGTGGTAATTAAACAAAAGAGTGACTTTCAATAAGTATTATTTATAATCTATATTGAATAAAAAAGTTTCTGTTCTGTTCTGTTCTGTTCTATAATCCTGTCCTAATTTTGGTCTGGAGGACTTTATAATGGATGGATGTCCTATTCAAAAATAAAACCTAAAAAATTTAGGTTGAATTTTTTTTAACTGGATGTGAGGACTAAGATATCTTTTACGAAGATACGTTGTCACACCTGAGGATTAAGTAATCCTCAGGTGTGACAACGCATGTAAGTTTTGATTAAATCTAATTAACATCAAACGTGCAACTTATATTACTTATATATATTGTACATATTCACCTAACTTTGTGACTTATATGTGTACCATTTAGTGTTAAAAATTAATAGCTGTTAGTTTTTCTGTTACAAATAAATAAATAAATAAATATCATGCCGTGGGTGCCGTAAGTGGCGACAGATGGAACAAGTCAGGAGATGGCAGCAGCGTCTTCCTAATAACGACTCAAAAATAGAATGTTGTCAACCCGCTTGCGAAGCGTGGAAATGATGGTAAATATCCCTCCTACGGGGGAGGCCTATGTTCAGCAGTGGACTTTTACAAGCTGTAACAGTAATGGTTACGGCTTACGTGCTAAGCTCAGGTGGGCTAGGCTGCAGTGTCGGAAATACAATAAAAAGCACAACTAGACCCAAAACTCTAATATTTAATTTTTGCGAACTTAGTTATAAGTGGTAGTATTTCATTTGATACGTGGTAGAGCCATGCTGCAGCTATATTAATAGTATAGTTGCAGGACGAATGGGTCGGCTCGACCGGGGAAGGACCACGCTCTCACAGAATACCAGCGTAAAATAGCAGCTTAACGCTGCTGTGTTTCGTATGGTGAGTGTAGAGAACCGGATACCCTTTTTACTGGAAGAGAGGCGTTCTATCTTAGTCCTCACGGTTGACAACGCATCTGCACTTAAATTCGCAAACGAGGATAGATGTAGATGTCTATGGGCCGCAGCAACCACTTAACATCAGGTGGACTGTGTGCTCGTTTGTCACCCTTATCCTATAAAAAATATGGCCAGGTGTTCGCCTGGATAGGTACCATCCTCTTACCTAATTCTGCCACAAAGTAGCAGTGCTATCACTACTGTGATCTGCTCTGAAGAACATACAGAGCCAGTATGATTTCAGGCTGTGAGCCATTCTATCTTAGTCCTCGGAGGTGACAACGTATCTGTAACCTTCTCCGTTGAAGTTGGTTGCGCCCTTGGGCTGCACTAGCCACTTACCATTATTTGAATTTCAAAGTGCTTGTTTCAAGATATAATTTTGGCTTAGAAAATTTACTTAGTAATCTAGTATATCTCAGTGTTGGTATATAATGTGCTTATATTATAGTAACGAGCCGACACGGCGTAGAAGATCAAAGGGCTCTTTGACGCTCCGTTCGTGACTGCTATAAAGAGAACACTAGCGCGATCTTTTGAGGTTCCGCACGACTAAGGGGTGTTTCACGTAATGATGCGTGTTGTTCTTTTCCTTCGCTGTCAAACTAATGTATCAAACTATCAAACTAGTGTATCTTTCTTCGTGATTTGTCTGACTCAATACACCAGTTAACTGATTCAAATAGTTCGTACAATTACGACGTATACATTTTACTGTATTAATTTCATTTATTTTAATTTTATACATTCCTCCTCATCGATTTCGATGACGGCGACCCTAGAAATTAGGATATTTTCCTATCATAAGCCCTGATATGGCTTGCTAGGCCAAACTTGGTCTTAAAAGATCTTTGACATGCCTGGCAGTAGATTTTAATTTTAAACAGACTTCAAAAAAAGGAGGAGGTTCTCAATTTGATAATATTTTTTATGTGTGTTATTTCAGGACTTTTTTCTAGGTGAACTGGTTTTAATGATTCTTTTTTTATTTGAAAGCTGGCACTTTTCATGTGGTGTATAAATTTGATCAAGATCTGACCAGTAGTTTTTGAGTTATTCTTAATAATGCGTATTTAATTGACTTCGACTACATTGATGATGTTCATATTTTATTTATAATGAAGTAGGTTGTACAAAATTTTGCGTTGTAGGAGTATCCAGTACCCACATCATCCCATGGGTGTCGTAAGATGCAACTGAGGAAAACCGAAACAGGAGATGGGAAGCAGCATCGTCCTGGTAACAACTCAAAATTATTAAACATTTTGGTTGCCAACTTACCTACCAAGCGAGGCAACGCGGCAAATTCCTACCATGAGAAAATTTGTAGGGGAAGCTTTTGTTGCAACTAGACTTTTATAATGGATTTGAAGCGTAGTCTGTTGATAAGCTTGTGGTTATTTTCATCCATTCATTCATTAAATCCTATCAAAAGTCCATTGCTAAAAATAAGCCTGACCCTTTGTTTGCCTCAAAAGGCATATATTTGCGATAGTGACCACACTTGGCAGTTTTTGTTTGGAGTTTTTATTAGGAAAATTCTGCTACTATTTCCTGTTTGCAAAATGGAACGCGGACTTCTTTGTGTATTTAATATTTTTTTCATAACACAATTTACGAATTCTTTACATTCCATGTCGTTGAACATAAAATAATAGAATCGTGCGTGAAGACGATTGAAGGTCATGAGACTGCGGCTGCGTCCGGTCGTTAGTGTTGTTCTCGTATTTAATCGATAAACACATTATTTTTAAAATACTTTCAAATAAAAATATCAATAATAGAAATTGGCCGTGTCTCGTTAACAACAGAGGAATTGCAACAGGAGATGAGCAGCAACATCTTCCTACCAACAACTCAAGATAATAAAAACTGCGGTTGCAACCCGCCTGCCAAACACGCTAACTATGGCAAATATCAAGCTAGCGAGGCAATCTACGGGTAAGGCTATATTCATTATTGGACTTTTGATAGACTGTAAGGATGATGATAACAATGTTTTTTTTTATAGGATAAGGGAGACACACGAACACACAGTCCACCTGATGGTAAGTGGTTACTAAGGCCCATAGACACTACTATCCTCGATTACGAATTAAAATGGAGATGCGTTGTCACTCGTGAGGACTAAGATGGAATGCCTCATTTCCAGTAAAAAGGGTCTCCGGTTCGCTACATTCACCATACAAAATACAGCAGCGTTGTGCTGCTATTTTACGTTGGTATTCTGTGAGAGCGTGGTCCTTCCCCGGTCGAGCCGGCCTATTCGTGCTATAACTATACTACTAATATAGCTGTAGCATGGCTCTACTACGTATAAACTGATAATGATAATGGGTTTGTCTGCGACTACTAATACCTACGTTTGTGTGTTAAGCAAGCAAACAAGTTAGTATATTAAGTAAGCTGATTTTCATTTTCAATTTCTCAGTATATGTGTATTGTCTATGTTATCAACTGCACTTTAATATATAAATCTCTGACGATCCTACCGTGTGCCCTGTGCGAGATTAATAGTCTTCTGCGAATATGTGTTTGAAATTAACAAAATGAACGCAAGCAATAAAACATTTTTTTTTAAATTTATGTATTTCTACACATATTATTATATAAAAAATTTAGCATTCTACACTCCCTCTCCGTACGCGCAATATGCTCAAATCTATGCTAAAAGGGGTTCAAAGTTTTTTCTTCACGAATGATTATATACATTTGTAAAAAGCAGTTATTGACAAATAATAAAATTCCGCTTTTCCCATCACTATGTAAAAAAGACTGCGTCAAAGTTCAGTCGGTCATAGTGTGGCAAAATATTATTATAATTTAATTGCTTTAAAATGATTTTAGCATAAGCTTTATTTTATAAGCCATAAAAAATTGTGGTTATTGTTATGTTTTTTATTCCCCTGTTAATAGGCCTTATCAAGAACGCTATGGATAACTTAAAAGTTTCCTCAAATGTTCGTAGTTTGAAATCACCTATCTATGAGGGTTATGCTTAAATATTCAAACGAAAAAATTTTAAGATGAAAGTGTAAGTCGCGTGCTGTTTTTATCAATTAAAGTAAATGTGAATGTGACATCCCGAGACTTACGGCATCTTAAAATTGAGTAGCGTTTGAATATAATATCTGGCCATTAGTTCGGCATTTTTGATGCCGATAAACAAATGCTTGCATAACACCAACTTTTGTTGATCATCAGTACCTCATTCGTTACTTAGTAGGATACAGGTCTTGTGCAGGTGAGAACATAATTGGATAACTACAAATTTTGTTAAGTATTTTGTAAGAATAATGTTGAAAAAAAATGTGGTAGAGTCAGCCTGCTGTTATTTTTAATAATTTTTTTTATAGGATATGGTGACAAACGAGCACACAGTCCACCTGATGGTAAGTGGTTGTTGTGGCCCATAGACATCTACATCTATCCTCGATTACGAATTATGACGCAGATGCGTTGTTACCCGGGAGGACTAAGATGGAATGCCTCCTTTCCAGTAAAAAGGGTCTCCGGTTCTCTACTCCCCGGTGCTGTAGCTCTGATAGAGCTGCAGCATGGCTTTATCAGGTAAAAATTACCGGTGTCCCTTTTTACTGAAAACGAGGCATTGCACCTTAGTCCTTAGGGATGAAAACACATCTGCATTTTGATTCTTAATCGAGGATAGATGTTGATGGATGCTGTGGACCATAGATGCCTATGGTCCACAGCATCCACTTACCATCAGGTGGACTTTGTACTCGCTTGTCACCCTTATGCTATAAAAATACTTTATAAACTGTAATATTCCCCATAACTACTCTAACTAAGCTTGAAATGTCTGTGTAGTAGTGGTTCATGACAGCAGTGGAATGGCGTATTCTAACTCATGATTTTTTAAGTTTGCCGTCCATTCCCTTCATTAATTAACGAATAAGTTGTATATGAATAGAATAGAATACAATATTTTTTTCAATATATATTTCAAGAATATTTAGTTTTTGGTTAGGAAAAAACTCTGTTCTGGGAAGAACCAGCAAGAAACCCAGCGAGACTTCTTTTTTAAATATTAATTTACTCTATTATGATATTACATTAAAGGTTTTATATTGGATTAGGGTTGTGTTTTATAAAATAAGGGTGACAAATGAGCACACAGTCCACCTGATGGTAAGTGGATGCTGTGCCCTTAGACATCTACGTTTAGAGTGGGTTTGTGTAATCCTCGAACGATGCATATCACACAATAATTACAATCGAACTTCACATACAAGGTAAGTTCGTTTGATTATTAATTGTGTTTAATGCATCGTTCTTCGGATTACATTTGTATTATGACTTGTAGATGTTTAGAGTTAAGAAAATTTGAAATAAATTGGTAAATAATTTTGTTTCTTTTTTTATAATAGCATTACACTAGGATTTCTCCTGTATCGTGTGGTTTACATAGATAAATTACAGAAGGACAAACATCCACGATACAATTATTTGTTCCATGCAGGATTCGAATCGGCGGCCCTTAGCGCTACAACTCATTGCTAAGCCACTGCGCTACGGAGCCGTTAATCAGTCTTTTAGTGGTATTCGAATAAAAAAAAATCAATCAACCTTATCCATCTTCCTTCTTAATTAAAATAAATAACCTGTATTCATAAGGTTACATATTTTAATCATAGCCACTTGAATTACATTTATTAACATAATATAATTTGTAATTTACAAGGTTAATTACTAGTCAATTCACTAAATTATAGGTCTCCAAAGCATGTGTTACCAGAGATGATGTTATCAGATGTACTTAATGATTACGGTATTTAATGATTACTGTCGCAGTGGACGTGGCCGTAAACGATAATTTGTGTATGTAACTGACCTTACCCTCGATAAAGGCTGGCATGTGTTCGCACTTTATATTGTGACGTAGAATTTTATTACACCCATTTTAGGTGCTAGAAGCACCTAAAATGGAAGATGTTAAAACATTAATTAGCCAAGATCCGCGTAATGAAATAAAATGATGTGTCTTACCTAGTTTGAAGAGTATCTCTCGCCCACCCTCCATTGCGTGCACTATTCCCATCACTACTAATCCCAGCATCACTACTCCCAACACCCACACACCACTGATGATAATACGACACGTGTTTCGCCTCTACACGAGGCATCCTCAGGTGGAGTAGACTGCGATGGCTGATCACTAAGACTTAGCTATTCTAAGAAAACATTTTCAGGCGTTAAATAGGATTTTATACCTGTTCATTAACATGACAAAATTATGAATTTTACTTATATATTAATTTCATTCACATTACAGTATTATTATATTTATGTTGTATTTTGATAAAATTAGTGTAACAAATAATAATTTAGTCGTGCAGTGGCGGTGTAATCCACTAGGTACACCATATCGTCCCGTGGGTGTCGTAAGAGACGACAGAGGGAAACTGAAACAAGAGATGGACAGCAGCGTCTTCCTAGTAACAACTCAAAATTATAAAAAACTGCGGTTGCAACTATGGCAAAATCCCCCCCATGAGACAATCTGTGGGGAGGCCTTCCTTTCCCTGTCCCATGACTCATATATGAACATTTCGATTGTTTAACTATTGTGTCTATTTCGTGGACTGGGAACCTGTTAATCAGTGGAATTTCAAAGGCAAGGACACCTAACTAGCTAAACTTGGTAAAACATTATCTTAAGACAAATTTTATCCAAATCGTTAAAGCCATTTCCGAGAAACTAATTACATAGTTCAAGGGCTAAGCGCTTGCTGTAAAGTGAGGTGTTATCGCTGAGATTTTTTTTTCTAACGCCGAGCAAAGGTTGGTCATCCGTGTACGTTATTATAACAAAAATTACAGGAACATAGACACCATAATCAAAGAAGAATCAGATTTCAATGATTATTACACAACCCATAATGAAGCAATTAGCTTTCCATCAATTTTGATTTTACAACTAATTTTGCGCTCACAAATTTGCACTCTGCGTGGGAATAAAATAAAGTTCATATTTGTATGATTTGCGACGACTTGTTTACATTGTAGCGTCTTGTTTGATCAGGAGTTATTTGGAAACGTATTACAAATATAATAATGCAATCTTCCGCATGTTCGGGCCATTCTTATGACTACGGCGTGACTTTGCGGTCAGGGTAGTTATTGATCTATGTCTATTGTTTCGTGGGTTATATAACTAAGAACATCGTGTTGTGATAATCGTTCGATATGACCGTCCATTTGTTAAAGTTACATAAAAATAAATAACATATTTGTTAATAAAAGTACTTGAAAACAACTTTATACTTACCACTCATCACTGGAAGAATCAGCAAAGAAAAGCGGAACATATAGGTATTGTAATAAAAAGATCCGCTGGGTTTTCTTCCAAATAATTGCCTTTCTATTTAAATAAAGACACGTTAGCATTTAAAATTGCATCTTAAAAAAATAAGGGTGAAAAACGAGCACACAGTCCACCTGATGGTAAAAGGATGCTGTTGCCCATAGGTATCTAATTCCATCCTCGATTAAGAATAAAAATGCAGATGTGTTGTTAAGCTTGAGGACTAAGATGGACTGCCTCGTTTTCAGTAAAAGGAGTCTCCGGTTCTCTACACTCACCATTCGAAACACAGTACCATTAAGTTTCTATTTAACGCTGGGATTCAGTGAGAGCGTGGTCCTTTCCCGATCGAGCCGACCCATTCGTGCTACAACTTTAATAAAGCTGCAGCGTGGCTCTATCACGTATAACTTTTCTATTTTAAAGACATATTTAAAAACATGTCATATGTCATAATAACATAATATTTTCCCCTCCCTCATTGCAGGCCGTTTGAAAAGACCTTTCTTGTTTCTTTGAATGGATGTCTTCCCTATAGTCGTCGCTTCTTACGTCACCTACGGGAAAACGACGTGATGGACCACACTGGGTATAGCGACGGCAGTGTCGTATTAGGGTACCTATATAATAGCATTCAAAATGCCCTTTGGTCTTAAAAAGTCAAGTACAAACTCAAAATCACTTGGCCATAAAATCGCCATCCACTTCTGAGTACTTTTCGAATCAAAGCAATAAAGAGCAAACTGAAACTGGAGTGACACATCAATCTACAGCCTACCTGATGGTAACTGGCTACAGCCCACGGACACCTGCAGCCAACTTTAAACGAAGATGGCTACATGCACTCTCACCTCTGAGGACTAAGACAAAATGCCTCACAGTCTTCAATTATATTGGCTCTCTATACTCTTCAGACAGGAACAGCAATGCAAACACTGCTATTTCGCGGCAGAAATGGGTAATACGGACCTACCCAGATGAGTTCATCTAGGGGAACTCGGCAGAGAGGGAATCACACAACGTAGTAAATGTGCATTTCGCCAGGTAAAAAGCAGCTATGCAAAACAGGATGAATTTCGCAAATTGACTTTAAACTAAACGTTTTCGGTCGAAATGTTAACAATAGCAATGTTGCGAAGGCTTCGTTTGAAAATAAAATATGATTACGTGTCCTATATTATTACATCGTGGCTGAGATGTTCTCGACCATCCGGCGGCGATGCATGCCGAACATTCGCTTCGATGACTCTCGTGTACGCGGTTCCATTGCTTCACAGGATTTTTGAAAGTTGAGAGCTAGAATCTATAGTGAATTACAATTAACAATTTCTACACTTACCCTCAGGTGAGCCGCATGCAAACGAGCATGAGCCCCTCTCTTCCACATTTTTTTTTTAAAAAGAACATATTTTTAAGATAAGATTTGTCTTTGTCTATTATCTATAGATACTGTTATCACCAATCCACCTGTCATTCTCGGTGTGATATTGAAATCTTCATCTTCATCATGAAGAAGAAAATATATAAAATTAATGGCAACACAGGAAAATAAAACAGGAGGTGACCAGTAGAATTTTCCTGATAACAAATCAAAAATAAATAAAAACTGCGGTCACCAATCGGCATGCAAAGCATGGAAACTTTGTCAAAATACCCTATGAGGCAATCTAGGCGAAAGGGTGACCTATGTTCAGCAGCACACTTTTTGTAGCGCTATAACGATGATGATGGTTATGATGAATCCTCTTTTCTATATTTTCAATTTGTTATGATTATTTAATCAAAGTTGTTGTTTTAGAAAAGTTTAAAACAATAAGCATGTTACGTTCGCAAAAAATATTATTTAAAATAGGTTAAGGTGTGGTAAATAAGAGTAAAACCGCTGGACACAGTACGCCAGGAACCCGTGTTTGATTCCCACCGGCACTAATAGAATTGTGAATTTCAATTGGTGCCGGTGGGAATCAAACACGGATCAATGCTGATTTACAACGTGTACACGTCAAAAATATTTTGAGGATAAGTAAAATCCGTCAACACGTACTGAGTGGCGCAGATATAAACTGTAAGTTTACTTGCACTCATTCCATTCACATATTTTATTATCTCGTGTCGTGCAGTCTTCGACAATGGACACAGTGGAAATAGTATCACGCGGCCGATAAATGTTATTCATCGAATACTTGCATCGCGTATTACAAGTTTTAGATTTTTTTAAGGAATTGTCTTAATTAAGAATCACCCAGACGAGACATTTGTGTGTGTCAAGGTAAACGAGCTGACAAGTCAAGTTTGGCGAGATCACGGGTGGCATTTCTTGCATCTTTTGTATTTTTGATAGTTTGAGAAATCTCACAGATTGATTAGTCCTTATAATGACGACCTCGTGGCTCATTCACAAGGGACTCGTTGTAAGTTTTTTTATAGTATAAGGGTGACAAGCGAGCACACAGCCCACCTGATTGTAGTTGGATGCTGTAGCCCATAGATAGCTACATCTATCCTCGATTAAGAATCAAAATGCAGATGCACTGTCACTCATGAGGACTAAGATGGAATGCCTCGTATCTAGTAAAAAGGTCTCGGGTTCTCTACACTCACCATACAAAATACGGCGGCATTGAGCTGCTATGTTGCGCTAGTATTTGAAAGAGCGTGGTCTTTCCCCGGTCGAGTCAACCCATTCGTGTTACAATTTCAATATAGCTGCAACATGGCTCTACCACGTATAAGCTGTCGGGAGAGACCACCAATTACTTAATTCGGTATTAGGTCTCTTTTTCAGCCAGTTAGTTTGTGGCACATTGCTGTGTTTAAGTTAGACGTGTACAGAAGATAGCATAGTTTCAGGGTTTGACGCATCCTGTACTGGATGTCCAACTCATAAGGTTGCATTGATGCTTACTGTTACTTGTGGTATTGCGTCTTGTGGTGGATCTGCGAGTGTGCTGCGCCTGATTTGACACATCTCATGGTTCTGGTCGATGGAGGTATGCGGGTGGTGATGTCTGCTGGGATTGTATGGGGAACCTTGGGACGACGATATTCTTAGTGATGCATGTTGCGTTCTGCAGCATTGCGTTTCTGCGATGGTTGTTTGGCAGGTCGCTATTCTCAATGGGTTTGACTCACACCTAAGTAGCTTTTCACAAGTCGGGTCCCTTCATTACGGGGCTGCAGAATGTCTGTCATGTAATGTTTTATGTTGTTCGTATAATAAATCAGTTTTATACCAATATTTGTTCGGATATCTTAGTCTTCAGGTGTGACAATATATCAGTGGCCTTATTTAAAGTTTGTTTCAGGAATCTATGGGCCGTGTGTTAGCGCTGTAAGAGGATCCATCTCCCAATTTCGTCTCGTGGGTGTTGTAAGAGGCCACTATGAGTAATTATAGAAAATCTGGAGGCTACCGAAATATGACGGTATAATCATCTCGTATATCACCGTTACAGCCTATTAAAGTCCACTGCTGAACATAGGCTTCCCTCATAGATAGTCTCATAAGGGAAATTTACCTTAGTTGCCACGCTTGGCGAATAGTACTACACAATAAAGCGAATTTTAGCGACAGAGTTTCTTAATTGTTACGAGGATAGTTAGTTGTTGTTAGTTTATAACGTGGTAGAGCCATGCTGCAGCTATATTAATTGTACGGTTGTAGCATGAATGTCGGTTCGACCGGGGAAGGACAACGCTCTCACAGAATACCAGCGTAAAATAGCAGCTTAATGCTGCTGTGTTTCGTATGGTGAGTGTAGAGAGCCGGAGACCCTTTTTACTGGAAAAGAGGCATTCCATTTTAGTCCTCACGGCTGACAACGCATCTCCATTTTGATTCGCAATCGAGGGTAGATATAGACGTCTATGGGCCACAGCAACCACTTACCATCAGGTGGACTGTGTGCTCGTTTGTCACCCTTATCCTATATAAAAAGGATACATAACTTATAAGTCTTTATCATACTAGGTTATGTTAAAAGATAATTGTTACCTGGCTTTTTATAACAGCCTATTAAAGTCCACTGTTGAACATAGGCCACTCCTATAGATTGCCTCATAGGAGGATTTTGCCATAGTTGCCACGCGACAGGCGAGTTGGCAACCGCTTTTTTTTGTTCGGCTGTTATCAGAAAGATGCTGCTGTTCATCTCCTGTTTCAAATTAACTATGTCGTCCCTTTCGACACATATGGGATGATATGGGGTAGGAGATACCCTTACACCGCTACTACATGGTTTCATGTCGTTTACACCAGATGTAAAGTATTCATACCGATGCGGCAGTACATTGTACACTTTATACATTTTGGCAACCCTAATTTATCCTTACATCCTGATTCATGTCTGGAAATACATACAGATGATAATATGTTGTAACCACCAAATTGATGACATGGGGATCTATACCAGGAAAAACGTCTGTTACCAGTGGGCGAGTATAGTTAAATCTTCTTAAAAATATCTAGAAAGGAATTTCTGACGCTACTAAAGATTATACATATTTAATCTTCAACACATGTCATTACACAAAGTAGTTTGTGTAATGACATGTGTTGCGAAAACTCATGTGAGTCACTTAACCGAAGCTTATTTTGTGTGGGTATTTTAATGTACATAATCAAATAAGCCAAGGCGGTAATTAAGCTATATTTATTTATAAGACATTTAAAGTTCTTCGTACGATTATGACGTACGAAGGCTATTTTTAACACAGGTCAATGCTGAAAATGGATCGGCCAAAGCATTCTTGTAAGTATTACATTTGTTAAGAAGAAAGATGACCTTAACTGTAACATACCGTAATTCCTGGTACATTATGATGTCCTAACTACAGTTGCTGCACAGATGGGTGATTTGTACCGGGTAAATTCAGCCTTCTAACAGAATTCTGACTTAAAATTGCAGCATAGTGCCGCTGTCTTTTGTAAGATGAGTAAAAAGAACCTGACACTGATTACTGATAGCGAGGCATTCAATTTTAGTTCTCGGGTGTGACAACGCATTTACATTTTGATAGTCAATCGTGGATTGATGGAGTGGTTATGGAAAATTGGACCTATCATCAGGTGGACTTTATGGTCGTTTTTTTTAGAATAAATAAGCTTACTCTAAGTTTGTTATATTTTTCTTCTATAAAAATTAACAAAATTTGAGGCATATTGTTTATTTTCTTACATTACAGGCAGTTTAGAGAACATATCTTTAAAATACAAGTTATTTTATGGTAAATAAACTGAATGAAGACTCATTGTTGTGGCAGTGTTTTGTCTATTCAAGAGATATTACATATTCAAAGTTAACTTAATTCGTAACTCGTTCAAGGGGAGCATAAGTTGTAAAATTGAAAACATTTCTTAATCAGATATTATGCGCGGCTGCATCAGTCGGTTTTAGTTCATTATACCATTAAGGACGGAGTGTGATGTTCGAATACTATCGTAAGTTGTCACCTGTGTCAAGTATGTCAGTGTCGGGAGTGTCTGCACTAAAACAGAAGTACTCGAGGATCTCTGGGTCTAGAGATAACGGGTATAGTTACTGCACAAACAAATCCGAAAAACCAGTCACAATTATGCACAAACCTTGGCTTTGGATGAGGTTCGAAAGTACGACTTTAAAAAGAAGCTAATTATCTGAACGCAAGGTCAAGAGATCAAAGTCAAAGTCAAAACAGTTTTATTCAATTGACATTTATAAAAGATCATCTTAAAAGAGCACCTGTTCTACGACTTTCGTGGGCCCTCAAATTTTTCTCAAATTTCCATAGATGGTGTATCCCTACCTAGTAAATTTTTTTCACAAAGATAGGCCCTGATCGTCAGGCGAGCCATAAGCTTGCGGTAAAGATTACGGTGTTTTTACTAGCGGCTCGTCGTTCTTTAACCTGGCAAGAGGACCAGTTATTCTTTAGAGTGAGTGTAAGCTAAGTGCCAAATTTCATATAATGCTGGCAAGCCTTAAGTCTGGTTTGTCGGCTCACAAACCCACGGTCTTGCAATGATCCACCTACGACCTTAACGGACGAGTCACCAAGACCGCGGTAATGATACAGAATCACAGAATACCAGCGTAAAATAGCAGCTTAATTCTGCTGTGTTTCGCATGGTGAGTGTAGAGAACCGGAGACCTTTTTTACTGGAAACGAAGCGTTCCATCGTAGTCCTCAGGGGTGACAACGCGTCTGCATTTTGATTCTTAATCAAAGATAAATGTAGATGTCTATGGGCAACATCATCCACTTACCATCAGGTGAACTGTGTGCTCGTTTGTCACTCCATTCTATAAAAAAGCTCACTCGTCCATGAGTGCCTTGTCAAATGAAAACACTCCTTAATCAAAATTCAGATGTGTTAAACCCGGAGAACTTAAATGGAATGTTATGTTACCAGAAATATAGTAGAGTTTCGGTGGTGTTTCACGCTGGTATTCTATTAAAGCGTGGTCCATCCCCGGTTAAATCGACCAATTCGTGCTGCAGCTACAGTTTTCCATTAGCACATAACTGAGAAATTTATTGCAACTCATCTTCTAAAGTATGCCTTGATTAACTATTGACCTTTCTTAACAACCAAATTATCTTAGAAGGTATCATTCCACTTAATATGGTATACACTAATTTATACTATCATATCTAATGGTATAATATCTCCATAATTTTAGCATACAATAGGACACATCCTAATTCGGTTTAGACAAGTCAATATTTATCGAAAGATTAGACGTATATGAGACATAATGCGGCGGGGGTTTTGCGACACTTGGCCTGATGAAATAGACGTGGCATTTGTGATGCGCAAGTCAAGATCAAATGTCGGGCTTTCACGTGGTGAGTTATGTGGGAGGTTGGCTCGAGAGCGGTGTACGAACGAGCAGACGGTGTTGTGTGTTTTCTAGACTGGTGACGAAAGGTCAGGTCGTATAGTATTTAGGTTATGCTATAGACGTGGGTGATCGATGGGCATAGTTTTAACATACAAGTGTTAGTAAAGGCATCACTTAACATTTGTAGAGTAGGATCTTCGTTGTTGCATTTTCTAACCAATTTTAATAAGAGAAGCTTTGAAGAGAAGCAAATAACGTTTAGGTCAAAATAGGTGTGTGTATGTGTGATTCGGTCTGTTTTCATTATTATGTACTCATTAGGCGAATAATTGTGAGTTCAATTAAAAAAAAACCGAATAAATTCAGTAGGTAATAATTTAATTAGAAAAAAAAAACTTGAACCTTATATTATGATTTATTTTAATTCTTTCCAGCCTGTAAATGTAAACTGCATAAGAAGGGGTATATCCTTATAAGTATCTTTGATATTTAGTGGCTAATATAATAAATTGACATATTTTTGGCCACTCTGATATAATTTGAACATGTCATATTTTTTTCCTCAACTTAATTTGAGTAAACCTTGGCATCTATAATAAGTCCGCAACAAATAAAATCACGGAAGTGTTATTCACTATATTTATTTATTGTCGTGTATTCTTCATCAATATACAGCAGGTGTAAAAGATTATATTATACTTTTATAATGATATCATTCGATCAGATGAGCGTATTTCAAAGCAAATATTTCCTTAGCTGTTTTAAAATTAAATTCTTGTAAGTACGACGTACATCGTGGCCTCTTGTGGAATTGGTAACAATTTTCAAGTTATAGATCTCATTGTTTTAAAAAATAATTTTCAACTGCAATTAATACTCCGATCGTAAACCAGCGAAATATGCAAACAAAATAGAAAACTAAAATTAATTTATCTGAATTGATATTACCGTAACCTCCCCATAGATTACTTAATATTTGCTACAGTTGACACGCTTGGAAGGCGGTTGGCAACCGAAGGTTTTTTTATAGAAAAATGGTGACAAACGAGCACACAGTTATGATGGTAAGTGGATGCTATGGCCCAGATACAAAATGCAGATGCGTTGTCACCCCTGCGGACTAAGATGGAGTGCCTCGTTTTCAGTAAAAAGGGTCTTCGGTTCTCTACACTCACCATACGAAACACAGTACCATTGTTCTGCTATTTCACGCTGGTATTCTGTGAGAGGGTGGTCATACCCCGGTCGAGCCGACCCATTCGTGCTAGAACCGTAATGTAGCTCTACTATGTATAGGTACACTCATGTGGCTCAACCATGCATAAGTTAGTATAATAGTTTTTATTAAGAAGACACTGCTGCCCATCTCCTGGTTTGTTTCTTTCTGTCGCCTCTTACGACACCCACGGAACGATATGGGGTAGTGGATATTCTTACACCGCCACTATACGGCTAAGTTACTTAACCACATAGCAATAATTGTAGTTTCTCTTAGGTCACACAAATGTTTCGAGAGGTCAAGCATTTCGACAGATGCTTAGGTGTTGTTATTTAGTATTTTTATAATATGACTTTGTTGTTCAATAAACTAGCGATTTGCTTGGATTTCTGTTTCTCAATCCGCTTGTATAATGACGAGACGGCGTGACATATGTGTGGAGATTTTGCAAATGAATTGTGTGGTGGTTTGAAGGTTTAGAGAGTGAAGATGTTATAGCGCGTGCAGTTTTATCGTAATCTAATATTCAGAAGAGATAAAAAATTCAGGAGAAAAATTAAGCAGCGATTTGGATTTATCCATTGGGCCTATTTAATAATTGCGTGACGATTTTATGTAAGATGATGTTGTGACCAGGAACAAACATACACCTTTTCAGGAATAGTAATATGGAAAAGAAGGTGACAGATGTCTAAAGCGTTTTCTTCTAAGTACTCATTGACGGTATAGTAAACTTTATTAAGAAGTAATTCTTAGTTTGTCCTAAGTAAACATACTCTCTAGCCGGGGCTCATGTGGCCGGGGTAACTCAGGCGTAACGTAAGCAACTCAAGGATGTGCCGATTCTGTTCCTTAACGGAAGAAACGCCTCTGATTGTGGACCCTTATTGCGCAAACGTAACACTCATCTGGGAAACTATGTACTTAGCCCAGAAGAAGTGAAATTGCTCACAGCTAAGCAACACCTTATATTCATTGAAGACATAGGGCTTAGCAGTGAATTATAGCCATAGCAGCGATCACAATAGATCTTACTGGTCGCAGTGATACTGGTCTTTCTAGACCTGCATAGATACTCGCATGATAAAAAAACTTAGACGCTAAGCGCTCGCTATAAATTTCACAGTACGCGAGCAAACCGGGTTCGATGCCTGCCGCCACCAATGAAATAGTTTAAGTGTCGATTTACTACGTGCAAGGTGGGGAAGGAAAACATCGTGAGGAAACCTGAACGTGTGAGAAATTAAAAAAATATTTCAAAGACATGCGAAGTCTGCACACCATTTATTTGAACACCCAGTGGAGGCCTTGCTATTGGGCCTGTGGCCAGCAGAGTAATGTGATAGAGCCACGCTGCAGGGGTACATAGATTGTGGAATAGCAAGACATTGGCAAGATATCCAGGTTTTGGATGGATACCTAACCAACTTCCTTTATAATTTTTTGATTATTTAACAATTAGAAACCTTATTCTTAATTTTGTTTGTATTGTTGTTCTTGTCTGTTTGTTTATCGAAATAAGCTTGTGAAGATACGTTCAAGCTTACAAGTGGTTTTTAATAGGATAAGGGTGACAAACGAGCACTCAGTCTACCTGATGGTAAGTAGTTGCTGTTACCCATAGACATCTACGTCCATCCTCAACTACGAATCAAAATGCAGATGCGTTGTCACCCGTGAGGACTAAGATAGAATACCTCGTTTCCAGTCAAAGGTGTCTCCGGTTCTCTACATTCACCATACGAAACACAGCAGCGTTAAGTTTTAAGAGCAAGTTTTAATCTCGCCGCAGAAGTACAAGTTGGTTGGTCAATTTTGTTGCAGGTGACGTGAATTGGCTCTTCTACTACAACATTATATGTAAAAGACACTGTGGAGGTGGTGGATAAAAGCAAAACCACAAACCTACCCAGAAACCAAATTATACTTAAGAAAGGAGTAATCATGTTTAAAATATTGCCTAGTTATAAATATATTTCCTTGCCTACTTAGCGAAAAATATTTAAAAATCCACAATATAATCATGTTTATTACCTTTACGACAATGAGAGCACGTGCGCGAAAAACTACAATTAACAAGTTATTAAAACTAAACCTCAGCCAACAAAGAAAGAAAGACGGAGCGCTGCAAACATGACGCAAAAACCATGCTCAACTTATTGTAAAACCCCACACACACGTAGACATTTGTATCTAAAATTATAGTTTTAGATGTATATGTGTGCGTCTAGCAGTGAACTTTTACTGGCTGATAAAGAAAGAAAAAGATGTGTGCCCTGCGCTCCCTTTATCTTTTTTTGTTGGGATCGTGGTCAAGCACTGGCATATAATAAGCAAAAAAAAAATCACGATTGTTTATTCACTTGATCTCGCGCCGAGAAATTATATCGTTATTAGTCACTACGGGAATTCATGTTATGAATATAGTTAGTTTCACAATAAAATTCGAAGAATATGTCTTTAAAACGCCTTGTAAAATTATATTACGAAATATTACTAACCTTCCCGACCACTCTAGGACTGGGAAGTACTTGTAACCAACTGAATCGCCTAGGATTTTATTTCCCTATATAAAATGTGTAAATTAAAACATAATATTTGAATGCCAGGCTTGCAAAAGCATGTTAGTTTTTATTTCACATTTTTATTTATTTGGGAGGTAACGTTGTAACCGCCGTTTTTTTAAAACAAATTTGACAAATATTAAATTAACAATATAAAAATTATAGCTTTGCATCTAACGCGTTTAAAGTGATGGCCAGCTTTCCGACTATTATAAAAAGCTGCAAAGCCGCATTGACACTGCTTTTTAAATTGAATTAAAAAGTTATTTTTTAATTCGCCAAGACAATTTATTATTAGCTAATTACATTTGAAGTGTAGTGTGAACAATAATCAGGGTTTTCCCATTATCAATATGGCCGTTGCAAATTTTGAATACATTTTTATTTACTTTTTATTTGACAGCCGCAAAATGGCCTTGACCGAAATTGCTCATTGAGCATCAAGCAGGTTGGACTTGGTTTGACTTTCACTTATGTGGACCCGTACAATTTACTCTTGCATATTTTGTGTTCTACCATTTTCTATTAAGGCGGAGTAGCGTCACCTGTTACATATGAAACTATAGAAGGCGTCACCTTGAATCCTGTTCCGTGGCCAGCGTGTTTCAACATAGACTTATTAAATTTTTATTTTTTATTTAACATTTTTTTATTTAAAATTCAACATGATGGCTCTGTGGCGTAGTAGTAAGGTACTTAGTATTGAGTAGCGGCGCTGAGGGTCGTTGGTTTGAACCCCACACGGTACAAGTATCATGACCTTCAAATAATCGGGTGTTTGTCCTTGCGCAATTTATGTAATATTTAAACTGCGTTTACGATCTAGAAGAAAATCCTAGTGTGGGGGTAATGTTTTAAAAAAATGTATTATTATTAATGTATGTCTGTTTTAAATATGTATAAAATACTAGCTATCATCCATTACGAAATACTAGCTATACTTACAACAAATGCATTAAAATATGCATGATAATAAATAAGCAAAACTGTTGCAAGATCAAGAAAAGAAAATCGAATATCATAGACCACAGGTTTACAAAAAACTCGGACTTGAAGACCATAATTGACAAAATTAGAGGGAAAGAGATGCTATCGACAAGTCAGCTCAGGAATGATCCAAATTTAATTGTGTAGAAATACTTAAATATGTGCAATAAGAATGTAAATACGTTATAAAAGAAACATAGGCAAGACTGTCGTTGATATGATTCCTATTCCTCACACCTATTTCTGTTTCCAAACTGCAGTACTCATACTGCTGTGTTCCGGTCTAAAGGGAGAGCCAGTATGATTACAGGCTGTGAGGCATTCCATCTTAGTGCTCAGATGTGACAACGCATCTGTAGCGTTTGTTTGAAGTTGATTGCAGGTGTTCATAAGCTGCAATAGTCACTTAGCATTAGGTGATAGAGCCAACGTAATGTACGTAGAGCCAAGCTGCAGCTATATTTATAGCATAGTTGTAGCACGAATGGGTCGGCTCGACCGGGGAAGGACCACGATCTCACAGAATACTAGCGTAAAATAGCAGCTTAATTAATGCTACTGTGTTTCGTATGGTGAGTGTAGAGAACCGGGGACCCTTTTTACTGGAAAGAGGCATTCCGTCTTATTCCTCAAGGCTGACAACGCATTTGCATTTTGATTCGTTATCGAGGATAGATGTAGATGTCTATGGGCCACAGCAACCACTTACCATCAGGTGGACTGTGTGCTCGTTTGTCACCCTATTTTCTAATCTACATATGAAAAGTTAGTAATGGTTAATTTCTACATATATGTATAAAAACAATTGATTCTAAATAGCTGTAAGTTTTTCTAAAAAATATTTAAAAAAATATTTGTTACTTGAACCCTGGCCGAGTGCGGGTTACTTGGGCCGGTAAGTAGTTAATCAACCCTCAGAGACGGAAGTCTTTTCTGTTTTAAGGCCAGGTCTAATTTGGCTTATCAGGACATCTTCTTCTTGTTCATTAGAGTGCGGAAGTCCAATGCTGGACACTTGGCAAACGTATGGACAATTACAGTACCAGACCTCTTTCAACTTTCACACCGCTCTGCGTCCCTGATGTAGTAGTAGTAAGTATTTTACGACTATTGTAAACGGTGTGATGTTACTGCCATCTGTTGGAAGCCGTGAGCCGTAACAAAAGCCTATTCTTACTACCCAAGCCTACTCTTGCCTTTAAGCCAACCAGATTGTATTCGGATGGAAAGAAAAACGCTGGAAAATTATTCCACGCCTTTGCTGTACGCATTACGAAAGGCGAAGCAAACCGTTTGGTTTTAATTCGTGGAATGTTGACAACAAAGGGGTTAAGATCCGCCGACCGCCTTTTTTTATAGGTTAGGGTGACAAACGAGCACACAGTCCACCTGATGGTAAGTGGTTGCTGTGACCCATAGACATCTACATCTATTCTCAATAAAGAATCAAAATGCGGATGTGTTGTCACCCGTGAGGACTAAGATGGAATGTCCCTTTTCCAGTAAAAAGGGTCTCCAGTACTCTACACTCACCAGCAGTGTTAAGCTGCTGTTTTACGCTGGTATTCTGTGAGAGCGTGGTAAGGACCACGGTCGAGCCGACCCATTCGTGCTACAACTATACTACTAATTTAGTTGCAGCATGGCTCTACCACGTATTAAACCTTGATGTCCGATGGTGAAAGGGAGTGGGAGGAATTGAAACATATCACATTTGAACACGGTAGCTCAGGGGCTAAGCGCTCGCTGTAAATTTTACAGTAGGCGTGCAACTCGGGTTCATTCCCCGCCGGTACTAATAAAATTGTTACTTGCAATTTTAAGTGCTGATTTACCACGTGCTTGGCGGTGAAGAAAAACATCGTGCATGTCTGAGAAATAAGAAAAAAATATTTCGAAGACATGTGAAGTTCGCCAACACGCATTTGGCAGCGCGGCGGATATTTCCTTGCCCTAAAATCCTCTCAGAAATGAGAGGAGGCCTGTGCCCAGCAGTGGGACTTACTCGTATATAGGCTTTAACTTAACTAACAATTGAACATAACAATGTTTAAATTAGTAGTTTTATTCTTAACTGACTTGAAAAAAGAGGTAGATTCTCGTTTTTTTTAAGGCTGATGTTTTAAATGTTACTATTTATTAACTTAAGCTTGGGATATTGTTTAGGCTATTCAAAATGGTTATGTAATTAAATTTATATAAAATAAAACTGATTTCAATAAACTAAAATAAATAATTTACACAAGATTTTATAGATTCTGAGGTCGGTGCTAAATTATACCGTAACAAAGAATGTAACACAAAATACTTTCAATGCCGGTCGCGTTACACTATAGCAAGATTCCATATGACATTTTGCTATGGAAATAACTAAAATAAACTAATCTAGCTGTTCAACACATGTAAGGCCTGTAATCTTTTTACAGCATATTCTGCAGAACTAAGTAGCTTGTTTTAAATATATGAGGGCCCCATTGAAGCTTCGCGTTAACAGTAATTCCGCGAAATACAGTGAATAATACAACATAATATTATTATATATTTATGTTTGTATTGTGGGCCATACAAATATTATTTCTGTGCAGGATTTGAAACCGAGTCTTGCAGTATCGTAGTCGAGCCGATTCAGGATAAAAACAGTGATTATGTTGTATATAATGCCTTGATAAATTGCATCAAATTAGTATTAAGATTTTTTAATGATTTTGATTTTGATAAAATAATAATTAAATTATAATAATAAAAAAAAAGTAAAGAATCACGCTAAAGATAAAATTATTTTCTTTTATCCTAGTGATCCAGATCAGGATACTAGGTTAAAGTTATTAGATTATTGTATTGTCATCGGTCCTTGATACGAGTGCAAATTTTCAAGTCGATAGGTTTCTACAAGTTGGTGAAAAATTATATTAAAATATTCCGTTACATAGATAGATAGATAGATAGATACACGCGAAGCTGATAAAAGAGTTTAAAAATAGTATATTTTTGTAGAATTTTTATTCAAAACATGTATGATGCATGATATGTTACAAGTTATGTGCCCGGCCATTTTACTTTTTTACGCGCCAAGAGACAGAGTCCGTACGGGAGGTTATCCGATACTGGCAGGCGCTAATGTAGGCAATGATATCTTTTTAATTTTGTATGCCGGCTATTTAAAAAACTCATATGTATCGAATCATTATGAATTAGGCTATTTAATTGTAAGTGAAACAGTGCAATTCTATTTTTATAGCTATTATCAATTTTATTTCAAAATTGTTTGCCGGTTATATTTTATGTAGAATTTTTATTCAAAACATGTGCAGATATACGTAATAAATATAAATTACTTATATTTATGTATTATACTGTTTTCTCTTTTAAAATTTTTAATGTGCACCTCCGTCTTTACGTATTTTAAGTTTTTGTCCATCCAAAGGTTGTCTGGAAGAGATCGCTTGGAGCAATAAGGTCGCTCATTGTATAACTGAATGAAGACGCTTTTATCTTTTTTTTGTTTATTTTTATAGTATTCAATAGAGTTATATTATTGTTATTATAAAATAATTTTTTGAGATATCAAAGGAGACCTGTGCTTTGATGATGTGGAACGGGTAATTTTACTTTTAATTTTAAGTTAATAAGCAATATCAATTATATACATACATACATACATATATATTTGCACACACTTGTGCAAAGAGCAATAGAGGCATTCCATCTTAGTCCTCACCGGTGACAACGCATCTACATTTTGATTCTTTATTGAGGGTAGATGTAGATGTCTATGGGTCACAGCAACCACTTACCATCAGGTGGACTGTGTGCTCGTTTGTCACCCTATCCTATAAAAAAAAAAAAAAAACACACATGCATATAAATATTTACACAAATATATAAATATATATTATGGGAAAATATAATATAAGATAGATAAAAATACATAATAAACTGATTAAACTAAAACAGAGGTAACTACTATAATGATGACTGACTTATGAAGCTATTTTAGGAAATGAGCCCAAAATTCTTTCCCGGTTCGTGCTATAAGCATAATTTAGCTGCAGCATGGCCCTCCCACGTATAAATTATATGTTCGGGTTTAAAAGAACTCTATAAAAAATCGATTCCATTTATATAATAAATATATCGACGATTTTTTGTAGACACCATATACGGTTTGAAAGGTCACGAGTGAAACATTTAGAGGCTTTAAAGGAATTATAAAGCAATAAATTAATTCGAAGAGCTCGAGCTTTGTTGCATAAGTCGTGAAGGCTAAACGACTCGAGAGGTCGACATATGGTAACGAGCAGCACTAGGCTTGGGGCCTGGAGTTGCGTACTATGGCACAGGGGTCTAAACCGGTCGTCTTTAATAGGAGACGAACATTGTAATTATACAAATATTGAGACACGTTTTATGATATATCGTGAAATCTAGACAGAATTTCATAGTTTCACAAATCTTAGGTTTATTTAGAAAGCTTAGTATATTGCAAATCTGTCTGACGTGCTATGAAGGAGGGGTTATGTTATTATAAATTGTTAAGTTTTTCTTTACAGAATAAGGGTGATAAACGAGCACACAGTCCACTTAATAGTAAGCCAATACTGTGACCTATAGACATCCACATCTATCCTCGATTAATAAAAAAATGCAGATGCGTTGTCACCCCTGAGGATTAAGACGGAATGCCTCGTTTTCCCTCGAAAACCCTTTTGTTTCTATACGCACCATACGAAACCTAGCAGCATTAAGCTGCTATTTACGCTGTATTCTGTGAGAGCGTGGTCTTACCCCATTCGCGCCGACCTATTGGAGTTACAACCATAATATAGCTGTAGCATTGCTTTACCACGTGTAGTTACGCGATTTTTTCATTTTTATTATCTACAATGCAATTACCAAATCTTAAACAGCACAATAAATAAAAAAAGTCAGGCAGTGAATTTTTTTCTTGAAATGCATATCATTATACTCATTCATTTATTCATTAATTACAGCCTATCCAAAGTCCACTGCTGAACACAGGCCTCCCATAGAATGCCTCATAGGGGGATATATACTATCACTAGCAGTGCCCCGCGGTTTCATCCGCGTATATCACGCGTCTGTACCGCGCGTTATTACATGACACCTAGTTCAAGCATTTTAGATAGCAATGTATGGAAAAAAATAAAAACTATTGATAAATTCAATTGTGCATGCCTTAAGCGCATTAAAAAAATTACGTATAACATGATTATACCTAATTTTTTTAAAGTATTTTAAATACACACAAGTTTTCACTAATATCCTTATTACTATACTTCCAATTTTCCGATAATTTTATGTCAAACTTCAATTAAAAAAAAGTTTGGATAATCCGAAAGTGCACGACCCATAATGCTCATATGATAGTGAAAAAAAAAAAGTAAATTGTAGTTCTATTCGTCAAAGAGTTCCAGTAGCAGTCACCGAAGTACACCTTCAAGTCACTCCGTCAAGTTCGGATGTAAGGTCTATTCATAACTAACAAAACGAGCCTAAACTCTGCACATCTAGTTCTCCTCGTCGAGGAGTTCCAGTAGCAGTCATTAAAGTCCACCTTCAAGTCACTATATCAAGTTCGTAGGTAAGGTCTCACCATAACTAACAATACGAACCCAAAATCGGCACACCTATTACTACTCGTCGAGGAGTTCCAGTAGCAGTCATTGAAGTACCCGTTCAGATCACTCTTTCAAGTCCGGAGGTAAGGTCTCATCATAACTGACAAAACGAGGCCAAACTCGGCTTACCTAGTTCTACTCTTCGAGGAGTTCCAGTAGCAATCATCGAAGTACACTTTCAGGTCACGCTATCAAGTCCGGAGGCAGAAGCGGATTAAATGTCGACTGATCGATCGGCGCCCTCTAGGGGTCATATTTTATCTATTATAAATTAAATATACTCATTTTGCAAATAAACTATATTATAATTTATAATATAGTTTAATAATTGCAAAATAATTAGGATACAAGTGCCATTAACAGAAAATGAAAAATGTGATGAAAGAATAAGAGCGATTAAGAAGTAATCAAATACGACGATTTTTTTCGTCTAAAAACTTTCGCGCGCGCCTTTTTAAACTTGCGCCCCTAGGCACGTGCCTAGTTTCCCTTAAGGATAATCCGCCACTGTCCGGAGGTAAGATCTCATCATAACTAACAAAACGAGCCCAAACTCAGCACACCTATTACTATACAGCACACCTACTACTCTTCAAGGAGTTCCAAGTTCCTTGTAAAAAGACGAAAGTGGTATCAATTAATAGCTTACATATTATCAAAACATCACTGAAAATTCTGCGGACTTTGGCAATCTGAGAGCAGAGTTATAAGAGATTTAGGAAAAGTGGGGTTATGCAACAAGTTGGCAACAACCTATACTAAACAGCTGATTTTTGAAGTGCGATTGCTATTTTGCAAGAGTGTATTAACACTAGGCCCACGATTCTTCCAACACAGCGACTAGTCGCTACGCCACAATTCACACAGCGATCCATTGAGTTAATATCTAATCAATAAAATCCAGGCCGTAAACTCCACAATAACGAGCCAAAGTCAAACGAGTAAACGAGATTATCGGTGTTTGGTATGATAGCAAGGGTCCTACAAGTTAAGTAAGATCAGAAGTCCGTAGAAAGAAAGCAGTGGTGGAGGAATATAAATCAATAAAATAACGGGAAACATACTTAAAACGCACACGTGGGTACTAAATGATACGAAACGAGTGATCATAGATTAAGTTTGAGTCAGGCAGGAGCTGTGACTATCAGCACAGATTAAAAATACAGTTGACAAACACAAGTAATAAATCGAACTGTTAACGTGAATCGATTTTAAGATTTATTTTTATTGTGTTGATATTTTATTTTTTAAACTGTTGACACTATGTTATTATATTGTAATGTATCTATTTACTTTGATTGAATCAATCATCTGGTGTAAGTTGTTTTTATGTTTAATTGTTAAAACTCATTCACATTAATCGATTAAAGTAATCGATTCCCTATTTTATTCGTGACATAAACTTATTTTTAAGATTTCTCGTCTTCCAGATTGTGAATTGGGCTAATTTTTTATATTTTGAAATAGAAAAATATAAAGCTTTTTTTAAGCCATATTTCAACTTATTACAATTGGGCCCAGAAAACTCCGTCTCCTTTCTGAAATGAAGAATAACACTAATAGTAATAATAATAAGCCGTACCTAATAATAACGCTCATAAATCACTTTTTAATTTTCAATATTTTTTTTGTCTAAAATACCTTATCGTGGCTTATGTATAAGAAATAGGCATATTATGGTATTGTGGACTTTTTTTTTAGATAAAGAGCTATATTTTTGTAAAACATTGTACTCGTATTTACGTATCACCAACCATTACGCCAGCGCACGCGGATAAATCATTTCGGGAGTGCTTTTTCTTCTGACTTGTTTAACAAAAATCAATATTTAAGGCTGGTTGAGAAATGTAGCCTAATGATAGATAGCCTATACTATTCCTCATAAATTTTATTTAAACATTTTTTTTTAAATCGGGCAGGTAGTTTCAGAGATTAGCGTGTTTACAAACAAAAAAAAAAATCTCCTCCGCTTTATTATATGTATTAGTATAGATTATACTCACGTGTACATTGCAAACGGATTGATCCTTTTATGCTTCTTTCCATCGCCGATTTTAGTATGTTGTTGACATATGCTATACAAGGTGGGGTAGAAAAGATCTAGAGAAGCCTCTTCCTTATGGTAAGCGTAGTGTAGAACGGCTAAATGGAGTGACGACCCGATAAGACGTGCAAGAAAGCAATGGATGAAGCTGGCTCAGGACCATGTATTGTGGTGCATGCGTCTGTTCAACAGCGGACTTGTGAAGGGCTTTAATGATGATGATGATGGAGGTACAGGGTACAGATATTTTGTCGTGTAATAACAGCGTAAGATAATAATCCACTACTCCATATTGACCCGTGAGTTTCATAAGAGGTGACAGAAAAAAACTGAAACAGAAAATGGGTCTTCTTGATAACAACTAAAAATATTTATAACTGCCGTTACCAACCCGCCTTCCAAGTGTGGCAACTATAGCAAATATAAATATATGTAGGGGAGACATACGTGTTCAGCAGTAGACTTTTGATAAGCTGAAATGCATAAACTTACATGTATAAAGTTATAGAGCCAATCTGCAGCTATATTAGTAGTATAGTTGTAGCACGAATGGGTCGGCTCGACCGGGGAAGGACCACGCTCTCACAGAATACCAGCGTAAAATAGCAGCTTAACGCTGCTGTGTTTCGTATGGTGAGTGTAGAGAACCGGAGACCCTTTTTACTGGAAAAGAGGCATTCTATCTTAGTCCTCACGGGTGACAACGCATCTGTAATTTGATTCTTTATTGAGGATAGATGTAGATATCTATGGGCCACAGCAACCACTTACCATCAGGTGGACTGTGTGCTCGTTTGTCACCCTAGCCTATAAAAAAAAATACGCCTGTCACCCAGAAGGTAAGCCGAGACTTCGAACTTACTTTCGGCACGATTCTGACACACCTCTCTCGCCTCCATCACGTATATATAACTACGGAGACATGTTCATCGGTTAAGGTTACTCTTAATTTGGCTCCTCTTCAACATATCGCCAATTTGGTCAATAAATTTAACTTGGACAGTAATGATCATGATCATTTTATCTTTTTAATAGCTTAACAGTTAGTTCTTTGTAATAGTTGCCACTTCCTGTGGACGTACGAGTAATTTGGTGTTGCATTCTCTTTAGTCGTCATCACATGGCAATTGTTGACGATTAAGGCGTGTCCTTTCTACTATAGGAGAGGGGAAAAACCACGCTCTCACAGAATAACAGGGTAAAATAGCAGCTTAATGTTGCTGTGTGTCGTATGGTGAGTATAGAGAACCGGAGACCCTTTTTACTGAGTACGAGACATTCTATCTTAGTCCTCAAGAGTTACAATGCATCTGCATATTGACTCTTAATCGAGGATAAATATTACCACCACTTACTATCATTGGACTTAGTGGACTGTGTGCTCGTTTGTCATCTTTATTCTATAAAAACATATTACAATATAATATTAAGCGTAAGGACTAAGATTTTCCAAACCTTTTCTTTCTTCTTAAGAATGACTAAATGGTGGTAAAGCGAATTAATGCTGCAGATGTGAGAGGCAGAATCGGTATAGTACGCCCTAGACTAAATTTCATCCACCAAACTGGTAATATATTATGAAGATTATTGAGTACCCTTAACTCACAATCGTGTATGCATAGTTATTATGGATATTATGAATGTGAAAGAAGTGAGAAAATGTGTCAGGATCGTGTTAATAGAAGTCCGTAGTCTCTGCCTACCACTCTGAGTAACAGTCGTGAGTCATAAAGTCAACTATTATGTATGTATGTATTTCTTTTTTCCTTCTCGGTCAGATAGTCGTCGTAGTCGGCGATGATATTATACAACATACAAAAAATGTACAATTGAATTGGGAACTAACTCCTATTTTGAAGTCGGCTAAAAATTATAAACGTTACAAACATATATACAAATGAACGGATTTTTATATGAATCAAATATGACACGGCCCATAAATTAGGAATTTATGTATGAAGTGCTAATCAATTCACTGGTATTGAACTTGTTTGGAAATCTTCTAAAACGGTGTTTTATAAAGACGATATTAATTTATTGTTGCTAATCTGTATCGATATGTCACGCATTCAAAAATAAATTGAAACGTTAAGAAATAAGGACGAATATGAAATGTAGATTTGATGCATTCGCAGATTTTTATGTTTGGGTGGGGCGATTTTACGATCTTATGTTAAATTTACTAATTGAATTGCCATTTTTTTTTAAAAGGAGTGTTCTATTTAGCTATGCGGTGGAGAGAATTCATTACGTCCCGTCGGTGTCGTAAGAGGCAACTTAATACGAACAGGGAAACAGTGAATTGTTCACCTGATTTTAAATGAATACTGCGGCCCAAAGATACCTATTATATCTACCCTCGATTAAGAATCAAATGCCGATACATTTTCTTCCTGAGGGACCAGTAAAAAGGGTCTTAACGGAGGCTAGACATCTACACTCTCTATTGCGACACTCTTACGACACGACCGGAGAGATAAGGCGCAAGATTAACGGTTTTACGTGCTTTTTAGACACGGGTGAAAAACCGTCAACTGGGGAACTTCGGGCTGCTATTGAAAATTTTATCCCAACCCGGGATTCAGGCTATATGATCAGCAGTCGTGCCTACGGCGACTAGACCAACTAGGCAGTCAGTCTGTAGTATTAGTATAGCTGCAACGTGGGTCTATCATACAACACACTGAAAATAGATGAATAGATGAATCCTTTTTACGTGATAGAGCCATGCTGCTGCTATATTATGATTGCAGCACGAACGGGTCGGCTTGAGTGGGGTAGGACCACACACCATTTTGATTCTTAATCGAGGATGGATCTAGACGTCTATTACCATCAGGTGGACTAAGTGCTTGTTTGAAATACCTTTAAAAAGCAACTTCAATCGTTTTTCTTTTAAGTAAAAGAAATAAGGAAAATTATTGTATTTAAAGAGTACGCAATGATATAATGATATATAATATATTTTTAATATTTTTAGCAATTTTTTTACACGTATAGTATTCTCGTTAAATACTTTGATAAAATTGAAACTGCTTCTGCTAGGAGTAGAACATGACAGTGGACGAATGGCGGATCCGAACCCACGACTTGTAGTTTCACAGTTCGTATCCTTAACCATTAGTATTGTCGCTTTTACAGATACGTTTATCATGTATCGTCATTAAAATGTAAATATTAAAGAGTGTTATTTTATGTTAAAACATGATAATTAACTAAAAGGAGTGACGATTGGTTACCAGAGTGCAGGAAGTCGTTGGATATAGGTGACTCGGGGCCGCGGTTTGTGGTAATCCTTGAAGGAGGCCTATGTTCTATTTTTAATTCATTTTTTTATTTATATGACTATATCTCTAGTCACTCTCTTTTCGATTCCTACATAACTTTATCCGTATTTAATTAGAATATTTACTTTTAATT
The DNA here is from genome assembly GCA_029286625.1 of Parnassius orleans. Taxonomy (NCBI): domain Eukaryota; kingdom Metazoa; phylum Arthropoda; class Insecta; order Lepidoptera; family Papilionidae; genus Parnassius; species Parnassius orleans. The sequence goes on from JAGSMP010000056.1 coordinate 3,310,218, forward strand.
CGACAATTCATCGAAACTCTCACATCGAAAGCTGAACACAAACACACAGAAGCAAACAAACAGAAAAAAGGTATCTTAACACACTAAACTATCATCATCATCATCATCATCATTACAGCCCTTCACAAGTCCACTGCTGAACATAGGCCTCCCCCAAGGAACGCCACAAGGTACGGTCCCGAGCTCCCTGCATCCATTGACTTCCTGCATGTCTTACCAGGTCGTTACTCCATATAGTGGGGACGCCCTAAACTTCACCTGCCTGTACGAAGCTGCCACTCGAGAGCCTTTCTTCCTCGTCGGTTGTCCGTTCTTCGAGCTATATGGCCGGCCCATTGCCACTTCAGCTTACTAATCCGTTGGGCTATGTCGGTTACTCTGGTTCTACTGCGGATATCCTCGTTTTAAGTCTATCACGCAGATAAACCCCGAGCATAGCCCTTTCCATAGCTCGCTGAGCGACCTTGTGCTTCCTCATACGACCAGTAGTGAAGGACCACGTCTCAGATCCATAGGTAATCACTAACACTAAACTATAATGACACTTAAATCACAAATTATATCAAATCACTAACAATCTCTATGTTTTATACCAAAAAAATAATATTAATATGTAATCGAGGAACAATCTTTTTTATTTTTTCTTTTTTAAGTCGACTAAAATTCAGTTTTTGGAATAAGGGTGACAAACGAGCACACATTCCACCTAATGGTAAGTGGTTGCTGTGGCCCATAGACATCTACATCTATCTTCGATTACGCATCAAGATGCGTTGTCACCCGTGAGAGCCACGCTGCAGCTGTATTATAGTTGTAGCACGAATGGGTCGGTTTGACCAGGGATGGACTACTCTCACTGAATACCAGATTAATGCTATGTATCGTAATGTGAGTGTAGAGATCTCAGTCCTCAGGTGTGACAACGCATCTGCATTTTGATTCTTAATCGACGATAGATGTAGATGTCTATGGGCCACAGCATCCACTTACCATCAGGAGGATTGTGTGCTCACTTGTCACTCTTATTCTATAAAAAAAACAATCTTGTTGCTAGACGTAAAATACCAAGTCCGGCTACGGAGAGCAGCGTCAAAGATTCGAGCTCTGCGATCGTCAATCTGATAATGGTGGCGGTGATTCTCCACATGTTCACATGCTACAGATTTCTTGAACGTTGATGTCTCATGTATTGAGTGGTAAAATTAAAAAATTTGTACAACCGACTTCAATGTAAATAAAATGAGAATATCATCAATGTAGTCAAAGTCAATTAAATACGCATTATTAAGGATAACTCAAAAACTACTGGTCAGATCTTGATCAAATTTATATGGGATCACATGAGAAGCACAAAATTTATTTTAAAAAGTATCAGCAAAATCGGTTCACCTAGAAAAAAGTTCTGATGTACCTCCTCCTTTTTTTTGAAGTCGGTTAAAATCAATATACTTGTATGTTTTAACAATTAAAATGAATGTATAATATAACTTTTCATCGTGTATTCTCCTTTTCTATCCAATTTCAAAAACTAGGAGTCTTTTACGTACTTTCAACGATTTCTCGAAAACGGCTGATTCGATTGAAATGATTTTTTAAATTAATAGGTATTATTAAATTAATACGTACTTCAGAGGGTGATACGATTTAAATTTGAAGAAAATTTCCATCCCAAGGGTAGAGAGTAGAAAAATAGGTGATGAAGATTATATGATGATGTAACTATTTAGACGCATTATAGTTGTTACTTTGTCATATTCCATGACACAAACGGGCAAAAAATAAATTTTTAGTAAAATAAATAATCGCCTTCACAAAGTAAAAGGAATAAAATAATTTTCATATAATAACTTCTGAAGTTGAGGATGTAAAGTAAACGTAAACTTCATAAAATGAAACGTGGTAGAGCCATGCTGCAGCTATATTAATTGTATAATTATAGCACGAATAGGTCGGCTCGATCGGGGAAGAACCACGCTCTCACAGAATACCAACGTAAAATAACAGCTTAATGCTGCAGTTCCGGTGAGTGTAGAGAACCGGAGACCCTTTTTACTGGAAAAGAGGCATTCCATCTTACGGCTAACAACGCATCTGCATTTTGATTCGCAAACGAGGATAGATGTAGATGTCTATGGGCCACAACAACCACTTACCATCAGGTGGACTGTGTGCTCGCTTGTCACACTTATCCTATAAAAAATGTAATTCTTCTACACATTATGCCCCAGAAGCTGTGATGTGGGAATTATTTTACTAATTAATTTTTTCAGTTGGTTTTTAATTTTTCTATGGTGTTTATAGTTTTATTTTTCTTAATTTAAAATATTATACCAATAAAATATCATATTCGTGATATAAATAAATTAAAGCACAAAATCAAATACAACGGTTTTCAAAAAATCCATTTCAAAAATTTTAGACTAATATTTTTTTTGCTAATGATGATTTCGATTTATTATTAAAGATGATATTTTTAAAGAATTGACAAAATTTACCGTTAAATTGAAAATAGCTAACATTCACCTGTCCAACTAATAATATCGCTTGACACGAATCATGTCGAATATCATGACAGAAAATCAAATAGATAATGAAAAAATATTGATGACCCTCTATTGATTTTAAAATATGTAACCGGACATGTCACAAGGAACCTTTGCGAGTTCGAGCCAGTGCATACGGTGGCCGAAGATACTTCTAGGTTCAAATGTCACAGTTCGTCCTCGCCTTACATCGTGTCCCCGAGCGATATAAATACGGGCCGCTACTACGGCAGAGTATCAGTCGCTCGATTGCCTTCCTTCGCAAACAACCAAAAATTCCCCAACCCATCAAAATGAAATTGGTACGTTTTGTGATTTGCATTAGTGAATTGTGTTTTTGTCGGTATATACCTCAACTCATTGCGTGGATCTGTTTAAGAAGTACAAAAATCTATATGTGGATTTATTTGTGATCTCATTATTACTTAATAGAAATATTTATGCTTGGATTATAACATTGGATAAATCTTATTAATAATGTTGCTTTTTTGTTTTATTATTATATTATTACTGTTTTTTCTCCGCAGTTCATTGTTGCCGCTCTCTTCGTCGCCGCCGCCGTCGCTGCCCCGGCTAACCCTGACGCTGATGCGCAGATCCTCCGTTTTGACAATGACAACATCGGTGTTGGCGCCTTCGGCTACTCGTGAGTTCATTTACTGATCGAACTGACACCACTTTACACAATATAACGTATTTCAACTTAATAAATTTATTAAGCTCAACTTAATAAATTCAACAGTAAACGGATACAACAGTAAACGGCCCAACATTTATAATTATGTTTTCCATTACAGATTCGAAACCTCCAACGGGATCTCCCAGTCTGAGCAAGGAGACCTGAAGAACGTCGGCACTGAGAACGAAGGCATTGAGGTCCGCGGACAGTACTCTTACCGTGGTGATGACAACGTCGTCTACACTGTCACCTACATCGCCAACGAGAACGGATTCCAGCCTGAAGGTGCCCACATACCCAGAGCCCAATAAATCGACATAATTTAACGCGTTGTCTAGTCCGAAAATACTCAACTTTCCAAACCCTTACCCATCCCTTTGTTAGAGAAATCGTATAAGCGATTCTGTGATATCCCGAATGAATATTGTTAATAAACGTTGTGTTTTAGTAATTTAACCTTTGCATTTTATTTTATCTCTATCAGGTTGCAATTCTATTGTGCCATATTTGAATTAATAACATACAACATAGATTTACAAACACATATGCAAATAATACACTCAGAGAAATCTTTAGTAGCGGAATTATTCTTAAGCTTGGTGAATGCTGTTTTTTAAATTAAGTCACAAAGCTATGAAATAATTGAAACGTGGCCATGCCATTTTAGCCAAAGTTTCACTGTAAACGAGTTAAGATGATGTTTTTGATGCGTCGATTAACAAATAAATGTTTATGGCAGAAGAATATCTTGCATAAACAGGTCGATTTCAACAGCAATTTGCAAGATGCTCAGAATATAAATAATTCTGAACATCGAAATTCTAATGAGTATCTTTATCGAATCAGTCAAAGTTGAATGCCAACCGGTGCAAAAGGCCATACGAATATAATAATTCAAAAACTCATTAGCCTCCAAATTTGTTTACCCGTCACCAGCTTTCAATGATCATCTAATTATAATTTCAAAGTGATCATCCTTGGAATCTTAAATCTTCTCATTCAACTTCATTCTTTCCGATTAAAATTGTGTTCTATTGCATCATGAATAGTTTCATCGATACAAAAGAAACATTTAGTATCCAAAAGGTGTTAATAGTGACATTAATATTAAACGTTGTGCGTATTGGTAAAAGAAAATTTAAGATTAGTGTTATTTTCTTCATTTTATTATAAACTAAATAACGTTTTGATAATCTACAAAAACCTGTAACGTATTCTTTGATACGAATATTTCTCTTATTCGAAGAGGTCGACAACAAATAAATGAAAATATTGGATTTGAAAAATCAAACCTTTAAAAAACTTTCACTAGAGTTTGAACGCGCACTTATATCAAAATATTTATTAACTAGCTGGCCCGGCAGACGTTATTCTGCCCTTTCTGGTTGGTGGCGCTATGAACTTATTTTCACACACACACACACACTTGTCTATAGATTTATTATACGTATAGCTAAATCCTCTTTAGGATTAATATAAGCACCAGCAGCCATTTTGACAATAAACTAAAAAAATGGAAAAACATAACCCTTTTTTATATAAAAAATTGCCTATATGTTATACATGGTTATTTATTGTCTACATAGAAAATTTCATGGAAATCTGTCCAGTAGTTTTTGCGTGAATCGTGAACACAAAAATTTTCTACAGATGTATTATATGTATATAGATGACCTCAATGTCATGTTGCGAAATCAACAAAAGTTATATGTTGTAATTATGAAATTTAACAAAGATATTTTTTTGTATAGTCCATAATATTTTATATGTTTTAAAGGATGTCCAAACAGATGGATAGTAACCTTTAGGGAAAACCTTTGACTAGCACTATAAAAATTATATTACACAGAAACATAAAACTTCTTTAAATCATTTTTTATATGGCACCTCCGTCAAATGGACCAAATAGAAGGATTTAGATGTTCTAATATTTGTGTGTAATCGGTTAGTTTAGGTTTATAATTTCATTATTATGGATTCCTCGAACGAATAACACGTATACATTTATCTTCGTCACATCACGTTACCGAGTTGTGTCGTGTCTTGTTTTCCTAATGGCCTATTTTTTAAAAACAATGATTCAACGGTTTAAATTGTTAGTGATTTCCTTCAACACAAAAATAAGTTTCTAGCATGTAACTTAGACTAAGCGTTTGTCGTAAATTTTAAAATACGTGAGCGACCTGGATTCGATCTCGACACCAATGTAATCGATAATTCCTTTTAAATGCTGATTTACCGTGTGCTCGGCGGTGTTGGAAGACATTGTAAGGACACCTTCATTTTTGTGGAATAAATATTTCTACAAAATATTGACGGCTCCATGGCGCATTGGTTTAGGCACGGAACAAGTATTTGTATGGCCTACAAATTATCTTCTGGGTCTGGATGTTTGTCCTTGTGAAATTTATGTATGTAATCTGCCACCACGATACAAAACAAAACGGGACAAAAATTATGTTGAGGACATGTAAAGTCCGCCAACATGCACTGGAGTAGCGCGGCTAGTCCGCCGTAGTCTTTAGCTGTCTTAGAAATAGAATTTAAGGACTTCAATAAAACTTTAAACTCAATAAAATGATAATATTATATTCCAACAGCGAATTTTTTTTTACAAAATTTTACGTTTAAAATACGACAAAATTATATTAAAATATTAAGTATGCACGCAACTGATAGAGTCTGCCGTTCCTTTTTTGTTTTTCTTCTTTTATTACGTATTTTTTTAGCTTGCAGTTTCTTCTCGGTCAGAATTTATATATACTATATATTTACAACTAAGTATGTAAACAGCAGAAAGTTAAAAAATGAATTAGTAGTCGAAAGCGGTAACTGGAAGGAGGCATGCCTCCAGGTCTGGAATGTATATAGGTGGTAAATTGCTTTTTTACATCACAGAGGAATTCCATTATCAATCTATTTTACATCCTTTAATTTTTATCATGTTTTGTTTAATGAGGCCCTTGCTTCTCATTAAACAAAACGTGACAAAAATGAAAGGGGTAAAATAAAAATATCTTGACTGATACGATACTGATATATTGACTGCATACCTTTTCTTGTGGTCATGGCTTTAGGGCTAATCATGTGGCCCCGGGCTCCAATCCCGTCGAGCCAAAATCAGTTATTGCGTTTTTCTGCCAAAAAATGTCAGTAGCAAGTCGGAGTGAGGATGTTGGCGGTGTTTCACCCCCGTGCCTAGGGAGCACGTAAAGCCGTAGTTCCAGCGCCTGATCGTTCTCCGGTCGTGTTGGATTGCCGTCCCATGGAACTATGAGAATGAGGGATTAGAGAGTTCACATGTGCTTGCGCACATACTCGTGCACTACAAACCTGTCCTGCACAGATAGCTAGGTTCCGTTGAGAGTTGTCACCGCGACGTTCTATCTGGAAGACATTATTATCATCTTGACAGATATCATTGTTATGATTCAATGTAATTTGACGACAGCTAAAGCAACTCGTATGTACGCTGATATTCCATGCGAGCGTGGTCATATCGTTCATTCATTCAATAACATTATTTTTTTTAATTCAATACCATTCATTCATTCATTAATTACCATCCATTCATTCATTCATTACCATCCATTTATTCATTCATTACCATTTATTCATTACAATTCATTCCTTCATTCATTACCATTCATTCATTAATTTATTACCATTAATTAATTAATTAATTACTATCAAAAATTTGCTGAACATAGACCTACCCCATCGATTGATTCATGGCGTGGCGCAGTTTTTATTATTTTAAGTTGTTATAAGGAAGATGCTGCAGCTCATCCCTGGTTTAAATTCCCTTTATAGCCTCTTACGTCAAAAGATTATATGGGGTAGTAAACTCTCATGTGTTGATTTGATACTTTCATAATATTATTATTAAAACACAAAAAATGGTTTCAGGTAGGTGAAGAAAGGTTTTCCTTTGAAGGCAAGAACGTATCTGAAAGCATCTTTGTTTTAAGTTTGTTGCAGTGTTTTCGGACTGTTGTAACCGCTATAGGGCAAACTGTTAATGTCATTCTTATATTATATTCTTATGTTGTACTAAATTATGGTTGTTGCAAGAATAGTTCGGCTCGTCTGGGGAAGGACCACGCTCTCACAGAATACCACCAGAATACAAAGCTTAATGCCGCTATATTTTGTAATGTGAGTGCAGGGAACCGCAGACCTTTTTTACTGGAAACAAGGCATTCCTTCTTAGTCCTAATGCGTGACAACGCGTCTACATTTTGGTTGTTAAGTGAGGGTAAATGTAGATGTCTATGGGCCACAGCATCCACCTATACTATAAAAATAAACAAATATTAACCGTACTATAATGTAAGTTCTAGTTTTTAATAAGTTGAAACAGTCTTCTATGCTAATTTTGTTCCCTCTGACCTATAAAACAGTTATTATTGCCGTTAGAATATGATACCAGTTTTAGTTTTACTCTTTTTATGGTGTTAACATTTTCACCGGCCTTCACAATTATTAGACAGCTTAAATTAATTAATTGGAGCAGTATAATTTATTAAAACGATCCAAATTTTGATAGGTTAATTAATAAATTTAATATTAATTAATAAAATTATAGTCAAACGTATAGTAGCGGTGTTTTTTTTTATAGGAATAGGGTGACAAACGAGTACACAGTCCATCTGATGAAAATTGATTGCTGTGGCCCATAGACATCTACATCTATCCTCGATTACGACTCAAAATGCAGATGCGTCGTCACCCGTGAGGACTAAGATGAAATGTCCCGTTTCCAGTAAAAAGAGTCTCGGGGTCACTCACCATACAAAACACAGTATTCTATGAGAGCGTGGTCCTTCCCCGGTCGAACCGACCCATTCGTGCTAGAATTTTACTACTAATTAGCTGCAGCATGGCTCTACCACGTAACAATGTGTAAGAATATCCGCTTACCCAAATCGTCCCGTGTTTGTCGTAAGAGAATACAGAGGGTTAACAAACCAGGAGAAGAGCAGCAGCGTGCTTGTACTTGAAAAGTAAGAAATAAACAAATGCGGTTTATTAAAGCCAACTGCTAAGCGTGGCTGTAATGGCAGTTATCTCCCATATATCCACTATGAGGCAAGCTATGGAGGAGGCCTATATTCAGCAGCGAACTTTTGGTACGTTGTAATGGTATTCGGTAATGCGTACAGGAAAGGAGTGGAATAGTTTGACTTCAAAGCAAATGTGAACAGTCTTACGCTAAGACAGTGCGGTTTACCACTTAAGTCTGCATCATCGCTAACCACCAGGTGGGATTGTATTCAAACACTGCATTAAAAAAAATCTTGAAAACTAACTTTTAATAAAAAGTAAAGTCTCCGAAGAACTAAAAATAATAAAATAATTTCAAATTCTGAAGTGGTTGCTAAGACTTAGTGTAATGAAAGTCCCGATTCAGAAATACGAATTTATATTAGGTACTAGCGATCCGCGCCGGCATCGCATGGGTGATTTCTAAATCTCGTCAACAGCGCCGCCTGCCGGGTCCAATTGTGAATCTAAACCGTTCGCGAATCAAATAAATTACACGCACAAAATTTCATTAAATTCGGTCCAGACGCTTAGGTGGAGTTCAGTTACATACACACGAACAGAAGAATTATGTATATAATTATATATATAGACCTCTCCCTTGAATCATTCTGTCTATTATCATTGATGATTCAAAAAACCGCATCAAAATCCGTTGCGTAGTATAAAAGATCTAAGCGTACAGACGGCGGGAAGCGACTTTGTTTTATACTATGTAAGAGATTACAAACCTTCATTAAAAACGCAATCAATAGGCATTTGTTTCTAAAGAATATACGCAATAGCGCAAATAGAAGTAAGTATACGAATATAATAATGATTATACAATGCACGTCATCCGTCATTCGTTTAATTGAGAGAGATTTCGTCTGCAGATCGATATTTAGCATTTCACAAAACTGACCCGCTGGCCTTCACCTTGTTGTGTAATGATGTGACTACATTCTTTGGGTGTGTTTTAGGCTGAAACAGACGTAGCGCCTAAACGCTGCGTATGAATGTGTACCACAAATACAGTCTTCTTCTTTATCAGTTCGTGAAAGTTCACTGCTGGAGATAGGTCTCTCCCGTTAAGGCCGATTCTTTCTGTCTCTGTCGAAGAGTATTAGCTATTTTTTTCAGATATGGAAACTGGTCACATAACGACGAACACTTTGAGGTTGAACCGCGTACAGAAAATTGCGAACGACATGCTTTTCTTTCTTTTTAATTAAATTGTTAATGAGATTTTCATCACGCTTGGCAGGCAGATTGACAATCACAGTATCAGACGTCTCACATCTTTAACGCTGCTACCTGTTGCCAGACTGGGACTATTTTAAGTCTGACGTAAACGAGATGATTATACCGTTATCCATTTAAGGGATGAAATGCGGTGTTGGATATTCTTACCCCACAATTACATAGCAAATGTTGTCTATTTGTTCAATATGTAGTAAGTTCCTGATGAAATTTTTTAAGTTCAAACCGTAGTATTTCAATTGGGCGTTAATCCAGTGACATCATTTTATTACTTCACGATTAGACATAAAATTATAAACAAGATTTAACCCAAACCCGAAAACTAGCTATTTTTGTTTTTGAACATTACTTATATTTCAAAGTTTTCGTTTTTTTTTCATATATATACAACATAATGCGTAGATTAGATTTTTTGTGTGTCCTTTGTGTAGCTTTTGACCAGCATAGTACGAACGTGGCCTTTGAGCAGCCTAGTAAGTACGCAGCCTTAATTTAGTTAGCTATCCTGACTTGAGCTTAGCGATGTTGTCGGCATCACCTTTTATCGCTTAGCTTAAAATTCAAATTTAAAATTAAACATATTATTTCTCAATACAATTTCACAATTAAGTATGCATTATGCAAAACAAATATGAATAATGAAGACATAAATGCCGTATGGTGGCAGCGTAAGAGTATCCATCACCTTTTGCATTTTGTGGGTTTTATAGAGGCAACTATGGAAAATGCCGACTATGGAAATTATAGTTCTCATAGTTTCCGATAGATGGCAGTGTAAACAAACATGAAATACTTAGATCGGTGACGGGACACAGCGTCGAAGGTGCGAGCATCCGCGAGAATTGATGAGCTTGTTGATAATGATCAAAAAGAACATCAAATAAGAACACAGCATGCATAAACTAATCTCTCGAATTCGAAATCGATTCAGAAATAAAATGTACATGTGTTGTTACTAATGAGGACTAAGATAAAATGCTTCATTACACGTAAAAGGGTCTCCGATTTTTTACACTAACCATACAAAACACAGCAGCATTAAACTGCTATTACACGTTGGTATTCTGTGAGAGCGTGGTCCTTCCCCGCTCGAGCCGACCCACTCGCATTGCAACTATGTAAATTGGCCTTTGTGTTTATAACAGAGCGAGATTCAATTTTAAAAGCGTCAATTTTAAAAGCGACCATGTCTTCCTTGGGGCAGTCTTTAAAGCAAAGCAAAAGCCTCCCAACGTCCCTTTTTGCGTTCGCTACTGCACCTAGCCGTGGTAGCTTAGAGGCTAAGCACTCATTATAAATTTCACAGTACGCGAGCAACCTGGGTTCGATTCCCGCCGGTACTAATGAAGTTGTTAATTGCAATTTTAAGTTCTGATTTACCACGTGCTCGACGGTGAAGGAAAACATCGTGAGGAAACCTGCATGTCTGAGAAATAAGAAAAAAATATTACGAAGATTTGGAGCCGCGCGGCGGACATTTCCTTGTTTAAAAGGCAGCACGCTCTCAGAAATGAGAGGAGACCTGTGCTCAGCAGTGAGATGTATATAGGCTGTAACTTTAACTTTAACTGCACCTAGAAGAACACGTCGTGGTAATCTGGAGCCATAATACCACGTTAAAATATATATGTATGTGCATAATAAATAAAAATATTATAAATTTGCACGGTAAAATGAACTTTAGAACTTCATCATTTTTTTGGCGGTGTAATTTTCGAGACAATTGAAACTGATTAAAATTATCCTAGCCGGAGTAACCAACAAAAAAATGGTTAATTAATTAATTCAATTCATAAATTTCGTCTTTAACAGTAAAATTAAACTTTTAATTAAAAGTAAAATCCCACTTCAAAGTGCTAAAATAATAAAATAATCTCTCATCAATATTCTGAAATCGATGCTTTTATCCGGTAGGGCCACGCTGCAGCTATATTATGTTTATCCGGAGAGGACCACGCTCTCACAAAGTACCTGCGTAAAATAGCAGCCTAATACTACGTAGTATTTCGTAGTGCAGAGAACCGGAAAGCCTTAATTACTGGAAATCAGTCTTTCCATCGTAATCTTCAAGGGTGACAATGCATCTGCATTTTGATTCTAAATTGAAGGTAGATGTAGATTTCTATGGTCCATAGCATCCACTTACCATCAGATAGACTGTGTGCTCATTTGTCACCCATATTCTAAAAAAAATGCTTAGACAAATAGTATATAAGAACTTTTAAGTCTACTTGTACTTTTTATTAAATTTATATATATACACACACACACACACACACATATATATATATATATATATATATATATATATATATATATATATATATAATATTTAGTGATATATATATATATATATATCACTAAATATTAAAACCCTTTGAGTGGTCTAAATAGTTACATTAAAAACTTCATCCCCTTTTTCCACATTTGAAGATAGACTTTATTCCAAATATATTGGACCCTGAAGTATAACCTATATAATAAAAAACAGAGTCATTAAAATCGGTTGATGAATATTTCGCGTAACATACATACATTTCCAATTGAGAACCTCGTCTATAGCCAAATTACTAGCCATGTTGTCGTCAAAAATGTCTCCATACAACTAACATAAGATGAAAGCCAATTGTAAGAAACATGGGCGTCTCTTACATAACAGGGACCCACTTTAAAGTATTATGGGGCGTTGTAAAACGTGAAACGAAGTGGTTGCTTGATAAACAAGCAGAAGGAGGATCTATATATTGATTATGCTAATTCGGTATTGCGAAAATTTCACTTTAGTTAGCCAATAGATTGGGTTTAGGGCTGTACTTCTTGGGTAATACTTTCTTAGTCGTCTTTGATGCCTTTGGCTTTGGTGTTACAATTCGAAAAATTGTAAGAATGTGACATAATTGTATTTTGTGGTAAATACTGTTTAATAAAGCTACAAAATTGTAAAAATAACACTGATAAATATTCATACAGTAAATACTATTTAATAAAACTACAAAGTTGTGAAAGTAAAACTGCTAAATATTTGTATAGTACATACTGTTTAATAAAGCTACAAAATTGTAAAATTACCACAGATAAATATTTGTACAGTAAATACTGTTTAATAAAGCTACAAAATTGTAAAAATAACACTGATTCACACAGTAAATCCATACTTATCCATACTTAATATTATAAATGCGAAAGTGTGTTTGTTTGTTTGTTTGTTTGTTTGTCCTTCTTTCACGTCGCAACAGAGCGTCGGCATGACATGATTATTTGTATGGGGATAGTTCGGTGGCTGTAGAGTGACATAGGCTACTTTTTTCAGCGGAAAAACATATCATTCCCGTGGGAAAATCGAATATGTTGCAAAATTAAATTCAGCTAGGTGGCGCCACCGTGATTCTACAAGACGGACGACGGTACGATGGACGAACACAGAAGGTCAGAATAACTGGATTATTATGTCTTTTTACCAAAATTAAGATAATAAATGTATGGATCTGTATTTTTCCACGCAGGACCGGGAAGAGAGCGATAAAAAACATAAAATTCACCAGCTGATTTTCTTCAAACGTTTTGGTGCATCGTAATTCACAGAATAGGCGATAACCTCGCAGACGATATTAAGTAATCCGTTGATGCTCTGCCTACCCCGCAAGGGTTACAGGCGTGATTATAGGTATGGATCAGAAATACTATCACCACCTGTCACGCATTCACCCTTAACTATTACTTAACAATGGTAGAAACAGTTCTTAGTAAGCCTTATTAATAAGCCTTAGTAATATTTATTGAACGGAAATGAATACAGTTCTTATATGTGGTTATGAATGAATATTTTAATTTTACCTGGATTTGGGATAATCTCTCATATCATTTCACAAGAAAGTGGAAAAAAAGAAACTTTTGGATGTTTAGGAATAATTTATGCTATAATAGCTTTCGATTTCGGTTGTTTGTTATTTGCTTTGTGATTTGGTTAAGGTTGAATGGATTTATATTGGCTTTCATTTTCGGATTTGTGTATTTTCTTGGATCGGTTTTGTTGATTTGGTTGGTATTCCTTTATACATATTTAGACTCTGGTTTTGATTTTGGATTTTGTTTATTTAGAATCGTGAATTGGTTTTCGTTGTTTTAGGTTGTTTAACAATATTTCAAAGGAATATTAATAGTATAGATGGTGTATACGGTACCTATACACTTACTTCTTTTTTAGTTGGTTATATTTATATTGACTACTGCTTTCGATTTCGGTTTTCTGCGATTTGTTTTGTGATTTGGTTTAAGTTGATTCGATTTTTTTTGGCTATCGTTTTCGGATTCGTGTTGTGTCTTGAATTGGTTTTGTTGTTTTGATTTTAAAAAATATTTAAAAGGAATATTTATTCCTTTTAGATATTTTGGATTTGCTTTTAAAAATATTTAAAAGGAAATTTAATTCCTTTTAGGTATTTTAACGTTTTTTTATAAATAGGTTTTTTCTTACTTCATAATGCCTCGCAAACGTAAGTCCAGCCTTTCAAGAGTATCTTCTCAAAGACAAGCGAAAATATTAGCTCAATCGCTAGAATCTTTAGAAGATGCTGAACTGAGAAGGCAAGAACAAGCAGAGCGTCAGGCTGCTTTTAGAGCATCTGAGACACCTTCTCAACGTCAGCAAAGGCGTCTTGAACAGACAGAGCGTCAGGCTGCTTTAAGAGCTTCGAAACACCTTCTCAAAGTCAGGAAGGCGTCTTGAACAGGCAGAGCGTCAAGCTACTTTAAGAGCTTCAAACACCTTCTCAAAGTCAGCGAAGGCGTCTTGAACAGGCAGAGCGTCAAGCTACTTTAAGAGCTACTGAAACACCTGCTCAAAGTCAGCAAAGGCGTCTTGAACAGGCAGAGCGTCAAGCTACTTTAAGAGCTACTGAAACACCTGATCAAAGTCAGCAAAAGCGTCTTGAACAGGCAGAGCGTCAGGCTGCTTTAAGAGCTTCCGAAACACCTTCTCAAAGTCAGGAAAGGTGTCTTGAACAGGCAGAGCGTCAAGCTACTTTAAGAGCTTCTGAAACACCTTCTCAAAGTCAGCGAAGGCATCTTGAACAGGCAGAGCGTCAAGCTACTTTAAGAGCTACTGAAACACCTGCTCAAAGTCAGCAAAGGCGTCTTGAACAGGCAGAGCGTCAAGCTACTTTAAGAGCTACTGAAACACCTGCTCAAAGTCAGCAAAGGCTATTCGAACAAGCGGAACGTCAGGCCGCCTTAAGAGCCGCGGAAACACCTGATGAAACTCAACACAGACTCATTGAACAAGCTGAACGTCAATCTACTATAAGGGCATCTGAAACACCAGAACAGACACAGGCGCGAAGAGATGCAAATGCACAGCTCAAGCTGAACGTCGACAAAATTTTCAAAGAAACAATTGGTCGGTTTTAATGACGCAGCATTCAATTATGATCCGTTGATTGATTATAAAAATCACAGGTTAGTTGTTATCGGACTGATGGACAAGGCGTGTCGATTTTGCAGCGCTTTAAAATGGAAAGATGAGACCGCAGGCATGTGCTGTTCCAATGGCAAAGTGTCTCTTCCGTTACTTGGGAACCAGAAGAACCTTTGAAAACTCTCTTTTATATGATGCTAATGAGTCACGGCGCTTTTAAACAGGATACGGAAATATAACTCATGCTTTCAAATGACGTCCTTCAGGTTGACCGGGAAATAATAATGCCGGGATTTTCGCCTACATTTACGGTGCAAGGGCAAATTTATCATAGAATAGGTTCACTTTTTCCAGCTGAAAACGAACAGCATAAATTTTTACAAGTATATTTTATGGGTGACGAAGAAATTGAGGTAGACCGTCGCTGCCAATTTATCCAGGGAGTTGAGAGAGACACAGTGTTCAAAATTCAAAGATTCTTGCATGAACGTAACGTTTTAGTGAAAACATTTAAAACTGCTTTAGAAAACCTACCTGAAGAGGATTATAAAGTCGTCATTCACGCAAATCGGACCCCTCGAGGAGAGCATGAAAGGCGCTACAATGCACCTTTGATAAACGAAATAGCAGCCGTAATTAGTGGTGATCAATTTTCTTCACGAGACATTGTCTTGCGAGCACGTGATGATACGTTGCAACGGGTAGCCGATACACACAAGTTTTATGACACTCTGCAATACCCATTGATTTATTGCAAAGTACAAGAGGGTTATCATTTTCAAATTCCACTCATTAACCCGGTCACAAAGGAGCCTACTCCGAACAAAAAGTATCATGTATGGATTTTATGCGTATCATATGATGTTGCGAGAAAATGATTTTAACCTCTTAGCCCGGTGTAGACAATTATTTCATAAATTTTTGGTAGACATGTATGTGAAGGTAGAAAGTGAACGTCTCCGTTATATATCTTTAAATCAAGAAAGCTGCGCGTTGAAATTATATACATTTACAAGATGCAGTTTCTAGCGACGCCAGTGTAAACCCCAGAGATTTAGGTAAAATGGTAATTCTGCCCTCATCATTCGTTTACAGTCCCGCTACCTACATGAGTACACACAAGACGCATTCGCCTATGTATGACCTTACGGAAAACCTGATCTTTTGTTACTTTTACTTGCAATCCCACATGGAAAGAAATAACCGAGGAACTAATGCCGGGCCAAAAAGTACTGACAGACACGATTTAGTTGCTAGAGTATTTAGATTAAAAGTACAAAATTAATGTATGTAATTAACAAAGGAAAATTTTCGGAGAGGTGCAGTGCTTCATGTATTCAATTGAATGGCAAAAAGAGGATTACCGCATGCCCACATTCTAATATGGCTTAAAGAGAAGTTGCGGCCCAGCCAAATAGACGACATAATAAGCGCCGAGATTCGGATCCTGAGCAAGATAAAGAATTGTATGATACATAATCAGTGCTACAATTTTGACAGGCGTAGGAAAAGGTGAAAATGTTATTATACCACGGATCCCTATAATTCCCACAGATCTTCCTTTTCAATTCAAAAGGTTGCAGTTCCCAAGCTCAGTTAAGCTCAGTTTTGCAATGACAATTAATAAGGCGCAAGGGCAAACGTTACAGGTAGCGGGGGTCAACTTAGAAAAACCGTGCTTCTCTCATGGTCAGCTGTATGTAGCATGTTCGCGTGTGTCAAATGCCCAGAATCTCCACATTCTTTCCCCGAATGGAAAAACATATAATTTTCCAAAATTCCCACAATCAATTAATCAGAATTCCCACAGATCTTCCCTTTCAATTCAAAATTTCCTATTTAGCTCAGTTTCTTTTCAATTCCAAATGCTGCACCTCTGACGGACCTATTAAGCTCAGTTTCCTTTCAACTCAAAAGGCTGCATCTCTGACGGATCTTTTATTTGGCTCAGTTTCCTTTCAATTCAGAAAACTGCATCTCTGACGAATCAATTTAGCTCAGTTTCTTTTCAAAAGTCTGCATCCCTGACGGATAATTATGCTCAGTTTCCTTTAATTAAAAAATTATCCCATTTCCATTTGGAATAAACAGGCTATTTTCATGCTTTCCTATACGCTGCGTTTCAAAACATTTAAATAGGCTGACGAATCAATTTAGCTCAGTTTCTTTTCAATTCCAAATGCTGCACCTCTGACGGACCTATTAAGCTCAGTTTTCTTTCAATTCAAAAAGCAATGGATAGTTCATTTCCCAGTGACCATGCGGGCGAAGCCAAGGGTAACAGCTAGTACTATTTAATAAAACTACAAAGTTGTAAAAGTAAAACTGCTAAATATTTATATAATACATACTGTTTAATAAAGCTACAAAATAATAAAATTACCACTGCTAAATATTTGTACAGTAATTACTGTTTAATAAAGCTACAAAATTGTAAAAATAACACTGATAAATATTCATACAGTAAATACTATTTATTAAACTACAAAATTGTAAAAGTAAAACTGCTAAATATTTGTATAGTACATACTGTTCAATAAAGTTACAAAATTGTAAAATTACCACTGCTAAATATTTGTACAGCAAATACTGTTTAATAAAACTACAAAATTGTAAAAATAACACTGCTAAATATTCGTACAGTAAATACTATTTAATAAAACTACAAAATTGTAGAAGTAAAACTGCTAAATATTTGTATAGTACATACTGTTTAATAAAGCTACAAAATTGTAAAAGTAATACAGCTCAATATTTATAAGTTAAAACATTAAAATTGTAAAAAACGCCTGTCTTTGACAATTGTATTTTACAAATATGTCATGGTAAGTTTTTAATTATAATAATTAATTGTATTACAATTCTATCATATATATAAATTTGTCACTACAATGCTGTTATATGTGTAATATTTATTACACTCTGATACAGTTAAGCTATGTTTTTGTAATATTGTAACATTTTCACCACGAAAATTTTGTAATTATTTAGTCTTTACTAAACAAATATATGTAGCAATGTAAAATATAAATCGTAATCACGGATTGTAAATTGTAACTTATTATGTAATGAGATTATTTTTAAATTTAATTACCGTGCAGTGGCGGTGTAAGAATAACCACTACTCCATATCATCCCGTGGGTGTCGTAAGAGGCGACAGAGGGAAACAAAGCAGGAGATGGGCAGCAGCGTCGTCCTAATAACGACTAAAAATAAAAAACTGCGGTTGCCAACCTGCTTGCCAAGCGTGGCAACTATGACAAATATCCTCCCTATGGGGCAATCTATTGGGGAGGCCTATGTTTAGCAGTGGACTTTAATAGACTGTAAAGGTTAAGGTATATAATTAGATGAACCGCTATTTCTCGTAAACTTACTTATTTAAAGAGCACCTTACGGTGGTGTATTTTATCTAGTGTGGTTGTATTGGAATTAGTGGTGACGGTGATAGTGCACTAATTGAAGTAGGGAGGGAGGTCTCTTTAAACTAGTTAGTTATATCGCCTCAATCCACCTGGCTCAATATTTCAAAGGGCCACATCAGCATTTTAGTAAAAAGTCAAGTTAGATTTCTGAGTAATGTAAGACACAAACAACCTTTCCCATCGGGTGGCGATATTATAATTGTTGAGACTTAAATAACTCACATAGATTTAATTTATTCTCTAACTAACCATCTTCAAAAGAACATTAAATCATTTAATGTTTTAAATTGTGTTTTTAAAACCAATGACGGCTCCATGGCGCAGTGGCTTAGCAATGAGTTGCAGCGCTAAGGCCCGCGGGTTCGAATCCTGCACGGAACAACTATTTGTAGGGCATACAAATAATTGATCCTGGTCTCGATGTTTGTCCTTGTGAAATTTATGTATGTTAACTCCCCACGATACAGGAGAAAATTCTAGTGTGGAGGTAACTTTTTTAAAGAAAAAAAGACAAATGTAGCAATTTAAGCAGGTAAAACACATCAATTAAATTTTTCACGCAAATCTCAGCTTATTAATATTAACATCTTTAAGCCGATGGTGAAATCATTAATATGTTATCTGTCAATAGAAATCACTATTGCAATCTTTGCCTAGCATTTCGTGAATATTTTATTATTTTACTTTTTATAAGTGATTTTTGACGATAGCAGAAACAGAAACAGTAACAAACTTTTTTATTCAATATAGATTACAAATAACTTTTATTAAAAGTCACATTTTGTTTAACTTGTCATTGGTAAAAAAAACTTTGTCCTGGGAAAAACCAACAGGAATTCCATGGAGTTTTTTTTTGAAAAACACAATTAACGACACGAAAACAATTAGAAATAGCTTGGTAGCGATCACTGTATTCCCAGAGATTATTACCATCCATTAATTATTTAATATTATAATAACCCTTTTTGTACAAACTTTGTTTAACAAGTGGTAAAATTAAAATTTTGTACAACCGACTTCAATATAAATTATTAAGGATAACTCAAAAACTACTGGTCAGACCTTAATAAATTTATATGGGACTACTAAAGAAGAACCAGCTTTCAAATAAAAAAAAACATCGAAATCGGTTCACCTAGAAAAAGTTATGAGGTAACACACATAAAAGAACATACAGTCGAATTGATTACCTCCTCCTTTTTGAAATCGGTTGATAAAGTTTTGAACTTTGAGGAGGTCAATTTTCTGGGGTTTTGTTGTAAGAGCGTATACATCGCCCCAAGAATGAATTACTGACTCGGTGGAAGTAATTAGAAGTAGCAGAATATTTTTTAAATATAATTATACACTATGAGAAATGCAGGATAAATCTTATGGCTTATGACTTGAAAGGAATCAGCCTCAAACTTGCCTGGTGTGACGAGTAAAGTCAACTCTCCTACAATGGGATAGGCCGATGACCAGCAGTGGGCTTTTAAGAAAAATAATTATAATATATTTAAACAAATAATATGAAACAAAATTTGTAGTGGCGGTGTAAGAATATCCACTACCCCATATCATCCCGTGGGTGTCGTAAGAGGCGACAGAGGGAAACAAATCAGGAGATGGGCAGCAGTGTCTTCCTAATAGCGACTAAAATACTAAAAGAAAAAAACCATGCGTGAGTGTCGTGGAACACTCGGTTGGAACGAAGTTCCTTTCGTAGTTTTTTTAAAAATATTAGAATTGCTATTAAACATTACTAATATTCCCTTAAACCACTTTTGTTAAGCTTAAAATGCTTGTGTTAGAAGTGGTTCACGACAGTAGTCGAATGGCGGATTCGAACCCACGACCTTTCGAGTGTGCGGCCCACGCCCTGCCATTAGGCTACTGACGCTTCTAATATATTATTATTGACTAATCTAAATATATTATTAACTTATAGTCGCAAATGCCGTCTACACTACGTCAGAAAAGGTCGTGACGGGAAAATCTTACACTTTTTCTCGCCTAGCCCCCATCCGCCAAATTCGTACCGTCTAAAAAGTACTTCGTTCCAAAACTGCGGTTACCAACCTTGGCAAGGGTGGCAATAGAGGCCTATGTTCAGCAGTGGACTTTTCAATTCCCGACGTTTCGGATGCTTTGCAGCATCCATGGTAAGGGGGGTGGGGATTGAAGTGTTTGACGTCCCGATGTCAAAGTTAGCCCAGCTACCTTCGGTTTTTGAATATTAATTTTTGGTTCGATCTACGCAGAACGAGCTAACAGTATCTTGAAGTCTTGCAGTGGTACTTATGCTTGGGTTTGGATTTAATTTTATTAATTATAGGACCCCAAGCAGATGGCACCACCCTTCCATATTCTCTATTGAAATTGGGATGTTTCTAAATTTCAATAGCCTCGCTAATCATCCTTGGTAAGAATCGATATCATTTTGCGAGAATTTGTGGTTTATCCAATCTGATGTAATGGCGGGGACGATCTTGAACATGTTCACAGACTGCAGACTTCCCGGAGCATCAGTGCTTCACGTCAGCTATATTTTATTTTATGCGGGTTTTTATAGATCTTTTTGCTTGTCATATGAAAGAGAGATCACATTTACAATCAAGCTTGTACTTCTCCTTGTTGCTCCTGCTTGTATACTCCTGCGTCATGTAGAGGAATATTACACTTAACTTACCACACTGACAACACACACCACACCACACTGACCACAGCTTATATGGACACACACACGTGTTCTTAGATTTTTGAGAGGGAATCCTTATAGAAGTTGTAAATGAAATCATTGGCATCCTCTTAAACTAAGTATATACGTACAATATATACTCATGATAAAAACTAGGTTGGGACTATTAAAATGCAAATCTAAAGCTTTAATATTGCAAGTAAACAAAAGTTTAAAAATTATGTAAGTCAAATGACATATTGCAAATCAGCACGAGAAATAACTGATACAAAATAAACAATAATTACCAATAAATCGTGAACTCTCAAAATGTAGCGAACGTAGTTTATCGGCCAGGGGCAATGGTCAGGGCAAAAGCAATTTCAAAGTCGCATGTATTCGGAACAAATTAAATAAAGAGTGCCTACGAGATTCATCAGAGATCTCACTGTCTTGTTACCATAATAATTTTTTCTACGTCATTATTAATTTAATTTACTTCTAAATAATATTTTCTAATCATAAGTTCAACAGATGCCAATGATTTTAATTTCATCCTGTATATCCTGAAAGTAAATTTAGTTTTATCTAGTTTACTATTATATAAAAGGTATAATTTTGATTGAGACTCGAAATCAAATCTCTGGGTTCATAAAAGTACGTTGACCAACGAGCCAGTTGACTGTATCACGTACAGTACATATTATGGTTGTGATCAAGCAAACTGCGGCCCGGTTACAAATGATGCAACATTTGGCATTTGAATTGTAAAATCCAACAAATATGCCTTCGAAATTTATTCAATTTGTCTTTGGTTTTTTAAATAGCGTTTACTGTAGTCTCAATAACTAATATTTATGAATAGACAATACGTCTAAGTAATGTTGAGATGTTTTCGAATATTTGTCTTTTGAATATTGATTCTAGTGAATAAATTAAAAAAGGCAAGTATTAATTGGTAGAAAGTAATTACATACCTATGTATATTTGATATATATATCGGTCGGCTCGACTGGGGTAAAACCACGCTCTCACAGAATACTACTATAAAATGTAATGCTGTCTTTCGTATGGTGAGTGTAGAAAACCGGAAACCCTTTTTACTGGAAACGAGGCATTCCATCTTAGTCCTCACCCCCTCACCCCTGTGACAACGCATCTGCATTTTGAATCTTAATTTAAGATAAATGTAGATGTCTAGGGGCCACAGCATCCACTTACCATCAGGTGGAATTTGTGCTCGTTTGTCACCCTATGTAAAAAATATATACTAAAGGAGAAAAATTGAACTATTCAATTCATACAACTATTTCGTTCTTGTTGTATTTAATGTTATGAACAATTTTTATTTGATATATAATATAATATTATAGATACATAATTTCTTAAATCTTCAGAATTTATTTCCTAGTCTGCTACCTTCTTTATTTTTATTATCTCTCATTCATAGTCATCAGGCTGGTTACAAACTAGCCCGTTATGCTTTGGAAGCACTAATTAAACCGTTATACATATAATATGTATAACGGTTATAGGTATTAAGGTTGTACTATATATTATATCTTTATAATACATAATTCTTCTGAACGTGTGTTTGTTCGATGACCGATAACTTAAATTTACAATTGGACTCGGCATATATATTATATAGTCGAGTATATAATCAAGCTTAAGGTTAAAAAAGTAAAAAACTATTTTTAAACAGATTGCCTTGTGTAAATAACGGTCTAAAACTATCTAAAACAGCATTCATCATTACAGATGAAGAATAAAAAAACGTGATTTTGCAATGCCGTAAAATTTAATGAATTACTACCAAGCAGAGTCAGTGCGATATGTAGTACACAAACTCTGCCATGTTTCGATCAGTCCGTTCGCCCAGCCGGTTTGGGACCAGGTCAATAATTTATTCTAACGATCTCGTCTTCTCGTTAATATCAATATGGAAAGTGAATGCCAAGGTCGGCTGCATTGTCGTAGATTACATCGCCTACAAGATGTTATTACATAATTACGGTCTTTCTGCTATTTATTACTAACTTCTAACTAGACTATACATATAAATTAACTAGAATTACTAGTTGGTTCATATGTATGGTCCAAAGTTAGAGTATACATATGAAAAAATAATGTTTATAACAGATTTATTGATAGATCATGCAATGTATTTATAAATCATCAAAAAAGATTTATATTATACTCGTAATAATGAAATGGTTAAATCAGTAATTAAAAAACCAAACTGCGTAAAAAGTCGAGCGAGGCATGGAGGGAAAGTACTTAAGTTTTTTCCAACCTGATACTGTCCAAAAGTTTGGAAGCAGCCAGGTAAAATAGGTCAGGTGATTGAGAAGGTCATTGCATGATTTTTAAAATCTTTTCATCTTTTTCCTTGTTTAAAAAGTTCTCACACAGTTTTGACGAATGCTTAGGATCATTATCTTGTTGAAAAGTGAACCCAGGACCAATGAGATTCAGTTCAGTGTATGGCGGAATCTTTAAGAATTTTTAGATAGCCTTCTTTGTTTAATTTTCCGGTTATCCTCACAAGATTTCCGGATTTACTGTTGCCAAAACAACCCCAAACTATGACATTACCACCACCATATTTAATAGTAGGTACTGTACATGCTTCTGAAGCCTCTCTTCTTTTGACCGGCATACAAACACACGTCTATTGGATCCGAAAATCTGAAACTTTGATTCGTCCGACCAAAGGACATTTTCCCATTGATCTATTGTCCAGTTTTATCCAGTCCCATTCTAGTCTAGTTTTCTTGTGTCCAATTGTTAGCTTTGGTTTTTGGCAGCAACACATCCTCTTACTATCGTAGACAATAGACGTCTATTAACCGTTGTTATTGAAATGAGTGTTGCTCGCAGTATCATTCACAGCTGCGGTTATTTGTTGTAGTTGTCATCGATTCCGTTTAGATAGAACTCTGATGAAGTTAACCTCTTAATTTCTTGTGGATTTGGTCCTACCAAATCTTTTTCTATCTTCATTATTCGCACTTTCTTGTTTTCTAGCAAGCGGGTAGTGAACACCTTTACAAGAAATTCCGAGTCTTTCTACGATTTGACGTTCACTGTATCCTTCCTTGCGGAAAGTACAAATAGCGTTTCCCTGTTCATGTGTGATTTGCTTGCATTTTGCCATTTTGGGAAGAAAAAGTACGGTTAAAGCAGAAGTCAAAATCTTTCGCTTACAGAGAATGTTAATATCACAACCTTCGCGTGCCAATGCTCAAGTGCGACTATAGTGGGCCCAAAAAAAGTTAAAACTTTCAAAAATGTTCAATAAAACCACAACATTGCATAAAAGAAAGCACCCGACGGATTAAGTCATGAAACACGTGTTTCGTCAAAGTTAAGTAATTTCTTAAAATATGATAAATGTGGTATGATAATCCTCAAAACTTAATTTTATTACTAACTATTACCGCATATTGTCGGCAATGTTTTGTTTTGTATGAAAACAGATGTGCTTCAAATTTTTCGAACGGTAGTATATATATACATACATATGAACGTACTTACATACATAGATATATACATACATACATACATACGTACATACATACATATTTTTATAATATTATGTTCACGATTTCTTTTGCCAATATTCTATGGAGTTAAAGTGTTTGAGGCGAAAGTAGGAGAAGAATTTAAAGATTTTGTTGTCAAAAAAGGAACATCAGTAAAATGTTTCTCAAAAGCCCCAGTAACTTCTTGATTTTGATTTGATTAGATTGAGTCAAATAATTGTAAATATACAACTAATATTCCGAGTTGCGTGATTTGACCTTGCCCGTTTCACTATTAATACTCGATGTCATTTTAATTTTGGTAGATGCAGTTTTAATTTTGTTGCTTAAATATAGAGCTTAGCCCTAGAGCACACTTTTTAAAGTATTTTAGATTTTTTACTTGTTTTCTAAATATAAAACTATGATTGTATGATCTTTCATTACAAATCACATACAACCTTCGCTTACTTTTATAAATTCTGTCACCCATTTATTAAATTATTTGCGACTGCTTATGGGGAAAGTTTTAGAAGTAAATATGCTATTAAATTCACATCTTACAATTTTAAATAATGCACATGCAATCAGTATTATTTTTATATGAAAGTGATGGAAGTCTTTTTACTATATTACTTCTAAACATCTCCAAGCGATGTTCACTTGTTGGAACAAGCACAACTTTTTCATTTTTCTGTTCTTTATGTATATAAGGCGTTGAGACTAACTATCAACAGTGATCCGAACTTAAATTTTGAATGTTTAATTTATGAAAGGGCATCTGTAAAAATGTTAACTATACAGATCGCACTAGGCCCAGCAATACGTGTTCGTTTAGAAAATAAATTAACATGATTGTATGATTAAAACAATGAGCTAAATTTAATGCTAATGGAAGAAGTTTCTAGGAGATTGACATTATTAAAGTCTCCACATATTACAACAGACTAGTTATGTTTACTAAATGTGAGCAAAACTTCGTCCACAATCTTTTCAAAATAGTCAATCTTTTAACATTGAGATTTCGAGCTCGACACAAGGCATTTCTACAGTTCGTTTAATAGAGAAGCTCACAATATCCTTACGTTATTTATATAATAATGATTTATCTGCTAATATTAAGGAGTGTCACGACAGTGACCACTTATGCTTTTTTCTATTGAAGGAATTGACGTAGACGTAGTAGAGAGCGGGATAGATGTATGCTGCAGAGTATTATAGCTGCAACATTTGCGCTGTTCAGTTCAGTTCATCTTTGGCTCTACTGAGGAAAGACCACGCTCGCACAGAACACCAGCGTGAAATAGCAGTATAATGCTCCGTGTTTCGTATGGTGAGTGATGTAAACTGGAGATCAGATTTTTACTAGTAAGGTGGTATTCAGGGCTAACAACGCATCTGCATTTTGATTCTTTATCGAGAAAAAATGTACGTGTGTATGTGTTACATCATTAACTTAAATCAGATGAACTGTGTACTCGTTTGTCACTCTTATTTCTATTTAAAAAAAATAGGAGATGGTTGATGACACGGAGTAAAAATTGAGCAAGTATACCCACATTTGATCATTTTAAATAAATCAACAAATAACAAAGTAATTGTGGTACATCATTTGTATCTACACAATTAATATTTACATCAAAACAATTCAAAAATGTAGGACGTAATAAAAAAAAGGAATAACACCGACTGAAAAGAAATAAAAAAGTTCCCATGATATAGGTTTTGCCAACATAAATACAAATATATGCAAACTAGACTTAGACGTATATAAATGTGTGAAATTAATATTCTAATCAGTCTCTGGCAAATCCTCCTCTCGCAATATAGATCCAACACCGAGCATCCGTCGCAAAAATGAAATCCGTAAGTAATTTAATGAATTATTTAATAGAAAATTGTCTTTGTATATTATCAAAATTTAATTAACTATTTTAAACTTTTCGCTAAAAATCTTGAAGTTTTCTCTTTAGAAAAGCTTTTTTAAATTCTGAATAAGTTACACTAGTTAAGAACTGAAATAAACCAGTAACGTTCGTTTAAGTAATAATAAAAAAAAATATCAAAAATTACGAATTTTACGTCATGAAACATTCCGTAATATGACCCTAACAGTATGATTTGTTCTTATTTTAGTTCTGACAGTTCATCTGATGTTAATTGCTTACTAAACATCTGCTAATTCATGAACAACTGCAACCAACTACAAGCAAAGAAGGTCACAGTTACGTTGTCACCCGTGACGACTAAGCCGGATTATCTCACAGTCTGTAATGCTGCTTCAGTTATCCTTCAGGCTGGAACCCAACCGTTGGAGCACTGCTCGGCGATAGAAATAATATTTTAAACAGTTTTAGATACAGTGTTACAGTGCAACATTTTTTTTTGAAATTCTTAAATATCTACGTATACAAACAAGTTCCATTGATGAATATTATATTTAGAGCCTTTAACCGGTTTAAGCGTAAAAAATTAGATGCTTAATATGTTAGTTAACACTGTCAAAGTAGCTACATCTGAATACTAATAAATCAAATATCATCTCGATTTTAAATTTTATTTTTAAGTGAGATTAACGGCTAAAGTACAAGGATATTTGGAAGGTTTTAAATGTTGTTTGATTTCGCAATGATTTTATTCGACAAAAAAGAAGGGGTTCCTTATTCGAATATTTCCGACGTTAGTTGACCGATTTTTCTTTTTTTAACAAGAGAGTATATTACAATAAAAATAATTTTGAACCATGCAAAGTAAATATTTCGAGTATATGTAAAGTCTGTCAGCAGGAAGAAGGGCGGCAGATAATTCCCTGATCCGTAACATTCTCAAAAATGAGACTGGGCCTGTGTTACTTTTTTTTTTTTTTATAGAATAGGGGTGACAAGCAAGCATACAGTCCACCTGATGGTAAGTGGATACTGTGACTCATAGACATCTACAATCTACATTTATCTTTGATTAAGAACCAAAATGGAGATGCGTAGTCACTCCTGAGAACTAAGATGGAATGCCTCGTTTCCAGTAAAAAGGGTCTCCGGTTCTTTACAGTCACCATACGAAACACAGTGGCATTAGCTGCTATTTCAGCCGGTATTTTGTGAGAGCGTGATCCTACCTGGTTGAACCGACTCATTCGTGCCTCAACTAATATAGCTGCAGCGTGTCTCTACCACGTATAATGCATATTTGAAAAATTAAGAGAATATTTTTTTACATTTCAGCTCATCGTTTTTGCCTTGTTCGTTGCCGCGGCGATCGCCGTCCCTATCGATTCTAAGGACGCCACCGTCATCACCAACGAACTCAACAACATCGGTGTTGGAGACTACTTTTACAAGTAATTTTTTACAATTCAGATTACTTTTTTATAGAAAAAGGGTGACAAGCGAGCACCTCCTGATGGCAAGTGGATGCTGTGGCCTATAAACATTTACATCTGTCGTCGATTAAAAATCAAAATGCATGCCTCGCCTTCAGTGAAAAGAGTTTTCGATCTTTTCATGCTTTTGGTTCTGGCTGTTTGTTATTGTGCAATTTATGTCCGTAAAATGCCTCACAACAAGGCACAAAATGCTATAGTGAAGGTTACCATACAATATTAGAATTTTTATAGGTTTTGTACCGTGTATAGCGGTGAAAGAATATCCACTACCCCATATCATCCTATGGATATCGTAAGAGGTGAAAGAGGGAAAAAAATAAGGAGATGGGCAGTAAAAATAAAAAGCTGCTGTTTTCTAAAATGCGACAAACTTCATCAGTCCATAAAAGTCCACTAATGATCTTGAGCGTTTTCCATTGAAGAGAAGCTTTGTTTTAGTCGTCACGCTTAGTAGGTGAGTTGAACGATCGGTGTACCAGAAGTCTGGCACTTTTGACGATTTGAGGGACTTTTGACGCTGATGCCCGTCGAGGGTGGCAAATGTCTTTTTGTTTATTTCACGTCTGGCGTAAATGAGATAGTTATACCGCCTTCTTTGGAAATCCATGAGATAATTTTGGAATTTTACATAGTCGCCACTTACGACACCCAAAGGACTAAAAAAGGTATATTGCTGTGTTTCGTATGCTGAGTGTAGAGGACCGGAGACCATTTTACTGGAAACGACGCATTCTATCTTAGTTCTCAGAAGTGACAACGCATCTGCATTTTGATTCTTAATTTAGGATAGATGTAGATGTCTATAGGCCACAGTATCCTCTTACCATCAGGATTTTTTAAATAGAATAACTTTGTCAACGTTATTCTATATAAAATAATGGATTCTCATTACAACGAATTAACCATTAAAGTTGTACATTTATAGTGTAATGTAGCGACTAGATGAATATCCCCACTTAATTTTACTTTGAATTTGTATTGGGGTCGTCGCACTTATATTGACTCAACACCAGAGCACAGAGAGTATTTATATATACTGGACCAGATTAACAACATCCAGAATCAAATGTGGCGTTCCGTCAGTTATGGTGGCAGGTACGCATGGGCAAGACATTGACCACAAGTCATAACCACGCAATCATCTCTTAAATTTTCTGGAGTGAAAAACTAATCTCTATATTTTACGTCTCCTTACCGTGTCTCTCTTGTCAATTCATTTACCAGTTGAAACAGATTTTAGAATGCACTAGTTTTTCCTTGGTTATACTTAGCCCAATAGTATGAGATTGTATGAAGATGCACACTAGGATAAACTAATTTAGCCAAGTCTATACAGTATGCAATCTTGTAGTAAAACGAATGCATGGAGGTTAAAACTGAAACAGCCTCACCGCAGCTTTATTATAGCTGTAGCACGAATAATTATAGGATAAGACCACGCTTACACAGAACAGTGTAACATAGAAGCTTAATGCAGCTGTTTCGTATGGTGAGTGTAGAGAACTGGATACCCTTTTTATTGAAAACGAGGCATTCTCAGGGGTGACAACGCATCTGCATTTTAATTCTTTATCCAGGGTGGATGTGTATGTCTATGGGCCGCAGCATCCATTTGACATGTAATGGACTGTGTGCTCGTTTGTCACCCTTATATTATTAAAAAAATGTAGTAGGAAATATAAAAAAAATAACATTATACCGTAGAATTACGAATGAAAATATCAAACATACGAGATCATATATCTAGTAGTGAGCTCAGCCAAAGCCACGCATATCCAGTCAATCCTGTCAGGCTTAGGAAAACAAAAAGGAAAAAAAAATTTATCCTAAAATCGGGTTTGGTTGGTAACATCATCAATATCGTGAAAAAGTATTAAAAAATCACCTAATATTTTTTTATTTTTAGATACGAGACCAGCGACGGTAAGACTGCTTCTGAAGAAGGTCACCTAAAGAATGTTGGCACTGAAGACGAAGTCCTTGAAGTTCGTGGCCAGTACTCTTACCCAGGTGATGATGGAGTCGTCTACACCATCACTTACGTCGCTAACGAGAACGGATACAACCCTGAGGGTGCTCACATCCCCAGATCATAAGACTAGAATTATTACCTAGTCAAAATGAACCATCAAAAAAACAGTACTATTTACTGTTGACTGATTTTCCTTTGTTGTGATATTGCGTAGGGATTTATAATAAATGTTATAGACTGCAACCTCTTTTTTATGTATACATAACCTTATAAAATATTCAAATAATACTAGTATACTACGCTCGAAGTTCTTGACGAGTATGTTTGCAACGTTATAGTCTCTTGAAAGTCATGAGCTGAACATGGGCCTTCCCTATTTGCCTAATAAAACGACATTTGTCATAGTTGCCACGCTTAGCAATCCCAGTTTTAATTTTTAGTTGTTATTAGAATAACGCTGCTGTCCATTTCCTGCTTTGTTTACCTCTGCCGCCTCTTATGACATTCACAGGACGATATTTAGTAGTGGATACTATTGACCATTTTTACTGGAAATGAGGCATCCATCTTAGTTCTCAGAGGTGACAACGCATCTGCATTTTGATTCTTAATAAACTAAAAAAATGTAGATGTCTATAGGCCACGGCATCCACTTACCATCAGGTGGACTGTGTGCTCGTTTGTCACACTTATGCTTTAAAAAATTACACCACCACTACACGGGTAAGTATGTTTGCCTAGGATAAACTGTCGAAGTTCAATTTCGACCGAGAAGTCAATCGACGGATCGAACGCAACTTGGTAGCAAGAGATCGCGACACATCTTCTCGTCACGTATTCCTTAAAACTTGAAAACAAGATAGTACAACCAGTGCGTATTTTCATTGATAACATTGTGACGGCGCATTATTAATAATAATAAATAATAATTAACTTCTATTTATAGGCGACGAGGTTCGCCACCCGTCATGTTCTGTCTCCCGGAGGGGCGAAAAGTGGATTGCGGAGGCCCGTCTGGCTACGCTCAATGTATGTGGAGCAACGAATGATAAGATGGATGAATTATGCGAAATGATGAATGATAGAGGAATAGATGTGTTATGTGTAAATGAGACGAAACGATGCCACTGCACATGGCATGTATACCGCTTACTGCTCTGGTGTAGATGAGACCGAGCGGGCATGCCAGAGTCGGTGTCATCCTTTCAGAAAGAATGGGTCAATGTGTGAAAGAGTATGAATGTGTAAGCCCAAGGCTGCTATGGGTACGAATGAAAGTGGGCTTAAAGAAGTTGTTTGTGCTAGGGGTGTACACCCCAGACATGTCTAAGCCGACTTATATCCGAGAGCAGTTTTGGGACATGGTAAGGATGGTGTTAATGAAATGTAAGGGAAATGAAAATATTATTATGTTAGGAGATTTTAATGGAAGGGTTGGGGTGAAGAGGTCTGGTTATGAAAGGATATTAGGAACGTTTGGCGATGAAAGTGTAAATGAGAATGTTGGAGACCTCCTCGCCGTATGTGTGGAAAATAATCTTTTTGTGACGAACACTTTCTTTCGCCATAAGAGAATTCACATGTATAGATGGGAAAGAGGTGATGATAGAAGCATGATAGATTTTATAATTGTGGATGAAAGAATGAGGAGCGCAGTGGTAGATACAACGGTTTACCGGGGTCCAACATAGGGACAGATCATTACTTGGTCTTATGCCGAATTAATGGTCTATTCAGGCGTTGGCGGCATCGGATATCTGTGTCTACCACTGCGTTACAGCGTATAAGAATAGAGAGATTACAAGATGAAGGTGTGAACGAGAAATATAAATGTAGACTGAGGGAGAATATTAGTGGTTTGAATGAAATATGTATGAATGATTTAGACCTGAAGACTGTATGGAATAATGTTAAGAAAGTTTTGGTGGATGCAGCCACCGAAGTATGTAGTGTAAGTAAGAGAACGAATGAAAGGAAAAATACGTTGTGGTGAGATGATGAGGTACGGGTGGAAGTTGAAGCAAAGAAGAGAGCATGGCTAGATTTACTGGCAACCAAAGCTGGTAATTCTGGCGGTATGAATGATAAGATTGAAAGAAAAAGGCAGACTTTAGACTTATAAATAAGAGAGTAAAAGAAGTTGTTGAAAGGAAAAAGCAAGAAAGAACGGATAAGAATGATATAAGGATATCTGATAACTTCCAGGCAAATATTAAAATGTTTTGGAAACTCGTAAGAACTGCTAGGGGAAATTCAAAACAGCCTAGAATGAATGCAATACCAGACGAGAATGGCTGTATGCTGAATGATGAAGTTTCGAATTTAAAGAGATGGAAGGAATACTTTGAAAGCGTGTTTATGAGTGAAGAGTCGTCTGAATTAAGTGAAATAGAAACTCCGAAAGAAGTGGAGTGAGGTAGGGAGATAAGTGTAGATTAAATAATGAAAGCAATGAAAAGCATGAAAGCAGGTAAGACAGCCGGATATGATAGAGTATCACTCGAAATGCTAAGGGCTGGAGAGGGAGTGGTGGCAGGCCTGCTGTACACCTTGTTTAATTTATGTTGGGAACTGAAGCGGGTACCGGAAGACTGGTGCAAAGCCGTCATAGTCCCAATATATAAAGGAAAAGGGTCACAGCAGGACTGTAAAAACTACCGTGGTATCAGCTTGATTAGTATAGTGGGTAAACTGTATGCTAAGGTGTTAATTGAAAGACTTATGGAAGAAACTGATGGATAAATTTGGGATGTTCAAGCTAGATTTAGAAAGGGAATGGGGTGTACGGATCAAGTCTTTTCCATGCACATGATTGCGGAGAAGTTTTTGGCCAAAAAACAGAAAGTTTTTTGTGCCTTCATGGACTTGGAAAAGGCATATGACATAGTGGACAGGAATGTGTTATGGCAAACACTGAACTCATTTGGGTTGAGCGCTGGTTTGATACAGGCATTAAGGTATCTTTATATGGACTCTAGTGCTTGTGTCAGGATCAACGGGGTCTACTCGGACTGGTTTGGCATCCAAAAAGGTTTCAGACAGGGCCGTGTAGCTTCCCCGTGGCTGTTTAACCTATTTATGGACAGTTGTTTGCAAACTTTGAAAGTTGAAGAATGTGGGTTGAGAATGGGTGAGTTAACCGTCAAATGCCTTTTGTACGCCGATGATCAAGTCATATTTGCATCGTAGGCGGCCGAGTTGCAAATGATGGTTACCTTAATGAACTGGTCATTAAAAGAAAGGGGTATGAAAGTGAACACAAGTAAGACGAAAGTGATGGTTTTTGAAAGAGAAGAAAGTAAAACGTTATGTGAAATAAGAATAGAAGGGGAGTTGATTGAGCAAGTGTATGAGTTTGTATATTTGGGATGTTTATTTAGCAGGGATGGTAGATATGATAAGGATATAGAACGACCAGTGAACGTAGGAAATAGATTGAATTTGGCTCTACACGCTATTATGAAGAGTCAGAATGTGTCAAAAAGGGCACGTTTGGCAATTCATAATGCTGTGTTAGTCCCTACTTTAATGTATGGTAGTGAAAGTTGGGTTTTGCAGAAGAAGCATGAGAGTAGAATGAATGCTCTAGAAATACGGTCATTAAGGAGTATGCTAGGGCTGAATCTCAATGACAGGGTGAGAAATAGTGTGATAAGAGAAAAGTGTGGTTTGCAAGATGACGTTGTGACCAGGATTAAGAAAGGAATGCTTCGGTGGTTTGGTCATGTAGAAAGAATGAATGAAGAAAGAGCGACAAAGGAAATTTATGCTGCAGAAGTGAACGTCGGTACACAATCGGTAGGAGTACGTGGACATCACGCACCCCTAGCGATTGTGGGCGGCGTCTTAGCACATAGCGTTATGATGCGTCGGTTATCTATAAAAAGATGTAGTTCATAATGAACTTTCTGAATCTCTAATATTAAGCGATAGAGTACCAAAACCTAACCGCATGAGCTGAAAAGGAACAAAAGTAAAAACCAGAAATACGTACAGAAAAGTTGAGGTGAGTTTTGACAAGGGATCTGCACTGAATGTAATGATATTTACATAAACATTAGATATTGAATAAAACTAATTTTATGGATTTTATAGCGTTTAATTTAATTAATTTTAGAGGGGAGCCCTGCCTCCCGTGACCAAGGCTGTTGTAAAGCATCCAAAACGCCGGGAAATAGTAACAAGTAAAATAAATTAAACTAAACGCGATTAAATCCGTAAAATTAATTTTATAAACAAGGGATCTGCATGGTTCACTCGGAGGATTGGCGAAGGTAAATCGGTTTCTTAGATATGAGTATCCTTTATATCTAAGAAAACGATTTTCATTCGGATGGATTGTGTGCAGGATGAAGAGAAGACATAATAATACAGTGTACCTATGAAATTGAATTGAGAGCCACTTGACCTGCTTGCAAAATTGAAATATTACGTCAAATTTCTCGAGCCCATATATAAAAGGGGTAGATTTTTATTTCTTAAAATATGAGCCCACATTAGGATTTTATTCTGTATGTTGGAGGCAGTTGACATACATAAATTGTTGCCCATCTCCTGATTTGTTTCTCTTTGTCACCTCCTACGACACCCACGGGATGATATGGGCTAGTGGGTATTCTTACACCGCCATGTAGTGGCTCCATACCATACCATATAATTATAATTAACTCACTATAAAAGTTCGGGGTCGCAGTGATCTGTAATTTCAGATAACCTATAGTTATACATATAAACATTCACACCTGTCACCCAGAAGGGTAGACAGAGACTACGTATTTCCATATGGCACGATCTTGACCCACCTCTCTCGCCTCCTCCACATCCATATACCTACGCATACACGCTCGTCGGTTAAGGGTACTCTTAATTTGGCCCATTTTCAATATATCGCCAACTAGCTGTTCACCGCGACTTCGCCCACGTGTAATTTATTACGATTGGATTTCATGGGTTTTATTTTTTTTACGCGGAACCCTAATTCTTTTTCTGAAATAAAAATATCCTAAGTTACTCCTTATAACATTAGCTATCTGCCAGTGAAAGTCACGTCAGAATCGGTCCAGCCATTCCGGAGATTAGCTGGAACAAACAGATAGATAGACAGATAGACAAAAATTTTAAAAATTGTGTTTTTGTTATGAGTACCGTATATACATTTGTATGCATTTAGTAAAAATCTGTTATGTTGACATTACAAACAGACACTTCAATTTTATTTATTTGTATAGATTTGGTCGATAAACCTTCGTCTAGGGCGTCCCTTTCCGAATCTGCCGTTCACATCTGCAATAAAGATTTGCTTTGTTACTTTTACTCGTTCATTCTTTTTACACGACCAAACAACCAAAGCATTCCTTTCTTAATCCTGGTCACAACATCATCTTGCAAACCAATCTTTTCTCTTATCACACAATTTCTCACCCTGTCATTCAGATTTAGCCCTAACATACTCCTTCATGACCGCATTTCTACAACATTTATTCTACTCTCGTTGTTCTTCTGTTACACCCAACTTTCACTACCATACATTAAAGTAGGGACTAATACAGCATTAACACATGAATTGCCAAACGTGCCCTTTTTGACACATTCTGACTGTTCATAATAGCGTGTAGCCATTCACTCTATTTCCTTCGTTCACTGGTCGTTCTATATCCTTATATTATCTACCATCCCTGCTAAATAAACATCCCAAATATACAAACTCATCCACTTGCTCAATCAACTCCCCTTCTATTCTTATTTCACATAACGTTTTACTTTCTTCTCTTTCAAAAACCATCACTTTCGTCTTACTTGTGTTCACTTTCATACCCCTTTCTTTTAATGACCAGTTCATTAAAGTAACCATCATTTGAAACTCGGCCGCCGACGATACAAATATGACTTGATCATCGGCGTACAAAAGGCATTTGACGGTTAACTCACCCATTCTCAACCCACATTCTTCAACTTTCAAAGTTTGCAAACAACTGTCCATAAATAGGTTAAACGGCCACGGGGAAGTTACACAGCCCTGTCTGACACCTTTTTGGATGCCAAACCAGTCCGAGTAGACCCCCTTGATCCAGACACAAGCACTAGAGTCCCTATAAAGAGACCTCAATGCCTGTATCAAACTAGCGCTCAACCCAAATGAGTTTCATGTTTGCCATAACACATTCCTTTCCACTCTGTCATACGCCCTTTCGATGTCCATGAACGCACAAAAAACTTTCTGGTTTTTGGCTAAAAACTTCTCCGCGACCATGCGCATTTAAAAGAATTGATCCGTACACCCCATTCCGTTTCTAAATTCCGTAGTAAAACACCTTAGCATAGAGTTTACCCACAATGCTAAGCAGGCTGATAACACGGTAGTTTTCACAATCCTGCTGTGACCCTTTTCCCTTATATATTAGGACTATAACGGTTTTGCACCAGTCTTCCGGTACCCGCTTCAGTTCCCAAAATAAATTAAACAAGGTGTGCAGCAGGCCTGCCACCACTCCCTAAAAAATAATTTATTGAGTTTTCCGTTAAGAAATTCTCAGTAGCTGCCCGGAGTCAGAAGGTGGCGTTGTCTCACCCACGTGCCTCGGAAAGCACGTAAAGCCGTTGGTCCTGCACCTGATCTCTCTCCGGTCGTGTCGGTTTATCGTCCCATCGGACTATGAGAGTGAGGGAATAGAGAGTGCATCTGTTCTTGCGCATAAACTCGGGCACTTTATGTGTAACACGGGATGGTTAGTCCCCGTTAAGTTTGTCCATCGTGACCGAAATTCGGTCTGGAGGACATTATTATACATATAAATTAAATTGAAGTGTCTGTCTGTAATATCGAAGTAACTGCCATTTATTGAGCTAAGGGCGTTATTTGCACGCCATTAAGATATGAATAACCATTTACAAAAATAATATTAATTTTGACTATCTGTCTGTCTGTCAGTCCGGGCTAATCTTCAAAATGGCTGAACCGATTGTAATGAAACTTGACGAACAGATAGAGACTAATGCCAGGAGTGATCTAGGCTATAATTTATTCCGAAACATCTAAGACCATATAAAATATATATAGATGTTTATTTT
Source organism: Parnassius orleans (assembly GCA_029286625.1). Classification (NCBI taxonomy): domain Eukaryota; kingdom Metazoa; phylum Arthropoda; class Insecta; order Lepidoptera; family Papilionidae; genus Parnassius; species Parnassius orleans. Next base: position 3,347,175 of record JAGSMP010000056.1, read on the forward strand.
AAATCTAAATAACATTGCATTGATAAATCCTACCCAAGCGAAGCTGTGTTAAGTAATTCCTTAGGTGGTAATAGGCATTTCATAATATAAACTATATAAATAACGATCGTTGGGATAGAATTTGAAGATTCACAGCTAGTAGAAGTCCCGGGTTGACTGGGAAAGAATGCAAGTCAACCCGGGACACTTACCATGCAGTGTAAGCATTGCCAACTGGCTTATCAAGCGTGGCAACTATGGCAAATATCCCCCCTATGAGGCAATCTGTTGGGAAGGCCTATGTTAAGCAGTGGACTATAATAGACTGTAAAGGTAACGGTAAGCGTGTAGACGGACTTTTCATTTTTGATCGAGTTATGACTGGACTTATCGAATATAACAATGCGTTTGAATGCGAAATGCTGATGGATACTGGTGATTTAAAACTATGCTATGTGACAATCTTTAAGGAAGTCTATGTTACGAAATAGAGTAATGAACATAAGTAAAAGGAGTCTATCGTAAAAAGCTACCCTTTTTTTAAAGAAAAAAAAGTGTGTGTGTGTGTATACTTATGTACGCACGTAGGAAGTTATACTTATTAAGCGTAACAAAACAAAAAAATTTGAGAGACAATTACCCACTGAAGTTGTCGCTTTTATGTGTCAGTGTGCGCGCAGCGTAACAACTTCATGGTGTCGTTTTAGCTGTCGGTGTGCGCGCGCATCGTAAAAAATTCACTCTCATCATTTTTCCCAAACGTCCCAAAAGAAGTATAACTTCAATAAGGGTGATAAACGAACACGCAATCCACCTTATTGTAAGTGAATCTACATCTATCCTTGCTAGGAATCGAAATCTAGATGCGTTGTCACACCTGAGGACAAAGATGGAATGCCTCATTTCTAATAAAAAGGACATAAAGCTGCTATTTCACCCTGGTATTCAGTGCGAGTGTAAGGGTTGAGCCAACCCATTCGTGCTACAACGATAATATAGCTGCAGCGTGGCTCTACCACGTAGAAAACGGTCTAGAAACTGCTCGCTTTAAATCAGAATATTTTAAGGCCCTCTTGTAGTAAGGTGTGTAAGTAATGTTTGTCTCAGGATTGAAAAATCGGCCCTAAAATAAATATTTCCATTGTTTCATTTTTTATTCAGTCAGGTTATAATTTATTTAATGGATAACTTTGGTCTGACGATTGCAAAGTCAGCCATTAGTCAAATTTTACCACACCCTCATTTTCCTTATCGTTTTCTTCAAGTTAATATATATACACCCTTTTCCAATTTTTTCATCAAGCAATGTGCACCTAATATGTGTTGCGACTGCCTCGTTAGTCTAGTGTTTCGGGTTCAAATCCCCGGTCAGCCCAAAATCTGTTATTGGGTTTTTCTGTCAAAAAGTAGCAGCCCGGAGTCAGGAAGTCGGCGATGTTTAAGCCCCGTACCTCGGAAAGCAAGTAAAGCTGTTGGTACCTGCGATTAATCTCTCTCCGGTCGTGTCGAATTACCGTCCCATCGGACTATGAGACTGAGGGAATAGAGAGTGAACCTGTGCTTGCGCATACACTTGGCCACTATAATCCTGTCCTGCGCAGATGGCTAGTCTCCGTAGAGAATGGCGGCCGTGACTGAAATTCGGTCTGGAGGACATCTGGAAACATAAACACTGACGCCTGTCACCCAGAGGGGTAGGCAGAGACTACGGACTTCCATTTGGCACGATCCTGGCACACCTCTCTCGGCTCCTTTACATCCATATATCTACGCATACACGCTCGTCGGTTAAGGGTACCCCTAATCTGGACTTTTTTCAATATAACGCCAATTTGGTCGATAAACCTTCGTCTAGGGCGTCCCTTCCCGACTCTGCCGTTCACTTCTGCAACATAAATTTGCTTTGTCACTCTTTCCTCGTTCATTATTTCTACATGACCAAACCACTGAAGCATTCCTTTCTTAATCCTGGTCACAACGTCATCTTGCAAACCACACTTTTCTCTTATCACACTATTTCTCACCCTGTCATTCAGATTCAGCCCTAGCATACTCCTTAATGACCGCATTTCTACAGCGTTAATTCTATTCTCATGCTTCTTCTGCCAGACCCAACTTTCACTAACATACATTAAATAAGGGACTAACACAGCATTATGAATTGCCAAACGTGCCTTTTTTGACACATTATGACTCTTCATTACAGCGTGTAGAGCCCCATTCACTCTATTTCCTGCGTTCACTCGTCGTTCTCTATCCTTATCATATCTACCACCCCTGCTAAATAAACATCCCAAATATACAAACTCATCCACTTGCTCAATCAACTCCCCTCCTATTCTTATTTCACATTACGTTTTACTTTCTTCTCTTTCAAAACCCATCACTTTCGTCTTACTTGCGTTCATTTTCATACCTCTTTCTTTTAATGACCAGTTCATTAAAGTAACCATCATTTGCAACTCGGCCACCGACGATGCAAATATGACTTGATCATCAGCGTACAAAAGGCATTTGACGGTTAACTCACCCATTCTCAACCCACATTCTTCAACTTTCAAAGTTTGCAAATAATTGTCCATAAATAGGTTAAACAGCCACGGGGAAGCTACACAGCCCTGTCTGACACCTTTTTGGATGCCAAACAAGTTCGAGTAGACCCCGTTGATCCTGACACAAGCACTAGAGTCCCTATAAAGAGACCTTAATGCTTGGATCAAACCAGCGCTCAACCCAAATGATTTCAGTGTTTGCGATAACACATTCCTGTCCACTCTGTCATAAGCCTTTTCCAAGTCCATGAACGCACAAAAACTTTCTGGTTTTTGGCCAAAAACTTCTCCGCAAGCATGCGCATGGAAAATACTTGATCCGTACACACCATCCCCTTTATAAATCCAGCTTGCACATCCCAAATTTTTCCATCATCATCCATCATTCTTCCATAACTCTTTCAATTAACACCTTAGCATACAGTTTACCCACTACACTAAGCAAGCTGATACTACGGTAGTTTTTACAGTCCTGCTGTGACCCTCTTCCCTTATATATTGGGACTATAACGGCTTTGCACCAGTCTTCCGGTACCCGCTTCAGTTCCTAAAATAAATTAAACAAGGTGTACAGCAGGCCTGCCACCACTCCCTCTCCAGCCCTTAGCATTTCGAGTGATATTCTATCATATCCGGCTGCCTTACCTGTTTTCATGCTTTTCATTGCTTTCATTATTTAATCTACACTTATCTCCCTACCTCTCTTCACTTCTTTCGGAGTTTCTATTTCACTTAATTCAGACGACTCTTCACTCATAAACACGCTTTCAAAGTATTCCTTCAATCTCTTTAAATTCGAAACTTCATCATTCAGCATACAGCCATTCTCGTCTCGTATAGCATTCATTCTAGGCTGTTTTGAATTTCCCCTAGCAGTTCTTACGAGTTTCCAGAACATTTTAATATTTGCCTGGAAGTTATCAGATATCCTTCTATCATTTTTATCCTTTCTTTCTTGCTTTTTCCTTTCAACAACTTCTTTTACTCTCTTATTTATACGTATAAAGTCTACCTTTTTTCTTTCAATCTCATCATTCATACCGCCAGAATTACCAGCTTTGGTTGCTAGTAAATCTAGCCATGCTCTCTTCTTTGCTTCAACTTCCATCCGTTCCTCATCATCCCACCACAACGTATTATTTTTCCTTTCATTCGTTCTTTTACTTACACCACATACTTCGGTGGCTGCATCCACCAAAACTTTCTTAACATTATTCCATACAGTCTTCAAGTCTAAATCACTCGTACATAATTCATTCAAACCACTTATATTTTCCCTCAGTCTACATTTATACTTCTCTTTCACACCTTCATCTTGTAACCTCTCTATTCTTATACGCTGTAACGCAGTGGTAGACACAGATGTACGATGCCGCCAACGCTTGAATAGACCATTGATTCGGCATAAGACCAAGTAATGATCCGTTCCTACTTTGGAACCCCGGTAAACCCTTGTATCTACCACTGAGCTCCTCATTCTTTCGTCCACTATTATGAAATCTATCATGCTTCTATCATCACCTCTTTTCCATGTATACATGTGAATCCTCTTATGGCGAAAGAAAGTGTTCGTTACAAAAAGATTATTTTCCACACATACGGTGAGGAGGTCTTCATCATTCTCATTTATACGTGGTAGAGCCATGCCGCAGCTATATTAGTAGTATAGTTGTAGCACGAATGGGTCGGCTCGACCGGGGAAGGACCACGCTCTCACAGAATACCAGCGTAAAATAGCAGCTTAATGCTGCTGTGTTTCGTATGGTGAGTGTAGAGAACCGGAGACCCTTTTTACTGGAAAAGAGGCATTCTATCTTAGTCCTCACGGGTGACAACGCATCTGCATTTTGATTCTTTATTGAGGATAGATGTAGATGTCTATGGGTCACAGCAACCACTTACCATCACGTAGACTGTGTGCTCGTTTGTCACCCTATCCTATAAAAAAAAAATACTTTCATCGCCAAACATTCCTAATATCCTTTCATAACCACACCTCTTCACCCCAACTCTTACATTAAAATCTCCTAACATAATAATATTCTCATTTCCATTACATTTCATCAACACCATCCTTACCATGTCCCAAAATTGCTCTCGGCTATAAGTGGGCTTAGACATGTCTGGGGCGTACACCCTAACACAAACAACTTCTTTAAGCCCACTTTCATTCGTATACATAGCAGCCTTGGGCTTACACATTCATATTCTTTCACACATTGGGTCATTCTTTCTGAAAGGATGACACCGACTCCCTGGCATGCCCGCTCGTTCTCGTCTATACTAGACCAGTAAGCGGTATACATGCCATGTGCAGTGGCATCCTTTCCCTTTCGTTTCGTCTCATTTACACATAACACATCAATTCCTCTATCATTCATAATTTCGCATACTTCATCCATCTTATTATTCATTGCTCCACTGCTTAATGCTGCTGTGTTTCGTATGGTGAGTGTAGAGAACCGGAGACCCTTTTTACTGGAAAAGAGGCATTCTATCTTAGTCCTCACGGCTGACAACGCATCTGCATTTAAATTTGCAAACGAAGATAGATGTAGATGTCTATGGGCCACAGCATCCACTTACCATCAGGTGGCCTGTATGCTCGTTTGTCACCCTTATTCTATAAAAAAAAACAAAAAAAAACATACATTCAGCGTAGCCAGACGGGTCTCCGCAATCTACTTTTCGCCCCTCCGGGAGACAGAACGTGACGGGTGGCAAACCTCGTCGCCGGTTTTTCTCCCGGAGATTCTTCGCACCCCTGACCCATTAAAGGGGCGCCGAGAACTCGGGGCCATTTCTTTTGTTTGGTGGCTCATGGTGCGAACTAAGGGGTGGTAGATTTTACGTCACTACCATACGGCGAGGAGCCGAGTCTATCCTTTCGGCTTTGTCGCTCGTTTAGCACCACCCGGGGGACACGTGTAGGGTGGGCCTAGGGTTAGGTGGTCGAAGCCTACGGACGCGAGCGACTCATCATAATTATTAATATTACGTGTTGCCAAACCGCCTAAACCGCCTGCCAAGCATAGCAACTATGACAAATAATATGTCGTTTATGAGGCAATATATGTATGTCGATAGGTTAAAACGGTAAAGGTAACGGTATAATATATACAGAACGAGCTAATAAAATCATGTTAAAAACCTTCCAAATGACGTGACCTTGATATTGCCGGATTATCTACGCTAGTACATGAAATCGAGCGCTATTTGATCAATAAAATACGTATACTGATAAATTGTAAGGGTAAATAAGATTTTTTTATAGAATAATGGTAACAAACGAGCACACGGTCCACCTGATGGTAAGTGGATGCTGTGGCAAATAGACATTTACATTTATCTTCGATTAAGAACCAAAATGCAGATGCGTTCTCCCGCCGAGCACTAAGATGAAATGCCTCGTTTCCAGTAAAAAGGGTCTCCGGTTCTCTATACCCACCACCATACGAAACACAGCAGCATTAAAATGCTATTTTACGCTGGTATACTGTGAGAGACCTGACCTATTCGTGCTACAACTATAATATAGCTGTAACGTGGCTCTACCGCGTATAAAATTTAGTGTTAAAATTCTATATAAAATTAAAAAGTAAAGTTACAGCCCTTATACATCCCACTCTCTTATTTTAGAGAGGGTTAAATAAAGTATAACGGCCAAAAGGATGAATAAAGTTCAAGCACTGCTGCCTATACTAACATTCAAATATATGCAAACGAGGCTGACGTGCGGGTATATAAATGTGCAGAATTCGTATTCCAATCACAGTCTCTGGCAAATCATCCTCTCGTAATACAAATCCAATAATCATCTCAAAAATGAAATCCGTAAGTGTATTTTATTGATATACGAGTTTGTAACTAATCGAGTTGTTAATTATTTTAAATAAAAGGGAAATTTGTACAAAATTTTAGAAAAAGTCGAGGAACAGAAACAATTTGTTGCAGAAGTTGTATTATATAATTAATTCAATAAATTGATACTTTTTTATACTTGCGTTATTGCAAGTATATAAAACGTTTCAATTATATTAATTAATTATAGTATACAATTGTACTTATGTAAAATTTTTTTTAAGTGTAATATATATAGATTGTTACTAACATAAGCTGTTATTAATTATTAATTTTGGTTTTGTTGTTAATTTTTAAACAAGTGCCCTAGTAGGCTAGTACACAATTTTAATTCTTCCTTTTTCTTAAATATTACTGCAGCTTAATAAGTTTTTTTTTATTTAAATAAAGCATGTAATAAATTTAGCTTAAATAATAATTCAAGATTTGTTTAGCTTTTTTAATAAGCATTTCATAAAATAGTTGTACTAGATAGTTTTAAAATGTCTTATAAGTGAAATTTTGTAATTACTTTAAACAATAAATTTCTTTAAACCTAATATTGTTAAGCCCTAATTTAATATTGTACTTCTTCAGTCATTACGTATAATTTGTACAATATACAATCATACAAACAAGTAAATATAAGTAAGCGTGCTACAACTTCAAATGTGAACAGTGCAGAACGTTAAAATTAAATGATTTTTTTATTGCAACAGGTCATTGTTTTTGCCTTGTTCGTTGCCGTGGCTGCCGCCGTCCCCATTGACTCTAGGCAGGCCACCGTTGTCTCTAATGAACTCAACAACATCGGTGTTGGAGACTACTCCTACAGGTAAATATTTAACCATATCTTTTAATCAGCAAGCCTGACTAATTGTTCTGATAGCATCTGTCACAGGCGTGTCAATATTTTATAATAAAGTACAAAATCAAGGATATGCAAGAAGACCAGGCAAAAAATAAATTTAAGTAAAAATAAATTGTAAAAATAATCTTACTTTAGGAACTAAAGCTCATACAGCGTGAGTGAAAAGGCGCAATTTATAACGTTCATAGCGACGGTGTCATCAAATTTACTGAACTTTGTCGTATATATAATGATTCGCCGCGATAACGATGCGTACGTCTGACCGTTACCGTTACCATTACAGCCCATTAAAAGTCCATTACTGAACATACATTGCTTCATAGGAGGGATATTTGCCATAGTAGTCACGCCCGCCAAGCGTGGCGGGTTGGCAAAAAGAAATTTTTGATATTGTTTTCTTATTAGGAAGACACTACTGATCATCGCCTGGTTTGTTTCCCTCTGTCACCTCTTACGACACTCACGGGACGATATGGGTTAGTAGATATTCTTTTACACGGTAGGTATGTTTGACACAACTGATCTAATTACTACAATTAGTAAGTTCGTCTGAATACTAATGAGAACAATGTGACTGACATCTTAAAATGATCTCACCCACCTGTTTTCAATAAATAGTAGAGCTCCTGTTGGATTTGGATTTCTTATATATTGGTAATATTTCCTCAATTTCTACCACCAAGCACTAGGCTTTGCTGATCTTTTATGCTTAATTTTTTGATACAGTAATACTTAGAAAATCAATTATCGTAATGTAAGTGGATAAACGGTGAGGTCAATATAGAAAAGCAGAAGCAAATTGGTTTTATTAAAGTCAAGAAATAAGGTTTTCCTAACCAATTTAACTCTTAGAACTATAGTTTAGCAATTTCTTGCTAAGTACTAACTATGTTAATACTATGACTACTAACGTACATATAATCAAAATTTCTTTTATAGATACGAAACCAGCGATGGTAAGGTAGCTGCAGCAGAAGGCCGCTTAAGGGGCAATGGCCCTGAAGATCAGGTTCTTGAAGTCCGTGGCTCTTTCTCTTACCCAGGACCTGACGGAGTCGTGTACACCGTCAACTACGTAGCCGATGAGAATGGATACCGCCCCGACGGTGCCCACATCCCCAGAACTTAAGAATAGAATAATTATCTAGTCTGATTTAACAATAAAATGATAGCTGTATATACTGTTGTTATTGGTTGTATAATTTTCTTTTACTTTTATTGACTTACGATACAATGGGAATATTGGTAATATAAAGCAAATAATCTATACGAACATTGCTGGGCTGAACTGGGTTGGATAAAAAGGTACCCACTTTGACAAGCGAATCAGCTATCGCGGTACCAGTCGCATTTTATTTGTGGTGGAGTTGTTGATGCACCACAATGGTGCATAGGTGTCATACAACAACCTAATCGTAAATCACGCTATGAAGTTTCCGGACAATTTTGAAATATAAACACAAGTTCTGCACTTCTACATGGAGTGTTGACATATCCGGACATAATATCTTGATCAGTGAATGGTGTAACCTTTCCATCAGCGATCAAACTGACATAAATGCATTCAACAATGATCCAAATCAGATTTGGCTAATTTTGAGATGGATATTGTGCCATTTTTAGAACCAATCAGATTACATTTTAATCACGTAGTTGACTATTATCTATCATCCTATACTTTAAGTGAGCAATTCTTGTATATGTATGTAATTGCTGTCTTGAAATGGCTCTAACGATTTCGATGTAATTTTGTCCCTGATAACATTTTTTTTTCCAACATCAAGAAAAGCTAGGGCACCCAGGTACTGGTATTAATAGGTGGAAGTTGGACGAGATTTCATTAATTCAGGGAAAGTTATTTTTTAAATTCATTCCTACAGTTTGTTGTCAAACTTAACATTTTATACAGCGTAATAGGAGATTTAAGGTTAAAGAGAACTAAAAGTTACATTACAACACAAAGACTCTGCTGTCGAAAATAAGACAAAGCCATTCAGGTGACTTTCTCTGCAAAATCTTATCCCTTAACAATCCATTAGTTTTGCACAATTCCATTATTTCCTAAGAAGCTCTAAATCTTAAACGTCGCAAAGCAAAACCGAATGTGTCAAATTTATTTATTAATTTTGCAATATGATCTTTCCAATTTAAATTTTTGTCTAGAATTATGCCAAAAAAATTGGTTAAATTTACTGGTTGAATTTCAAATCATGATTTGATTTGGTTGAATTTCGTTTATTATATTATTTTTATTAATATTGCTATAGGTATAATTACATGGTTCAAATTTAACTATTTTAGTTTTATGAAAATTTATTTTTAAATGTTTACTTTCCATCAAATTTAATGCATTTTTAAACTGTTCTGTGGCTAATGATTGCATTTCATTTTTATTTTTACATTTTATAATTAGCGATGTATCATCAGCGAATAATTTGCACTCCTGATCAATTACCTTTGGTAGGTCGTTTATGTAAAGCAATAAGAGTAATATAGCAAGAACCGACGGTTGTGGTGTACCGCAATTATTATTTATTAGCGCAGATTTAAAAGTAATGTGGCGGCGTTGTCTTCACGCCACAAGCGATAATACATCGAAGCCTAAATCGCGCTATCAAAGTTCCGAAGCAAAAGAGTATATAGAATAGCTCCGAACTACCACTCGGAGCGTTGGCTGCTCCCCGGGCAGAACACCTTGCCCAGCGGGAGCAGAACTTCAAGCCTTCGTCATTATCCTCAAGAAACCCTACCATTTACTCCCAAGAATCGTCTTCTGCAGTCTTCAGCTCCTGCAAGCCAGTCCAACTTGTCTTCATCTCGACTCACCGCAGATTTATAAGGCAGACTTTTGGCACTTGCTCCGGCACATCGTTCTCACCGGCATCACTTACCAGTGCGTAGTATGGCATGCATTACACACCGGCATATCGTTCGCACCGGCGTCACTTGCCCTTACGCACACAGCATGCATTCCCCACCGGTATTAAGGACGCACCGGCAATCGGACTGCACCATCGACCTCCGGTCTGAGCAGGGGGAGATGTGGCGGCGCTGTCGTCGCGCCACAAGCGAAAATACATCGAAGCCTAAATCGCGCTATCAAAGTTCCGAAGCAAAAACAGTATATATAGAATAGCTCCAAACTACCACTCGCAGCGGCCAACGCTACGATTGGTATTTTATCGATTTTCGTACGTTGTTTGCGATTTGATAAATAGCTCTTTATCCAGTCCGATGCTTTCTATTTTTCGAGCTTTTTGAGTAAAAGTTTGTGGCATACATGGTCAAATGCTTTGCTCATGTCTAAAATATAGATGCTGGACTAACTAAGTTCCTTATCGGACGGAACAATATGGCGGATGGGGGCTAGGTGAGAAAAAGTGTAAGATTTTTACGTCACAACCCCTTCAGACGTAGTGTAGATGACCTTGGCGGCTATAAGATTGCGAGATGGAATAATATCCATCTCCCTCGCACTTTTTCTTATCTTGCCATGAAAGAAATATTATTTTATTTTAAATGACGCTTCATTTTAATAGACGCTAGTAATTCATTTATTTGTATTTGTTAATAAATAATATAATACGATTATCAATATTAATATACTTCGAAAGGAACTTCATTCAAACCGAGTGTTCCACGACACTCACGCATGTTTTTTTTTAGCAAAGTAAATGCGCTAATGTCGTTGAGCTGTTCTTCCGAAAGCCAAATTGTAAGGTGGTAAGATATTATTATTTTCTAAAAAGTTTGTTATTTTTTATTATCTAGCCTTCTCAAAAACTTTTGAAAATATTGGAACAAGCCTTGTTGGTCTGTAGTTACCCATTTAAGTACGATTACCTTTTTATATAACGGTTTTACAATAGATGATTTTCAGCGTTCCGGGAAAACACCTTGCTCAAATGATATATTAACAAGTGTAGGAAGGGGTGCTGCTATGTAGGAGCATTTTTTTTATAGGATAGGGTGACAAACGAGCACACAGTCCACCTGATGGTAAGTGGTTGCTGTGACCCATAGACATCTACAATCTTCAATAAAGAATCGAAATGCAGATGCGTTGTCACCCGTGAGGACTAAGATGGAATGCCTCTTTTCCAGTAAAAAGGGTCTCCGGTTCTCTACACTCACCATACGAAACACAGCAGTGTTATGCTGCTATTTTACGCTGGTATTCTGTGAGAGCGTGGTCCTTCCCCGGTTGTATTCGTACTACAACTATACTACTAATATAGCTGCAGCATGGCTCTACCACGTTTAAATTATTTTTATTGTTTTTGTATTCAACTTGTCATATACAGTAGAGTTTGTATTTTTCAAGGATTTAATCTTGGTCATAATATCACTTTCATTAACCGACGCGCCGTAAGAAATATACTCTTTGCTTCATTCTTAATGTATTTTAAGTAAGTCATGTATCCAAAGTCATTGTCTTTTTTTTTGGTATTGTCAAATTCGTAAAATATTTAAAGATGTGAGTGGATGAGATATCACCTGATAAGTCACATAATTCCAATTTTGGGTAAATCGAGGTTAAAGTTTTACTTTTATTTTTTGAGGTAAGTCGCTTCGAAACTAATTTTTGTACTAAACTATGATGCAAAGTTGTGTAAATAACCTAAAATATTAATGGCATTATAGCAATTAAACACAAGTTAGATTTTATATTATATAATTTTAAAAAAATATACTCAACATAACTCCTTCTTTCATGGACAAAATAAAGTTTTTTGCACATTAAGCTTTTTGAAATTAGGTGTTAAATAGCAGTTTAGGTAAACATTGCCTCATTTTCTCTTATAACTATACGATATCAATAAAAACGTAGAGTAGTAGCAGAGATCACTTGTGTGAAATGTCTTAACTATTATAAAAATATTACTCGTGGCTTAAAATTCACATACTTTAGTTGATTTCGGAGCTTCTCTTTTTTTTCTACTGATACAGTACCGTTATATTTTCCGTTCATTCGTGGAATTTCGACATAAGTGGGCATCTGAGCACCTAATTTTGTTTTTAATGCTCACCTTTTTGAAGGGTGTCATTTCATTGTATGTTTCTTTGTATAAACAGGAACCGCGTTTTTCCACGCGTATCCATTTAATTCCATGTCTAAACCTTACTTTTTCATTGTTGACATCTTTTTTCCTGTTAATCAAATTAAGTTTCGCCTGTAGCTCACCAATTTTTCTGAAATGTTTGGTCATATTCATCACAGTATAATTACAAAAAGCTTTGCATATAATGTTCCGGTATTGGTCAGGAACATAAACTGTATCATGTTTCCTGAGGACTTTTTCTATCCTACCAAAATCACGATCCGAATCTAAATAAAAATGGCCAACTTCAGGAAAATTCTGGCCCTTCACAAGTCCACTGCTGAACATAGGCCTCCCCCAAGGAATGCTACAAAGCACGGTCCTCAGCCACCTGCATCCATCAACTTCCGGCATTTCTTACCAAGTCATCACTCCATCTAGTGGGGAGACGCCTACACTTTGCCTGCCGGTCCGGGGCTGCCACTCGAGAACCATTTTTCCCATCGGTTGTCGGTTCTTCGAGCTAATTGTCACTTCAACCTACTAATCCGTTGGGCTATGTCGGTTACTCTGTGAAGTGAGTTAAACGTTAATTTATATTTTTCTACTTTCTTGTTAGTTCGATAGATGTCGCTAATAGGAAAAATGCTTGCTATGGTTTGACTGTTCGTAACAGCCTAAGTAAATTCAATATATTTTTTTTAATTTAAGCCTCTTTAAATTAAAATTTGTTCGTTATAAAAGAATAATAATTTTTTTTTATACTTTCCATTCGATCTCGTCGTTTTATTTTTGGGAGAAACTCACAATAGGCGGGTCATGGTCCATCGGCCGGGTTCGCGAAAAGTTAGGTAGGTTCGCTTAAACAGTAATAGGTACAAAAGTGTAATGGTAAAAGTGTGTGCAGTAAAAGCGGTAACAAAGTATCTACTAAAGTGTAAAACAGTGAACAGTGACCAATAGTGAATTATGTTATAAGGCTAACTATAATTTAAAAAAACTAGTTAAAAAAATAAGTAAAAAAAATAAAAATCGTCAAAAGGTGATTTGAACTTAGGTTTGAAGATCTCGTGTGTCCGTACAACGTAGTAAAATTAAAAATTGAATGGGTAGACTGAAATAACGCTTGAGAAAAGACAAAACTGTTTAAAAGTGGTAGATTTTGAAAGTTGAATGGGCATATTAGTGTTATAAAACTTTCAAACTTACTTTATTTAAAAGTTGTCTTAAAAAGTTAACGACGTTATCACAAAAGTGAAAATAGATGCATATATTAGTGCACAATATGAACTATTAGAGCAAATAAAACTTACTCATAGTAATTTCAAAAAATTACCGAAAGACAGATTAAATACAAGTTATATTAATACGAAATTGCAATTTTTTGATCAAACATGGTCGAATATACAAGAAAATCACATGAAGTTATTGCGTTCTTACGATAAAAAAGTACTTGCAACTACAAATTACGTGGCTGACGATATTTACTTTACTGCGGAGGAAGAATACACTATAACTAAAGTTACTATGTTGGACAAATTACAAAAAATTACACCGCAAATCCAAAATCAAACTACGGATAAGACATTAAACTCATCTACTGCCACACTCGTGGATATTAAGATACCTATGATAAAAAAAAAAATTGGTTGCCTGTAAAGTCGGTATACGGGCGAAAGTTTTACGTGACAACGACTTTGAGTGGTAAAATAATTTTATTATGTCTGTCTCTCTCGCTCTTAGGCGGGCTAACCATGCCCGAGTGGAAGGGACGCGTGCCTCTCACTCGCTCTCATTGTGAGTGCATAACGTGAGCGGAGCGTAACGCAGTTTCTTGAAGTGTCACCCGGCAAACCAATTTATAAGACGTTGTCACGTCAAAATCCCAACATTTAATGGAAACTATACAGAGTGGCACTCGTTCCATGATCAATTTGTGTCATTAATACACGATGATGAAAGTTTAAAGTTGTGTTCAATGTTCAAAAATGTTCAAAAACTACATTACTTAAAGGCGCATGTGGTAGGTGAAGCAGCAAACTTAATATTGCTTTAATAGATAAAAATGATGAGTATGCATGGGAAAACTTAAGAGAAGATTTAGCAACAAAAGAGTAATAGTTAACGCATACCTACACAAGTTAATGTCAAATCGAAACACATACCGAATCGGCTAACGCAATAAAATATTTGTTAGATACGACAACGGAATGTCTAAGTGGACTTAACAGCGTAGACGTAAACACAGACAGTTGGGATGCAATTGTGATATTTTTAATAGTCAACAAATTAGACACAGAATCATTAAAACAATGGGAAGAAAAAATAAACAGAGAAAACGATGATAAACTTCCTACCTTCCATATGTTAACAGAATTTTTAGAAGCACGATTCAGATCTTTAGAAGGTATTCAATCAAATCGAGTGAACACTGGACGCCCCAGACAAAATACACAACAGATAGAGAAAAAGGTGTACTATGCGAGTAAAACTGAAAGTAGAAAATATATATGTACATACTGTAACGGCGACCACTTCATACATAAATGCAAACAGTTTATAGCTTTGAGCTACGAAGATAAAAAGAAAGTTATAGAGGAAAAATAACTCTGCTTCAATTGTATTGTTCCTTATCATGGAGTCAAGATCTGTAAGCATGACGCTCGTTGTCATATATGTGGCAAGAAACATCATTCGTTAATACATCCACCTCCTAAAAGTATCGATGAGATAAACACAGCATGTGTCAGAAATAGTGAAAAGACTTCAGTAGAAGAAATACAAAATATAGAATCTATTTCCAATGAAGGATAAGATATAATTACACACTTAGCCACGGAAAAGAAACCGAATATTTTACTGGCGACTGCATTAGTCAATGTTTGAGCGGAAAACGGAAGAATACAGCAATTAAGAGCACTGATAGACCAAGGGTCTGAAGGGTCTTTCATAACCAAGTCAGTTGTCCAAGTCCTAGGTTTGAAAAGAAAAACAGTCAATGGCTCAATCAGCGGTATAGGAGATTTAAAAACGTTTAAGGTTAAACACAAAGTAACATTTACGTTGCAGTCTTTTACTGTCTTTTACATAATGAAAAAGAAAAATTTCCAATTGCAGCAAAATAGCCATGAAAGATTTTTACATGGATGATCTCCTTACCGGAGCTGATAATTTAGAAGAAGCAAAAGAAATATACACACAAATCACGAAAATGATGAAAACTGGCGGATTCAAAATGCAAAAGTGGGCCTGTAACAACAAAATAATTTCAAAATATATAGAGAAGGCAGAAAATGCGGCTGATGATAACACATATGTTGTGAAAAACGATGATGTAGTGAAGACGCTAGGTATCAGATGGGATAGAAACATCGATAAGTTTCATTACATCCTCCAAACAGAAATAATTACAAAAAGAACAGTTTTGTCAACAATTTCTAGACTGTTTGATCCCATTGGATTGTTAGCTCTCGTTATAGTAACAGCAAAGATTATCATTCAAAAATTGTGGCTAGCTGGCATAGATTGGGACGAAGAGATACCAAAAACACTAAAGGAAGAATGGAATGAATACAGACGAGAACTGAACAATTGTAAAGACATCACAATAAACAGATGGTTACATACAAAAGAAAGATTTATGCCACGAACTGCATGGATATTCTGATGCTTCTACTATGGCCTATGCTGCCGTTGTATACATAAGAGTTGTAAAAAAAGATGGCTCAATACACACACACTTGATTTCAGCAAAAACTAAAGTTGCGCCTATCAAAACTATATCTGTCCCAAGATTAGAATTGTGTGGTGCCGTGCTTCTAGCCCATCTACTTATGGAAGTTGCAGGGCAATTAAATATCAAAAAAGATAATATATTTGCATATTGTGATTCTAAAGTTGTTTTTGCGTGGCTACAGAGCCACCCCAGCCGATGGAAGACATTTGTCGCAAATAGGACTGCGGAAATCATAAACTCATTGTCTTCTCAACATTGGCATCATGTGTATGTAACCCAGCTGATGTTGCGTCACGTGGCATTTTTCCCATCACAACTCTTAAATCATACTTTGTGGTGGGAAGGACCAACAAACTTGAAACAGAAAAATCCGAAGTATGAACTGTTAAAAGACAATATTACAAATTTAGAGGAGAAAACAATTAAAGTTATGACCATAATGACAACCAATGAATTTAACTTATTCGAGAAATATTCAAATTTAACAAAATTATTAAGAGTGACAGCATATTTGTTAAGAGTGTTTGAAAAAAACAAACCAAACCATTTGCATTTATCTGGACAAGAAATTAATAATGCCATGACCAAATGTGTAATAATGTGTCAGAATCAAGCATATTTAAGAGAAAGAGAGGAGTTAGAAATGAATCGACCTATCCACAACAATAGTAAATTGAAATCTCTGAATCCATTTCTTGATCCAAATGGAATTATAAGAGTTGGCGGAAGATTGACACATGCTCATATACCCCATGATTCAAAACATCAGATAATACTTCCAGAGAACCATGCATTCACAAAACTTATATATCAGACTGCCATATTAAAACATTGCATGGTGGACCAATGTTAATGCTGAGTCATCTTCGTACAAAATTTTGGATTACACATGCGAAAAGTTTGTTAAGTAAAGTTCTACATAAATGTGTCACTTGCACCAGATATAGAGCGTCAACAGCAACTCAAAGGATGGGATCGTTAGCTAAACCAAGGGTTACTCCTGCGAGACCTTTTCTGAATAGTGGTGTAGACCTAGCTGGTCCCATTGATTTAAGATTGTCTAAAGGTCGTGGTTGTAAAACTCAAAAAGGATATATTGTGATATTCATTTGCATGGCAACTCGCGCTATCCATATTGAAATTGTCAGAGGCTTAAAAAAAAAGCAGATTGAAATTTGTGCGTGCGTGTGTAAACCTCTCATAACTTTTGAACGGCTTCACCGATTTGAACGAACGAAAAGGGTTTCACCAAACTTAGATTTTCAATACTCTTTTAACCGATTTGGACCGGTATATTTTGAGATTTTTTTTTAATAATAAATTTTATTATTGTTCTTAAAATACCTCGTCGATTGCCACCAATTACATCAAAATCAGTTAATCCGTTCGAAAGTTATCATTGTCAAAAACAAAAAAAGTGTTTCTTTTTTAATAACTTCGAAATTACTGCTCGGATCGTTTTTGATTTAATGAGTTAACTATTAGTTCGTAAAAATATTTGTCGAGTGTTTTGAGATCGAACATAGCAGGAAGTTCCAGGGATGGCCTGCAGGGTCAACAGATTTTTACTTTTATTATAGGAAAGCACAGATTAAAGAATAATATTATAAGATCATGGAATATTTCGAATGATTTATTGAGGTCGACTTACTCATAAACTTCATTGAATAACAAGCTTAATATACACTGTTTCAATTTATCAAGATTTTCTTTGCCATAGTCACGCCCTACTTGAAATAAGTTTCTAATGATTTTCCACTTTTTTCTTTAATGTGAATTATTAATGTTTGTGCCGTGTCGTGATCCGATAGTCCTAAATTATGTGTACTACATCTAACATTTGAAATATTTAAGTTAGATGCTATGTGATAAATACATGATTTATTTCTTGTAGATTTATATACATGAGTAATTAAGCTATAATTAATTAATATAGAATTTAGTTCTCTTGTATTATTATAATTTTTAATATATCGATTTCCAATCTCCACATAAAATTACCATCTTTTTATCTACCGACTTCAAAAATGATGAGGTACTCAATTCGAATATATGTTCTTTTTTTATGTGTGTTATCTCATAACTTTTTTATGGGTGAACTAATTTCAATGATTCTTTTTTTATTTGAAAGCTGGTATTTTTCATGTAGTCCCGTATAAATTTTATCATGGTTTGACCAATACTTTTTGAGTTATTCTTAATAATTTATGTTGAAGTCGGTTGTACAAAATTTTTAATTTATAATTATTATTATATATGTAATACTGTATAACAAAAGTCTAAGTCTGTTGAAAAATATATTCACGTTTGAGTTTGGTATACGATAATTACAGAGAATAATAAGATTGTAGTCCAAAAGATCTATGCCACAACATTCAAAATAGTGAGTGCAAGTTAACTTCTTAGTAATTGATTTTTAGTCTAATTTAGATGGTTTTTAGGAGTATGCACGTACCACCACGTCTTTGATGTTCTCTGGATAGTTGCAAAACTAATTTATATTGCGACAATTTTAGATTACTTTCAGTTCCTCGTTTTATGAACATTTCACTTAAGCAGATCACATCTATTTCACCTATGCGAGTACCTAGTTCAAATATTGTCAATTAGAACATTTATAACTATAATTTATTAATATATACAATATTCAAAAATTATAATAAAAAAAAACTAAAACTAATAACTTAATTATCATAAAGTCTTACTCCGTGTGGTATCGTGCCAAGAACGCTGGCTGCATTTCCTCGCTGAATGGCTATACTTAGCCTTTGAGCGAAAAAAGAACCAGCCTTCTTATCACCAGCAGCGACGACCAGTCGCGGATAGAGTTCCTTTAGGAACATCACCGCACGTGGACCCACGGATCTCTAAAGCAAATGGCACAAATATGTAGTCATCTCTCAGAGACTCATATTTGCTCCACTTACTCAGTTCAGCTGCCTCTGATGTCGCCCCAGCTCTCAACGAGGAACCACTGAGATGAGAGGCCGCCAAATTAGTTTGTTTCCTTTAAATTTTGGACACCGACCTTTAATATTTCTTAGCGCTGCAGGCTACAAGTACCTTTTATCATAGTATTGCGAATCTATTATTAGATTAACTTCCTTGCAAATATGGTATAAATATTCGTTTTTCTTTTCAAACAATACGATTTTGTATAAATAGTCTTACAGTTCGAAACATTTTTATATATTATATTACAAATAAAATTATTTAATTTATAAACGTTTAAGAAGTTATTATATTTATATCGATTATATGAGTACACTAGTTGGGTTAGAATCGTTTTCACCTGCGCATAATAAAACGTAATTCTGTGAGGAATCTTCTATCTTGTAATCTTGTTACGTTCTTTTAGAATTTGTTCAGAGCTGGCAAAAGGATTAATGAAAGAATTAATTGTGAATTTTTCATATTTCGTATTGACTCTTGAATACAGCAACTTTGACGCTAAACCGAACACATTGCTGTCTACTCAGGATATTATTTTTTTTATTATTTTGATGTTCTTGAGAAATTATTTTCTTTTAGGAGTGTTACTTAGGTTAACGGAGTGTTATTTTAGTTTCTTCTTGTTTGTGTTCCATATTTGGTGTTTTTTAATTAGCTCGGTTTCATAACCATCACAGTTAATGTTATATTGTCACTATTTATTCCATATTCAGGACTACTTAAACGTGCTCTATTTCCTAACACTTTTCAGAGAAATGAGGTGTGTTTTGTTTAATTTCTTTTGATAGATTCTAATTGCGTATGCATTGGCTACAACTCCATTTTTCATTGTTTTCTTTGGACATTAAATTATATTGTTTTGAAATAACATTTAGACAAATTATATCAAATATTTTCTTATAATTGTGACACTTTAATTAAGAATTGTTTTTAATTTGTTTATTGCATTTAGCTCAGCAACTCTCCTCGAGTGTTGAGTTCATTTTTATAGTTAAATTTTCAGTTTCATTATTGAATCTCTGCAAGGTACATGTTTAGGAAATTATTAAGTTTTTTTTTTATTGACCCCATTATATCACAATTTAATTTGAATTTCTGCCTTCACACAACACATGCACTTATGTTCAATTTGTATAAATTTATTTGTTTTTGGCCAATAATTACATTTATGTAGGTTTACAGAGGTTCTACCAAGTTGAAAATTATTCTAGCGTTGCCAAAAACATCCCGTATGGAATTATTATTCCAAAGTCAGTTGGAAGCCGTGTAGTGACGGTGTAGAAATAGCCACTACCCCATATCATACCATGGGTTTCGTGTGAGGCGACAGAGGGAAAAAATCAGGATATAGGAAGCAGCGTCTTCCTAATCTATACATACAATTCAACAGAAACAGAAACAGAAACTTTTTTATTCAATATAGATTATAAATAATACTTATTGAAAGTCACTCTTTTGCTTAATTACCACTGGTTCGAAAAAAAAACCTCTGTCCTGGGAAGAATCAGCAAGAACCCAGCGGGACTTTTTTTTTTAAATAATAGCTTACAATCATGTATGTTACACAATTAACCACACAAGTTCTGTTACTTAAATATGAAATAATTAATTTAAGAGCATTACTTCTTACACTGTAGTGTTGTAGTTTCCTGATTAATGTTTCATGGTGAACACAATCGAAGGCTTTGGATAGGTCACAGAATACTCGTATACCCAAAGCATCCTGTGAATTCTCCCATGGATTGAAAATATATTTAATTAGCTCAACACCAGCATCAGTTGTCGAGCGACCCCTTGTGAAACCGAATAGATTTTTATGAAGTAAATTATTAACATTAAAAAAAATTAACATTTGATCAAGGATAATTTTTTCAAAAATTTTACTTAGCGTTGGCAGTACAGAAATGGGTCTAAAATTAGCGGGGTCTAATGAACTGCCAGATTTAAATAAAGGTGTCACTTTACTATGCTTCATCAAATCAGGAAACACACCATATTCGATACTAGTATTAAAAATAATAGCTAGTTCAGGCGCGATTATATCGATTATAGACGTAATAACTTTAACGGAATTCCCCCACAGATCCGTAGTTTTCTTAATATCAATAGTTTTAAAATATTTTACAATATCTTTTGATGATATTTTTGAAATGTAAAACTCTTTGTACACGCATTTACATTTTGTTTAAGTAATGATTCGGCGACGGCAGGAGAAGAATTCAGTGTCTTAGTGGTTAAGATCGGAATATCCGTAAAATATTTCTCAAAAACCATTGCAACATCCTGATCTGATTCCATTAATTTGTTGTTAAAACTTAACCGGTAGTTTGAATTGCGAGAGTTGACCTTATCAGTTTCAATATTAATTATACTCCACGTCATTTTAATTTTATTAGAAGCCATCTTAATTTTGTTGCTCAAATGCAAAGACTTGGCAGTGGAGCACACTCCTTTAATTTTTTTTAAATATTTTTTTACATATTCCCTAAATTCGACGCTAGGGTTATATGACCTTTCATGGTAAAGTTCGTATAACCTTTGTCTGCTCTTATGGACTCCTATTGTCGCCCATTCATTGAATGCCTTCCGACTGTTCAAGGAGAACGTGTTAGAAGTATAAATAAATTGAAGGGTCTGTTTGTTATGTCAAAATAACAACATCTAACTAAATGCGTAATTTTTTTAACTAGTTACGTAAGCATATACGATACTTATAAAAAAAAATTATAACATTTTTGTCTGTCTGTCTGTGTGTCTTTTGTTTCGGCTAATATCTTAAACGGTTGAACCGAATTTGAAGGGTCTTTTAACGACATATATCTACTATAAGGAGTAAGAGAGTTTTATTTTAGAAAAAGAATTAGTGTTCCACGCAAGAAAATTAAAACCCATGAAATTGTCAATAAAATTATTATATAAATATAAAATAAAATCCGATTCAAATAGGAAAATATAATTATGAATTACTAAAAATTATGCTATGCGAACGAAGTCGCGGGAACAGCTAGTAACGAATAAAAAAACTGCGGTTGCCAATCCGCTTGCCAAGCGTGACAGCTATAGCAAATATCCCCCTTATATGCAATCTATGGAGGAAAGCTATGTTCAGCAGTGGACTTTAATAGGCTGTAACGGTGTAACGGTTGGAAGACAGTAGATATTTATAGTTTCTTTTAAAGCCGATTTTTCAATCCCTAGATAAAATTTGTTCTTAGGATAAAATATAACATAAACAATACAAAATACATAAACATACAGCTGTATAACAAAGGCTGATTTTTCAATCGTCAGATAAAAGTTATTTATTGAATAAACCATAACCTGTCTGATTATAAAAGTAAAACAATTGGACAATTTTATTCGTAAATCTATGAAATTTGTTTTTGTTATAAATTATATTTTATTTTAACCGTGCAGTGGCGGTGTAAGAACCATAACCACTATCCACTACCCATATCGTCCTGTGGGTGTCGCTATAGGCGACAGAGGGATACTAAAACAGGAAATGGGCAGCAGTATCTTCTTGAAAACAACTCAAAATTATAAAAAACTGCGGTTGCCAACCTGAATACCAAGCGTTGCAACTATGGAGAAATTCCCCCCAAAAGGCAATCTATGGGGAGGCCTCTGTTCGGCTTGTAGGCTGTAATAGAATAATGTATATTTTATTCTATGAATAAATTTTATTATATAAATATAAAATAAATTTCATTATACAGTAAATCTTGTTATTAAGGGCCGTGGTAGCTAAACACTCGCTGTAAATATCACAGTACGCGAGCAACCTGGGTTCGATCCCCGTCGGCACCAATAGAATTGTTAATTTTGCAATTTTAGGTGCTGATTTTCCACGTGCTTGGCGGTGAAGGAAAAGATCGTGAAAAAACCTGAAGGAAAAAATATATTATTGAAGACATTTGAAGTTCGCCAACACGCATTGGGGCAGCGCGGCGGACATTTCCTTGCTCTCACTCAAACCCTCTCAGAAATGAGAAGAAACCTGTGCCCAACATTGAGATGTATATAGGCTGTACCTTTAATAAAATTTATCTGAAGATTGAAAAATTGACCGTCAATAAAATAGTTCTATTGTTTCATTTTTTATTCAGTCAGGTTATAATTTATTTAATGGATAACTTTGATCTGACTATTGCAAAGTCAGCCATTAATCTAATTTTACCACACCCTCATTTTCCTTATCCTTTTCTTCCTAGGAG
Source organism: Parnassius orleans (assembly GCA_029286625.1). Taxonomy (NCBI): domain Eukaryota; kingdom Metazoa; phylum Arthropoda; class Insecta; order Lepidoptera; family Papilionidae; genus Parnassius; species Parnassius orleans. The sequence continues at coordinate 3,370,364 of JAGSMP010000056.1, forward strand.
TCTAAGTTAATATCACTCATACACCCTTTTCCATTTTTTCATCAAGCAATATGCACATAATACGTGTTGCGACTGCCGCGTTGGTCTAGTATCCCGGGTTCGAACCCCGGTCGGGCCAAAATCAGTTATTGGGTTTGACTGTCAAGAAACTCTCAGTAGCAGCCCGGAGTCAGAAAGTCGGCGGTGTTTGAACCACTTGCCTCGGAAAGCACGTAAAGCCGTTGGTACCTGCGACTGATCTCTCTCCGGTAGTGTCGTATTACCGTCTCATCGTACTATGAGAGTGAAGGAATAGAGAATACGGTGTTTTAAGAAACAAATAATGTCAAACCTCGTGCAAAGCATGGCAGCTATGCAAATATGTCCTTCATGAGGCAAGGTAACGGTAACGTTATTATATTATACATAACAAGCTAATAAAATAATGTTAAAAATGTTTCAAATGACGTGACCTTGAGATTGCCGGATTTGCTACGTTAGTACATGGAATCGAGCGCTATTTGCCCAATAAAATACGAGTACTCATAAAAGATTTGAAGGATTGATAAGAATTTTATTATTTGGGGTTAAAACACTATACATACGTCCCATTGCTCTTCACACGCCTCCTCTTTATTAATATAAAAGAGTATATATATTAAAGAACTGCAGCTTTTCATTCGTCACTTAGATGGACCCACGCCTCCTCTTTGATAATAATTTAATTACTTAGGGTGAAAATATTACATAAAATAAAATAAAAAGTAGAGTTACCTTTTATAAGTCCTATTTCTAGGCACACGCCTCCTTATTAATAAGAATATAATTATTTACGGTTAAAATCTCTACATATATATAAAATATCAAATGCTGTCCGTTAGTCTCGCTAAAACTTGAAAACGTCTCAAATAAATTTGATGAAAGGTTTTAACAATTGTACCTAGTAGATGGTGCTGTTGTCGAGATCCAGAAATAACCCGTGCGAAGCCGGGGCGGATCACTAGTATTATATAAAATTAAAAAGTAAAGTTACAGCCTTTATACGTCCAACTCTCAAATTTTTGAGAGGGTTAAATAAAGTATAATGGCCAAAAGGATGAATAAAGTTCAAGCACTGCTGCCTATACTAACATTCAAATATATGCAAACGAGGCTGACGTGCGGGTATATAAATGGGCAGAATTCGTATTCCAATCACAGTCTCTGGCAAATCATCGTTTCGTAATACAAATCCAACAATCATCTCAAAAATGAAATCCGTAAGTGTATTTTATTGATATACGAGGTTGTAACTAATCGAGTTGTTAATTATTTTAAATGAAAGGGAAATGTGTACAAAAAGTCGAGGAACAAATTGTTGCAGAAGTTGATATACAATTATTATAATAAATTGAGGCTATTTATATACTTACAATAAGTATTATAAAATTTTAGGTATAACATGCTGTTAACTACATAGCTGTTATTAATTACTATCTGACTTTTTGCCGTGTCAAAAAAAAACAATTTTTGTTTTGTTATTAATTTTAAAAAATTAGCCGCAGTACGCAGTTTTAATTCTTTCTTTTTCTTAAATATTACAGCAACTGTATTACGTTATTTTTAATTTAGATAAAGCATGTAATACGGTGCTTACAAAAGCTAATAGTTTAAATAATAATTCAAGATTTGTTGAGCTTTTTTTATCTAATAAGCATTGTACAAAATAGTTGTACTAGATAGTTTTAAGTAGTCTTACAAGTGAAATTTTGTAATTACTTTAGACTATAAATTTCTTTACCCTAATATTGATAAGCTCTAATTTAATAATCTTCAGTCATTATCTATAAGGTGTACAATACATAAACACACAAACAAGTAAATATAAGTAAGCGCTTCAGCTTCAAATGTTATAATACAGTACGTTAAAATTAAATGTTATTTTTGCAACAGGTCATCATTTTTGCCTTGTTCGTTGCCGCGGCTGTCGCCGTCCCAATCGACTCTAAGGACGCCACCGTTATCTCCAACGAACTCAACAACATCGGTGTTGGAGACTACTCCTACAGGTAAATATTTAATTGTATCTTTTAAACAGCAGGTTATGGCCTGACTAATTGTTGTGATAGCGTTTATCACAAGGGTGTCAATTTTTCATAAGGTCATTTACAAAATCAAGGGTATGCAAGCGGACCAAATATATTACGTGGTAGAGCCATGCTGCAGATATATTAGTAGTATAGTTGTAGTACGAATGGGTCGGCTCGACCGGGGAAGGACCACGCTCTCACAGAATACCAGCGTAAAATAGCAGCTTAGCGCTGCTGTGTTTCGTATGGTGAGTGTAGAGAACCGGAGACCCTTTTTACTGGAAAAGAGGCATTCCATCTTAGTCCTCACGGGTGACAACGCATCTGCATTTTGATTCTTTATTGAAGATAGATGTAGATGTCTATGGGTCACAGCAACCACTTACCATCAGGTGGACTGTGTGCTCGTTTGTCACCCTATCCTATAAAAAAAAAAAAAACCACAAAATAAACTTACGTAAAAAGAAATTATAAATATTATCTTATATTTAGGAATGAAAGTAATATAGCTGGATTTTTTTTAAATCTGGCTGCGGTCCGTTTGATAATGATCTGCGGCCCGTTTGATAATGATCTGCGGGCCATTTGTTTGACTGTTAACGTTACCGTTACACCACGTCAAAAGTCCACTGCTGAACATATGCCGCCCCATTAATTGCTCATGGGTGGGATACTTGTATAGTAGTCCCGCCTGCCTAGGGTTGGCAACAATAGATTTTTTGATTTTTTTTAATTCTTACTAAGAAGACGCTGCTGGTCATGGTCTGGTTTGTTTTCCTCTGTCGCCTCTTACGATACCCATTGGATGACTTGTGGTAGTGGATATTCTTACACCGCCATCTCACCCATCTGCTTTCAATAAATGGTAGAGCTCCTGTCTGATTGAGATTTCTTCTAGGTTGGCAATACCTGCTCAATTTCTGTCGCCAAGCACTGGGCTTTACTGATCTTTTGTGCTTAATTTTTTCATACAGTCGTATAATTTATACGGTGAGGCTAATATTGAAAAGCAGAAGCAAATTCGTTCTGATAAAGTCAAGAAATAAGGTTTTCCTAACAAGGTTGGAACCTGAGGTTGTAGAACTATAGTTTAGCAATTTCTTGCTAAGTACAAACTATATCGAGAGTTGTGGTGGCGCAGGGGTTTAGCGCTCGCTGTAAATTTCTCAGTACGTGAGCAACCCAGGATCAATCCCCGCCGGCACCAAAAAATTGTTAATTGCAATTTTAAGTGCTGATTTACCACGTGAAAACATCTCGAGGAAACATGCATGTTTGTGAAATAATAATAAAAATAAAAATATTTCGAAGACATGAACTCTTGCCCTAAAATCCTCTCAGAAATGAGAGGAGGCCCGTGACCAGTAGTGGGACGTATATATGCTGTAACGATACTTTACTTTACAAACTATATTAATACTATGACTACTAATGTATAAACAAAATTTCTTTTATAGATACGAAACCAGCGATGGTAAGGTAGCTTCAGCAGAAGGTCACTTAAAGAACAATGGCCCTGAAGAGCAGATTCTTGAAGTCCGTGGCTCTTTCTCTTACCCAGGACCTGACGGAGTCGTGTACACCGTCAACTACGTCGCCGATGAGAACGGATACCGGGCCGACGGTGCCCACATCCCCAGAACTTAAGAATAGAATAATTATCTAGTCTGATTTAAAAATAAAATGATAGCTGTATTTACTGTTGACTGATTATCCTGTGTTGTGGTATTTTGTAGAGATTTTAAATAAATGTTATTGATTGCATATTTTATTTTACTTTTAATTAACTCTAAGAATATGATAAATTTCTTTAAGTTTTTCACTCGATGGGAATATTGTTAGTTTAAAGCAAATTATCTATACGAACATTGCTGAGCTGGACTGGGTTGGTTAAAAAGGTGCCCACTTTGACAAGCGAATCAGTCATCGCAGTGCCAGTCGCATTTTATGTATGGTTGAGTTGTTGATGCGCCAATTGTGGCGCATCAACAACTACATGGTGCATAGGAATCATAAAACAACCAAAGCTAAATCACGCTACGAAGTTTCCGGACAATTTAGAAATATAAACGCAAGCTCTGCACTTCTACATGAAGTGTTGACTTATCCGGATAGATCATCTTGATCGGTGAATGATGTTACCTTTCCATTAACGATCAAACTAACATAAATGCACTCATCAATGATCCTATTTAGATTAGGCTTATTTTGAGATGGATACTGCGCCATTTGTTAGAATCAATCAGATTACATTTTAATTTCATAGTTGACTATTTACTATCATCCTATACTTTAAGTTAGCAATTCTTGTATATGTTTGTAATTGGTTTCTGGAAACGCCTCTAACGATTTCGATGTAATGGTAAAAAAATGACTCTCCAAGTTTTTCTAAATATGTGTCCCTGACAAAAGTATTTTTTTCAAAAATCAAGAAAAGCTAGGGCGCCTAGGTACTATAGTATTAATAGGTTGAAGTGGGACGAGATTTCTTTAATTTAGGGAAAGTAATTTTTTAAGTTCATTTCTACAGTTTTTTGTAAAACTTAACATTTAATACAACGTGTTTAAGTAAGTAAGCTCCTTCAACAAGCTTTAGTAGAAGATTGAAGGTTAAAGAGAACTAAAAAGTACATTACAACACAAAGACTCTACTGTCAAAGATAAGACAAAACCATTCAGGTGACTTTCACAGCGAAATCTTATCCCGTAACAATCCATTAGCGTGGTTCCATTGAGGCAAATAGACGTGCTATCAGCGGTTACCTCCGCCGCGCACTCACCTAGATCAAAGTTAATCAAAGGAGAAGTCACAAAGGACCGAAAAAAGGAGTTTCATTGTGGTAAATAGTCTGTACTTTTGTTCGGCTTGACTGTTGCTCTACTACAAGAACAGAGTAGTTAAATAATTATTTTTGAGTAGTATTTTAGCTTCTATGTTTTTTTTAATTTGAATATAGTAAATAATAATATACGAGAATATGATATTACTTTTGTAATTTATTATGCATAAAATTAAAATAATAAGCGGAACTACTTGAAATAAATTAGAATTTGGACATAAGTGGCAAATAAAACTTTTAACAATTACGTAATATTTCCTAATTTAAAAAGATAATTCTACAAAATATCGATTGAATAGAGTAAGGATAAATGAACTTTTAATAAAAAGTAACATTTGACTTAAAAAAATTTAAAATAATAAAATAACTTCACATTATTAAGTCGGTGCAAAGACAACGTAGTATATATGTCATAGCTAAATAGCTTAATTAGCTGTTCAATTAACTGCCTAACCTTTTTACGTATGACTAGCGGCCTGAATAATATTTAGCCCATGCGTTTCAGCCGATGCCTCGAATACAATATTTCATGCCTAATTATGTACTATGTACATACATACATAAACACTCACGCCTGTCACCCAGAGGGGTAGGCTGAGACTACGGACTGCCATTTGGCACGATCCTGGCACACCTCTCTCACCTATGTGCTATATTATATTAATATACGTGGGTTTACGTCGGCCTTAGGGCCTCCCCAGACGCACCATAACCTACAGTCGCTGATATTACATGATAGATGCAATGTTGTATTCGACGTTGTTTAAGCTGTATTAGACGCATCGGCTGAATATCATTCAGACGGCTAGTTGAACGGCGTCGTTTAGTAAAAAGGCTAGGTTGTTAATGAAATGGCTAATTGAGCTCGTTGGCTGCGACATAATATATAAGAATTAAAGCTCTGACTTTAGAATGTGAAGTTATTTTACACTTTGTATTTATTTGAAGTCGACTTTTAAAATTAATTAATAGTCTATTTTTGACTATTTTGAGTAGACTAAAGAATATCAAAATCTCAATGTCGCTTAAATAGTTACAATAAGAATCTCTCCTCTATTTTCACACGCTTAGAGGTGCAAATTTGTCTCTAAAATTATATGGGACTAACCTTGTGTTGACGAAGATATTTCGTACAAAAACACAGTGTGTCATCAAAGTTACTGAAATTTGTAAATTAATTTCATGCCGGCACACCGCCTGCAACTTTACAAGGCGCAGGTTCGGCCTCACATGGAATACTGTTCCCATCTCTGGGCCGGGGCTCCCCAGTGCCAGCTTCTTCCACTTGACCACATCCAGCGCAGAGCGGCTCGAAAGAGATGTTGCATTTCTTTGCGTATTTTATCGCATCTACCACGGGAGTGCTCTGAGGAATTGTTCGGACTAATTCCAGCCGCTCAATTTCCCCATCACACATCGCGACAAAACTCGCGCTACCATCCATACCATCTGGATGATTGGCGATCCACCACTATGCGATTTAGAAGAAGTTTTCTTCCTCGCACAACTTCCTTGTGGAATCGATTACCACGAGCGCTTTTCCGGACCGATACGACTTAGGGACCTTCAAGAAAAGAGCCTACTCCTTTTTAAAAGACCGGCAACTTACCATCAGGTGAGCCGTATGCTCGTTTGCCCCCTCTCCTATAAAAAAAACTAAGTTTTTTAAATCTGGCTGTGACCCGTTTGATAATGATCTGCGGGCCGTATGTTTGACTGTTGTCGTTACCGTAACAGCTTTTTAAAACCTGACCATAGTTGCCATAGTTGCCATGCTTGGTGGGCGGGTTGGCAACCGCAGTTTTTTTAGTCGTTATTAGGAAGACGCTGCTGTTCATCTCCTGATTTGTTTCCCTCTGTCGCCTCTTACGACACCCACGGGATGATATGTGTTACTGGATATTCTTAACCGCCACTACACAAAAACACACAATTGAAATAAAATATCTTTCTTATTTCAAAGTCGGCTAAAGAATAGAAAAATCAAAACAAAAATTAAAAATTTATGTGGAGCATCTTTCCGCTCCGTCCGCGCGTGATAAACACGTACCTAGTAGAGAGTGAGATTACATCAGACTTCAAAGGGGCTTTGATGCTGTATGCTGAGGTGTTACTGCACTTTTATTACTGACGTGTATTTGTAAGTCTCGTTATAGTGGGAGATTGGATGGAGAAATTAGTCGTGATCATTGAGTTCTATGTACTACGTACTAGAGAAGCCGTTCCAAACAAAAAATGTGCACTACTCTGTTTTCGCGCATGCGCGGGAGATAGTAGATTTTAGTCTATGATTGTAGATAGCGTGGCATATAAATGAAGAAATTTATTTTTTCTATTGTTATATTATTACCTATTTAATCACTTGAACAACAAATAATTTTACTTATTTGACTACTGAATTATTAATTACGTTCAGGTTTAAACTTTAATTTGAAATCTCGTATTATTAGCGCAGCTCCATACTCTATGAATATTGAAGCCACACTAAATGACACTAAATTTGTACGGATTGCAGTACAGTTCATTTGAACATAGTGCATGTTCGGAATGCCAAATCTAGTACGTAGTACATATATATCGATGGTCGTGATTAACATTTGTTTCAAAATTCTTTTGTTTTATTTCTCTCTAAGTTAGTAGAACATTAAACGCTTAGAGTGTGTTTTTCTTTACAAATGCTTTAAAAGATAAAATAACATTATTAAGGAATTTGTTATTTCTCTTTTATTAACACGCTTTTATTACTATCTATCTATGTATTTATGTAACGGAATCTTTTAATGTAATTTTAACCCACTTGTAGACGGCCGATTGACTTGAAAATTTACATTCGTATCAAGGACCGATGACAATACAATAATTTAATAACTTTATCCCATTATACTGATCAGGATCACCAGGATAAAATAAAATAATTATCAGCATCATTACAGCTTATGATCAATGCGTGTTGTTTAAATTTTTATAAACTGTAAATAATATATATTGTTTGAATAATTATTTGAAGTGAATTTTGATGTGTAAAAGTGATTTTACTTTGTTTATTAAATATCTGGGCATGTGAGTTATTAGTGGAAACGACGAAATAAGTACTCCGATGTTGAAATAAACCTTAAGAACTTGAAGTACTGTCGTCATCGACTGTCCGCTGGGTTAAGCTATCGTCGAAATCTCCCAACAACTTCACAATGTGACGCATCAGCATATTGTAAAGAAGTTTTTTAAACAAAACATTATGAAGGATTATTTCTTATTACTTGTCACTGATAAAAACATCACCGTACGAGTCCATGACCGAAGAAAATAAACATTTTTACACGTGGCAGAGCCATGCTGCAGTTATATTATAGTTGTAGCACGAATGGATCGGCTCGACCAGGGAAGGACCGCGCTCTCACAAAATATCAGCGTAAAATAGCAGTTTAATGCTGCTGTGTTTCCGGAGACCATTTTTAGTGGAAACGATGCATTCTCTCTCAGTAAGTGAGTCAGTGCTGATCTCAGTATTCAGGGGCGACGCATCTGCATTTTGATTCTTTATCGAGGATTGATGTAGATGTCTATGGGCCACAGTATCCATTTAACTTAACCATCAGCTGGACTGTATGTTCGTTTGTTACCGATATTTTATAAAAAATAACAATAAAGCTGTAACGAGTGACCAGAACGAAGACTTTTTACTTAAAATTCAATGAAAACGCAACTGAATTTTGATTCCTAATAGAGGATAGAGTGTTTAATCCGAGCGCAGAGGTTTTGCCGATGATCACCCCTCCCACTTCCGCCAAACGTGTCCCTAGCTTACCTGCTGACAACTGCTAAGCTTTCCTTAGAACATCGACGCGTGACGTAATAAGCCAACTCTCTACTCGCAAGTTGCAGATGTCTATGGACCACAGTATACACTTACGAACAAGGTTTTTTTTATAGGATAGGGTGACAAACGAGCACACAGTCCACCTGATGGTAAGTGGTTGCTGTGACCCATAGACATCTACATTTATCCTCAATAAAGAATCAAAATCAAAATGCAGATGCGTTGTCACCCCTGAGGATTAAAATGGAATGCCTCACTTCCAGTAAAAAGGGTTTCCGGTTCGCTACACTCACCATACGAAACACAGCATCATTAAGCTGCTATTTTATGCTGGTATTCTGTGAGAGTGTGGTCCTACCCTGGTCGAGCCGACCCATTCGTGCTACAACCATAATATAACTGCAGCGTGGCTCTACCACGTATATAGTATAAATAGGCTTTTGTTAAGTTAGTGCGCTTTACCATCTTAGGCTGCATCATCACTTACCATCAGGTGTGATAGTAGTCGAGTAATGGCTTAGAATAGTATAAAAAAATCATTTCATATAAGAAACCAACTGAGCTCAGTTCTTTTCTGAAACTTTTGTTTGCAATGGAATTAACAAGTGACCATCACGTCGCCCCAACGCGTGTTGGCATGGCGTGTTTCACCTCTGTCGGGGACATTGTAAATCAAGATGTTAAATTGATAAAACTCAGGTCACTCGCTTATATAATAAAACATGAGGCAGTGGAGAGCTCGCCCGTGTCTATCACGGTACATTAACATTTTTATTAAATTGACAACATATTAATCGATACTTATATCTATCGATTACATTTACGTTGTAGAGCAATGCTGCAGCTATATTATGATTGTAGCACGAATGACTAATTCTATAAAAAAACCGATGAATTGTTCTAATCATCCATAACACACGAAACAGTACATTTAACAGTATTTTTTTTCTTAAAACACTTTCAAGTGATTTATCGGTTTAAGTACTATAAGGGAAAAAAGGTGGGTAACAGGAAGGGTGCTGGTTTAAAAAACACGAGATACGTGTTTCCGACGCCCCGCGACGCCATCTGCTGGTGATAGTGCGCGTTAATATTACAGGTGCGCATGATCTATCGCCGGAACGTGTGGGCGATACTCCAAGTTATAAGAATGAGCGGAAGTCAATTCCTGTCAAGTGACATAATGATATTTTTTAAAAAGGTTTTGTACGTTGAGAATTTTGTGTGTGAAAAAGTTTTCCAGGAATTCGGCGTAAATCCGCGATTTAGCGACCGAAAAACAAAATCCAGAATCTAAGCAGTTAGTACAATTACGGGATACGATACAATATATTACCTAAGTCTTTAGGGATGATACCGCACGAGCTAGCCTTCTTTATTTTGATCTCGCTGTATGTGCATGTAAAAAAAGCGTCTTCCTAATAATAACTAAAAATAAAAAAAACTGTAGATTCCCTTAAGAGAAAATCTATTGCGGAGATTTATGTTAGGCGGTTAAGGTGTCAAAAAATGCACGGTTTCTGTTTTTGTGTGATGTGGGTTAAATAAGAATCCTGCACCAATAAAGTTGTATAAATATTGAATTTATGTGAGAGTTAATAACAGATCATAACTAAGTAGTCGGCACGGTCGTTTTATAATAACCAAGTGAAACCACAAAGCTTTGTAAAAAATTAGTCAGCTACGACGAGTGACTGGAGTTTATTTCTGAAAAACAATTGTATTAATTATAAACAGTAGACAAAGGAATTAAATTAAGCCATATATTTATTTATATTGCTTTGATAAAATATACTACATAAAAATATTTGACATATTGTATTATTTATTTCGCGCTATAACGGTACTGTAGCTGTTTCTGAATATGAAATTATTCTTAAGAAGTAAACTCCACAAATACAATTTTCCTTTTTTTTAAGAAACCAATTGCAAGCAGCATATTATAAACTTATAGGAATGTTCGCTTAAATGTTGACATTTTTGTAATTAATTTTTTAATAGTACTATAGTACTTATATACAGAATGGAAAACGACAACAGTCCTATCGGTTACTAAACAATGTTCTATTAGGTTCTTAAAAAAACGACGATCAGAAATTTCGGCTTATCAACGTATAACGAACCCTTTTGTAATTAATTTTTGTAATTAATTTTTTAATAGTACTATAGTACTTATATACAGAATGGAAAACGACAACAGTCCTATCGGTTATTAAAGTATGTTTTATTAGGTTCTTAAAAAAACGACGATAAAAAATTTCGGCTTATCAGCGTATAACGAACCCAAGAAGACCAGTATTATCAAATCTACACATATACATATAAATAAAAAAGAACCGATTGTGATAAAACTTTATGAACATATACTCGTAGAGTGCAATGACAGGAGTTATCTATATATATATATTTTATTCGATTTTGTTTTAAAAAACGAAAAAAAAATGGTAATTGATTATCTTAAATCTAAATAACGCCACATTAATCGATCCTATCCAGCCGAAGCCGGGGCGAACCACTAGCCTGTAAGTTTATTATCATTCACCTTATAACCTTGCTTGCCCACTACGCTTATGTTTTGGACCATACGACACGCGAAGTCGACGTGTAGAAAAGAATAACCGAATTATTTGTCGAAACAACTTGTCGAAAACGACGTGCTGTTACATTACGCTTGTGCAGGCCCATGGTGATTTATGCTTTTCAATAACTTCATTTGAGAACAATCACCTTTGTTAAGCATTTTTCATAAAGGTCAACGAGATTTTTGTGAATAATTTTATAAACAAAGCACAGTAGAACCGTGGTTGTTCAGGAGTTAAACGGTCGCAGTAAATTTCACAGTATGCGAACAACCTGGGTTCGATCCGGCGCTGATGAATTTATAATTGCAGTTTTAAGCGTTGATATGTGACGTGCTTGGCTATGAGTACAACATCCTGAGGAAATATGCATGTCTAAGGAATAAAACATTGCGAAGACATTTGAATTTTCCAACACCCTCTTAACAGCGCTGACTCATCACTGCATAACCCTCTCAGAAATGAGAAAAGGCCTGCACCCAGCTGTGAGACGTATGAAGGTTGTAACTTACTAAAGTACCGTTACCGTGGATATTTTGACACCGACTCTACACGGTAAGTACAGTTGTATGTTTACGCTGTTAAGTTAGGTTGTAGTCATCGATCACTAATAAAAAACTAGATACACAATCAGTAACAAAATGTCCTTACCGAATGAGCGCCCACTCAAACATTTGGGTGCACATTTAAGTTGTACGTAGCTTTGTGAATACAACTTTAGGCAATGCATTTAAGGTTGAATTTACATTAATGTATATTTATTTCAATTAGATATATGTCAAAACAATTGGCGACAGTTTTTAGATAACTTTTGCATGGGATTGTGTATCTAGTTTTTTATGAGTGATCGATGGTTGTAGTGTAAAAAGTCCATCTATCCATTTTAACCTATATAAGTCTACTGTTGAACATAGGCCTTCCGCATAGATTGCCTCATAGGTGGGATTTTGCCATAGTTGCTACGCTTGGCAGGCGGGTTGGCAACCGCAGTTTTTTTATTATTTTAAGTTGTTATCTGGAAGATGCTGCTGCCCGTCTGCATTTTTATTCTTAATCGAGAATAGATGTAGGGGCTTAGAACTCAGCATCCAATTACCATCAGGTGGACTGTGTACTCGTTTGTTACGTGGTAGGACTCCTTTTCTGTCTAGCAGTCCATCTGGGTAGATATCCTCTTACATATTTCTTTCTTATTTTTTTTTCCTTATTTTTTTTGTATCTTTTTAAAAAACGTAACCTCCATACTAGGATTTTCTCCTGTATCGTGGGGGCAGTTTACAAACATAAATTGCACAAGGACAAACATCCACACCCGAAACAATTATTTGTAGGCCATACAAATACTTGTTCCGTGCGGGATTCTAACCCGCGGCCCTTAGCGCCAGCCACTGCGCCACGGAGCCGTCTGCTGCCAAATAGCAAAGCTTGCACTGCTGTGTTCCGATCAGAAGGGTATAGACAGATATATTTTCTTCCACGCACAATTTCCTTGTGAAATCGACTACCACCAGCAAATTTTCCGGACTATACCACTTAGGGACCTTCAAGAAAAGAGTCTACTCTTTTTTAAAAGGCCGGCAACGCATCTGGAATCCCTCTGGTGTTGCAGTTGTTCATGGGCGGCGGTAGTCACTTACCATCAGGGGAGCCGCATGATCGTTTGCCCCCTCTCATATAACAAAAAATAGAGAGTCAGTGTAATTACAGGCTGCGAGGCATTTCAACTTAGTCCTCGGAAGTGACAGGGCATCTTTAGCCTTCTTTGTTTGTATTTCATTGAAGGTGTCCATGGGCTACAGTAGCCACTTACAAAACACTTACATTTATAAAAAATATGAAATTATCATTTTGTTTACCACCCCATAGAAACTTGAATTAAGAGCAGCGAGAAAAATTGAGAGCATCAACACGTTGATTGCTTTCTAATTTGGCCGTTAAAAAACATCCCGAACACCTCTCGAAGTTTTTTTCACGTTATCTAATGCTCTTTACGACACTTAGGCAACTTTTTGCATTGGAATGGAGAAAAGTTTCAATTTTCCTGTCATTAAAGACCTCTTAACGTAGGCTGGTGTAAGGCGAGGTAAGAGGTGGGAGCGAGATGGAAAAACTATCAAAAATACGTTTCATTTGATCGAGGGGTGAGACTAGAACGTCAAATATTTTTCCGAAAAGTAAAGCAATATATATAAAAACTGAAGTGAGAAATATTTTTCTAAAATTATTTGGAGATGCATTGAACAATTTTAATAGTGAGAAATAGAATAGAATAGAGTATTTTTATTCAATATAGATTAAAAGTAATTCTTATTGAAGGTATTTCTTTATTTTTACCACTTTTTTAGAGTTTACTGGATTTCGATCCCCAACGGCGAAACTAAAATTGTTTATTGCAATTTCAAATATTAATTTACCGCGTGTTCGGCGATGAAGGAAAACGTTGTGAGGAGTTTTACATGTCTGAGAGAAAAAAATATTTCGAGAACGTGTCTTGTTAGGGTCTCCAGGGACTTTAATAAGGGCCTGTTTACAACGAAATGTATTCTCTTTTTTTAAGAAGTTAAAATACATAAATTGCACAAGAACAAATATCCAGACCCAAAACAATTACTTGTAGGCGATACAAATACTTGTTCCGTGCGGGATTCAAACCCGTGCCCTCAGTGCCGTAAATCATTGCTAGGCCACTGCATCACAGAGCCGTCCGTGGGATTTGTATGGCGAGATCAATGTGCTGAGTGCGGGCGCGCTTTTACGCTATCCCCACAGTACCGCCACCGTCACCGTTGCATTAGTTCCCAAACATGAATTGGGCAACGCGGCAAACTCTTCCCTGCTTAAAATACTATGGAATATGAGACGGTATGTATCCTGCAGTGTAGTGCAGTGTCAGTCGCAGTGGCGGCGCAAAAGTATTTTTTTTATAGGGTAGGGTGACAAACGAGCACACAGTCCACTTGATGGTAAGTGGTTGCTGTGACCCATAGACATCTACATTTATCCTCAATAAAGAATCAAAATGCAGATGCGTCGTCACCCGTGAGGACTATGATGCAATGCCTCTTTTACAGTAAAATGGGTCTCCGGTTCTCTACACTCACCACCATACGAAACACACCAGTGTCAAGCTGTCATTTTACGCTGGTATTCTGTGAGAGCGTGGTCCTTCCCCGGTGGAGCCCACCCATTCGTGCTACAACTATACTACTAATATAGCTGCAGCATGGCTCTACCACGTAAACTACCACCCCATATCGACCTATTGGTGTCTTAAGAAGCGGCAGAGGGAAATGAAACTAGTGGTAGGCAGTAGCATCTTTCTGATGATATTTCAACAATTAAAAACTACCAGCATGCCTGCCAAGTGTGGCACATATGGTAAAAATTCCATATGAGGCAATCTGTGGGTAGGCCTATGTTTAGCTGTAGACTTTAGGCTGGCTGTAATGAATTAAAAATATGTCTTGGAGTGGGATGTATACATGCTGTTACTTTTTACTGATAAACATATAATAACAATTAAAAGTTGCATATACAAAGAGGAAAATTAAAAATGAAATATTAATAAATCCTACTTAATATTATAAATGAGAAAGTTTGTGAGGATGTATGTATGTTTGTTACTCTTTCACGCAAAAACTACTGACTGGATTTTAATGAAACTTTACAATAATATAGCTTATACATCAAAATAACACATAAGTTATAAGTCATAAAAATATTGTGTAAATTGGCTAAAATATAACGATAAATGTTATGTAAGTCTGAAAAAAATCTGTCATCTGAGAGCCATTTTAGCGTGAACACGCATCACGCAAAAACCTGTGAACCGATTTGGATGGGACTTTCACTGGCAGATAGCTGATGTTAGGAGTAAGTTATGTTACTTTTATTTTAGGGTTCCGCGCAAAAACAAATCCACGCGGGCGAAGTCGCGGGGAACAGCTAGTAAAATATAAAAATGAGGTCAAACCAATTGCTATGCGCTCATATGCAGATAAAAAGTAATCTGACTAACAAAGAATTTCTTTCAGTTTTGATAGGGCTATGGGAAGTGGCTGTTGTAGCAGTAAGCTTTGGTAGATTTTACATTTCCTTCTTAGTCGGGCTCTTGGTGAAACAGAAATTTAAAATTTCAATAAATAATTTCATTGATGACAGAATGGGTGCTCGATTTCGGTTGATTGTCACGAGTCACAACTTCTATATATTATTAAAACTAGTTTTAAATTAACGATTAAACTATAGTAGGGAGTAAAGTTCATTTTAAAATAAAAATAGTACACAATTTATCAAATAAATTATATTTGATAAACCTATAACCTTCTCTTCATATAAAAGTAAATTAGGAAACAATAAAAAAGGAACCGAATCACCTGATGGAGCAAATTGAAAAAGAAAATTTTATTTTTACCTTTTCAGCGAATAAACGAAAAAATAGAGAGAGAGAGAGGACCCTTTTATTATACATCTATTAGGATAGAAATGGGCATCGAATTGGCTAATAACCGTTCTATCAGGTGAAAGGAATTCACTTTCATTGGCTTCCTTTCGATACTAGTGATGTTCATGCACATTAGTAATACCGATATAATTATGTTTTGGTACGACGGCATATTCTACTCGTATATGCATTATTAGTAAAAAGCAGTATCGCAGCCAGAATTGTGGTCACAGTCTCTATTCACTTTGCAACGGGTTTTGCAACTTGAAAAAACCACAAAGTGACGAATTGTGGGTCTTAGCAGTCTCAAAAAATTAAATCTTTAAATGGTAAAATAATTACCTACTTGACAAATATCCACTTGTGATATAATTTGTCACTGTTTTTCTTTTTGTAAAATTGTGTAAAATTTTTAAATAAATAATTTTGTTGTCATCTCTGAGGACTAAAATGGAGTGTCTAACACCTACATATGACCGGCAATACAAGCATTGCTTCTTGGCGTCAGAAATAGGTTGTTTTTCTTTGATACTAAAACTTTATAAATATTTGCTGCACAAACGGCAAGTAATATCAATGACGTGACATCACAAATGGACACACGGCGTGTTTTTTAAAGAGAAAAACTTTTTTAGCATCGTTGTGATTTAAAATTCAATGAAACAAAAATGCGACACTAAAAAGAAACAAATACATAACTACAGGATAGGCCTACGAGAGAATGAGATAGAATCTATCTTCTTCTATACTGATATAATAAAAAGCAGAAGAGGTTTTTTTTTTTTGGATTTAAACACGCTAATCTCTGGAACTACTAGTCCGATTTGATAAATTCTTTTTGTATATGATAGCTAAATTCACGAGAAATAGTATAGGCTATCTAGCATTAGGCTACACCTCTCTTCTTTTGGTCGTGTTCTTCATGACTGAAGGTCGTGTCCGTAGTTTAGTGCCTTCGTAGCGCTATTCACTATAGCCCTCCATTCTATCCGGTCTTTGGCTTTTCGCATTGCGGTCGTAAGTGGAAGGCCAGTAAGTGATTTGACCTGGTCCGACCAGCTGCTAAATGATCGACCACGTGGTCTTTTGCCCCCTACCTTACCTACGACTATAAGTCTATCCAAGTTATTAGGCGGGCGTCGGGCAATGTGACTAAAAGTCTAGTAAAAGTCTCTGGTAACACGTAGTAGAGTCTGGTGTCAACACGAAGCTGCCCCAGGATTGACACTTCTTAGCTAGCCTTAAATATTGATTTTTCTTAAGCAAGTGAAAAGCGCTCCCGAACTGCTTTAACCGCATGCGCTGGCGTAATGGTTAATGATACGTAAATACTATGTTTTGTAAAAATATAGATCTTTCCTTCACCTATAAGAAAATCCGCAATACCATAGGCCTATTTCTTGTACATAAGCCACAATAAGGTATTTTGTGACCAAAAACATTGAAAATAAAAAAGTAATTTATGAGTGTTATTATTAGGCATGGCATATTAATCCTTACGAACGAAAATTACTTCATCACTAAGACAATTTTATGAAGATAAACTTTGCTCTTTTTAGCATGTCATTTGGACGCATAGTTTAAGAGGAAAAGAAAAATTAAAATAATTCAACACTGGGCTCGGCGCGCGAGTGACGCCTAGCCACCCGAAGAACCGAGAGAAACCAAAAGTGAACGCCTCTATAAGCGAGGTGTCATATCGCGCGGCTCAGACGCGTGATATACGCGGGTGGTACCGCAGGGAGCAGAAAGTTCAGTATACGAGTAAAGTGTTTCCTATTATCTCGGTCTCCTCTGTGTATGTATAAATAAAATTAGTTATATGGAATAAAATTATCATATCCAAACCATTCTTAACAATCCACGATTTCATATCTTACCGATTTATATTAAATTAGTCATGTCGAGGCCATTCATTCATCTATTTTACGGATCACCTTGAGAATCAATCAATTTTTGTGCGATAAAATGATTTTACCTATAGAATGAAGTAGACGTCGCAATTATAAAGCAATTTTAGTCGAACGAAAATAATATTTTTATTTATTACATTGATATTTAGGCTATATATGTCCA
Source organism: Parnassius orleans (assembly GCA_029286625.1). Taxonomy (NCBI): domain Eukaryota; kingdom Metazoa; phylum Arthropoda; class Insecta; order Lepidoptera; family Papilionidae; genus Parnassius; species Parnassius orleans. Next base: position 3,388,168 of record JAGSMP010000056.1, read on the forward strand.
AAAATAAGGATTGTAACATTTATTTGATTTTTTTTAAATTAAACTTTAATGTTTTATTTTATGCCGCACCTGTGCTTGAAAATTATCCAATTAAATAAATCATTTGCTGTGAAATGTTTTTGCTTTATATTTCATTTCATTTGAAGGTTTCACTTCTGCCGCGCGTGAACTGCACGCATGATTTTTTATGGGACCATGGTGACAAACGAACACACACTCCACCTGATGGTAAGTAGATGCTGTGGCCCATAGACATCTACATCTATCCTCGATTACGGATCAAAATGCAGATATGTTGCCACCCCTGCGGACTAAGATGGAATGCCTCGTTTCCAGTAAAAAAGAACCCTCGTTCTCTACACACACCATAGAAACACAGCAGCAATATGTTGCTATTTTACACTGGTACTCTGTGAGAGGGTGGTCCTTCCCAGGTCAAGCCGACCCATTCGTGGTGCAACCATGATATAGCTTCAGCATGGTTCTACTACGTTAACGTCGTAATGTATTAATTGATTCCGTTCTGGAAACTTCGAACTCAATAACGAGTCTCGTAGATGGCGGGAGACTAAAGTCGAAAGCTATAATAAAGCGAATTAGTCACAAACTATATCAATGATTCTAATAGCATTTGTGTCAGATCGGTGTAAAAATAAAAGAGTTTAAGCTGTTTCTTGTCATTTGTGATTTAAGTAGTGATTACTAAGCATGCCGGTTTCTAGAAGTGATTCCTAATAATAACCGAAAATTTCTTTACAGTATAATATATTCATATTGTGTTTGAGGCATGGTTTTGCTTCCTATAAATTGTGCCCAAATAGAAATCGGGTCAAAAGAAGCTGTATGAAATTAGTTTTTAAGGATTTTATCGCGTTTTATTAATGAAACTAGTTGTTACGGATTTTATCGCGTTTTATTAATGAAACTAGTAGTTACGGATTTAATCGCGTTTTATTAATGAAACTAGTTGTTACGGATTTTATCGCGTTTTATTAATGAAACTAGTTGTTACGGATTTTATCGCGTTTTATTAATGAAATTAGTTTTTACGGATTTTATCGCGTATATTATAATTAGAAATCATTAGCGAAAGCTGCATATAACAGTATGGTGCAATCATGCCGGTATTATTCGTCATATGACGCCAATGATGATGATGACAAGGAAACGTGAGTTTTAAGTAAGGTCCTAGTATTACGGATTTCGTCACATAATATGATTTTTTTTTATTTGTATAATATAGTTTTATAGCAGAACTACTTTGTGTTCCGTATATATTGACAAAAAATAAGCATACATAATCAATAAATTATGTACTGGTACCGGAACGTTTTAGTATGGTAAAGGGAATTTACACACTGGTTCGTCACATCCCTTTTATTATCTATCGTTCCGTTACAAAACTTTGTCCACCTTAATAGCAGTCTTAGTGTTGGAGCGATACTTCCCGGCAGTTTGTCGCGTTATCACGCCTACTGGGATGAGCCTACGTTGCTATCAATTTGTATTCTTTTACAATCTATTGCTTAGCAATTAGATATATGTATTTGTATCATTTAATATCTTTAATGACACTCACTTCTTCTTTACCAGCCCGTACAAGTCAAGTGCTGCTGACATATCCTCTCTTGTTGTAGGGAGGACTTGTTTTAATCGCTATGCTTGCCAGACGGATTGCAGGCAGGCATCTCTCACCTTTGACGCTGTTCTCCGTTGGTGGTCTGGATATTTTATGCCTAGTGTAAACCCGTGTTAAAGCCATGCTGTTCCAGTATAATGGTTGTAGGACGAATGGTTAGGCTGGCCCGGGGAAGGACCACTCTCTCACAGAATACCAGCGTCAAATAGCAGCTCAATGCCGCTATGTTTCGTAGGTGAGTGTAGAGAACGGAGACCACTTCTTAATAGAAACGAGGCATTCCATCTAAGTCCTCAGGGGTGACAACGCATCTGCATTTTGATTCTTAATCGAGGATAAACGTCTATGGGCCACAGCATCCACTTACCATCATGTGGACTGTGTGGTAGTTTGTCACCCTTATTCTATTAAAGAAAGATTGATATACCGTCATCTTTAGGATGCCATGCTATTTTTATTGCATATTCCATAATCTCCTCTTACGACACCCACAGGACGAAATAGCGTGATAGATTCTCTTAAGCCGCCACAGGGCATTTTTCATATACAAAAAAATACCATTCATCTATACGTGACTATAAATAATTGTTATAAGTTTTATTGCACATGCCGAAAGCTACGTCAATTTTGTAGTCTGTCACGACGCAGTAGTTAGTACCTAGACGTATTTTGTATCAACATTTTTAACCCGTATAAACAAACAGAACGGTCAAAATTTAGCCTTGCAATTTTATTTAAACTTTTTGAATGATATTATATTCTGTAGAAGAGTGACAATTATTTTGAACATTTTCGGACAAGTGTGGTATGTTTTGCTTACAGTATTAGTCCATTAATAGTCCAATATCATGGTCATCTTTATATTTATCTTCTCTCGGTTAAGCTTGGTAGGTATAATATCGATCACAGTTTGACATATTTCGTACTTTTGCCTTATTAAAATGAATATAGTAGACGTCAAAATCTACTTCTGGTATAGCCAGTTAGTTTTCTTAAAAAATCCTCCTCCTTTTTGGTCCGGATATTTAGAGTGCGGCATTATCAAGATTCTGGCATCTAGCGATGCGCAAAACTATTTATTTAAATTTTCCTCGCTTGAATTTGACGACAGAATTCAACTACATTAACCTTACCATAAAATAACAGCTGAAAATCGTTTTTCTTACGCAGCTACCAAATGGTTTATTGATGCCAAATTTGAAATAAAAAATAATAATTTTAACCTTTCCCTGTCCAGTGACCGACATATGGGTCATTAATATTTTCTTACTATTGTGTCTGTAAATCGAACAGTGAAAGTGTTAAAAACGTTCTTCACAATTAAAATTCACGTCATAACCACTCGATGACTGTAAAATGTAATACATGACGAAATTGTAAAGAAAAACAAATTTTTTACAATTGTTACAAAAAAACATTTAAAACAATTGATCATGACAGATAAAACAGTAGCACAAGACAACCAGTGTGAAGATATTAAACTCCTTTGTGATTTTAAAAATAAAGTTCAATAGTTGAATTTTTCTGCGGCGGAGTTTCCAACAGAGTGTACCGGACGATCGTCTGAGGCAAGTTAATTTTCTGAATACCTGCCTACAATAGGAGCGAGTTCGAGGAGAGAATATCGCATTTTTCCACACCAACAATAGCCTTTATGTGGGCAGTCGGTAACGAGGTATTTGTGGTATTGCTTGAGTTTAAACAGGTGGAAAGAAAGCTAGAGCAGTTTTATATTTAGGAATTTTAGGTATATCTTTTAAGTTATTTAGAAATAAAAATTCAATAATGACGTCAACATATTAGGTATTTAAATGGTTAAAAATAGGATAAGGAAAGATCACAATATATATACCTGAAAATCATCCAATTTAAAAAACAAACCATTATTTGGTTTTATTAAGATTAAAATAAGTAAAATAACTATTGCAGCCTATTAAATGTCCAAAGCTGACTATAGACCTCTCCCACATTCCTCATTAGGTATATTTACCACAGTTGCCATAGTTGCAGTTGTTTTAGTTGTTATTAGGAAGACACTGCTGCCCGTCTCCTGGTTAGTTTCCCCCTGTCGTCTCTTACGACATCCACTGGATGATATGGGGTAGTGTATTCTCTGACGTCGCTTCTACAAGGCAAAAAGTAAATAAACGTCTTTGAAAATAGCAGGACAGTTTCTCTTTAGAATGGAACGTGTGGAACTCCTACACGCGGAACACCTGCAGCGCCGATGATTTGCATACAAATTCGACTGTTACACGCTTGTTCGCGTACTGTGGCTTAGCGCCGATTTGTGTGGATTTTCTGTTTTGCGCACAATATTGACGACTTCGTGTATTTCTATTAATACATAAAATATGTCAAAGATATAAACTGGTACCGTCTTGTTATTAAACGTGGTTAAAATATGGTTTAAGAATAGTCCTTCTAACGGATATTACCGTCGAACTTCTTTCATGAAATAGATTCAAGTTTAAACCTCATTTTTGTACTAAAAGGGCTGTAAAGACGAAAATATTTCGCGCATTTAATTTAAAATAAAAGTTTTTTATCTCGTGATATTTCTAAGTCTACTGAAAAGGTTAAAAAAATAATAATTTCACATACTGAACGGGGCTTTGATTCTTCTTTTACTTTATTAAAAGTTTAGTTTTCTACCTTAGAGTCCGTCTTGTTAGACACTATTCTCTTTTTTTTTTTTTTATAGAATAAGGGTGACAAACGAGCACACAGTCCACCTGATGGTAAGTGGTTGCTGTTGCCCATAGACATCTACATCTATCTTCGTTAGCGAATTTAAATGCAGATGCGTTGCCAGCCGTGAGGACTAAGATAGAATGCCTCGTTTCCAGTAAGAAGGTTTTCGGGTTCTCTACACTCACCATACGAAACACAGCAGCATTAAGCTGCTATTTTACGTTGGTATTCTGTGAGCGTGCTCCTTCCCCGGTCGAGCCGACCCATTCGTGCTACAACTATACTATTAATATAGCTGCAGCATGGCTCTACCACGTAAATACTTGCCTAGTTCTGCTCACAAGCCATAAATGTATAGCACTGCCATGTTCCGGTGTTAAAGATATAGAGAGCTAGACTAATTACAGGCTGTGAGGATTCCATTTTAATGATTTCTTATATTTACTCGACTACTAACAAATGGAATAAAACTAATTTTATGGATTTTATCGCGTTTATTTTTAACATTGGTAACTACCAACGTTTCGGGCACTTTACAACACACATCCCAATTTCAAAAGAAAAGATGACTGGGTGCTAACCTCTGCTTAGTATCCCATGATAATTAAATTGAAATTCAAACCCAAACATACTACTGTAACGGCTTTAAAATACTGCAAGCTCATTCTGCGTATCATATATTGGACCAAAAAGTAATAATTAAAAGTTGTAGGTAGACTTCGTTCACTATGACATCAGTACGTCAAACGCTTCAGTCTCCCATGTGACCATGGGCACTGTAAAATGCCCGAAACGTCAGGAATTAAAAAGTTAAACTTAAACGAGATAAAATCCGTAAAGTTAGTTTTATTATATTCCATTTTAGTCATTAGATGTGACAACACAGTAGTAGCCTTCTTTGTTTGAAGACGCTTGTTGGTTCCGTGGGCTATATAGTAAACACTTATCATCGGGTAAATTGTAAGTTACGAGTAGTTTTTCACTTCAATCTGATAAAAAAAATATTAAATAGGAGTGATTTTTTTATCAGATTCAATTTATAAAATACTAGCGATCATCTCATCCGTGTGATTTCTGGATCTCGAAAACAGCGCCACTTACCGGCTCCAATTGTGAATCTAAACCATCCAGAATATCTTTCGAGCCGTTTTCGAGTTTTCGCGAGATTAACGGACATAAATTTATTTTTATATATAGAGATTTAGACATGAAAAGCACGAAATAACACCATTTGCAGTTAACAGCAGACACCCATCAAGCATTAGAGGTCGTAACCAAACAATGAGCGGGTCCGAATAGCCGCACTAAAACTGCGCGCCAATAAAGCCGGATATAGATCACCGCGGCGCGGGACACGGTCAGGTGAGTGATTCACTGCACAAAATGACCGGTTGAAATACGGTAATGGGTTGACGTAACACGGCTGCTGTTCCCGTCGCTTTTCAACTGTTCACACTGATGGCACTGCACCTCGATGTGTTGTGAATGGAATGATTTTGTTGTTGCATTTATCTATATATTTTAAAAATTGAAGTCTCTGTCTGTAATATTTAAATAACTGGCTTTTATTAATCGCAGGGGGTTATTTTCATGCTATTAAGACATAAATAACTATTTTTTAAATTTTTGTCTGTCTGTCCGGCCTAATCTTCGGAATGGCTGGACCGATCGTAATGACTCTTTACGAAAAGATGAAGAGCAATATCAGGAGATCCCTCCTGACATTGCTCTTCATTCCCTTCAGGCCCTTAGCGCTGCAATTCATTGCTAACAGCACATTTTTTTCCTATTTACAAACATGCGACACGCGACGGCATTATTAATGAAAGAGTGGCAATGAGAAGTGCTGCTATTTTCAATCTCTTTTTTTTATCGCCCAAGTGTTAAACAAATTTCCAGTATATGCTGATCTTGCATTAGTAGGCAGTCACTGGTACTGGGAGGTCTATTTACACTGAATGTTTTTTTTAAGGTCATTGGTATTATACGCGAAAAAATCGAAAAATGCGAAGCTGTGGTTGGGTCGCTGATCAAATAATAAAACTGTAACTGTGGCGTCAGAAACTAGGTACCTAATTATCTAGATCTACCTATAAATAATAATATCTTACCTTCTTAGGAACAGTAAAGAATGAAAAGTCGACATTCCTATTGTTATTTGAGCATCCGTATGTTATGCAGTACCTTTTGGCTTTTGAGAGACCATTCTGGAATAAAAACTCAAAAATAAATATCAAAAGTGCCTAAATACTTATAAGAGAAAAATACTTTTTTGTTAACGTAAGGCGCGCGTCAGCTCGAGTGCGCGTGTGACAACCTCACGGAATTAGTCTCTCGTAGGCGGCCGCGCAGTGTAAGTACATTTTCATGCCTAAAGCGCGGAGTGAGACAGGCCTGGTTATATTTTTTCCAAAAAAACTTGACGACTAAAAAGCAACAAAAATTGATAAAATAAATGTTCTTTGATTATAATAAATCTATAATAACGCCCCATTCACAGAAATCTAAATAATAATAATTATTAGTAAATCCTATCCAGGCGAAGTCGGAGCGGGTTTCTAGCATTTTTACGCGGTTATCTTATTTCTAGTAGATGTGTTATTTGGTTAGTTATTTTAGATTTACTGTTAGTTTTGTTAGTTTTTTTATGCAAGAACTTCAGATTGGGTAAAGGCCTCCTTCAAAGTTGCCCAATTGTCTTTATCTTGTGCTAATGTAATATATACTAGATAATAAAAAAAACAATGAGAAGTATGTAATAAGTAAATAATAAATTATAATTAGTAAATAATATTTTTATTCACTCCTTTAAATGAGTTTATATATGTATTATGTTTCCACGTAGCGAGGCCTCTGGGAGCTAGTAAATTGTACCCACTGATGTTACACCGGAGACTGATGCACTGACCACGACCGGTCAGTAACAGTTGAAATGTTAGCACGACCGAAATTTTGGTTTTAAAAATGTAACAGTGCGATTTTTTTATTGAAGAGACAAGCTAACTAAAGTCCACTTTATGGTTAGTAGTTACTGCAGCCAATAGACATCTGCAACCAACTTTAAATAAAGAAAGCAACAGATGCGTTATCACCACTGAGGACTAAGATGGAATAACTCTCAGCCTGTAATTTTCGCCGGCTCTACTGGCTCTATATAACCTTAAACCGAAACACGTCAGTTGAGAAGAACACGCTTTGATTATAGGTCAATCATCGGAAGAGAGTTGCTTTTACTATAAAGTTAGCCTTTATACGTTCTGGGCACATTATCCCCATTTTAAGAGGGTTATTAGGTAAGCAGAGTTTAGGGCGGCCCACCACTAGATGGAATGACGACCTGGTATGAGATGCAGGAAGTCGATGGATGCAGGGGGCTCAAGACCGTGCTTTGTGGTATTCCTTGGGGGAGGCCTATGTTCAGTAGTAGACTTGTGAGAGGATGTAATGATGATGACGATGAAGCGATATCGGTTCTTTAAGCCAAATGGTTAGTTATTCATAATTGTATAATTTAAAGTTCATATGAACAAAAATATACAGGTTACTTGTATGAGAGCGTAACCCTAAAAATTAAAAAGAAATCAACCTATAGGAAACGAAAGCTTGCTGTTAGGTTTAGACTTTAATACAAATGAAGAAGCAGTCGAGAATAGTTAGCGTAGATCTTTATCAATTTGCCAAATCTTAAGGGAGCGACGCTAACGTAATTCATTCTTGCAACATCTCGTCGCAGATTAAAAATGGTAATTCAGGAATTATTTGAAGCAATTTATTCAACTACCCCTTGAGATTCCGCTACCTTGTAAAGGTACGTTGAAATATATACAGGTTGAATCCAAACCCTAATTTAGAAACCAATATTTTTAGGTTGAATTCTCAAACAAACTTCTGATTCGCGATTTTACTGAGGATAGTAAAAATTACAGCATTGTTCGATGGTTAGATAATAAGTTCAACCTACATTAATTTTATTTATTTATTTTTACTAAAATAGCACACAGTCTCACAAAACAATACAGTTAAATTTATGATAGTCTTAAGAATACTTTGTGAATAAAAATATGCTATGCTAGTAATGCAAAATTAATAGATGTTACTACTATGAAGGATAATTATTATTTACGATCAGGAGACGAATTGTCCGGTCAAATTAGACCAAAAATAGTACTAGGATACTAATAGGTTACCAAAAATTCGCATACAACTGAAAATTGGTACGAAAGTTTGGAACACTATTATAAATGAAATATAAAAAAATCTCATCGATCCCATCCTTGCAAAAACTTTTATTCAAGGTCAAAATTAGCAAAAATTGGTATTTTGCGTTTTTCAGCCAAACGGTAAGTTTTATCATAAAATTAGGTAGAACAAAAATGTAGTGTAAATGTAGAGAGTTACCGTTTCTAAGATATAACGATTCAAAACGTTGAAAAGTTGTGTTCTTTATAATATGCATAAGTGCGCCACGTATATACGACTCGTACATCACTGAAGCTGTAATACAAGTAAAAATATTTTATTATCGGTCTGTGTAACTTATACAAACAAATAGTATCATTAAGCGAATATCAACTCGAAAGAAACCCAGTCCCTTAATATATACGCTAGTGTAAATTTAAGCAATATCTGTCTCTTATTCAATTGTCCGCGTGGCAAGGGTCGTATGGGGTATAACTGCTCTTCTTTCAAAAGCCATAAACGAAGAACTAGTCTCGAAACGTTTCTTCGTAGTGAAAACACGTGTTTAATTGTTAATATTTTCTAACCGTATTTGTGCCGGTTAAAATAAATGTCGCAATTACACTACAAAAAAAAAGACAGTAGTCGAATGGCAGATTCTAACCCACAACATTTTGAGTTCGCGGTCTACACCGTATTCTATCTTCTCGCAGGCTAACTTCTATAGACTATAGATGTATGTTTGTCTCTTTTTAGTGTCGCTTTTTCGTTTCATCGAGTTTCAAATCGCAACCATTCTAAAGAAATTTTCACTTCAATAACAATTCCGGATCTTTTACTCGTCCTTTTGTTGTTCTTGATGCGCACTAGGAAACACTAGAAGCTAAGCGGTCAGTCACCGCATAGTCTACTTCACCTGAGGATGCCTCGTGTAGAGGCGATACACGTGTTATTATCGGCGGTGGTGTATCTTTGCTAGTGTAGTGGTGTTGGAAGTAGTGGCGCTGGGATTAGTGGTGACGCGGATAGTGCACGCAATTGAGGGAGGTCGGGACGCGCCTTTCAAACTAGGTAAGAAACATTATTTTATTTTAATACGCGGATCTTAATTAACTAATTACCGACATCTTTAATATAAAGGATTTCCGCAAAATACCGAATTTAATTGTCTGATTCTAATTAAGATCAATTTAAGTTGAATTTCTAGATCTTGGTAGGCCAAAAGGATCTGTTAGAAGGTATAGGTTCGCTGCAGTTGATGTTCGAAAGTTGAATGCAATTTTATCAGTCCGCAAACTATATATTCTGTATCTTTCTTTAAAACTCACAAAGTACTACATCTCAATCGAAGCAAAGGTAACATCGCCCTTTCCTCCGGTTTATACAGCTTTTGTTTACAATAAATGAACTTTTATACGTGGCAGAGCCACGCTGCAAATACATATATTATGGTTTTGTACGAATGGGTCGGCTCGACCAGGGTAGGACCACACTCACAGAATACCTGCGTAAAATACCAGCTTAAGCCTGCTGTGTTTCGTATGGTGAGTGTAGAGAACCAGAGACCCTTTTACCGCAAACGAACCATTCCATCTTAGTTATCAGGGTGATAACGCATCTGCATTTGATTGTTAATCGAGGATAAATGTAGATGTCAATGGGCCACAGAAACCACTTACCATCAGGTGAACTGTGTGCTCGTTTGTCACCCTATTCTATATTTAAAAAAACTCAAAATTAGAAATGCATTCTATGCAGATTTACAAATGTAACTTGGTCTCAAAAATAATTTGTAAATTGATTTTGGAAAATAAAACAATTTTACTTTAAGAAATTTTTGACACCTTTAATTAACATTTATTGACATGAAGTTTGGAAATAACTTACTCTTAACTCGCAAGTCCTCGTCTAGCGATAGTGATATTTTATTGAAATTGACATTTAAAATAATTGGCAAGAACATGCCAAGTACACTAACTCAACGTGTGCATATTATAAAGAACACAACTTTTTCAACTTTTTGAATCGTTATGTCTCAAAAACGGTGACTGTTAAGATAAAAAGTGTTGAGACAATTTTAATAGATAATTGCATGATCTACAATTTTTGTTATATCTAATTTTATAATAAAACTTACCGTTTGGCTGAAAAACGAAAAAAACCCTTTTTTGCGAACTTTGACATTGAATAAAAAAAATTGCAAGTGTGGGATCGATGGGGACTTTTTACATTTTATTTATAGTAATGTTCCGAACATTCGTATCAATTTTCAGCTGTATGCGAGTTTTGTAACCTTGCATGTCTAATTTGACCGGACTATAAAGGAATATCTTAAAGTCTATGGTGCAAGAAGGGGTTATCTTTGTTTATATAATTATTGAACGTTTTTGTATTTATATTTATAATAAAATAAAATCGGAGGCCTCGGTGTAGTAATAATTTTTAAATAATTAATATTGATTTATTTATGACCTTATTGATACCTTAAAAAAACTGCTACTATTTCGCTTATAATTCAAACATATAAAATACTCAGTATACTCTTGTTTAATGTTCATAGAAAAATATAAAATAATAGCAATAATAATTAATTAGCCTTTGCTTATAAGCTACAGTAATAAAATACGAGTACAATAATATACAATATAATATTGTTAATTGTAATTTTAAGTTCTGATTTACCACGTGCTCGACGGTGAAGGAAAACATCGTGAGGAAACCTGCATGTCTGAGAAATAAGAAAAAAATATATTTAGAAGACATGTGAAGTTCGCCAACACGCATTGGGGCAGCGCGGCGGACATTTCTTGAAACCCTCTCAGAAATGAGAGGAGGCCTGTGCCAGCAGTGGGACGTACATAGGCTGAAACTTTAACTTACTTTAACAATATAATGTAACACTTACTTTAACAATATAATGTACTGCTGTGTATGATATTAGTCGTGTGACATTTTTAGAAGTGACAATGCATTTGCTATTCCTGACAAATATTTGTCTTTGTTTGAAGTTGGTTAAAAGTGTCCATGGGCTGTAGTAGCCACTTATTAGCAGGTAAAAAGGTTTTAATATAAAAGCAAAAAAGATAAATGAAACACTCTGTATTATGGGTAAACCTTCAGTAAGATATCTGCATTAATCTGGCGCGGATATCAGAGACTTAATTCATGCTAACTAATGCTGAGTCGATCTATTACGTCCGTGTTGCTAACCCTTCACCTGCAGAAGGAAGTGACAATGTATAACTATACTAAGGGTATATTGTAGATATTTAAGGGGGAGTATTTTAATTTTTTCTTTCAAATATCAACTCAAATATCGACTCAAATATCGACCCAGGGACGATGCTCTTTTGGAGAATGATTGACAGCAGGAAAAAGGAAAGTAGAAGCCTATTTGCTTCCCACTGCTGGGCACAGACTTCCTATCATTATTGAGAGTGTTATGAAGCAATCACATCCTCGTATCGTTTATGCTGCATATCACCATCAGTTTCATCCATCTATTACAGCCTATAAAAGTCCACTGCTAAACATAAGCTTTCCCCATAGATTGCCTAATAGACAGGATTTTGCCATATTTGCCATGCTTGGCCGGCGAGTTGTCAACCGCAGTTTTTCTACCGACTTCAAAAAGGAGACGGTACTCAATTCGACTGTATGTTTTTTTTATGTATGTTACCTCATAATTTTTTTCTGGGTGAATCGATTTCAATGATTCTTTTTTTATTTGAAAGCTGGTGCTTCTCATGTGGTTCCATATACATAATAAGATTTTAAAGCAATTTTTAGATTTTTGTGAAATTCTAAAAATTTTCATATATTTCAAAGACTTGTCAAATCCGCCAATCAACAAACGAACATTTCAATATACCTTAATATATTTCAATATTATATTACTTATTTTATTGTTATTATATATATGGTATATTATTATATATATGTAGGTATGTTATACCGATTTTGATGATTCTTTTTTTATTTGAAAGCTGGTACCATATAAATTTGATCAAGGTCTGACCAATAGTTTTTGAGTTATTCTTAATAATTTATATTGAAGTCAGTTGTACAAATTTTTTAATTTTAAATTATATTATTTTGAGTTGTTATAGAGAAGAAGCTGCTGCCCATCACCTGTTTTAATTTCCATCTGTCGCCTCTTAAGACACCTACGGGACGATGTGGTGTAGTGGATATTTTTACACTGCCACTACACGGTTTAGCGATGAGTTTGTGAACTATCAGTTCTGTAATTGATTTATGGGTTTTCTGCCATTAGACCCGTGATAGCTCAGGGAACTACGCGCTCGTCGTTAATTTTACAGTAAGCGAACAACCAGGGTTCGATCTCCGCCGGCACCAAAGAAATAATTGTGAGAAAAGCTGCTTGTTTGCGACAGGACTAGCGTTGCCCAGCGGTGGGACATATACAGGCTATAATTTTACTACACACAATACAAGCTTACATTAGGTGACACTGTGATTAAATTAGGTGTTGGACGCGGATCACAAATTGTGCAAGTATTAACACACTTATTAGTGTTTTCCATTTTCTAACATCACCAATAATATTAAATATAAATGGCGTAATATAAGTCTGAAATAAAAACCACCAATAAAAATCTTTCCACATCATTTATCAAACGCAAATCCAAACAAAACTCGACAAACTATTTCACGCAAACATCAGGTGCTCGCTAGATATTCCGGACCTTGGGGGATATTTTAATACAGTGCCGTCTCGGACCCTTCGCAATCATTTTATTTTCATACGGTGTCTCAGAGGCCCCGAAGGTCTACCTTCTCTTGATTTGCCATTCAAAGTGCGGGACGTGACGGCGCATCAGGTATTGGGATCAATCCAGCCCGCGTATGTCTAAGGTTAATATAATCCTGTTGACAGATTATGGGATTAGATTTGGTGAATCAATTATTCTCCGCTTTTGAAATATATAAAAGTAAAAAGTGTTTTTTTATTTTTAGTATAAGATGAGGAAAAATTATTGTCTCGTCAATAAGATTTAAAACAAAAGCGTAGTAGTTCAGGAATTTGCTCACCTAAAATTTCATAATACGTTAATAAACCAAGTTCGATCCTCGCCGGCAACAATCAAATTGTATATTGAAACTTAATGTGCAACTCAACAGTGAAGACAGATATTGTGAGGAAACCTGTGTGTGTGGAAACATGTCTTGGAAATTAAAAATATTTTGAGGCCGTGTAAAGTCTAGTGATTCAGAGCAGACCTACTCTAATCTATCACACTGATATGAAATATCTTTTCGTCGTAATAAAATAAATTTCCTTTGGCAAATGTCTTTTTTGAAACCTACTAAATCTACCAATGTTTCGAAATAAGGTTCCCTATTCTGTCGGTTTTTCAAAAGCTCAAGGTCGCTCAACGAGCTATGGAGAGGGCTATGCTCGGACTTTCCCTGCGTGATAAACTTCTAAGTTTCCATAAGTCCATTTCTATGAGGATATCCGCAGTAGAACCAGAGTGACCGACATAGCCCAACGGATTAGTAAGCTGAAGTGGCAATGGGCCGGCCATATAGCTCGAAAAACCGACAACCGATGGGGAAAAAAGGTTCTTGAGTGGCAGCCTCGTACCGGCGGACGAAGTGTAGGGCGTCCCCACTAGATTGGTGACGACATGCAGGAAGTCGATGGATGCAGGTGGCTCAGGACCGTGCTTTGTGGCATTCCTTGGGGGAGGCCTATGTTCAGCAGTGGACTTGTGAAGGGCTGTAATGATGATGATGATGATTCTGTCGGTTTTTTTGTAAATTTAATAATTCCGATGGGTCCATCGGTAGCTGAAGTATGTTGTATGTATTTAATAATATAAGAGTAAGTAAATATAAAACTGTATTATGTAATTTAAATTCATATTAATATTTTCTAGCCACTGGTTTCAAGCTCTAATGAAGTTACAAAATTCTATCGGGCGCACGCAAATCAAAAATGTTCAAAGTCCATTCAAATCGGGAACACGTACGATAGCATCTTCAAAAGTTCCGTTACGATTTCAATATAGAAAAGGGGAAAGGAGAGAAAAAACTTTATATCAAAGTAGAAGAACTACTGGCATACCTTCGCGGGGCTCAAATCTGGCCGGTGCCGCACGTGACCGGGATCTAAATGTGTACCCTTTAATAAATCGCTCTTTATTTTTATAAAGCACACCTTCTGACGTCCGCCATGTTTATGCGCGCCGTGCGTTCGGAATTTGAGAATGGGATCGAGAAGCTTCATGATATACACAACCTTTTATTGTAATGTTGCGTTTCGGAACTTGGGGTTGAATGTTTTTTGTTGTTTTAATATTTGTAATGGGTTTGCATTTTAGAACTGAAAATTAAGAATTATAAGTACAGGTTGTCCGTTAATTAATGGATTACCTTGAAATGACTTATAAGTACCAATGTAAGTGGAATGAACTTACTCAATTTATTATTAGTCATGAATCGTTAGCAATTTCTTTAGCTGGTAGAGCCTTGCTGCAGCTATGTTAGTTGTAGCATGAATGGGTCAGCTCGAACAGGAATGACCACGCATTCACAGAATACCAGCGTGAAATAACAGCTTAATGCTGTTGTGTTTCCACGCATCCACGTTCCTTCGGGTAGACTGTGTGCTTGTTTGTCACCTTTATTCTATAAAAAGAAGAGATATTCTGATCATAAGCTATATTATGGCCCTGTAGGTATCAACTCGAATGTTGACCTATAGATGTGTGATTAGTATTTTGTACGCAAATCTTTAACGGTAAGCATATTTTATTGAATGTTCAGATCTATATCGCTCTGAATTATACAAAATATTCACGTATCAGATAGATCTTATCTGAGCTGGCTGTTGATTTTAAAAGATCTATTGATATAATAAATGTTAATAAATCGATTTAAATATAATTGGTATTCCCATTACAATAAGTTTAACTTCATTGATTATTTTAATCTGTGGGTGAGTGAACTTTTGAATCATTATCATTAACATCATTAGAGCCTATCACATTTACACTGCTGAACATAGGCCTTCCCCTATAGATTGCCTCATAGGGTGATATTTGCTCTGGTTGCTTCGCTTGGCAAGCGGTTTTACAACTTAAGAATTGTCTACTCGTTATTGTAAGTATATTTAATACTAGAGTGATCAGTCAGCTGCGCAGCGTTCGAGATTACGACACATATTCTCGTTTTTTTAAAACCTTAAAACACCAACACCAGTGCGACATATGGAATCAAAACGTGGTACGTTCACTGCTTACCATATGAGAAAGCTCAGTGAGGAGAGGAAATTGGAGTTTCACTGCGTAAAAAAATTGTTATTATGATAATCGCATTAGAAATAGGGTAATCAACATAGTCCAACGGATCAGTAAGTTGAAGTGGCAATAGGCTGGCCATATAGTCCGACGAACTGGTGGAGAAGAAAGGTTGTAATGAAGCAACTTTGTACCGGTAACCAGAGTATAGGATGGCACCCCATTAGATGGACTGATGACCTGTTAAGACATGCAGGAAGTCGATGGCAGTTGGTGATTCAGAACCATGCTTTGTGGTATTATTTTGAGGAAGGCTGTATTCAGCAATGACTTTAATGAATAAATGAATAAAAATCAGGGTGACAAGTAGGTTTTAGGTTACAGCCAAACTGGTAATATCTTGCTACTACAGACGATAAATGCCTATAACTAATTTTAAACAAAGAAATCCATAAACTCGTTTTGACCCACGAGGACAAGTCTCACAGTAAGTAATTATTTGGCTGTCTTAATCTACGAACCCGGCAATGGTTGGTGCACTACTGCTTGGCAAAATTTCTATTTCAATTATAGAGGATGTCTCTCCACGCCCGGACACAACCGTTGGTGCAATAAAATCGTTGGCGGTAAAAAATCCTATTGTATGCCTTAGCGCAAAGCGCGTAGGTATATGTTCTACTAGCGCCTAAAAATCAAGATTCCAAAGTTTTGTCGCATGAAATCGTATCTAACAATCATATTGAACATATAAATGATATAAAAGCACATTGTCAGAAAGATTAAATGATTGTTGAATCGATCAATTGCTATTTTACTTAAAAAGTGGCTTTAGTGGCTTATGGTGTAGATTTATCAAGTCCGCATGGAGGGTAAACACGATAACTTTTGAAAATATCAATTGTTCAACTCAATCTAT
Source organism: Parnassius orleans (assembly GCA_029286625.1). Taxonomy (NCBI): domain Eukaryota; kingdom Metazoa; phylum Arthropoda; class Insecta; order Lepidoptera; family Papilionidae; genus Parnassius; species Parnassius orleans. Next base: position 3,404,864 of record JAGSMP010000056.1, read on the forward strand.
TTTTAAACTCTTTATCTATCATGGGAAGCCATGGAATGTAAATGGCAGTTTAATTTTGTTTTGTTTAGTTATAATTAATTTTTTCGACTGAGAAATGCCAAAATTTTCGGTGTTTTGAGCAGCCTTGTATTAATTTATTTTACTAAATACATATAATACAGGCTCAGCCGTCGCGCTGTCGTGAGTGGTCGTTTGTTTACAGCGGTTCGTGCTGAAAACTATCGTATATTGTATATATATCTATTCGTATATACTATAATATATTGACCAAGGTAAGATATTATTATTATTTTATAATTACGGATTTTATTACAATATTTTGTTTTGCTAAAGTACGCAGGATTTATATATAAATATACTTATACGTCTTGGACTTTATGGAGACCTGAAGGTGTACTTCGGTATCTGCTACTGAACTCCTCGACGAGTAGAACTAGGTGTGCCGAGATTGTGCCCGTTATGTTAGTTATGATGAGACCTTACCCCGGACTTGACGGAGTGACTTGAAGGTGTACTTCGGTGAATGCTACTAGAACTCTTTGACGAATAGAACTACAATCTACTTTTTTTACTTAATTTTAATTTTTTACTATCATATGAGCATTATGAGTCGTGCACTTTTGGATTTTCCAAACTTTTTTATTTGAAGTTTGACATAAAATTGTCGGAAAATTGGAAGTATAGTAATAAGGTTATTAGTGAAAACTTGTGTGCATTTAAACTACTTAAAAAGTTAGGTATAATCATGTTATATTTAATTTATTTAATGCGCTTAAAGCATACACAATTGGATTTACCAATGGTTTTTCTTTATTTATTTTTATTTTTTAAACTTAATTTGGATTGGACTTCGGATTAAGGACAAATATCCAGACCAGGACAATTATTTGTAAGACATAAATATATGTCTTACAAATAATTACGATAATACGATAATAGACACTTTATTACGATTATTATATTTAAGATATTTTACCAACGTCACTACGTTAACTAATATTTTTCTGTTTAGGAGTCCTAGGTCCTAGGCCACAGGTTAGAAAGGAGCGATCGTCTTCTCGAAAGCCCGGTAAAAGCCCACGCGTTCGAGAGACGACTAATCGCTCAACTCAACTCCTTTTGTACATGACAGCAGTATCGCGCAGTTTTGCCGCGACCGGGGTCCACCCATATTGTTTGCTTTCATTAATTTTGACAGTCCATTGCATGTTCGCTATGAGACAGAGAGAACACGAATCAGTGTATTTCGAATTGAAAGCAATCTGCCAAGTGTTGACGTTACATAATATGGCTACGAGGTCATGACCTGTGTAGAGCAGAGGAGCGCGCGGGAAATGGAAATAGTTTGAAACAGTTTACGAGTTTTTTTATAGGATAAGGGTGACAAACGAGCACACAGTCCACCTGATAGTAAGTGGTGCCTGTGACCCATAGAAATCTACATTTATCCTCAATTACGAGTTTAAATGCAGATGCGTTGTCACCCGTGAGGACTAAGATGGAATGCCTCGTTTCCAGTAAAAAGGGTCTCCGGTTCTCTACACTCACCATACGAAACACAGCAGCGTTAAGCTGCTATTTTACGCTGGTATTCTGTGAGAGCGTGGTCCTTCCCTGGTCGAGCCGACCCATTCATGCTACGACTATACTATTTATACAGCTGTAGCATGGCTCTACCACGTAAAATAATTGTTTTATTAGTTGATATTATTCATTTAGTAGTTTGATAGGGCAAGACCGGCTTCTCGGCTTCTATGGAGCTTCGTTACCGAGGTGGACATTCTAAAAAGATCCCTACCATCTCGTAATATGTTACAGGTGACGAGTTACAATTTGGCGATTACAGTGCCAGATGTCTCGCAACTTTGACGGTGTTCTTGTCATCATCATCATCATCACCATTGTCATCTTTTTAATCTGCCTTTTTACGTTAACTGTGTCTAATGTTTCCAAGAATGCGCTAACTTACATGCATTAATGGAATATTGGTCAAAGTTTTCCATCAGTCGCGCACCAGACACTCGTTCGTTATCTACTATTATTACTATATTCGTTATTGTTAAGATTGACATTGCGAAGTGTTGACGTATCTGTAATAACACGCGTCATCAATGTGTAATTCGCATCTGGAATATACGAGATGGTTGTACCGTCATCGGTTTGAGGACATCGAGGCTTTTTTCATACATGCTTCGCAAGCAAAATCCACAGTACAAAATATTGTAGTAATGGAAAACCTTAAATTTTCAATGATAAAATAAACAAAACGAAATCAAAGCAGACTAACATTAAAATTTAATAGGTTTGAAATAATTAAACTAGATTTAAAGTGAAACAGTGAGTAATAAAATAAGATTCAAAACTTGATTTTCTTTAAAACCAATCTCGGTACAGTCGGTCAGGAAAATTCAATACAATAAAGTGCTTATGTTATACGTAGTGCGTGTATCAGCACAACCATAAAACTCGTCTAGACAAGTGATTTACGTTCACCTGAGCGGACCCAGAGCAGTCAAAATGTCCCTACCTATATTTTCCCCGAATGTACACGTACAAAAATATAGTAGATCACGTATCCACAGTTCTAAACACATTTATATGCAAAAATATTGGTGGGAATGGTCGAATAATTTAAATGTTGTCACGCTTTATATTATGTTTATTTATTTATTATATTCTTACATTAAAGGTGGTACAGAATTGTACTTAAGGTACATTACATAGAAGTGAAAACCGTACTTACAATCCACCTGCCTGGCTAGCATGGGCGGGGGACAAAAATTTTATCCCCGATTATATCCACTGACAAGAGATAAAATTATTTTGTTATGTCAAACGGGAGAAGTATATCCCGTTTGACATAACAAGTAGACATATATCCCCGTCCGTAGCAAAATGAAAGATAAAAATTATGCTTTTGACATTTGAAAGGGACAATTCTATCCTAGTTCATTCGACGTGGGTTGAAGTTTCTTTTCATACAAAAATCTATCTGAGTCTACCTCCCATTTTATCTACTGTGGATATTATATCCACCGGTGTGCCCATGCTCTAAGGGTGGATAAAACTAAACGATAAACATTTTCTTTTCCCTGGGGATAAAATTGTCTCCTGCCCATGCTAGTCCTGCTGACGTTAAGTGTAGCCCAGTCACATAGTTAAGAACGTGGTAATTATTTAGACAGACTTCTAAGCAGATAAAGAGTACTGCTACATTGTAAATGGAAGAAGTATATATATTTGTTTTAAAATTGAAGTGGCAGAGTCATACTGCAGCTATATTATGGTGTAGCACGAATGGGTCGGCTCGACCGGGTGAGGCCACGCTCTCACAGAAAGGAGACCCTTTTACTGGAAACGAGGCATTGCATCTTAGTCCCTGGAGATGACAACGCATCTGCATTTTGATCCTTAATCGAAGATAAATGTAGATGTCTATGGCCACAGCCAGTTACCATCAGGTGGACCACGTGTTCGTCACCCTTATTAAATATAAAAATCTATGATTTGTCACTGAAAATCTTTTTCCTAAAGAGACAAAGACTGAAATTCACAGCACTAATTAGTTTTTTTTACAGAAGAGGAGGCAAACGAGCATGCCGTTAACCTCATAAAAAGCGATCGCTAATAACTATGAAAGTTACATTGCTAGCCTTGGAAGAAAAAGTAGGCTCTTTTCTTAAAGATTCTTAAGCCATATCGGTCTGGAAAAATAATTTTCGTGACAGCAGATTCTATGAACTAGTCATGCGAGACCAGAAAACTTATAAAAAAATGTTTTTTATACATTATAATTATTTAGTGCTTGGTTCATGGTACGTGGTACCCTATTGTAAGTGGTTTAATTAATTAGGCAGTAAGTACAAAGCAGCAGCTTAGTCTAATGCTATTCCCTCTTCTCTCGAAGATACACATTAACACACACATTTGTTAGGTGTGTTTTTTATAGAACTCCTTCTCTGGCTAGAAAGAAGTCCGTCTAGGTAGGTTGCTGTTGTGTTTCGTATGGTGAGTGTAGAGAACCGTAGAACTATTTAACTGGAAACGAGGCATTCCATCTTAGTCCTCAGGGACTTTTGTAGATGTAGATGTCTATGGGCTACAGCATCCACTTACTATCAGATGGACTGTGTACTCGTTTGTCACCCTTATTCTTTAAAAAATATTAAGACCCTATTATACACTTTTGTAATTATTTTTTACGTGGTAGAGCCATGCTGCAGCTATATTAATAGTTTAGTTGTAGCACGAATGGTCGGCTCGACCGGGAAGGACCACGCTCACAGAATACCAGCGTAAAATAGCAGCTTAATGCTGCTGTGTTTCGTATGGTGAGTGTAGAGAACCGGAAACCCTTTTACTGGAAAAGAGGCATTTTATCTTAGTCCTCACGGCTGACAACGCATCTGCATTTAAATTCGCAAACGAAGATAGATGTAGATGTCTATGGGCCACAGCAACCACTTACCATCAGGTGGACTGTGTGCTCGTTTGTCACCCTTATTCTATAAAAAAAAATACACTAAGTGAGCGAATAAATACTTGAATATTTTCATTAATTCATTCGTTTAATATCTCATACGTTAAAACAAAGAATAATATCAAATGTTTATCCATCAGGCTATAACGTCATAAACACTTACTTATACTAACAATATTGAGCGTCACAAAAATCCATTACAGGCAACATTCCGCCGAAAATGCCGCCAACGTGCATACCTACAGTCAACCGCAGAACATATTAACCTTTATGATCTAATTTGGCAGTCGGCTCGGCTATTTGGCAGACGGTGGTCAGGTACTGGAAGACTTTAAGCGTGCTACAGACGCATACTATGCAGTGACGAAAAATACAATAAAAGTCAACCAACAGAATTTTTCCTGTTCCTTACCAAATTTAGGAGCTTCACCAAAAAAAAAAAAATCTAATTAATTGTTTTGAAATTTTGTCCAACCTGCTTCAATATAAACTATTAAGAATAACTTAAAAACTATTGGTCAGACCTTAATCAATTATATGGGACCACATGAGAAGCACCAGCTTTCAAATAAAAAATATAATCATCGAAATCGGTTCACCCAAAAAAAAGTTATGAGGTAACACACATTAAAAAACATACAGTCGAATTGAGTACCTCCTCCTTTTTGAAGTCGGTAGAAAACTAGCTGGCCAGAAAGACGTTGTTCTCTTTTCCGGTAGGTAGCGCGTTGACTTTACTCTGAATTTATTTTTGTAGTATGAGGGTGACAAACGAGCACACAGTTCACGTGATGATAAGTGGATACTGTAGTTCATAGGCTCAAATGCTGATGCTGAGGCAGGTACCCCTGAGGGTTTAGATGGAATGCCTCGTTTCCATTATCTCCGTTTCTCTACACTCATCACATGAAACACAGCAGCGTTAAGCAGCATTAAGCAGCTAATTTACGCTGATATTCTGTGAGTGCATGGTTCTTTCCCGGTCGAACCGACACATTCATGCTACAACTATAATATAGCTGCAGCATGGCTCTACCACGTATAATTAGTCTTAGAATTCCAAAATTATAATGAAATAGATAAAACGTGCCTTACTACGGTACACTTTGTCACACGTATGAATCGCCCTTTATAAGTTGTATTCACTAAGAATGCTTTTAAACAAGTTTCTAACTTGTTAAGTTTATCTTTTCAAGCACTGCCATAAGCTCCTGTTAAGGTAGATTTTCATGCATAGATGTCAGCTATAAAATTTAATATTATAATAAAACTAGCTGTTACCCGCGGCTTCGCCTGCATGGTCACTGGAAATGAACTATCCATTGCTTTTTGAATTGAAAGAAAACTGAGTTTTATAGATTTGTCAGAGATGCAGCCATTAAAAGGAAACTGAGCAAAATTGATTCGTCAGCTTATTTAAATGTTTTGAAACGCAGCGTATAGGAGAGCATGAAAATAGCCTGTTTATTCCAAATGGAAATGGGATATTTTTTAATTAAAGGAAACTGAGCATAATTATCCGTCAGGGATGCAGACTTTGAAAAGAAACTGAGCTAAATTGATTCGTCAGAGATGCAGTTTTCTGACTTGAAAGGAAACTGAGCCAAATAAAAGATCCGTCAGAGATGCAACCTATTGAGTTGAAAGGAAACTGAGCTTAATAGGTCCGTCAGAGTGCAGCATTTGGAATTGAAAAGAAACTGAGCTAAATAGGAAATTTTGAATTGAAAGGAAGATCTGTGGGAATTCTGATTAATTGATTGTGGAATTTTGGAAAAACTAACTGAACACTATTTTAAGACGCTACTGTACACAATGTTATATGTTTTTCCATTCGGGAAAGAATGTGGAGATTCTGGGCATTTGACACACGCGAACATGCTACATACAGCTGACCATGAGAGAAGCATGGTTTTCTAAGTTGACCCCGCTACCTGTAACGTTTGCCCTTGCGCTTTATTAATTGTCATTGCAAAATGAGCTTAATAGGAACTGCAACCTTTGAATTGAAAAGGAAGATCTGTGGGAATTATAGGATCCGTGGTATAATAACATTTTCACCTTTTCCTACGCCTGTCATAATTGTAGCACTGATTATGTTCCGTCCAAGATGTGTCACACGCAGCCTTGTCCCGTTACATAACCGAGGAGCATCTAAATTTCGCATTAGCATGACTGGGATGCCTAATTTTAATTGAAGCTTATGTGAGGGCACACCTAACAACTCTAGAGAATTTAGAAACTCTACGGGATATGAAGTGCTCTGTTCTGTGTCCATAACTGTGTCTACTGACAAATACTCTGTTATTTCTCCTGCTACTTCGCTTAATATATCTGAATTTATTTTGTTAACGCTCTCATTTTTGGTGCAAGAATCGCCCTTTCACATAACCATTTGTCTTCATGCATGTTGTTCGTTAAATCTGAATAAACGCTCGCAATTAATTCGGAATGACTCTGTACTAAATTACAAAAATCTCTCGTCAATTTAACGCAGCCCTCAGCATCCGTTTCCAACCGCCCATCGCCAATTTTTAATAGTGTGTCAGCATAGTTTCCAGCATTGATATCATTATACAAATGCACTCTCATATTCGTAGTTAAACTGAATTTTGTCACCTTGTTCCATAAAATAGACGACTTGAGGCATGCTTTAATTTCATCTGCAGGTGTGCCCTTTTGAATGACAGGTAAAGTTTGGCGAAAGTCACCAGCCAGTAAAACCATCATTCCTCCCATTACATCGGTATTGCTGCGCAAATCCTGGAGCGTTCGATTTAGTGCTTCTACAGCTTTTTTATGCGACATTGTACTTTCGTCCCACACTAAAAGTTTGCATTGTCGTAGCATTATACCTCGTGCACTATTTTTGCTAAAGTTGCAGATCGGCGATTCTTCCTGGGCTAGATTTAGAGGAGTTTTAAAACAGAATGTGCAGTGCGGTCCCGCTTAGCAGCGTGGCGGCTATACCGGAGGAAACTACGGCCACAGCAATGTTTTATCTTTCCGTACTTGCGCTAAAATAAATTTAACAAAAATGTCTTCCCAGTTCCTCCAGGGCATCTAAAAGAAAAGTGCACCATTTTCAGATTCAATTTGTCCTAATACTTTGTCAAAAACTCGTTTTGTTCGGGAAGCAAGCAGGGTACAAATTCGGCTACTTGCTGCTGCAAAGCTGGTATATCGTAGTTTGTTTCACGTATAACTTCATCACTTAGTTTACTTTCGGTTGTTCGCTGAGGCTTATCATTCCAAAGTCGCTTAATTTTTGCCTACCATTGCCATTACTTTATCTTCAATTTTTCCAAGTGCTTCATTATAAATGTGTTCATTGTATGTCATGTTCGCGTGTTTGCTGTAATCTTCGCAAAATATCTTCCGCCATGTACTCTTTATATTTGTCCCACAATTTATGTGCATTAGATAGCCCGCAAGATGATATGAGAGTTGCATAAAGATCCCTAATTTTGGCTGGTGACTGGCACTGCACAGCTTCCTCCATGGTTTCATCCCAGTAATTATCGTTTTCTAAAAGATGCAGAGCTTCACATGCTTCTCTATAAGTTGCGCATTCCTGACCGTTGACAGTTTTAAGGTCTTTATATCCTGTAGGACCCCGAACATGGTGCAGCAGCAATCGTAAACAGAAACATTCAAAATTAGTTACATGGACGGTATACACACGACCAAGGGCATCTGATGACTTTACACCGGGCCAATTTGCAACAGGCGCGCCTTGAATACGGCGTTTCCACTCCTTCCTAGATGTGTTCCAAGTATAATAGCGGGGGACTTCAGAATATAACAACGTTTTTGCAAAGGGGTCGGTTTGACAAAGTTGAAAGAAGGCTGTTTGTAGTTTTGGCGGTGATGCAATTTTTCTTGAAATTTCTTTCGGTGTAATCTAAAAGGAATAAATATTCCTTTTAAATATTTTTAAAATCAAAACAACAAAACCAATTCAAGACACAACACGAATCCGAAAACGATAGCCAAAAAAATCGAATCAACTTAAACCAAATCACAAAACAAATCGCAGAAAACCGAAATCGAAAGCAGTAGTCAATAAGTACCGTATACACTATCTATACTATTAATATTCCTTTGAAATATTGTTAAACAACCTAAAACAACGAAAACCAATTCACGATTCTAAATAAACAAAATCCAAAATCAAAGCCAGAGTCTAAATATGTATAAAGGAATACCAACCAAATAAACAAAACCGATCCAAGAAAATACACAAATCCGAAAATGAAGGCCAATATAAATCCATTCAACCTTAACCAAAATCACAAAGCAAATAACAAACAACCGAAATCAAAAGCAGGTAGTCGTATAAGCTACGAAATAGAAACAATTTAAGCGTATAGGTACCGTATGCACTATAAGTTGACGCGCGGCTCAACGGCGGGAGTTAAGTACAAGTCAGGAAACATTTCGTTACCGCGTTTTAAAACCTAGTAACGACATCTAGCGGAATCAATTTAAACTATGTATACGTTAGTTAATAAGAACTCTCAAAAATATTTTTCTTATAATTTTGCACACTTTTTCTTATTGTAATACCGATTCATTCATAACCACATATAAGAACTGTATTCATTTCCGTTCAATAAATATTACTAAGGCTTATTAATAAGGCTTACTAAGAACTGTTTCTACCATTGTTAAGTAATAGTTAAGGGTGAAAGCGTGACAGGTGGTGATAGTATTTCTGATCCATACTTATAATCACGCCTGTAACCCTTGCGGGTAGGCAGAGCGTCAACGGATTACTTAATATCGTCTGCGAGGTTATCGCCTATTCTGTGAATTACGATGCACCAAAACGTTTGAAGAAAATCAGCTGGTGAATTTTATGTTTTTATCGCTCTTCCCGGTCCTGCGTGGAAAATACAGATCCATACATTTTTATCTTAATTTTGGTAAAAAGACATAATAATCCAGATATTCTGACCTTCTGTGTTCGTCCATCGTACCGTCGTCCGTCTTGTAGAATAACGGTGGCGCCACCTAGCTGAATTTAATTTTGCAACATATTCGATTTTCCCACGGAATGATATGTTTTTCGCTGAAAAAGTAGCCTATGTCACTCTACAGCCACCGAACTATCCCCATACAAATAATCATGCCATGCCGACGCTCTGTTGCGACGTGAAAGAAGGACAAACTAGTGCAACATATTCGATTTTCCCACGGGAATGAGATGTTTTCCGCGTAAAAGTAGCCTATGTAACTCTACATCCACCGAACTATCCCCATACAAAAATCATGCCATGCCGACGCTCTGTTGCGACGTGAAGAAGGACAAACAAACAAACAAACAAACAAACACACTTTCATTTATAATATTAGTATGGATAGTACGGTTTACAACATCGCACTCTGAACATAAGGAATCCATTGCAAACTATTATATTGTAATAAAACAACATTATATATGTGCGCATAAAGTATACGTACTGAAGCAGATTTTTATTTTCATAAACCCTGAATTACTCTATTGCAAGTGGTGCCGTGTAGAGGCGATGTAAGAATATCCACCACCACATATCATCCCGTGGGTGTCGTAAGAGGCGTCAGAGGGAAACAGATCAGGCGATGGAGAGCAGCGTCTTCCTAATAAGGACTAAAAATAAAAAAACTGCGGTTGCCATCCCGCTTGCCAAGCGTGGCAACTATGGCAAATTTCCCCCTACGTGGCAATCTATGGGGGAGGCCTGTAACGGTAACGGTAACTGGTGAGACGACGATTGTGAACACTTTCCTTTTATCTCAAACAATGTAACATTTGTTTATTTATTTATTTATGCTTTATTTGCACACCAAGTACAAAAAGACGAACTAAATGCAACAGGGCATTCTCTTCCAGTCTACCTAATTTATTATACATATAAATAAAATTGAAATGTCTGTCTGTAATATTGAAATAATTGGCTTCTATTAAGCTCAGGAGGTTATTTGCATGCTATTGAGACATAAACAACAATTTTTTAAATATTTGTCTATCTGTCGGTCTGTCCTGGCTAAACTTCGGAATGGCTGAACCGATTGTGCTGAAACTTTACAAACAAATAGAGAGCAATGCCAGGAGCGATCTAGGCTATATTTGATCTGAAAAACTTTAAGATTAATTTTTTTGAAGAAAAAAACGAAAAAATGATAAAATAAATGTTGTTTAATCTTACATCATATCCAGACGAAGCCAGGCAGGTCGCTAGTATTATAATAAACAGAATATATAAAAACAAAATCTCAAAAGCATACTGTCTAGGTATGTCTTGGATATAAGAAGTCAACCTACACTGAAGCAGATATTTTTCCATAAAACCTGTATTAGTCGCCAGTGGTAAGACGATGTCTGTTATGTATTCCCTTTTAAGTCAAGCAATGTAATACTTATTATTCATTAAATAAAACCACTAATATTACGATTGAACCCGGTAGGTGGCGCTGTTGTCAAGATACAGAAATCACCTGTGCAAAGTCAGAGCGGATCGCTAATATTTTATAAATAGTAATATTAATGTTTTAAAACGCTAGAAACACACGATTTGATTATATAATCTGTGATAATAAGAGGTTTATAAAATTAAGTGAATTTTAATAATGACGATGATGTATAAATGAAAAGATTGGAAAAATAAATAGGCGGGGCTCAGTAGTTAACTATATAAAATAGCGTTTGATTGTTCTAGGAGGCAAACAGATTAGCGTGACATATGTACTTTCGACATTTATAAAATCTTAAACAAACTTCAAATCTCTTAATTATCACTGACATACGTATTTCTGACATTAATGTGGCGATGAAGGTAACAATACACCTTTTTTTATAGGATAAGGGTAACACACACGAGCACACAGTCCACCTGATGGTAAGTGGTTGCTTTAGCCCATAGACATCTACATCTATCCTCGATTACGAATCAAAATGCAGATGCGTTGTCACCCCTGAGGACTAAGACGGAATGCCTCGTTTCCAGTAAAAAGTGTCTATGATTTTCTACACTTACCATACGAAACACAGCAGTGTTAAACAGCTATTTTACACTGGTATTCTGTGAGAGCGTGGTCCTTCCCCGGTCGAGCCGACCCATTCGTGCTACGACTATACCAGTAATATAGCTGCAGCATGGCTCTACCACGTAACAACCTATCCGTCTTATTACAAGTTAGTTTATAATTAGTTTTAGGTTTAAAATAAGGAACGTAAGGGGAATATGGTCACCTTAAGCTTTACTGCCCTAAAAAAACCAATACTAGGAGGAGGACAGAGACAAAAATACAAAGTCGTTTACTATAACTAATATATTAAGAAAACAAGTGGTAAAATAAAAAAAATTGTACAACCGACTTCAATACAAATAAAATAAGAACATCATCAATGTAGTCGAAGTCAACTGAATACGAACTGTTAAGGATAACTCAAAAACTACTTGTCAGAATACAAATTATATGGAACCACCTTGTCAAATAAAATTTATATGGAACCACATGAGAAGCACTAGTTTTCAAATAAAAATCATCAAAATCGGTTCACCTACAAAAAGTTCTAAGGTAAAAATTCTCACATAAAAAATACAGTCGAATTGAGAACCTCCTCCTTTTTGAAATCGGTTGAAAATAGCAAACAAGCTTTGGCAATAATAAGGAACTAATTTAAACTAATTAAAACCATGTGGAAAGTAGGAAGCCCTTTTAATTTTAATATAATTTAAAAAAAAAATAAAAATATTTTGTTGTTATTGCGGCAACAGAAATACACATTTTGTGAAAATTTCAACTGTCTACCTATTACGGATCATGAGATACAGTCCGCTGACAGACAGACGGACGGACGGACGGACGGACAGCGGAGGCTTAGTAATAGGATTCCGTTGTTTTACCCTTTGGGTACGGAACCTAAAAAGCAGTTAATCATATTTACTGTAATGTCGACTATCTAAATGGCGTCGATAAGCCCATTTGAAATTTTAATATTTTATTGACTGATGAAGTAGTATTACAGAGTAGTTTTGAGTTATAGGAAAGTGAACATATTAACCGAATGACCATATTACCCTTACGTACGCTAGAGTCTGTTTCAATAAAGAAGTCCCTTGAGTATATGCGAACTAAAGTGTAAAATCAGGTATGGTATTTGAGAGCAAATGTCAAACTTCGGCAAGACTGTGGCGCCGCGGCTACGGAAATTCTTTTGTGACAATGACATCTTAAGCCCGAGACTATCAAGAGGCAGACTTAAACAAAATATGTTTATCCGTAGTTTGAAAATAAGACAGAATATACTAGGGTAACATAGAACCCGACTAGTCACATTAATATGTACGTCAAACACAATCAAATATACGCCTTCTAACAGACAAGAAGCAAATACGAGAGAACGAGCCGCGGGAACAATAACTTACTTTGGCAAAGTTCCGAAAACAGATAGGTGCGTTGCCGTTGAAATGAAAATCTTGGCTCGCGAATACATTTTACAAGAGGCATCTTACAAGATAAAATATTAAACAAATGTTATGTAACAAACTTATTCCGTATTTGGGTAGCGTTTGCAATGCAATCGTGAAAATTATTAATATATATGTATATATATATATATATATATATATATATATATATATATATATATATATATATATATATATATATATATATATATCAATGCATATATTGAAGTAAAGCAAAAGGTGTAGGGATTATAAAAATTATTAAATTTACAGTCTAGTCTAAAGTAACAGACGTAAAATTATTATTTGACTATAAAACTATGTCGTCACTAAAATGTTAGGGGTTAAACTGATTTAATCATGAGGTCCCTCAGAATCCCGGGTAGGGTAAAAAAATAATTTTTCTATCAAGAAATTTTCAGTAGTAGCCCGTAGTCAGGAAGTTGGCGGCATTTCACCCCCGTGCCTCAGATAACTGGTGTAGCCGTTTGTCTAGCGCTTGATCTTCCTCCGGTCATGTCAGTTCGCCGTCCCATCAGTCCATGAGTATGTCCTGAAAGAATACACCTCTACACGTGGTTCTGCCATGTTACAGCTATACTCTGGTTGTAGCATATGGGCGCAAATCGCCATCTTTCGGCAATAATTGGCAAATATTGATATTTATGTTTTAGTTTATCGTTTAAGTGAATATATTATTATAAGAATATCTGAAATATATAAGATTTAAATTTAAATAGTTATTTATAAACATAAATCTGTTATTTATTAAGGTATGATATTTAGTAGACACTGTTTTGACTGTTTGAAAGTTTTGAAGACGTTTGATGTTTAATTTATTGTTAAAATACTCATTTTACTGTGTAAATGTTCAAATTAATATCTATTAGAATTAATATCATTATTTTGTATCAAATTTTATTATTTTATGCAATAAGTCTTGTTTAATTTAATTCGAATCTTGCTTGCGACGCCACCTTTGACAGACTATTATAGCCCAGATTTTGACTGAATATGATAAACTAATGTTTGTTCAATTAAATGAACAAACATTTATATAATATAAATCGTTTGTAGTTATTTAAATTCATTAAAATATTTATTATGAATATTGAGCTCTATTTTAAGAATTATTTTGTAGTACTTAATTTTATTTGTTTGATTTAAAAGAAGTTGTATTTGCTATATCCATTTTTGTAAGGAAACTATAAAAGCGGTTGATTTATGTAAAGACTGTTCTGTTCTATACTAGTAATTGTGCGAAAATAAACTACGTAATATTTGGTGTGCTATTTCATTGTGACGGACCCTGAGCGTGAAAACTGGCGTATCGCCGACAAGCACAAATGGGTCGGATTGACTGGCGAAGGACCAAGCTCTCACAGAATACCGGCGTAAAATAGCATCTTAATGCTGTTGTATTACGTATAGTGAGTGTAGGGAACCGAAGATGATTTTTACTGGAAACGAGGCATTCCATCTTAGTCCTCAGGGGTGACAATGCATCTGTATTTTGATTCTTAATCGAGGATTTATATAGATGTCTATGGGCCATACTATCCACTAACCATCAGGTGGACTGTATTCTTTTGTCACCCTTCTTCTTTAAAAAAAATATATTGAAGAAAATAATTTAAGATTAAGATATATCACCGTAAGTTGACAAGCCACTGCCTGTGGTGATCGAATTTATAAAAGCAAAAGACGTAAAACGGTGTCATAAACAAAATAAAGGTAAACAAGAAAACTGTTAACGTCTCAACGTAATTTCGGATAGAAAAAAAAAACACTGGCTATTACTATTCTTATCTAGGGTAAGTCAATTTTCCCTACTCTACCCTCACTGGAAAGATTCCCCTTGATAAACGCAAGGGATTTTGAGCGCTATGCACAAGCAATAAAGTCTAAGCCGCGTATATACAGTTTGGTAACGTTTACAATGTCCAACCTGGGTATGTGTAAGAACGTTGACAAGGTGGAGGCTGATCGTATAATCCCCATAAAATAAGGTAGCAAAGAAATTCTGGACACACTGGGAGCATTCGTGTTGACTTTTTGGTAATTCGAATGCCGCAATTTATTAAAATATTTATTTCTTAGAAATTAAATTACAAAAACTTAACGTAACACCCCGCGTACATTACATTTACGTGGTAGAGCCATGCTGCAGCTATATTTATAATATAGTTGTAGCACGAATGGGTCGGCTCGACCGGGGAAGGACCACGCTCTCACAGAATACCAGCGTAAAATAGCAGCTTAATGCTGCTGTGTTTCGTATGGTTAGTGTAGAGAACCGGAGACCCTGTTTACTGGAAAAGAAGTATTCCATCTTAGTCCTCAAGGCTGATAACGCATCTGCATTTTGATTCACAAATGCGGATAGATGTAGATGTCTATGGGCCACAACAACCACTTACCATCAGGTGGACTGGATGCTCGTTTGTCACGAAGAAGACTTTTTACGTATAATTGTATGAAAGCCATCCGTGTGTGCCTCAGCAAACATAGTAGAGGCACCACAATAACGCAACAATCCCAACAGCACTTTGAACTAAACGCTGAACGCATTATTGCTGCAGCTATATTATGGTTGTAGCACGATTCGGTCGGCTCGAACAGGGAAGGTCTACGTTATCACAGAATACCAGCGTGAAATAGCAGCTTAATGCTGCTGTGTTTTACGACCCTTTTTACTGGAAACTAGGCATTCCATCTTAGTCCTCAGGGGTGACAACGCATCTGCATTTTGATTCTTTTGAGGATGTTTGTGGGCCGTAGCATCCACTTACAATCAGCTGGACTATGTACTCTTTTGTCACCATTATTCTATAAAAAAATATTACACTGAACTGACGTGATATGCCCGCTGTGTATATCTAACCCACAAGCAGAATTTGTAAATGCACTGATAATGCACTATAAAAAGCGTTAATTTAACTTCTTTAGTACATCGTAAAAACTTGCGGGCCAGCATCTTACAGGGAACATCCAGCGCACTGCGTATATATAAGTCATCCTCTAAGTCCTCTGTTATCCAGTGATCTAGATATATAAATTGGATGACCTTCTCCAGAAGGCAATCACAAAATTTAACAGGTGGCACGTTGAGTTGCGTTTTAGCAAATAATATAATAAGAAAGTTTTTTTTTTAAATTTAATGTATCATGAAGAAGTTTCACATTTTAAATTGCACAAGGAAAAACACCCAGACCTGAAACAATTTTTTGTAGGCCAAACAAACACTTTTTCTGTGAAGGATTTGATCTTCCGACCTCCGTAGCACCGCAGCTAAACCGTTTCGCGTTACACTACCGAACAGTCACTGCATTTTGTTTAAAGATATATTTTACGTGAACATAATATGAAGATAATCTTTAAGATCTCTAACTGTCACTTACACTCTCAGTTACTATTCTCAGGTAGAAAAAATAATTATTATTGTTCTATGATTATGAACTCTAATATATTTAGCAGTTGTAATAATAATAATGTCCCCAGACATTTCAGTTAAGGCGGTGAGTTTCAATGGATACTAGTCATCTGCGCAGTACAGGATTGTAGAGCAAGACCTTCCTAACGTGCTTTCCGAGGCAGGGGCGTCAAACACCGCCAATTTCCTGACTCTGGGTTGTTACTGAGAATATCTTGAAAGAAAAACCTTGTAACCGCTTTTGGCTCGACCCGGGAGGTGAACCCGAGACCTCATGATCATCAACCGCGTTTACGACAACTAGACCACCGAGGCAGTCAAGCAGTGGTATTAGAAAGGCTTACAGTTCGTAAAGTTACAAAATGGTAATAAGAATTGCTAATTACAAGCCTCCACATATAATATTACTTTCATCTGACTTTATGCAAATTTAAAGTACTTCAAGGATTGCATAAACTACTCACAAATACAATAACAAAAAAAAACGCAAAATTAATAACGAAAAAAAGGTTTTTTCTTTCGCCGTGAAACAGGAGCTTGCAATTTGAGTTATGCTAGTCGCGGTTGTGAGTGAAAAACTCTCTGTTCATCAGTTTTCTTTCATATTTCGAACTAGTGCGAAATAGGTCAATATCTAATACAGATGAAAGCTTATTAAATTCCATTGCGCTACGCAGAAAGAAAGAATTTCTTATGTAATTTGTTGTAGCAAGAGGTATATATAGCAAAGGTCGCTGTCTAAATCTCATTAAATTGGTTCGAATCATTATGTGAGTAAGTAGCTCAGAACAATCATTACATACATTTACTTAACTAAGAAACAAATATCATTGACTTTACCTATATACTCGTATTCCAACGGCAAAAAATGGTATCTCTTAATTTTTGCGTTTTGAAGTCGAGGTAACTGATATAACTGATGCCTAACATACCAAAAAACAGAGGTAGTAATAAGGACTGCCGATAGAAGTGAAAAATCAATGATATATGCGTATACATGTTCACAGGCCGCTATACTACGCGTCGCTAGTCTGGCTTGCGCTAGACCAGCGGCGCGTAGTAGAAATGCTCGTGACGTATTGCAGAGCATGTCAAGGTCATCAGTGACGCGAACCCATTAGTTTTCCCCTACCAAAAATCGCTCAACGCGTTTAACGGAGTTTTCACTTCAATAAAAACATTAAAAGTTTAAAAGTCAATTAAAATAAATCTCTCGGTGTGTCACCAACCCGAGGTATAATCCGATGTCCGCCGGTATCTGCGCGTTCCGTGCGAGCGAGCGGCTCTTTACGAGCGGCCGCGGTAATGGCCAATAGCACCGACACGTTGAAGCTTTCCAAACGCTCGATCGTTTGCCCATACCTTTACTTCGGGGGTTTTATGAGCGATTATAGACGACAGCTATGATTTGGTGCAGTCAAGATAGCTGAAGAACGGCGCTCTTTTAAACATACCATTCCATTCATCCATTACAACCTATAGAAGTCCACCGCTGAACAAAGAACTCCCCCATTGATTGCCTCATAGGAGGGATTATGCCATAGTTGCCACGCTTGGCAGGCGGTTGGCAACCGCAGTTTTTTTGTTATTTTGAGTTGTTATCCGGAAGATGCTGCTACCCATCACCAAATAAAATTTCCCTCTGTCTCCTCTTACGATACGGGACGATATGGGGTAGTGAATATTCTTACACTGCCACTGCACGGTACACACCGCCATTAAGTGGTACTGAACATACAGTTATTTGTAATATTTTTTTTTTAATTCTGTATATAAGGGCTCTATCATTCTCTGGCTGGTTTAAGGAAATGTCTGGAGGTCCGTATATTATTAACTCAAGATCAGTTCGACAAAAAGATGTAAAAACTTCATTGATTGCTTTTTGATTCGTCAGTCCAACAACTACGAAGTATGCAGTTAAAGATTTATTTTCTTTAAAAAACGATACCCCGAAACTAGGATTTTCTCCTGTATCAAGGAGGCAGTTTGTTTTATATAATATGTCAGATTTGCGGTGGAGAAATATGAAATATAATATATATATATATATTCTGTTTTATTGATAGCTCTTATTAAAGATACTGTACTGACTCAAGTACGTAGGATAGATTTGTTTTGAAACTTAAATGCCGTCTAATCCTACTCGTTCACCTTAGCGTGGCCACGAAACATGAGGTTATTTTCTTTATAAAACTGAAGTGACAAACGAAATTTCAGTATATCTCATGGTAAGCGTCTACTGCAGTTCATTGACACTTTTTTTTTACATGGGGAAATGCCTACGCATACCCGCCTCGCGGGGGCAAGGACGGGTTATGTCGGACTCGCACCGACTAAAACCCCATGGTGTTCCACCTTCGCATCATATTGGCAGGGCCACGGGAACGCTTTCGCACACATCCGCGGCCCCACTAGCGCCGGCCGCTCCATGGTAGCCCCAAATTGTGGGAGGACCTCTCCTCCCCATTCTCCTCCTCAGGCAAGGCACACCAGGAACACAAGGCACGCCCCCCTCCACGGCCTCCAACTCTACCTGCGTAACGGGCCCCCCGAGTCCGATACGCGGAGGCCATGGGGCCAAGGAAAGCACCGGCTTTCCCGACCCCAGCGGCGGATCTGGTCTCTGGCTCCAACGCCAACTAAGTTTCGGCCGCGGAGGGTAGGAGAGCGGCGCCTCGCAATACACCCTAACCCCGCGGCCGCACCACCACCGCATCAACAGTGCGGCCCCGTCAGAGTCGCGGAGGATAGGCGAGTGGGCATCGCCATACCAACACTCCTCTTTCTCCGCGACTCCACCTGGCTGCAGCGGTAGGGGAGAGGACACCTCTTGCCGCAGCCCACCGACACATCCGAAGTGGGCTTGCCAAGCCCACTGGAGTGGCCACCCGGGCTGGCCTACACCACTGGTAAGCCAAGGGTTCCTCTTTGTTCACCGCGGGTGACCAAGCCACGGCTACTAAGTCCCCCACCACGACAAGGCGGGAACCCGTTCTGGGGAGTTCATTGACACCTGCAGCCAAATTCAAACAAGGAAGGCTACAGCTGCGTTGTCACCTCTGAGGACTAAGATTGACTGGCTCACAACATGTAATTATATTGGCTCTATACCCTTCAGGCCGGAATATAGCTGTGCAAATACTGTTTTTTGGCAGCAGAAGTAGGTTTTAAGAGGCAACTACTCAAACGGACTCAAACTCCTACTCCTTAGCAGAAAAGGCGTCCCATAACCTAGTTACAATAACTTTTAATCAGGTTTTATATTACATAAAGTAATAATACTTGTTTTAAAACACAAACTACAGGTTTTAGATTTAGATGTGATCATACTCGTGTCTTTAACGCTATGTCAAGATGTTCCGATCTTTTCCAGATTATCCAGAGGATCAGTAAGCTGAAGTGGCAATGAGCCGGCCATATAGTTTAAAGAACTAACAACCGATGGGAAAAAGGTTCTCGAGTAGTAGTTTCGTCTAGGCGAGCACAGTGCTGGGCGAACCCCTACTAGATGGAGTGATGATCTGATGAAACACACAGCCAGTCGATTGTTTTTTTTATAGGATAAGAGTAACATACGAGCACATAGTTCACCTTATGGTAAGTGGTTGCTGTGACCATAGACATCTACATCTATCCTCGATTACGAATCAAAATGCAGATGCGTTATCACCCGTGAGGACTAAGATTGAATGCCCCGTTTCTAGTAAAAAGGGTCTCCGGTTCTCTACACTCACCATACGAAACACAGCAGCATTAAGCTGCTATTTGACGCTGGTATTCTGTGAGAGCGTGGTCCTACCCCGGTCAAGCCGACCCATTCGTGCTACAACTATACCAGTAATATAGCTGCAGCATGGCTCTACCACTTAAGTAAAAAATTGATGCAGGTGGTTAAGGATCATACTTATGGCTATCTATAAGGGAGGCTTATGTTCAGCAATGGACTTGTGATGGACTATAGTAGTAGTAGTGGTAGTAGACTATCCATGAAATGTGGCACGTGGCAGCTCATTACAATATTCAGAAGTTGTCGATGTTAAATTCAACATTTAAAAAAAAAAGATGATTTTGAACTTTATACTTCTTTCTACAGATCTGTCTCTCTATACAGGCTAGTCATAAAAAGATCAACCACAAGTTTAAAAAAAATTGGATAACTTCGAACGCGAACATTACACATTGAATGACGATACTTTTACATTTGAAATAAAACTAAATGTATTAAATTTACAACATCGCATGTTAAAAATTTGAATACCAATGTGTTTTTAAATGGGGAGAACTGAGTTCTGTTGAATCCACTGTTTTCTTGGCATCACTCGACGCAAAGCTTCAGTGGGGCCCCATATATCCAAACTAGCAAGCAGACTAAATTCTGCAGCCTATGCTGTAAAAAGATTAAAGGTCTCACTAGTGTCGAGACAGCTAGATCATTTCAGTTATTACAGCGAGATTATTTCAGTTATTTCCATAGCATAATGTCTTAGGCAGGGCCACGGGAACGCTGCACACATCTGCGGCCCCACCAGTGCCGGCCGCCCCATGGTAGCCCCACCTTGTGGGAGGACCTCTCCTCCCCATTCTCCTCCTCAGGCAAGGCACACCAGGAACACAGGGCACGCCCCCCCTCCACGGCCTCCAAATCTAGCTGCGTAACGGGCACCCGCTAGTCCGATACGCGGAGGCCATAGGGCCAAGAAAAGCACCGGCTTTCCCGACCCCAGCGGCGGATCTGGTCTCCGCCGCTGGGGTCAGAACCAACCAAGTTTCGGCCGCGGAGGGTAGGGAGAGCGGCGCCTCGCAATACCGACACTCCTTTCCCCCCGCGGCCTCACCACCACCGCATCAACGGTGCGGCCCCGTCTGAGTCGCGGAGGATAGGGCGAGTGGCGCATCGCCATACCAACACTTCTCTTCCTCCGCGACTCCACCTCGGCTGCAGCGGTAGGGGGAGAGGACACCCCTCTCGCCGCAGCCCACCGACACACTCGGAGTGGCCACCTCGGGCTGGCCCTATACCACGGGTCAGCCAAAGGGTTCCTCTTTGTTCACCGCGGGTGACCAAGCCACGGCTACTAAGCCCCCCGCCACGACAAGGCGGGAACCCGTTCTGGGGGGAGTTCATTGACACCTGCAGCCAAATTCAAACAAGGAAGGCTACAGATGCGTTGTCACCTCTGAGGACTAAGATTGACTGGCTCACAACATGTAATTATATTGGCTCTCTATACCCTTCAGGCCGGAATATAGCTGTGCAAATACTGTTATTTGGCAGCAGAAGTAGGTTTTAAGAGGCACCTTCTCAAACGGACTCAAACTCCTACCCTTAGCAGAAAAGGCGTCCCATAACCTAGTTACAATCACTTTTAATCAGGTTTTATATTACATAAAGTAATAATACTTGTTTTAAAACACAAACTACAGGTTTTTGGATTTAGCTGTGTGATCATACTCGTGTCTTTAACGCTATGTCAAGATGTCTCCGATCTTTTCCAGATTATCCAGAGGATCAGTAAGCTGAAGTGGCAATGAGCCGGCCATATAGTTTAAAGAACTAACAACCGATGGGAAAAAGGTTCTCGAGTAGTAGTTTCGTCTAGGCGAGCACAGTGCTGGGCGAACCCCTACTAGATGGAGTGATGATCTGATGAAACACACAGCCAGTCGATTGTTTTTTTTATAGGATAAGAGTAACATACGAGCACATAGTTCACCTTATGGTAAGTGGTTGCTGTGACCATAGACATCTACATCTATCCTCGATTACGAATCAAAATGCAGATGCGTTATCACCCGTGAGGACTAAGATTGAATGCCCCGTTTCTAGTAAAAAGGGTCTCCGGTTCTCTACACTCACCATACGAAACACAGCAGCATTAAGCTGCTATTTGACGCTGGTATTCTGTGAGAGCGTGGTCCTACCCCGGTCAAGCCGACCCATTCGTGCTACAACTATACCTGTAATATAGCTGCAGCATGGCTCTACCACTTAAGTAAAAAAATTGATGCAGGTGGTTAAGGATCATACTTTATGGCTATCTATAAGGGGAGGCTTATGTTCAGCAATAGACTTGTGATGGACTATAGTAGTAGTAGTGGTAGTAGACTATCCATGAAATGTGGCACGTGGCAGCTCATTACAATATTCAGAAGTTGTCGATGTTAAATTCAACATTAAAAAAAAAAGATGATTTTGAACTTTATACTTCTTTCTACAGATCTGTCTCTCTATACAGGCTAGTCATAAAAAGATCAACCACAAGTTTAAAAAAAATTGGATAACTTCGAACGCGAACATTACACATTGAATGACGATACTTTTACATTTGGAAATAAAACTAAATGTATTAAATTTACAACATCGCATGTTAAAAATTTGAATACCAATGTGTTTTTAAATGGGGGAGAACTGAGCTCTGTTGAATCCACTGTTTTTCTTGGCATCACTCTCGACGCAAAGCTTCAGTGGGGCCCCCATATATCCAAACTAGCAAGCAGACTAAATTCTGCAGCCTATGCTGTAAAAAAGATTAAAGGTCTCACTAGTGTCGAGACAGCTAGATCATTTCAGTTATTACAGCGAGATTATTTCAGTTATTTCCATAGCATAATGTCTTATGGGATTTTGCTATGGGAAAATGCGGCTGATTCAGATACTATTTTTGTATTACAGAAAAGGGCCATTAGAGCTATTTACAACCTAAAACCGAGAGAGTCTCTTAAAGATAAATTTAAAGAAATAAATATATTAACTTTGGCCTCTCAGTATATTTACGAAAATTTAATGTATGTTCACAAAAACAAAGATAGTTTTAGTAAAAAAAGTGATATACATTCTGTAAACACTAGGACAAACACAAACTAGTGATACTAGTTTCTCGACTCCACAGAGTCAGTAATTCGTTCTTGGGGCAATGTATACGGCTCTCTCTATTACTAAGTTAAAATGTTTTGTTAAGCTGAAGCTGGTATAAAAAGGGTTATTATAATATAAATGAATACATGGTTGATAATAACCCCTGGGAATGAGATGGTCGCTACCAAGCAGTTTCTAAAATAAATTTTGTAAATAGTTTGTACAACCATTAATGTAAAATTTAACTTAAAAAAAAAGTCCCGCTGGATTTCTGGCTGGTTCTTCCCAGGACAGAGGATTTTTTCGAACCAGTGGTAAAGTAAAAAATGATTTTCAATAAGAATCACACATGTGATCTATATTGAATAAAAAAAATCTATTCTATTCTATTCTAACCGAGTGTTTCAAGACACTCACGCATGTTTTTTTCTTACACCTCCAATACACCATGAATGATTTGGTTTATATTTCATTATTTTATATTGTTATCTAATGGGGCATACTTTTGTACAGTATAATGTAACTAACGCACCTGCTATATGACAGTTATTTTAGGAATTAAAAAAAGCTATTTTAATGGCCACAAACGAGCCATTTGCAACACTATCGTCTTAAGAGTATCTCGGCTAAAGGGCCGGGTATCGAGCACAAGATTTGTAGACACGAAGCATTATGGCGAGCGCCACTGAAGTGAACAATTGATTTGTGGATCTTACCTACTCACTGAACAGTCCTTTCTCTTTCATTGTCTACTATGCTAGTAGAAATTTTGTAATTGATATTTCTATGGTGTTTCGGGGTAATTAATTACTACATCACTACCAATTAATTTTATTGAAGTGTCTGTCTATAATATTGCAATAACTAGCTTCTATGAAGCTCATGGTTTATTTGAATTTTATTAAGACATAATGTTTATGAGCCGTAGTAGCTCAGATGGTTAGCTCTCGCTGTAAATTTCACAGTACGCTAGGAACCAGGGTTCGAGCTTCGTTCAACAATTTTCAACAATTTCATTGGTGCTGGTGGGGACAACAACACCAATGAAATTGTTAATTGCAATTTTAAGTGCTGATTTACCACGTGCTTGGCGGTGAAGGAAAACTGCATGTCTGAGAAATAAGAAAAAAAATATTTCGAAGACATGTGAAGTTCGCCAACACGCATTGGGGCAGCGCGACGGACATTTCCTTGCTCTAAAACCCTCTTAGAAATGAGAGGAGGCCTGTGCCCAGGAGTGGAACGTATGTAGGCTGTAACTTTAACTTTTAACTTTGAATATTTATTTATTATGGCGGTGTAAGAATATCCACTACCCCATATCGTCCTGTGAGTGTCGTAAGAGGCTACAGACCGAAATTAAAACAGAAGATGGGCAGCAGCATCTTTCTAATAACAACTCAAAATAATGAAAAATTGCGGTTGCCAACCTGTCTGCCAAGCGTGACAACTATGACAAAGTCCTCCCGATGTGGCAATCTATGGGAGAGGCCTATGTTCAGCAGTGGACTTTTTTAGGCTGTAATGGATGGATGGAAGACATAAACAACCATTTTTAAATTGCTATGCTAGTAGAAATTTAATAATTGATAATAATTAATAGAATCGGGTGTTATTTTGCGGAAATTATAATAAAGATGTTAAAAATTAATTAGCTAAGATCCGCGTAATAAAATAAAATGATGTGTCTTACCTAGTTTGAAGAGCACCTCCCGCCCTCCCTCAATTGCGTGCACAATCCCCGTCACCACTAATCCCAGCATTCCTAAAAAGAAGTCTAAGAAGTCTTAGCGGTCAGCCACCGCAGAGTCTACTTCACCTGAGGATGCCTCGTTTAGAGATGATACTCGTGTTGTATTATCGACGGTGGTGTGTTATTAAATAACTAGCTTCCATTAAGCTCACGGGGTTATTTGAATGTTATTAAGACAAAAACTACAATTTGAATGCAACTACTTTTTACGGATTTTATCGCGCTTATTAACTTATTTTATAGTCCCGACGTTTCGAGCACTATTTTTGTCTGTCTGTCTGACTGTCTGTCCAGACTAGTCTTCGGAATGGCTGAACCGAATGTGATTAAACCAACAAACAGATAAAGAGCAATGCCACAAGGGATCTAGGCTATATTGTATCCGAATAACTTGAAGAATTTTATTGATATGTAAGCGAAGCGAATAATAGACTTTTTATACAGGGTTATTCTGCAATCACCAGCCAAATTTGCAGAGAAGGTTCAGAATAAGTAATATAGACAAATGGTGAAGAAAAATCAATTAAAAGAAATCTCAAAATTCTGTCCTTTTTATCTTTTAAATTAAAAATGCGTGGTAATGCATTATTTTAACTGATTCTACTGCACACGCACACATTCGTAAATGTCGTTCGGTAGGCAAAAACGTTGTTGCCCATAAATCACATTCAATTTGGGATAATTTTAAATAAAAGTAGAAGCCTTTTTACTCGTATTTTCAAAAACTGCAATAACGGTAATTATTTATATATTTGAACTTAAGTTTCAAATATGGCTACTTTTTGAAAAATAACCCTGTATAGATAAAGACGAACAAACAGGCAACCACTAATGATTAATGGATTTTGTCCATAGACTCCTACATTCATCTCCATTTTCGAATCAAAATACAAAAACGTTGCTGGATTAAGGTGAAATGACTCATGATCAATATCAAAGCAGCTTATATAAAATCCAATACTGACCATAGACCTCCACCATAGATTGACTCGTAGGAGGATGCGCGGATTGATGCAGAAACAACCGCAATTTTTTTTAAATATTTTTGTTTTTATCAGGAACATGCTGCTGCTTGTCTTATGTTTCAGTTATGGTTTGTCGAAATCCAGAAATCCCAATCCCAAGCCGGGGCGGATCCAAATCCCAAGCCAAATGGAATCGCCAGTATAATATGTAAAATATAATTAAATTGAAAACTTCCTCTTTTTAAGTCGGTAAATACATATTGAAATAGCCTTTAATGAATATTAAATTAAATTAAAGCAAAAAGTTCTGGACACGATATACTAAGTCTTGAAAAACAACAGGATCTATGGAGCACGTATCGTCGAGCATCGTTGAAGAAGGCTGCGTAATCCGAGGAAAGGCGTGGAGCCAACTGGCAGATAAAGTGTCACCTACGTGTGTGCGAGATCGCTGCTAAACGGGCCACTTACTGTAGGCGCCTGCTGTGAGATACGGCGCGCCGCTGGGGTTCCGTGGGATGCGGGCGAACCTCTTTAATTATCATAGTGCCTAAGTATTATTTAATCTATATCAGAAAGTTGTGTTTGGATTTTTTAAAGATTCCATTTAAAAAAAATCGCGGTAAACATTTGAAACTATAGCAAATTTCCTCCCTGTGAAATTCTGTGAAAATCTACGTGGGAGGCCTATGTTCAAAAATGGACTTTATAGGCTGTAATGACGATCATAATGGCCAATGATATTGTTAATGGTAATTTTACGTGCTGATTTACCACATGCTCGATGTATGCGCCCGCGATGTTGAGGAGATCCGTACGGATTCGGAATGTAAAGGTTATGCTTTACTAGTAGTTACGTTGTACTTTTGGAGGAAAAAATTAATTTTAATGTACCTAACTATTTCGACTGCATTCAGGTAGTAGTAGGCCTTGTGATTGTCACACTCCTTTTTTTTGAAGGTTCAAATAGTTAATATTTTAATATTTTGAATATAGTCCGAAGACACTGTATGTAAAAGAGAAAGAAGGCTCCGACTTCAGAAGTTATTAGGAAGAAAATATTTATAATTTTCAAATACAATTTTGAACTTACTCAACTTAATTTATAAATTAACTTAATTTTTATCGGCATTTAATACAATTATGTTATGTGTATAAAATATAGGTATGATCTACTTCAGTTCAGTAAAATAAAATAAGGGTAAAACATATTTTCTACAGACATTTCTTATTCGCTCGCTAGACGAATTCCGTGCAAAAACAAAACGGGTGCACACCTATCTAGTGTCGGGAACGGTGCCAAAGTAACCTGCTGAGATATTACTTATTCTGTAAGATATCTTCATGTTGCAGCTCAGTACCCGCGAGTTCGAACGCAAGAACCGTCTGTTTTAGCCGACTACATAACGGAGGTATTTCTCAATACGACTCCGGTCTTTTTTGTGCATTGTACACAATATCTTTTCAATTATAAACCGATGTTAATGATTCTTTTTTTTAATTAAATAGGTTACTACGTTTACTATATGGACTACCGACAGAACACGTTTTTGAAAAGAGTTAGTACCTTAAGTTTTATTAATAATTGTTTTTCTAGCTCCTAGTTGACTTTTTTTGTATTAATTAATAGAATCAGGCGTTACTTTGCGGAAATTCATTCTATTGAAGTTCATCATCATCATCATTACAGACCTTCACAAGTCCACTGCTGAACATAGCCCTCCCTCAAGGAATGCCACAAAGCACGGTCCCGAGCCACCTGCATCCATTGACTTCCTGCATGTCTTACCAGGTCGTCACTCCATGTAGTGGGAGGACGCCCTACACTTCGCCTGCCGGTACGAGGCTGCCACTCGAGAACCTTACTTGCCTATCAGTTGTCGGTTCTTCGAGCTATATGGCCGGCCCATTGCCACTTCAGCATACTAATTCTTTGGGCTATGTCGGTTACTCTGGTTCTACTGCGGATATCCTCGTTTGTAAGTCTATCACGCAGTGAAACGCCGAGCATAGCCCTCTCCATAGCTTGCTGAGCGACTTTGAGCTTTCTCATACGGCCAGCAGTGAAGGACCACTTCTCAGTACCATAGGTCATCACTGGCAACACGCACTGGTTGTACAGTCTCGTTTTCAAGTTTTGAAGTATACCTGACGAGAAGAATATATTATTTCCGCGTAATGAAATAAAATGATGTGTCCTGCCCAATTTAAAAAGCACCTCCCACCTTTCCTCAATTGCGTGCACTGTCCCCGTCACCACCAATCCCAGCACCACTACTTCAACTACTTCATTTTTTTGTATTTACTTAGTTTTTAGTAGCTAGTGTTCTCTTAAAATTGTAAATAATATAAAATAATACTTTAGGTGTGGACTCATATAAATTTGGTAAAAAAATTGTGTTTCAGAGAGCACGAGGGATCTGTGACAGTAAACACCTGGCCGCCGAGCTCCAACACGTCAAGCAAGTTTTGCACGACAATAAGCTTCGGGTCCCGCGCCTACGTCACAGTGAACGAGTGAAGCCGGCCACAGTCGAGCGAGTGCCTGCTGTACTGCCATATGTCAGAGGTGTCACTGACAAGATTGGCTACATCCTGAAGCGTGCTTCTATTAAAACATACTTCAAGCCGCCGAAGAAGATTAGTCAGTTTTTACCATCAGTTAAGTGTAATGTCCCTCTGCAAGATGCAGGAGTGTACAAGCTTGATTGTGAATGTGGTCTCTCTTATATAGGACAAACTAAAAGATCAATAAAAACCCGCGTTAAAGAACACATAGCTGATGTGAAGAATCGACGCTCCGGGAAGTCTGCAGTCTGTGAACATGTACAGGATCGCCCCTGTCACTACATTAGATTTGATAGACCACAAACTCGCTAAAGAACACCGATTCCTTCCAAGGATGATTCGCGAGGCTATTGAAATCAAAAACATCCTAATTTCAATAGAGAAGATGGTTATGTTACCATCTGCTTGGGATCCTAATTAATAAAATTAAATCCCAACCCAAGCATACAACTGCAAGACTTCAAGATACTGTAAGTTCATACTGCGTAGATCGGAACAAAAATTTATAATTTTTAATCTGGAGGTAACCGTGGTTAACTATGACATTGGGACGTCAAATACCTCAGTCCCCCCCGTGACCATGGGTGCTGTAAAGTACTCGAAACGTCGGGAATATAAAATAAGTTAATATACGCGATAAAATCCGTAAAACTAGTTTTATTTAAACTTCTTTACATAGTATAAAACAAAGTATAAAATTAAAAAATAAACATAGTATAATTTTTTATTATTATCATAGTTTTTTAATATTGTATATAATAAAATATTGTATATTATGTTGTGTAAATAAACGTATTATAAAACAAAGTCTCTTCCCGCCCTCTGTACGCTTAGGTCTTTTAAACTACGCAACGGATTTTGATGCGGTTTTCATCAATAGACAGAATGATTCAAGAGAAATGTTTATATGTATAATCCATGCATATTATATGTTATATAATTCTTCTGTCCGTGTATATGTGACTGAACGCCTTCTAAACGGCTGTACCGATTTTGTGTGTGTGATTAAGTTGATTAGAGAATGGTTTAGATTCACAATTGGACCTGGTAGGTGGCGTTGTTGTCGAGATCCAGAAATCAAGTAGTTTTTCTTATAAGACTTAAGTGGCGAACGAACACAGTCCACCTGTCCTAATGATGGTAAGTGCTGCAGTCCATGGACACCCGTAAAAAACTTCAAACAAAAAAGGATACATATGAGTTGTCACCGCCGAGGTCTAAGATGGAATGCCTCACCACCAAAAAACTTATTTCGTTAAACTTAAACTTACTTTTGTTTGTACTTAAACTTACATACTTTCCCAAACAATAAAGCAACTATAAACATATATTATTCGCAAAGAGTTCGTAGCTTTGACAAGAAAGTTCCAAATATAAAGGCTGAGAATAAATTATACCACCATCAGTGAAATTACCTTCAAGAAAAACAAAGCAACTTAGCTTGCATTAACAAAATTATTAGACGAAATTCTTTTCTGTTGTTTCGGCGTTCTATTACAAACGTTTTAATTGTAATGTGTTTATGTATACTAGCCGTTCCCCGCGACTTCGCCCGCGTGTAATTTAGGGTTTTAATTTTTATTGTATAAAAATTAAAGTAACTAAAGTATTAAAGTAGCCTAAGTTACTCCTTATAACATCAGCTATCTGCCAGTGAAAGTCCCGTCAAAATCGGTCCAGCCGTTTCGGAGATTAGCCGGAACAAACAGACAGACAGGCAGACAAAAATTTTACCGTATATACTTTCATATGCATTTAGTAAAAAAGCTGTTATTTTGACATTACAAACAGACACTTCAATTTTATTTATTTGTATAGATATAGTTTTAGTTTTCTAGTACACTCTCTTTAGTATAATAATTAAGTTAGTAGTTTTAGTTTTTTTTATTATGGTTTTTAATATTGTATATAATAAAATATTGTATATTATGTTATGTAATACATTAAAGGGAATAATACTCGTATAAACTAAAAAGAACATAATAATTTTCACGTAATTCAATAGCTTATGATGTCGGTGTTAAATCATAGTGTATCGAAAAATAAAAACCCCGACTTCAGAAGCTATTAAATTATGTGAAATTTATTTTATATTTTTGGGTTTTATTGAAGTCGGTTTTACTGTTTTTTGAAGTTTACTTAAACATTGAAAATTGAGAGATTGACAGCACCTAAGCAAAATGCAGAACGGCCCCTTACTACATGAAGTGACACCTGGTATGAGATACAGGAAGTCGATAGTGCAGGTGGCTTAGGACCTTAAAAATATAAAAATAATGATGATGATGAGAAAGTAAATTATGTAGTTTTATCCTTTAATTTTTACATTTGGTTTATATAAATTAGAGCAAACAATTTGGTTAAAGAGAGCATTACTTGCCTAATATGAAAAGGTCGTAAGCGTCAGATAAGCGTTTTATCTGAAATTGGCTAAATTAAGCAGTACTCGACATGTCAGGAATTTAATTTAAATGTTGTCGTGTTAAAAAATTGCCCTGTTACCTGCCGCTGTCACGTCGTGTCACGCGCGTGACGACAGTCTCATGAGGTCGCTGGTATAGCTGGGTGACGTGACGTTGCTTGTATTTTTTTTTCTAATTTTGTTTTGTTTATTGGCTTGTGGGTTTTAGTAGTTTGACAGTTGAATATTGAAAATAAATAAAACTCCATGTCTTAGTGCAATAGCGCTATGATACGTGGAATTTTTGGCTACTGGCGTCTTAGTAGCGTGCTACTATGATACGTTGGTGCTATTTTCAGTTAACAACAGTACCAATTTTGTTACCAAAGTCGATAGGAATCATGTGGGTGTGTGTTTGTGCGCGCCATCAGTATGATAGTTGCATTGATGCTTACTGCTACTTGCAGTAATGTGTCTTGTGATGGATCTGCGGATGTGCTGCGCTCAAACACTATAGATTAGATAGATAATAGAAGAGATATACATACTATAGATTTTAAAAGAGGGAGAGAGAAACTATCTAGAGGAATTGCAGGTGCGTTGCCGGTCTATAAGAAAATAATAGGGCTCTTATCTTGATCTATCAGTCATGTCCGTCCGGGAAAAAAAGCTATATATTATAGCTAAATGAACTTTATATGGTAGCATAAGAAAACTTTACTTCTATCGCGTTAAATATGTACTTTCAAAATCAATCTAATATATAAAAAATAATTTTTGTTTGTTCGTATTTTATGCGCTGCTATACCGTTCATTAGATTGCCGTAAAATTTTGTCAACTTATTGCTAGCACTTGTGCGAAGGTTATAGGCATATTGAAATTAAATTACAGTAGGTGGCGCGCGTATCGTACAGACAAATTTATTTTAAAGTTATATATTATTCAAATTCAATGAATATATTATCATTCCTAATTAAGCAAATAACTATTCCAAATTAAAAATTTGTGGCAGCAACGCGCCGGCTAGAATTACTAAAATATTCCTGAAAACATGCAAAATACGTGCTTAGTGGTATTTCGCGGTTGCAAACTGGATGAAATTATTCAGAAAATGATTCACACGTGTTTACTATCCAGAATCCAATGTAATACATATGCAATAAGATCGAAGGTATAATATTTTATTAATTTCTTAGATATGAGGAATCCCTTAATATGGTTCTTTAACCATCGACCGCACATGGTAAATCACCACTTAAAATTGCAATCACCAGTTAAGATATGCCTGTGAGAGTCAAACTCTTAATGCTCTCATACTACGTCAACGAAGGCGAGTATTCTATGTGTTAAGGAGGTCTGCAGAGGCAAGAAAGTCTGTAATATACGTCCCACAGCTGGGCAGGCTTCCTCTCATTTCTGAGACGGTAATGAGGCAAAACTGGATGGGTTCACTTGTATTCCAAATATTATAATCTTCTTGACTAGCTGGGATAGGTTGGTCAAGAAGGCAGCTGAATATAGGCTTCTCTATAGATTAACTTATAGGAGTGATTTTTGCCACAGTTTTTTAATTATTTTGAGTTGTTTTCAGGAAGATGCTGTTGCCTATCCTCTGCTTCAGTTTACCTATGTCGCCTCTTACGACACCCACGGGATGGTATGGGGTAGTGACATATTATAGACTTTTTATAGAATAAGGGTGACAAACGAGCACACAGTCCACCTGATGGTAAGTGGATGGCGTGGCCCTTAGATATTGACATCAATCTTCGATTATCTATCAAAATGTAAATATGTTGTCTCTTGAGAACTAAAATAGTACGCCTCGTTTTCATTGAGAAGGGGTTCCGGTTCTCTACACTCACCATAAGACAGCAGCATTAAACTGCTATTTTACACTGGTATTCTGTGAGAGCATGTTCCTTCGTCTGTCGAGTAGACCTATTTGTGCTACAATGATAATATAGCTGCAGCATGGCTCTACCACGTTGTTAAAACGTATAAAGTGCGTTAGATGTAAAACAAAAACTTGAACATAATATACCTCTTTTCCTGTCCTATCCCGTTACGTCGAAACGATTAAAATTAAATGTGTTACGAAGTCCCCCTTTTCCATCTAGCTGCCTCGTAATTTTTATTTTCCACAATTCATCACGTCTCGCTTCTTGGGGCGCTCGCGTCACGTCGCGTCACGTCGCGTCAGGCCGCGTGACAGGTGACGCTTGTTGCTCGTTTCTTTTTTTTTCTCTTCAAAATTTATAAATTGTGTTTGCTCGTTTAACACCATCCAAGACGTTATAAATTATCTGTTAGTATCCTATATTTTTGTGACCTTTGAAATTTATACGTGTCGTATTTTATACGTGGTAGAGGCATGCTGCAGCTATATTAGTAGTATAGTTGTAGTACGAATGGGTCGGCTCGACCGGGGAAGGACCACGCTCTCACAGTATACCAGCGTAAAATAGCAGCTTAACACTGCTGTGTTTCGTATGGTGAGTGTAGAGAACCGGAGACCCTTTTTACTGGAAAAGAGGCATTCCATCTTAATCCTCACGGGTGACAACGCATCTGCATTTTGATTCTTTATTGAAGATAGATGTAAATGTCTATGGGTCACAGCAACCACTTACCATCAGGTGGAGTGTGTGCTCGTTAGTCACCCTATCCTATAAAAAAAAAATTCGTTAGTAATTGCGATAAGTGGCAGTGTAAGAATATCCATTACCCGATGTCGTCCCCTGGGTGTCTTAAGAGGCGATAGAGGGAAACAAACCAGGAGATGGACAGCAACATCTTCCTAACAGCTAAAATAAAAACTGCGGTTACCAACCCGCCAGCCAAGCGTGGCAACTATGGCAAATAATCCCCGTATGAACCAATCTATGGGGGAGTCCTATGTTCAGTAGTGGATTTGTGGCAGTAATGGATGTACAATGGAATTGAAACAATATATTTCACACACAGAAATCTCATATTTTGGTATTGAAAAGTACTAACTATATTAGTTCAAATAATAACGGGAAGAAACCAAGATATATTATGATATATAATAATATATAATTCTTCATCGTTCATATCTTGATTCTTCATCGAAAATGATAATAAACAAAAGGTGTAGTGTAAATGGTGCCAGTGACCGTTCAACATCAGGATAGTGGTGCTCTCGCTTGCCACTTACATCCTATTTCTGCATTTAGGAAACGCTTCATTCTGTTGGTGCTGTATATACAATTAATTAATCATAAAAGAAGATACATTACTAAAAATAATACTATTTAATTATTTATATTTAACTAGTGTCGTGTAATTAAAATTTATGTTTTGAAACAATAAATAAAATGAAAGTTATCTTCTACAGGCTTACATTCATTAAGATATTCCTCTAAATTGAAAAAAAAATTGGCTATAAGTTATTTTTATTAGTAAGGGAAACGAAACATTTTTAAATAAAGAAACCAAACATTACACTCGCGTCTTTACTTAAGAAGGTCATATAATTCCTTTCTTTAAACAAACGTTACAATTGCCGCCAAAAGTATTCTTATCGAAATATAAATAGGACGCAACAAAGCGGAACGATTTCGCTGAAATGCAAAAACCCGTCGTTCCCTGGTAACGATATTAGGCGCCAAGGAGCCGCCGTAATGAGTCTCATCTAATTATCACGTGGAAGACGTGAGACAATTGCTAACACCTGCATAATGCCGCCCTCGACTTTGGGCAGAGTAGACGGTTTATTTGGTGAGTGTAGAATACTTGTATATATATAAAAATAACGTTGTATTTACTATGCTTATAACATATCACGTCGGATTAAATAGATGTACATAACCAAAAATAATTAAAAATTAAAAATTTTGTACAACCGACTTCAATATATATTATTAAGGATAACTCAAAAACTATTAGTCAGACCTTGATCAAATTTACATGGGACCACATCAGAAGCACCAGCTTTCAAATGAAAAAAAAAATCATTGAAATTGGTTCTCGTAAAACAAAGTTATGAGGTAACACACATAAAAAAAAATACAGTCGAATTCGGTAACTCCTCCTTTTTGAATTCGGTAGAAAACGAAAACAAACTATATTAAATTGTTATTCAGTGATACCTAATAGGTTTCTGAAAATATTTTGACAATATGAAAGTATTGATTGTCCTAATATTTTGCATATTATGTTTTATTATTTATACTCATTTTTGATTCGAGTATGAGTTGGACTTTATAGCGTTACGAACAAATAGGGTTGCCACCTTTTTTTAAACAAATATAGTATTTTTCCAAAAAAGGTGCAAAAATATAGTACTTTTGGAAAATTCAGGAAAAAAAAGTATATATTTATTTTTAATCTTTACGTATTTTTTCTTCGCTTTGGCTATCAATGATCTATTAAATTACCTTTAAAATAATTATAGGAATCTGAGCAATTTAGACTCATTTTTAATTAATTCTTTCTTTTTTACATTTTACATTGATAACGGAAAAAATTATTTCCGTAAAAATTATTTGTACCAGACTTCTAGTCACAATTAATATAAAAAAGTGCGACAGTGGAATTAAGGGTAAAATATACTATTTTCCGTATTATAATATTTTTCTATATATATATATATAGTACAATTGACTGAAATATAGTACGATACTATATATTATAGTACGGGTGGCAACCCTACGTAGAAATAATAGTTACGAGTATATAAAGATTTACAGTGAAAAAAAAAAATTACATGTGTTCGTGACATGTGTTAATTGTTTAATCAATATTCTAATATTCTTTTATCAATATTCTAATATTTATTCATATCATAAGTCCAGTGCTGATCATATGCTTTCCCCATAGATTGCCTTATAGGTTCATATCTCCATAGTTGCCACACTTGGCAGGCGGACTGACTACTGCAGTTCTTACTACAATTATGCGGTTGTTGCATATATTTAAAAAAAGAAATATTGTTATTGATAAAATCGAATACCGCCCAAATATATGATATCTCGTACTAAAGACAGCGCGCTATACTTATTGCGTAAAAAATAAACCAAATGTCTTTTGAGGAAGGTAAAATAATAATGTTTCATCATTTGATTTTAAACGCTTTTCCTTGTAAGCGGTGTAAGAATATCCATTACCCCATATCATCCGTCGTAAGAGGCGACAGAGGGATACAAATCAGAGAGCGTCTTCCTAATAATTACTAAAAATAAAAAACTGCAGTTGCCAATCCGCTTGGCGTGGCAATTATGGCCCTATGAGGCAATCTAAGGGGGAGGCCTATATTCAGCAGTGAACTTTAATAGGCTGTAACGGTAACGGTTTTTCCTTGCGTAGCGCTCCTCTGTTCTTATTTTTAATTGTGTGCTAATTAAACAGACTTCTATTTTAGTAGCATTATTCTCCTCTAAAAACCTACATTGTCTTCTGAATTACTAAGTCAGCCACCATCAATGCGCGTCTGAAAAATACTATCTTAGCCACTGTATATCTTCGATGTAAGCTACCGTAAATACAACTCGGCATGGTAGTTATATTTTAGCATCTACATTTGTAACATATTCAAGCATACATATATTCTAAAATATTTTACCTAACCTAACCTAACCTAAAATGTTGGTGAGTTGTAAAATCCGTGGCTGAGTTAGTAAATTAGGTGGTGATGTATAAATCAGTGGGACAAGTAAAAATAATTGTCGTTCTTTATTTGACGCTTTCTTTGGAATATTCAGTTGGCATTTAAAAAAGGGGGAATTAGTTTATTAGAAGTTTTCTCATTTTCCCGTTGCTTTGTTATAAAATCAGGAGTTGGTTTCCGTGGCCAAAGAAATATTCTGTGGCTTGACTTATAATTCCCCTTTTGAATTCAGTATTAAATGTCAATTATGTTGTAATAACTTTCTCAAGAAACGTCGACACTAATATCAAAAGTTTGTAGTTTTCAGATTTTTTCTTTTGCATACGCCTTTTAAGCTACCTGACGTGCTTGATGCCAAATATAAATTTCTAAGTCTATCAGAAGTTTTTGACGAGTGAGTGAATTTGTGAATCATGAATTAAAATGGCAATTTACAGACCTTAATAACTCAAGAACTGTATTAGATTTACATGCACCATTATAAGTGTATAGACCTAATAGTTTTTGATTTATAGTGGGAGTGGTAGGGGTCGAATGTAGCTTGAAATGATTCGTGTAAATACGCACATTGCTGGTGTGTCGCCTTTTCCTTTTCCGAACTTGGCTGATAAACTGTCGTATGTCTAATTCCAATCCACGCTCCGGAAAACACCACGGACGGAAAATTGTAGAAATAGCCCCGTTAAAACATCATTATGTCACCTATTATTATACAGTAAAAAAATTTAAGAAAAATATTAAATTTAAAAAAATAAACATTTTAACTAAATAGAGATAAATGACATTCAACAATTGATTGATAAACAATTATTCGACAGTTAATCAGCCAAATTATTTTATCCGAACGTTAGTTAATAGAAATCTTATCTGAGGATTGCAAAATCGAACCTAAATAAAATAATATAAATAATTTCACAACTGATAAATTTATTTAACCCCATCATGAATTGCCGGGTATTTTATGTACATATTTAGTAATATGTACCTATTTAATAATATGTACATATTTAGTAATTATAGCAACCATAACGTGCGGTCCATTCGTGAAAAGAACCCGTGAACGCTGGCCAGCGTGACCCCGCGTCACCGGCCGCGGCTATAAATCAGCGCACCTGACCGGGACCACTTGTCCCCGCGCATAAATCTCGTCGACTTGACCACTGTTAATAGTGATGGGTAGTTGTATAGTTCTAATATCGAAATCACATACTTTTATTTGTATGTTATGCAGAATGGTGTCCTGACATGGTTACTATATTTGAAACAGGTTCGTCTCGGCGTGTTTACTACATTATTACAAATGATAATCTTAGGTTTGTCACTATTATCCAGAAACGAAGCATCGATGTACAGAAAGTAAAGCGATCGAGAAGCGCAGGGATGATTTTGATCGCTTGTTTTTTCTGTTTGACGAGGTTGAAAATCGAAGTAGCATCAATGCCAAATAGTATGCTACCAAATGCTTGCCAGAAGTAGTGAACTGCTGTGAGCAACAAGCGTTCGAACTCGGGTCTTTGCGAGCTTCTACTTCTTCATGTCAACGCGCCAGCGCACTCAGCGCTTAACACGAGATAATTCCTGGACAGCACACGTTTAAAGCTTTAATTTGGGTCGTCTTCCTTACAACTCTAATTTGACACCTTGTAGCTTTTTAGATTTTAATTTTAATTTTACGCAATTAATTTTTAAATATAATTGAAATAAACTACTTTTAGGAGTGTTTCTCTGTCTGTCTGTCTGTTTTGAGTTACATGAGATTTATATTCTTAAAAAAATTACAAACAAAGTTATTATTTGACTACCAACAAAACTGCGTCGTAGTTTACTTGTAATATCCATACAACTATTATGGAAACTTTTAAGTTTGTAAATATATTTTAGTATTTTTCTGAGTTTCAATAAATTAAAACAAAAGCTACAAATAATTTATATTCAAAATAGGTACAAATTAGTAAAATTAACAAAAATAAGAGGTGGCGGTTTTATTATTAATTACAAAATCAGTAATCATATTGACACTTTTGTACACTTATCCTGACTGACATGTTGGTCTAGTAGTCGTAAACGCGGTTTCTGATTATGAGGTCCGGGGTTCTAATTCCATTTCGGGCCAAAATCAGTTATTGGGTTTTTCTGTCAAGAAATTCTCAGTAGCAGCTCCGAGTTAGAAAGTTAACGGTGTTTCACCCCCGTACATCGAAAGGCACGTAAAGCAGTTGGTCCTGGGCCTGATCCCTCCCCGGCCGTGTCAGATAACTGGTCCATCGGACTATGAGAATTAGGGATAAATAGTGCACTTGTGCTTGCGCTTACACTCAGGCACTATAATCCTGTTTCGCTCAGATGACTTGTTTATGTTGAAACTGGCCGCCGTGATAAAAACTAGGTCTGGAGGACGCTTATCCAAATAAATATTTCAATATTTGTTATCATCACCATCATCATAATCATCTTCATGGAATGTTACAGAAAATAATTAAAGAAATCAGTTTAAATAACATAATTTTATTTCTTAAGTCACGACAAAAATATACCTACGTATCGATATTTATTGTAAAACACCACTACGAGTGATAGAGACCCCAGGCTCATAAATATTGAACTATTGACTCCGCGCCGATGCCAGGGTTAGGCTGACTGTTTGTTAATGATAGTGAGGTTTAGGGGTGGGTGGAAGCTGCGATTCACTAGTTTTCTCTACCTACATTTTCAAATAGATAAACATAGTTCTGGTTTGTTTTTATTCACACACCTTAGCTAAAACAAAATCGTTTTTTTAATAGAATAAAAGTGAAAAATGAGCGCACAGTCCACCTGATGGTAAGTGGATGCTGTGGCCCATATACATCTACATTTATCCTCGATTAAAAATCAAAATTTAAAAACGCAGACGCGTTGCCACTCCTGAGATCTAAGATGGAATGCCTCGTTTCCAGTAAAAAGGGTCTTCGGCTCTCTACACTCGCCATACGAAACACAGCCGCATGGTATTCTGTGAGAGCGTAGTTCTTCCCAGAGAGCGTAGCAGACCCGTTCGTGCTACAACCTTAATATAGCTGCAGCATGGCTCATGACCAAATGCTCAAACGTTACTCAATTTTAAGATGTCGTTAAGTCTTGTGGTGTTACCAGTCACTTTGACTTAGTGATAGAGATATCACGAGATTTAACGGCATCTTTAAATTAAGCAGTGTTTGAGTATTTGGGCATATATCACGTACAGAAACGTGTAATTGCCCATAACGTTTTCAGAAATGACAGAAAACCTGAGCCTAGCAGTGGGACACGTATATAGATTGTAACTTTACTTCACTAAACAACAGTGCTTTATATTTTGCGCTAGTACTAAAAGCTACTTTCTTTTTAAGTTTCTCAACGGGCTCGTTATTAGGAAAATGTGCAGGTGCATTAGCATTCGTAGTGCGAGTGACAAGGAACGTTATGAGCGCCGCGTCTGGATTACTAACTAGAGGCTTAATTTGTCCCTCAGTACCGGTGAGAAAATATATTTTATATTTGTCCACAGTTATTGCTTTCAGGCGTTGTAAAACGTTTTAAATATTGCTAGTACTAGGTGTAAATAAACATACGAGAAATAGCTACGGGGTATTAATGTTTTATGTTATTTCAATTTTGTGAAAGAATATAGGGCTTCAAAAATAAGCCTATGAGCAGATTACTTTCTTAAAACAGTTGGAGTTGGTAGAACATCCCTAAATGCTTCACCTCCTAGTGTTGATGTTGAACTATTAAATCAACATTTTTCTAATCCTTCTAACTCTTTTGATAGTGAACATAAACTGCAAAACATCGTTCTCTTTCTGTAACTCCGACTTCTAATTATCCTCCGTTCGTTTTTAGTCAGTTTACTGAATGTGATGTTAAGTAGATCATATTATCCATCTCCTCAAATGCTGTCGGTAGTGACAACATTAGCCGTAATATGATTGTTCCTCTTCTTGATGTTATCACTCCCATTATCACTTATTTACTTAATTCATGTGTCTCGTCCTCTAAATTCCCTCAAGTCTGGAAGAGTGCTCATATTATCCCTCTTCCGAAGAGATCTAATCCCGTCAACCTCTCTGATTTCCGTCCCATCTCGATCTTACCTTTCCTTTCTAAAGTCCTTGAAAAACTTATTTGCCAACAGCTGACCCTTTTTCTTAATAAGCACAATTTATTAAATTCCTTACACTCCGGTTTCCGCCCTGGTCATAGTACGGCTACTGCCTTAATCAAAGTTACTGATGACATACGGTGGGGTATGGATAATAAACAACTCACAGTCATGGCCTTGCTGGATTTCAGTAATGCGTTCAATACTATTGACTTCGATATACTGTTGAGTCTGTTGTGTTCCCTTAACATATCTCCATTAGTAATTAACTGGTTTCAAAGTTATCTGTGTGGCCGTCGGCAGTGTATTCGTGTCGATGAAACTCACTCATCTTAGTGTAATATTACTGCAGGCGTGCCGCAGGGCGGCGTGTTGTCACCTTTACTCTTTTCCATTTTCATTAATTCAATAACTCATAAAATATTTTCTCTCTACCACATGTGTGCGGATGATGTCCAGATTTACAGCCAGTCAACTCTAGAGAATTTGCCGAATGCAATCGCTACATTGAATAAGGATCTAAATATTATTCATGAGTGAAGTAAATCATATGGCCTAAATGTCAATCCTAAAAAGTCTCAGGCTATCATTATTGGTAGCCAAAGCTTTATCTCAAGAATTGACTGGTTCTCCGTACCACCTATCGTATTCGATGGAGTAGTAATCCCTTACTTTGACAATGTCAAAAATCTTGGAATTTAAATTGATACTTCCTTAAATTGGATACGCCAACTGAATGAGGTAAGTAAGAAAACTTTTGTCGCTCTTTGTTCACAAAAATTATGCTCGCCCAGTCTCTTCTCCTTCCGATTCTCGACTATGCTGACGCAAGCTATGTAGACATAACTGAGGACCAGCTAAATAAGCTTGAGAGACTTCAAAATACTAGTATTCGGTTCATATTTGGATTGCGCAAATTTGACCATATTTTGCAATTTCGCTCACGTCTCAAGTGTCAGTGTCATATTTTGCAATTTCGTGATGAAAGATTCTTTCTATTCCGTACTGTGTATTCTTTCTATATATTATTCTGTATTCTTTCTATTCTGTACTTATGTATATTTATATTGCACCACCTACCTAGTATTCATTGTTTTATTCCTTTATACTTTTGGTTGCCTGGAAGAGATCGCTATGTAACGATAAGGCCGCCAAATTGTACATATAATCTGCTTTTTGTTATGTCATTTCTATATCTGTTCGTGGTGTACAATAAAAGTATATTCATTCATTCATTCATTCATTCATTAGTTGTAGTAGTCCGACAGCCATTTGGATGATAGGCAGTCTACCACTGTGCGATTTACTAGAAGTTTTTTTCCTCGCACAACTTCCCTGTGGAATCCACCATGGTATAAAAGAAAATCTGAAAAAGTCGTTGGTATACCACCAGCGACTTTTCGGACCGATACGACTTAAACATTCAAGAAAGGAGCCAATTTTTTTTTAAAGCCGGCAACGTATCTACAATTTCCTAGGTGTTGCAGTTGTTCATGGGCGGCGGCAGTCACTTACCACCAGGTGAGCCGCATGCTCGTTTCCTCCTCTTATATAAAAAAGAGTATTCAACTTACTTTCGTTTCGTTTATTGTGAAACATAAGTATGCAAACCTTAATTACAATTTATTTGCAGAAACTGGATAAGCGTAGCCGAAGACCGGGCTAAGTGGCGCACTTTGAGAGAGGCTTATGTCCAGCAGTAGACTGCCGCAGGATGATGATGATATTTGTGTTTTAATATGTGATAC
This sequence comes from Parnassius orleans, assembly GCA_029286625.1. Lineage (NCBI taxonomy): Eukaryota > Metazoa > Arthropoda > Insecta > Lepidoptera > Papilionidae > Parnassius > Parnassius orleans. The sequence goes on from JAGSMP010000056.1 coordinate 3,447,277, forward strand.
TAATAAATAAAGTTTATGATACACATATAAAGTAAAACTATGATATTTTTATGTCACGCAATAAATTATTCACTCTGACTCTGAACTATTCTAAGAAACAAAACCTACAATGCTGTTTTTATTATTTTCTGCAATTCGTAAAAATTTGTAGCTCAAACACCGTAAAGACACATGAGTAAGAAACTGTACAAAGGTAAATCTTCTAAGGAACTGTCAAAATTTTTACCGATTTTGGTAGGGTTGGCACAGTAGGATAAAACTAAATAAACAAAAGGTTTATCAGCATTTTAATAGATACTTAAGATAAAATATTTTTTTTATAAACTACGTATTTTAAATGTTTTACATTTATAATTATTGTTCTTCAACAATTAGTTGTGGCTTTTAATTAAATGGTAAATTCTAAATTTAATGTAAAGTTTTTTTTTAAATAATCTATTGGAAAGCACTCGCATTTCATAACAAATATAAAATCTTGCACACGTTTTAATATTTCACTACCAATATTTACAATTTTTCTTTCGACGTCAAAATATTCGCGAAATTTTGCTCAAGCAGTTCAACAAACGTGATAAAATTGCCAGGAAGTATTATTAAAAACGCGATTGAATACTATCTTTATTCGAATCCTTTTAAAACCCTATTAAAAAAATCTTTTCCCATATTTATAGGTTGTTCAGATCTATTAACGTACAATTTTATTTTCGCACATTTGTGGTATTTGAGACAACATTTTCTATACAAATATCCCGACACATAGACTAAACCATTTTTTTTCTGGTAAATTAAATAGATAATCATTTGTTCCTACTGTTGACACAGGGGCAGTAACATTGTCAGGTTGCGGTGATGGTGAATTAAAATACGACAATCGTCTTGTTTCATAAGTAACATATCGAAATCGTATTCACAATGAGTATTTTGAGGTTTCCCTATTGATAAGATGACATGTTGGTTCCTGGCAGTTACCACCCGCCTGTCTAAATTTTCTTAAGAAATTTTCGAGACAATCTTGATTGAGACGTCTCGTAAATATAAATTAATTTAATTTCTTCTGATTTTAATTCTTCATAAAGTTTTGTTAAAGATTTTATAGACACTTGAAATCCGTGAATGAAATTCATGCTATTTGTAACGTCTTTTTGCTATCACTTCTTATTGATTTTAAGTTCCTGAAAAATGTTAGCATTTCTTCTAAAAACTCAATTTGGTAACTATCGCATCGAAAATCTCTTTTATATTTATTAGGAGATCGCAGTGTACTTGAGTTTAAAAAATCAAACAAATTACGAGTAGTTATTAATTTTATTTACAAAATCAGCGGTATCTCTTGCGGCAACCTCGATAAGATTTAAATCTACGTAAACCATATTTACACTTTTTATATTTCATTTGATACAAATTATTCTTTAAAAAAGAAAATTTGACACTTATTATTTTTTACACAACCCTGAGTTTGAGCACTGGCCGAGCCGGTTTAAAGCAGTTTCTCTCTGTACGTGACGAGCCGCCAGTGCTCACGCATACAAGCGCCTCTAGCTTGTAGTAGTGTACCTATCACAACGCGGTTGTATAAAGCTTTGCCTCTGTACGTTACGATTTCTTTACTCATGTGGTAAAGATCCGTGTGCAGGAGCTAACTCTCGCTGTAAAATTGACAGTACGCGAGCAATGCGGGCTAGATCCTCGCCGGCACCAACAAATTGTTAGTTGCAATTTTAAGCATACTTTTTTTCTTAATATTTCATTATTATTACAAACTTGATTAGTTTTTATTATGAACATAATAAATATTTTCATGTTAATTTAGTTATAACATAGCCTCATAGGTAAAGAGCCTGCACAGCAGCGACCCCGATACATTGCAGCGGCACAAGGCGCAACTCAGCAGAACGTGAGCATTGACGTCAACGGATGCAATCAGACTCTGCAATATACCTTTACTTTATTTTTAATGTAATAATTAAAATTCATTCTAGATCTAGCATCGATCTGATTCACTTTTATTTTAGTTGTAGTAATTATATTGTAATTTTATATTATAATAAAGTATTTTAAATTAGTTTCGGTTTTTTGGGTCCTTCGGCTGCAGTTAACGTAATTATTTGTATATTAACATGAAAATATTTATTACGATCTTGTGTTATTATGTTAATATAGATTGCTGTTTGATATAGATTTGGCACTGTCGATGAACCGAAGTGATTTTATTGGTATAATTTACATGTTTGTATCAAATTTTGTAGTGATAAATAAACGAAAAAAAAGTGATGATGTTTGGTGGTGAAGGAAAACATGCAGGTTGCATGTCTGAGAAATTAAAAAAAAAAATTCAAAGACATGTGAAGTCTGACAACGTGCATTGGTTCAGCGGTGGACACTTCGTTGCCCTAAAAGTCTCTCAGAAATGAATGATAGTAAGCCTTTGCCCAGCTGTGAGGAGTATAATATAGACTGTAACTTTACCTTTTCCAGGTTAACATTAAATGTTACTAGGACCTCAGGACAAATCAATTCCAAAAATGTACGGGGAGCGCGGTTCAATGCATGCATCACAATAATATAATTTATAACATAAATTAGTACGTATAAGAAGTATTATAACATTTCAATATTGATTTATCAAATAAATAGAAAAAATATCATTTTATTACATTAGCAGTCAAAACAAATACTCCGTGAAAATTATATTTTTGTAAAGATTGTCTAAAGCGAACACCCGTGTAGGTGATTCATTTTCATTCCTAAATTGCGACTTAGATATTAATTCAGCGTCCAAGCCTGCGTCTAGGCGTCCTAAATCAAATCTAGATGGCAGGTGCCAGGGCAGCGGCCTAGTCAAGCGTGAACATGATAGTAATAAATTTGTCCTTACTATGAGCAAAGGTAGGGGAGTAACAAAAGTAGTCGGTAAAGAAGGTTCAATGAAGTGTGACACCGTATTGGTAAAGAGGGACTGATTAAAGAATTTTCTTATCATTTACAATATATTAACCAAGTAGTGGCGGTGTAAGAATATCCACTACTCCTTATCATTCCGTGGGTGTCTGAGGCGACGAGAGAAACTGAAGCAGGAGATGGGTAGCAGCGTCTTTCTGATGGCAACTCAAAATAATAAAACTGACAGCAGTTGCCATCCTGTCTGTCAGGCATGGCAACTATGCAAAACCCGACCTATGAGGTAATTTATGGTGGTAGCCTATGTTCAGTAGTGGACTTTTATAGGCTGTAATGGATGGATCGATGGATCTCGCATACGCTAGACGTAAAATATCCTGGCCAGCGACGAATAGTAACGTGAACGGTGCGTGACGTCTGGTATTGCGATCGAAAAAGTGAAAAAATCTTATGGCATCCGAAATATATCAGTATTTTTATTTATAACCGACTCCAAAAAAGGAGGGGGTTCTCAATTATACCGTATTCTTTTATGTGTGTTACCTCAGAACTTTTTTCTAGGTGAACCGATTTTGATGATTTTTTTAAACTGGTGATTTGCTTGTGGTCCCATACAAATTTGATTAAGATCTGACTAGTAGTTTTTGAGTTATGCTTACTAATGCGTATTTAATTGACTTCGACTAAATTGATGATGTTCTCATTTTATTTATATTGAAGTCGGTTGCAAAAAAATTTGAATTTTACCACTTGTTTATTTATAGAATAAGTGTGACAAACGAGCACACAGCCCACCTGATGGTAAGTGGTTGCTGTATCCCATAGACATCTACATACTGTTCCCCGGTTCTTATCATTCTTATGTCATGCCATACGAAATATATAAACGATACATTTTTCGTCGATTACGAATCAAAATGCAGATGCGTTGTCACCTAACTACTACGGACTAAGATGGAATGCCTCGTTTCCAGTAAAAAGGGTCTCCGGTTCTCTATATTTACTATATGAAACACAACAGCATTAAGCTGTTATTTTACGTTTGTATTTGGTGTCATACCCCGGTAGAGTCGACCCAGTCGTGCTACCATCATAACATGCCGGTAGCGGGGCTCTACCACGTAAATATGCCACTTTGCTTGCGTGGAAAATACTCAGGCCAGTGACGGGCAGCTGCGTCAAACAGGGAGGTTTCGCCATAGTTACCACGCTTAGCAGGCGGGATGGCGACCGCAGTCTTATTATTTTGAGCTGCTATCAGGAAGACACTGCTGCTTCCTGTTTCAGTTTTCCTAGGTCGCCTTTTACGACACCTGTCAGACGATATGAAGTAGTGGATGGAGAATAATTCTCTACACCGCCACCTCACGGTAAGCGAAAGGAATATTTTTTGTTATTAATTAATATGTATGTATTAAAAACTAAGACTCGAAAATTAAGACGTCGAAATGATAAATAAAAACAGTTGAAGAAGAATTAAAAATTTAAAAAGAATTACATTTTTCATTTCTTATTTGGCAATCTAGGTTTTAATTCAGTGTCTACGCTTGTGTCTGCAAGTCCTAAATCAAACCTGTATGGTGAATGCCCGGGCGGCGATCTAGCCATCCGTGAACTTGATAGTAATAAATTTCACCTTCAAGGTATGTGGGGTACGGATTGATAAAATAGCACTGAAGAAGGTTCAATGAAGTGTGAAATCGCGGTGGAAGCTTAAGATCGATTTTTGCAATCTTTTTCATTTATACATCTTCGTCATTATTAAAATTCACTAAAGTGTAAACACCTAGTATTATCACAGGTTTACAAGATCAAAGCCAACGTGTATTCTACCGACTTCAAAAAGGAGGGGGTACTCAATTCGACTGTATGTTTTTTTATTGTGTTACCTCATAACTTTTTTCTGGGTGAACCTATTTCGATGATTCTTTTTTTATTTGAAAGCTAGTACTTTTCATGTGGTCCCATATAAATTTGATTAAGGTCTGACAAATAGTTTTTGAGTTATCTAATATATACAAAATAATTTTTGTTTGTTCGTATTTTATGCGCTGCGTTCATCAGATTGCATTAAAACTTTGTCAATTTATTGCTTGCACTTGTGCGAAGGCTTTAGGCATAGTACAATTAACTTACAATAGGTGGCGCGCGTATCGTATTAAAAAAATTATCGTGAAGCACCAACGTTCCGGGAAGTCTGCAGTTTGTGATCATATCCTAGACGGCCCCCGCCATTACATTAGATTTGATAAACCACAGATTCTCGCGAAAGAACATCGATTCCTGCCAAGGATGATACGTGAGGCTATTGAATTAAAACATCCTAATTTCAATAGAGAGGGAGGCTGGGTACTACCACCTGCTTGGGATCCTGTAATTAATAAAATTAAAACTAAACCCAAGCATACCACTGCAAGACTTCAAGACACAGTTAGTTCATTCTGCGTAGATCGGACCAAAATTAATAATTAAAAAAGCTGAAGGTACTCCGGATTAACTTTGACATTGGGACGTCAATCACCTCAGTCCCCCGTGACCATGGGTGCTGTAAAGCACCCGAAACGTCGGGAATTAATAAAATAAGTTAATTAAACGCGATATAATCCGTAAAAGTAGTTTAATTCAACGATATTTTAAATTATTTCTTCTGTGGCAGCAACGCGCCGGGTACTAGCTAGTTCTTAATAATTTATATTGAAGTCAGTTGTACAAAAATTTTTTTTTAAAATATTATTTCATGCTTTTTCAAGTGTTAAACCTTTAATATTATTATTTATAAAATACGACCTATTTGTGGAATCGTTTACCAACAGCGATTTTTCCGGACCGATACGACTTAGGGACCTTCAAGAAAAGAGCTTACAGCTTTCTAAAAGATCGGCATTGCACCTGCAATTCCCCTGGTGTTGCAGTTGTTGGTGAACGGTGGTAGTCACTTACCATCAGGTGAGCCGCATGCTTGTTTGCCCACTCTTATATAAAAACAAGATGTTTAGGAGTGACAAACACACGTACAGAAGATTTATAGATATAAAGATCCACCATATTGAATACCAGTGTAAAATAGCAGCTTAATGCTGCTGTGTTTCGTATTGTGAGTGTAGAGAACCGGAGACCCTGTTTTACTAGAAAAGAGGCATTCCATCTTAGTCCTCACGGCTGACAACGCATCTGCATTTTGATTAGCAAACGAGTATAGATGTAGATGTCTATGGGCCACAGCAACCACTTACCATCAAGTGGACTGTATGCTCGCTTGTCAACCTTATCCTATAAAAAAAAAACCTGTTGGTAAGATATTGTTTGTAAGCCTGTCGGTACGGTTTCATTTGTTGTAAAGCCAAACATTATGGTTAGGACGAATAAGTCGACTCGACCGAGGAAGTACCACGCTCTCATAGTTCAATGCTGCTGTGTTTTGTATCGTGAATGTAAAGAACGAGAGAATCTTTTCACTGGTATAAGTAGTGGCACGAAAGTCTAGCGGTGACCGTTATTGCGCATAAGTCGCGCTGATTGGCTCGTGCGTATCATTCGCACGCGCTGATTGGCTCTCCAGTCGCATTCGTGCAATTTAATTCGTGCGCGTTCCCTCCACGTTTCGTTCAGCGCTAGAATTACGTGCCGCGACTTGTAGTGAGGCATTTAATCTTAGTCCTCAGACGTGACAACGCATCTACATGTTGGTTTTTAATCGAAAATCTATGTAGGTGTCTATAGGCCACAATATCCACTTACATATTAAAAATGCAACTAATGCAGCTCATGGACAGCTGAAATCAACTTCAAACAAAGAAATACACAGATGTGTGACTACTCTTGAAGTCTAAGATTAAATGCCTGCCTATTTAAACCGAAACACAGTGACTGTGGTTGAACTGCCGTGAGACGTGAGATGTTAAGGTAAGATGGATGCCTAGGCATGAAAACAACCGCCTTCCAATTAGTAAATAGATTAATTGATTAACCTAATTTTATATATGTTATTGCACTAAAAAAAAATTACGACTTTCAACATTATAGTGTGGACCTAAATTTTAATTTCTCAAAGAGCATACATTATAAATTGAAGAAGACGTTAGCTGTCTTAAAATATGATAGTTTACTAGGTGTTCGCACTACCCCGTGTGGTCTAGACACATTTCATCGGGCAAGAGCTATGGCGTTGTTCCAATGACTGAGTGAATTGTCTGCCGGTGAGCAGCGCCTTATCCATTTGTAGGTACTAAGAGTCAAGTAATACTAGAGCTAAGAAAGGAGCCACGTTAGTTACATATTTCATACCTAACGATTTTAGATTTCAAGGTTTTTACTTTAATTTACTAACCAAGTGCGAATCCGTAGACCGTAGAGGAAATTTAAGGTCGGTAAAGCCTATCGAAAATCCACGGCTGAAAATAGGCCTACGCATAGATTGCCTCATAGGCGGGATATTTGCCATAGCTGCCATGCTTGGTGGGCTGGTTGGCAACCGCAGGTTTTTTTTAGATCTTATTAGGAAAACGCTGCTGACCATCTCCTGGTTTGAGCTCTAAATAGAGCTATACTTGGAATTTCTCTACGTGATAGAATGATATCCGCAGAAAAACCAGAGGAACTAATAAAGCCCAATAGATTTGTTAGCTGTAGTATTTATAGGCCATAAAGCTCGAAGAACTGACAACCGATGAAGAAAAGAGGTCCTCATGTGGCAGCCTCGTACGTGTAAGCGAAGTGTAGGGCGGAGGACGAATGCAGAAGCTCGGTGGATGCAGGTGACTCGAAGCCGTGCCATGTGCTATTCCTTGGGGAAGGTCTAAGTTTGGCAGTTCAATTTTTAAAGAATATTCTTTCCGTCACCCCACAGCAGAAGGTATCCATGATTACCCCACGAACTTTACTTACCATAATATGTCGTCACTGCATCTAATGTTGAGAATAATAGAAGCAATGTAGTAACAAGTTTATTTGCTCAGGTTAACAGTTTATTAACAATAAAAGGAGTCATACAATTCGACCGTACTTTCTGTACAGTTCTTATAGCTCCCATGGGTGAGCTACTGAGGGCTCTGAAATAGTTCCGTGTTCCAAACATACCGGCATTTAAGTCAGTGCGGGAATGTTACGAATTTTATTTGAGGATTTGTTAAATAAAACACCAGTTTATTTATATGTAGCGCTAAATTTATACCTAGCAAAGTTTAATTCTGTCTTGAGAAATTGTACTTGAACGGATGGAGACACAAGCTAATTTTAAATAAGAGTACTAGGGTAACATAGATGTATCATAGTTTAATGAAGTTTACTAGGACTCCTTTTCTGCCTAATGCATTTTTATTTATGCCAAATACCAAAAACCTAACCGTTACAGCCTATAAAAGTTCACTGCTGAACATAGGCCTCCCCCATAGATTGGCTCATATTTGCCTTAGTTGCCATGCTTTGGCGAGCGGGTTGGCAATCGCTGTTTTTTATTTTTCCGCCACTACACGGTTATTATATGGTAGACTAAAAAAATTATACATTAAAATATATAAAATATTTAATACTGCTAAACTATATTAACACCAAAAAAAACTCGTAAATTAAACGACACAAATATCTTTGTTGAAAAGCCGCCCGGCGCACTTCATCGGCATTCAATGCATAGGAATCAATCACTGGCCGGCGTAAGGCCTGCCGCAATAAATTTCGTCCTCTCTGGCCATTTTCCAGTTATTTTCACCTCTCGCCTATTCAAACGAGTGGGGTCTTTCAACGATTTGTCGTTTTGTTCGGCCGACGAATGTATCGTTTTGGTTTGGCTTATTGCTGGTTAGGTCTTTTGAGCTTCAGTTACTTTTCAACAGTTCTTTTTTTAATACAATTAGTGTGACAAACGAGCACACAGTCCACCAGTATGGTAAGTGAATGCTATGGCCGATAGATATCAAAATTTATTCTCGATTAAGAATCAAAATGTAGATGCGTTGTCGCCCTTTTTTTTTTTTTTTTTTTTTTTTTGCGGATGGAAAATCATCTAATGACGCCTTTCGCTGTGGGTGGAGCGGAAGGGTGTCGAACTTTACTGACTAAAACCATCCGTGTTCCTTCAGTGCCCTTACGTTCCGGAGCCGCGGTATCTCTTTCGAACAGCCCGCAGCCCCGGCAGGCGTCGGCCCTTGCGGGCCCTTCACGCTGCTGACAGCTCTTTGAGGCGCGCGTGGAACAAAACGCGCCGTCGACACGGCCTGTCGTCGTTAGACGGACGGACGGCGAGCTACCATTGCTCGCCGTCCACAGGTCCGCGCCTACGGTGGTCAGGGCCACGACGTAGCCCCCAACGCCCGGGCGTCTCCGCGGCGGCCGGGAAGGAAAGCTGTTGCTCTTTCCTTCTCCCGCTCCGCCACCTCCTTCGCTAGCATCACTGCTTCGCAGAAGGTGGTGACGGCATCCCATTCCGTCTCGCTCCGGACCATGGCTTCGACCAGGGCCGGACGCGAGGTCGCCGCCGCCTATCGCCGCTACGAGTACACGGCGGTGCTCCGCCAAGCAGGGCACACCTCACGGTGTGCTCCACCGTGTCCTCGGTCGATCCTCGCAGTGGGAGCACCGGGCGTTTCCTCCCGCGATTCGGTGCAGGAACCTCCCGAACACACCGTGTCCGGTGAGGACCTGCGTCAGGCGGAAGGTGAGGACACCGTGGCGTCTCTCAAGCCACTCCTCAAAGAGGGTCTTATCGCCGCTATAGTGGCGTGCCCAGCACGAGGTTGCGACAGTCGCTCTCTCCATGTCGCCATGAGATCATGCCGGAAGTCTGTCCGCTGCGCGACGACTTGCCGCGGCAGCGGGTTTCCCCGGCATAGTGCCTCCGCGCGCCATTCGTGCAGGCGCGCGAGGACTATCGCCTCCAGATCCCATGGCGGCAATCCAGCAGGAGGCTCGCCGCCTCGCGGGAGATCGTGCGGTAGCCGCGAACCATCTTTACGGCAACCACCCTTTGGGGCGCGTTTGGGTGGTGGACGGCAAGCCGCGCCAAACCACGCGCCCACCGGGGATGCGTTGTCGCCCTGAGAACTAAGATGGAATGCATCGTTTCAAAAGGGTAGAACAATGTCTGCCTGGCAAGCTAGCATTATATTTATTAAAAATATCTCAAACGGCCAACGTGGCGGCCTCTTTCGGGTTTTACGGCGCTTTAAAAACTTTCAAAAACATTGTGATCTTTTATGTATTCCACTAACGTGGTATATAGGATCGGGGAAAGTTTCTTCGTGTTTTGTATACAAATATAAGACAAATTTTCAGTTTAATTACATTTAATTATAATATATATGTGTCATTTTGTTCAATAACTTGTTGCCATCTTGTAGGTGGTGACATAATCCCGTTGCTGTAGAAATCTTGGGATTTTTTGATCAAAAAAAATGCGACAAGTAGTTTTGACATTCATCTCTTGATGTTAACCTAAAAATCTGACAGTGCAAAGTTAGAACTATATGGTGGATGCATTGACAATTCCCAACCAAGTTTTCTCAATTTTTGCTGAGTGGCCAAATATGTGTGTGGTCTGGCGATATCATAATGAAAGACCACTCCTTTTCTGTTGATCAATTCCGGCCGTTTTTTCTCAACTTCTTGCTTGAGTCCATTAGTTGTTGGCAGTAGAGATCCGAATCGATGGTTTTGCCCGGCTATAAAAACTCATAATAAACGATGCCCTTCCAATTCCACCATAAACACAGTATCACTTTATTGCTTTTGTTTCGCTGCAGTCTGTGGAGCTTGACTGCCCTTTGACCATGATCTTTTTCACACGTTCTTGTCGTAGGTGATCAATCTTATCAAGAATGGTTCGGTTTCATTACGTTTCAATAGAAAATCGCAAATGAGTACACGATTCATTAATTTTATTTCTATGAGCTCGTGTGGTACCTAAACATCGAGCATTTTGTATAGCCAGACTTTTTCAAATGGCTCAAAACTGTTTTCAACGCTCGATGGCTCGGCTATTTCTTAACTACTAATATGCCGATCTTGCTCCACTTCTTCAAAAATGGCATCAACTTTATCCGTATGAGAGCGACCAAAGCGAGCTGCATCTTTAACATCAAAATTCCCGGACGGAAAACACTTGAACCAACTTTGTGCTACTCTTACTGACACTGCATTAGGGCCATGAACGTTACGTATTTTTTCGCGGCTTGCATTTTTCCCTATTTTGTTATAATACTTCAGAATGTGTATCAAATTTCTTGGTTAGATTCACTCATTTTAGCGGACAGAAAAAACCACGAAGCAAATACAAATACCACCGAAGTACCTTAAGGTACTCTAATCTGGCCCATTTTCAATATAACGCCAATTTGGTCGATAAACCTTCGTCTAGGGCGTCCTTCCCGACTCTGCCGTTCACTTCTGCAACATAAATTTGCTTTGTCACTCTTTCCTCATTCATTCTTTCTACATTACCCAACCACCGAAGCATTCCTTTCTTAATCCTGGTCACACACGTCATCTTGCAAATCACATTTTTCCCTTATCACACAATTTTCACCCTATCATTCAGATTTAGCCCTAGCATACTCCTTAATGACCGCATTTCTACAGCATTTATTCTACTCTCGTGCTGCTTCTGCCAGACCCAACTTTCACTACCATACATTAAAGTAGGGACTAACACAGCATTATGAATTAATTGCTATACGTGCCTTTTGACACATTCTGACTTTTCATAATAGCGTGTAGAGCCCCATTCACTCTATTTCCTGCGTTCACTCGTCGTTCTATATCCTTATCAATCTACCATCCCTGCTAAATAAACACCCCAAATATACAAACTCATCCACTTGCTCAATCAACTCCCCAGAATAGATTCTTATTTCACATAACGTTTTACTTTCTTCTCTTTTAAAAACCATCACTTTCGTCTTACTTGCGTTCACTTTCATACCCGTTTCTTTTAATGACCAGTTCATTAAAGTAACCATCATTTGCAACTCGGCTGCCGACGATGCAAATATGACTTAATCATCGGCGTACAAAAGGCATTTGACGGTTAACTCACCCATTCTAAACCCACATTCTTCAACTTTCAAAGTTTGCAAACAACTGTCCATAAATAGGTTAAACAGCCACGGGGAAGCTACACAGCCCTGTCTGACACCTTTTTGGATGCTAAACCAGTCCGAGTAGACTTCGTTGATCCTGATACAAGCACTAGAGTCCCTATAAAGAGACCTTAATGCCTGTATCAAACCAGTGCTCAACCCAAATGAGTTCAGTGTTTGCCATAACACATTCCTGTCCACTCCGTCATAAGCCTTTTCCAAGTCCATCAACGCACAAAAAACTTTCTGGTTTTTGGCCAAAAACTTCTCCGCAATCATGAGCATGGAAAAGACTTGATCCGTACACCCCATCCCCTTTCTAAATCCAGCTTGCACATCCTAAATTTTTCCATCAGTTTATTCCATAACTCTTTCAATTAACACCTTAGCATACAGTTTACCCACAATGCTAAGCAAGCTGATACCACGGTAGTTTTAACAGTCCTGCTGTGACTCTTTTCCCTTTTATATTGGGACTATAACGGCTTTGCACTAGTCTTTCGGTACCCGCTTCAGTTCCCAACATAAATTAAACAAGGTGTACAGCAGGCTTGCCACCACTTCCTCTCCAGCCCTTAGCATTTCGAGTGATACTCTATCATATCCGGCTGCCTTACATTATATTTTCATTGCTTTCATTATTTCATCTACACTTATCTCCCTACCTCTCTCCACTTATTTCGGAATTTCTGTTTCACTTAATTTAGACGACTCTTCACTAATAAACACGCTTTCAAAGTATCCCTTCCATCTCTTTAAATTGAAACTTCGACATTCAGCATACAGCCATTCTCGTCTCATATAGCATTCATTCTAGGCTGTTTTGAATTTCCCCTGGCAGTTCTTACGAGTTTCCAGAACATTTTAATATTTGCCTGGAAGTTACCAGATATCCTTCTATCATTCTTATCCGTTCTTTCTTGCTTTTTCCTTTCAACAACTTCTTTTACTCTCTTATTTATAAGTCTAAAGTATGCCTTTTTTCTTTCAATCTCATCATTCATACCGCCAGAATTACCAGCTTTGGTTACTAGTAAATCTAGCCATGCTCTCTTCTTTGCTTCAACTTCCATCCGTACCTCATGATCCCACCAGAACGTATTATTTTTCCTTTCATTCGTTCTCTTACTTACACCACATACTTCGGTGGCTGTATCCACCAAAACTTTCTTAACATTATTCCATATAGTCTTCAAGTCTAAATCATTCATACATAATTTATTCAAACCACTTATATTTTCCCTCAGTCAACATTTATACTTCTCTTTCACACCTTCATCTTGTAACCTCTCTATTCTTACACGCTGTAACGCAGTAGTAGACACAGATGTCCGATGCCGCCAACGCCTGAATAGACCATTAATTCGGCATAAGACCAAGTAATGATCCGTCCCTACGTTGGTTGGGTAAACCCTTATATCTACCACTGCATTCCTCATTCTTTCATCCACAATTATGAAATCTATTATGCTTCTATCATCACCTCTTTCCCATGCATACATGTGAATCCTCTTATGGCGAAAGAAAGTGTTCGTCACAAAAATATTCTTTTCCACACATACGGTGAGGAGGTCTTCACCATTCTCATTTATACTTTCATCGCTATACGTTCCTAATATTTTTCATAACCACACCTATTTACCCCAACCCTTCCATTAAAATCTCCTAACATAATAATATTTTCTTTTCCTTACATTTCATCAATACCATCCTTACTTTGTCCTAAAACTGCTCTCGGATATAAGTGGGCTTAGATATGTTTGGGGCGTACACCCCTAGCATTTTATGTATGTAGCACAAACAACTTCTTTAAGCCCATTTTCATCCGTATCCATAGCAGCCTTGGGCTTACACATTCATACTCTTTCACACATTGACCCATTCTTTCTGAAAGGATGATACCGACTCCATGGCATGCCCGCTCGGTATCGTCTACACAAGACCAGTAAGCGGTATACATGCCATGTGCAGTGACATCCTTTCCCTTTCGTTTCGTCTCATTTACACATAACACATCTATTCCTCTATTATTCATCATTTCGCATACTTCATCCATCTTATCATTCATTGCTCCACATACATTCAGCGTAGCCAGAAGGGCCACCGCAATCCACTTTTCTCCCCTCCGGGAGACAGAACATGACGGGTGGCGAACCTCGTCGCCGGTTTTTCTCCCGGAGATTCTTCGCACCCCTGCCCCATTAAAGGGGCGCCGGGAACTCGGGGCCATTTCTTTAATGTGTTGGCTCATGGTGCGATCTAAGGGGGTGGTAGATTTTACGCCGCTACCATACGGCGAGGAGCCGAGTCTATCCTTTCGGCTTTGTCGCTCGTTTAGCACCACCCTGGGGCACATGCAGGGTCGCTCGCGTCCGTGGTCAAAGCCTCATCCCGACTCATCCGAAGCGACTCATCCCCTATTTTTTTTTCTTAATGTCCCGACTTATTATTTTAAAGCTACGTGTCAAAGATTTCCGTCAATAAACTTTAACGTCATGTGTCGATGCTCTAACGGCTAATAAATTTTCACACAAGGCTCTGGTCATATGAATAAAAAAAATTGTTATGGATATGGTATTGTTTCATGATATATTTTTATTTTTTTATATATGAGTGGGGGAAAGTTTAGAGCAATTGTTAGTTCTACTGTCAACTCGCATTAAAATTTCATAGTTTGCGAGGACACCGAATTCTATTCACATCGGGATCAATTAAGGTACAGCTATTAATATATATCTAACAATTAAGGTATATCTATTGCTGATCATAGATCTCCACCATTTTGTCTTACAGAGGGGATATTTGTTATATGTGCCACATTTGGTAGGCGAATTGGCAACCACAGTTTTTTATTACTTTGATTTTTTTATAGAATAAGGGTGACAAACGAGCACATAGTCCACCTGATGGTAAAAGGATGCTGTGGCCCATAGACATCTACATTTATCCTCGATTGAGAATCAAAATGTAGATGCGTTGTCACCCCTGAGGACTAAGATAGAGTGCCTCGTTTCCAGAAAAAAAAGGTCTCCGGTTCTCTACACTCACCACACGAAACACAGAAGCATTAAGCTGCTATTTTACGCTGGTATTTTGTGAGAGCGTGGTCCTACCCTGGTCGAGCCGATCCATTCGTTCTACAACTATAATATAGCTGCAGCGTGGCTCTACCACGTTTAAATATTACCAGGAAGATGCTGCTTCCTTTCCTTTTTCAATCTGTCTCTGTCGCCTCTTACGGCACCCACGGGATGATAAGAGTTGTTGGATTTATTTACATCGCTATCAAACGACGAACCAATTAAATTGTTAACTGAAATTCTAGGCGGGTTTATGTGCTTAGTGTTAAAAGAAAACATCGTGAGAAAGCCTGCATACTTGTAAAAAATAAAAAAGTTTATTATGAGAACATGTTTTTACATTTTACATTTTTAAGTCGTGTCAAAAGTTTGCCACATCTACAACTGTTAAATATTTCGTTCGTTCTTAAACCATTAGATGCTGCGTCACGTTACGGTCCTAGCACGTGACAGGTGACGTGTTTACACAGCTTAATAGGCATCGAGCTTAAACAGCCTACAGTATACTAACGGTTCCGTTGAAAAATGACCCGCCATGTTATTAATGTACAATTTTTCAAAAAATAAACGGCCGGTATTAAATCGACCGGAATAATTTAAAAATGGAGGTTGAAATTTAGGATTTTAATATTCGCATAGAACTTTTTATGTTATGTTGAATGAAATTTAATATCAATTAAATATTTAGCCGTTTGGTGGCGTAAGAAACCATCTATATGTATATTTCGTCCCGCGGTTGTCGTAAGAGACGATGATGATCACATTTCGTTCCGCTGCGCCAATGGTGGTGATGAGAGATGCGATGCGTGATGCGATGCGTGAATGTGTGATAGCGATCCTGCGTAGATCTTTATTAAGTCTAGCTGCTAAGTTTGAAATTCGGTATGTAGAGTTTTTTTAAATATTTAACCTTATGTTAAAATTTTAAATTGTTATCTTATGACGTAATAAGATAACAATTTAAAACTTAATTAGTAATTTAATTTAATTAGCCAATTAATAATTTAATTACCCTATAATATAATACCCCTGAAATGCCTACCCATGTTTGACAATACAAGTGAAACGACAATGTATTTTTATCATCAAAGTAAAAATCCCCTGCTGGATTAGAACCTTTGCCTTTGTAGGTGTGGATTGTCAATAGCAGTACTAGGTGTGTAGTACATTTGACACTGCTCAGGGAAGCAGCGTGGCTATGGCTATTTGATATCTGATATGTTCAAAATGATTACAACGCCATCTATCCGAAGCTAAGAGAGCTTTCTTGCATTTCCATCATGTGATCATAATAATATTGCTTTAAAGGATGGTTATTCATTATTATTACAGCCCTTCATAAGTCATTGCTAAACATAGGCCCCCAAGGAATGCTACAAAGCACGGTCCTAACTATGTCGTCACGTTATTTACATAGCATAATGTCATATGGAATCTTGCTATGGGGTAATGCGACTGACATTGAAACTCAATCTTTGTTTTGCAAAAGAGAGAATATTTTTTTTAAATGTATGTACACAAAAACAAAAATAGTTTTATTAAAAATAGTGATGTACATTCTGTAAATACTAACAAGCACAAGTTAGTTATGTATACCAGTTACTCGACTCCAAGGAGTCAGTAATTCCTTGGGCAATGTATACGCTTTTACAACAAAGTCCCAGAAAATATGCAGACCTTTTCTATCAAATGGTTGAAATTATTTATTATGCAAAAATTGTCTAGTAAGAGATATTATACTACTAAAGAGTACATGACTTATTATAACCCCTGGGAATGAGGTGATCGCTACTATGCTGTTTCTTAATGGTTTCATAACAATTGTATAAAATTTTATATTGTAAATTGTGCTTTTTAAAAAAAAGTCCCGCTGGGTTTCTTGCTGGTTCTTCCCAGGACAGAGGTTTTTTTTTGCAAACCAGTGGTAAAAGTAAAAAATTACTTTCAATAAGTATTATGTACTGTTATCTATATCTAATAAAAAGGATTCTATTCTATTCTATTCTACTCTACCTAATGGGAGTCCGCTCTACACTTCGCTTACCGGTACGTGGTTGCCACTCGAGACCCTTTCTTCCCCATTTAGATCTTCGAGTAGTATAGTCGGCCCTTTGCCATTTCCGCTTACTGATCTGACTGTAATTCTGGTACTACTGCGGATATCCTCATTTCTAAGTCTATCATGTAGAAAAAAAACATGCGTGAGTGTCGTGGAATACTCGGTTGGAATGAAGTTCCTTTCGTAGTGTATTATTATTGATAAACAAATTATATTATTGATTAACAAATACTCTATTAAAATGAAGCGTCATTTAAAATAAAATAATGTTTCTTTCGTGGTAAGATAAGAAAAAGTGCGAGGGAGATGAATATTATTCCATCTCGCTTCCTTATAGCCGCCAAGGCCGTCTACACTACGTCAGAATGGGTCGTGACGGAAAAATCTTACACTTTTTCTCGCCTAGCACCCCCATCCGCCTATTTCGTACCGTCCAATAAGGAACTTCGTTCCAATAAGCATAGTTCGCTGAGCGACCTTGAGCTTTCTGATACGGCCAGCAGTGGATACCACGTCTCAGATCCGTACTTTACCACTAGCAACACGCACTTTTTGTACAATCTAGTTATAAAGTTTTTTGGTAAACGTGACGAAAAGGTGTATCGTAATTTCGTGAACGCTGCCCATCGTAGTCAAATTCCTCGATTGACTCTCGGTCGAAGTTGGACTTACCTAGTCGGTCAATTTATCCCAGGTAAACATACTCGTTGACAATTTAGAGCGTAGTGCTCCCAAAAAATACGGGCATAGATGACATGTGACATGGACGTTACAAAAGATGGAACTTATTTTCCGTTTATTGATTTCTCCCTATTTCAACTCAAAACAAAATTTATTTGAATTCAGAACAGAATCCATAGTACCTGTGAAAATGTTTACAACATCTGTGAAACAAGTAAAACAATGTAATTCTGCCGTTTTCTTCTCCAGGTTAACGACTTAATAACAATAAACAGACCCGAACAATCTGTCTGTACTGCGTACAACGAGCGAAAGACACCCGCGGGTGAGTTTCTAACGGTGAAATTCTGCTATCATTCTATTCTCCTACATTTAGAGGTAAAATAGGAAGAAATATATTTATAAAATGTTCCTGATACACAAGGTCTATCAAATGGTTTAAAACTTAAAATACTTTAAGCGTAAAAAGCTATATAAAAATTGTTGAACTGAGAACGTCTTTAGGAAAAAGCACTGAACTCGCGTAATGGTCACGCTCAGATACGTATATTCAGTATAGATAATAATAATTCTTTTTTATGTAAAACAGCGCAATAAATGAAAATTTTATTATTGTATTAATACGTTGATAAAATAATTTTTAATAAAAATACTTCCTTAAAAAATATTTCTTAACAACCCAAAAATAATGTTTACAAGTTTGTGAAGCTAAGAAGTTTTTACTTCTGACGTGCAGTCCTACGACTGACAGTTTTTTATTATAACATCAAATAGTATTTATTTGAAATATAACATTAGCTTTTATTCCTATTACCTAGTAGGCAGAAACTACGAACTTGGAACGATCCTGGAACATCTCTCTTATATAATTGAACAGTTTCTATCGTTAACATGTGATAAAATTAGAAATTTTGTACAACCAACTTCAATATAAATTCTTGAGGATAACTCTAAAACTACTGGTCAGACCATGATCAAATTTATATGGTACCAGCTTTCAAATAAAAAAAGAATCATCAAAATCGGTAATAACAATAATATAAGTAATATAATATTGAAATATTGTTCGTTTGTTGATTGGCGGATTTGACAAGTCTTTGAAATATTTTAATTTTTTTAGAATTTCACAAAAATCTAAAAATTGCTTTAAAATCTTATTATAGTTAAAGATAAAAAGGCGCAACGAACGTGAGTAGAACTAAGTAGTTGGTTCAATCGCACCGCTGCCAAGTGGCAATATATCATCCGTGAGCTTTTATACCTGACGGCGAATTTATTGCGAATTATGGCCACGGTAGAGGTTGTGCTTGTGAATGATAATATTAATATTGGGTTTAATACCATTGTACTGATTGTAACTATCAATTTCTCTTTTTTCCTTATTTATAAAAGATCAACGGTCAGTCTCAACGGAGACTAGCCCTCTGTGCAGGACAGGGTTATGATGCACGAGTGTGCGCAAGCAGATGTGAACTCTCTATTCTCTCACTCTCATAGTTCTTCGCCATGACCGGAAAGATATCAGGCGGCGGAACAACGGCTTTGCGAGCTTTTCAATTCACGATGATATTGACTCCGGGCTGCTACTAAGAATTTGACAGAAAAAACCTGCTGCTGTGGTTCGTATGGTGAGTGTAGGGAGCCAGAGAACCTTTTTGCTGGAAATGAGGCATTCCATCTTAGTCCTCAGGGATGGCAACGAATCTGCATTTTGATTCTTAAGCGATGATAGATGTCTATGGCATACAGGCCACTTACCATCAGATGGACTGTGTTCTCGTTTGTCACCCTCATTTTATAAAGAAGTAGTCTGAGTTACCATTACTGTTTGAATAAAAGATGGTTAATATTTTAGCAATATACGCTTTCCATCCAATCATATTTTTATTCAGTTTCTAAATAGATCCCTATTTTTAATCCAAGCGACTAAAATGTATGTGCCAGATAAAGTTGTCTTTATTTCTTAGAAACTAACTTGGATTGGAAGAAATTTAAAATTACTGAGTTTCCAACAAATTTCCCGAGTCAGGACATCGAGGACACCTAGAAATCATGAACGGTCAACTAAAACAACCGAACTGAACTTTAGCGTATATATCAAACTGAAAAGTTTTCATTACCTTCGTTTGATTCAAACTTTGCTGTTCTTTGGTCTCGCTTCCTCCACATCTAATTTAAGTTAGGAAAATATACTCCCGAGAATCGTCTTCTGCAACCTTCAGATTCTGCAACCTTCAGATTCTGCAAGCCACCTAGATTTACAAGGTTCATCGCAGTACTGGGATAACGCTTCCTGTACCTTCAAGCTGCTCTCTGCGCTACAGTGATCGGCACGGCTCTGAGCTTTACTGCTCGCCTCTGCTTCACGGCACTCTCGCAGATTACTTGCCTTCTTCTCGACTCATCGCAGACGACAAAACAATTCCCTGGCAGTTGCACAATCGTCGACATCTAGACTGCACTATCGATCTCCAGTCTGAGCAGGGGGGTGATGTAGCGGCATTGTCGTCGCGCCGTAATCGATATGCACGGAAGCCTAAATCGCGCTATCAAAGTTCTGAAGTTAACGCGCTACATATAGAACAGCTCCGAAATAACACACGGAGCATTGGCAGCTCCACGGGCGGATCGGACCTATGTGTACATGCCCTTTTTATTAAAAGTATAATTAATATAGAATGTTTAAAATGAATGAAAAAAAAATGTTGGTAACATTTGTCAAAAAACTGGATTGCTCATTAAATTTACAATGAATTATTTGAAGCATATTTTTTATAATTATTTATATTATATTCTTCTGTCTTCCTTCAATCTGGAACACAAAGTTGGTGCACGGCTGTATGAACATTTGCACTCACCCAGATAACCTCCTAGTCAGGAAAGGACCTAACTAAGCGCTACCACCTCGTAATATACATGGTAGAGCCATGCTGCAGCTATATTAATTACATAGTTGTAGCACGAATGGCACGACCGGGGAAGGACCACGCCCTCATAGAATACCAGCGTAAAACAGCAGCTTAATGCTGCTGTGTTTCGTGTGGTGAGTGTAGAGAACCGGAGACCCTTTTAACTGGAAAAGAGGCGTTCCATCTTAGTCCTCACGGGTGACAACGCATCTGCATTTTGAATCGCAAACTAGGATAAATGTAGATGTCTATGGGCCACAGCAACCACTTCCTATCAGGTGGACTATTTGCTCGCTTGTCACCCTTATCCTATAAACAAAATAGTATATCAATACGCAATTCAATTTTACTTTTTATTTTTTTATTATGATTGTGTCATTAACGATAAGGTTATTATTAAGGATTTATATCTGGGCTTCGTTACACTCGTCTTTAGAAAAAAAAAGAAATAAATCTTATTATACAATTAACATTTTTGTGTAAAGAGTACCGGCGGCCGAGTTTTCCCGGTATTAGAAAATAAATTACAATTTACTCAGAGATGACACTAATCTAGATAAACTTGGATAGTAAAAAAAATTCTAAATAAAAAAAAAACATGCAAGTCGTATCTAGTTACTTATACATATAAATACATATTTACAAGAATTACTCTCTTAAAGTTCATCATTACATCAGAAACACTCAATGCAGAATATTATGGATGTTCCAAATCGTACCATAGTGGCAGACATGTTGCAGTATTTTTCAATAGAAATCAAAACAGCATTCAAAAAGTGATAAACATAGCATGTCTTGAATAACAAACTGATCTAGAATACAATAAAAGAGAAATAAAAGCGAGAGTAATTGGCCCTGAGCACGTCCATGATCTCGATAAATGCTGCCTGAAGAGGTTTCAATTAAAGAGGCTGATGGATTGCCGGGTCGCTGTCTGCCACGTCACGGATTACCCGGGATATGGGATAGAAGAGAGCGCAAGCGTATTCCTGTTTATGTATGATGAGATGAATAGGTCAATCGTTGAACTTAAAACTCCAATGTTAATTTAAGAAAGAATTTAAAAAAATATTTTAATTTGAAATTTTTTATAATTCTCTCTCAAAGAAGTAATTTTTATTTAGTTTCTATGATATTATGTAACAAAATAATAGTTCATCTGATAATTAATAACTACTGTACCTGATAGACATCAACTAGCAAGGTGGTAGGAGTCCTTTTCTGCTCAGGAGTCCGTCTGGGTCAGTACCATAATTTAACCTCTTTCTGCCACTACTCAATAGTGCATGTACTGCTGCGCTCCGGTCTGAAGGGTAGATAGAGGACCAGTATAATTACAGGCTATGAGGTATCCAATCTTAGTCCTAAAAGGAGACAACGCATCCATAGTTTTCTTTGTTCCAAGTAGATTGCAGGTATGGACACCTGCAATCTACTTGGAACAAAGGGCTGCTGTAGCCGCTTACCATCTGGTGAACTGTAAAGTTAGTATCTTCAGTTTCATAAAAGAACAACACTAACGCCAGTCACCCAGAGGGGTAGGCAGAGACCATTTCCATTTGGCACGATCCTGACACACCTCTCTCGGCTCCTTTACATTCACATACCTACACATACATGCTCGGCGATTAAGTGTACTTTTAATTTGGCTCATCTTTAATATATCGCTAATTTGGTGTAAAGGTTCCGTCTAGGCCGTCCCTTGTCGACAGTGCCGTTAACTTCTGCAACATAAATTTGCTTTGTTGCTCTTTCTTAATTCATTCTTTCTGCATGGTAAAGCCACGCTGCAGCTGTATTATGGTTGTAGCTCTAATTGGTCGGCTCGACCGAGGTAGGAAGGACCGCGCTCTCACAGAACACCAGCGTAAAATAGCAGCTCAATGCTGAATATTATTTTTTATGAATGATATGTTATTATTTTTACTATTACCTGTACTGTCCTGGCAAAATTTCATAATCTAATATACTTCTACTCCTACCGTCGACATAATACGTAATTTAATAACAGCTTATATTTTATATTATTTTTCGCACTCGGCCGTGTTTATAGAATAAATGAATTGTCCGTTGCTACGGTTTAAAGAGTTGTAATAAAAATGAACTACGCGAAGTAATTTCTGAATGATTACCAGGCAACGGGTCGAGACATCCATTCACCTGTCCGGAAGGCTCAAAGCTTCAAGCTACTCTTGAATATATTCATAGAGTTGATGAAAAATAGCGAAATATTTAATAAAAATTTGTATGAAATTTTTCACTTGACATTTCATGAGCTCATTATTCATTACAGCCCAAAAGTTCACTGCTTAACTCTGGTCTCTCCATAAATAGCCTAATAATAGGATATTTGTTATAGTTACCACAGGAAGATACTATTACACGTCTTCTATTTCAGTGTGCCTCTGTCGCCTCTTATTACACCTAAGGTCCTCGGTAAGACATACCGATTGTAAAAATATTTCAGACTATAAACTAAGTTACAAATATTGGTTTTATAAGGTCTGAACAGCTGCCTGCACAAAACAACACACATCAACAGCCTTTTAAAAAATATGCCTATCCAAGATTGCACCAGCTGGCAGTCATTAATTGGAGATTTCTTTCTAAAAGCTAGGGTGACAAAAGAGAACACAAACCACCTAGTGGGGAGTGAATGTTGGGGTCCATAGAATACCTAAATCTGCCCTAAATTAAAAATCTAAATATATCACAAAATATACTCCAGAGGACTGAGACGGAATGTCTCGTTCAAAGAAGCCTGCAATTCTTATCACCCACAATACGAACCAATCAGCATTATTCCCATACACATCATACACAGCTGAGGTGATAAGCGCAGAATCCCCTTGCTATCTACTTCTTCTTCGTCAAATTGTAAAAGCCCAATGCTAAACATGGGCTTTTCCCGTTACTCTAGTACCCTTGTTATAGTTAAGCACACAGTCTTATTTCACATGATGAAATGTGAACACTGACACGATACGTATGTTACCACCAATCCTTTTGACAATCGAAATTAATGCGTACATCTCATATGGTAGCCGTGTTAGATCAGGGGCTAAGCTCTAGCTGTAAGTTTCAAAGTGCGCGAGCAACTCGGAATCGATTCCCGCCGGCAGCAATAAAATTATTAATTGCAGTTTTAAGTTCTGATAACCACGTACTCGGCGATAAAGGAAGATATCGTGACGAAACCTGCATGTCTGGGAAATTAAAAAAATATTCATGTAAATTTCACTAATACGCCTACAGGCAGGTGACACTATTGTCTCATCTCGCATAAATTTCCTCCCAAATTTATATTACAGAAATAAAATATATATACCTTATGGTGTAAAAGAATATAGCATTATTACGTTATTCAAAAGGTGTCTGATCACTTATCCTAGTTTCTATTAGTTTCGGTTCACCCTTTTTATATTTAGGAATTTTTAAGTTACCACTGACAAGCGAAATGCATATAGTTTTTATGTCATACAAGTGTCTTTAACATAAATCCGTTATTATGATGACTTTGGATAGATCTTTAAATATACTTTGGATAGACCTTTGACAGAAAGACCTATTCAACAGGGCTGGAAAATACAGATTCTACATAGAAAGAACTAGAAAATACAGGTTCTATGTAAAGTTATTAAAATATTTAAGATTTAATTATTATTAACTATTTAATAACTTTAGAATATTGTAACAACTCTTTAAAGATCCGACAAACGGACGCCCAAACAAAGCATTTATCGCGATAACTCCGCCCGGCGAGAGCGATTGAAAAACGAAAAGGAAGTGTCTGAAGGTTTTAAAAAAGAGAAATGGTTGTGAATAGCTTTTAAAGGTGGCCGGAGACAAATGATGGTGTCGACGTTGCACGATCCCGCGCCTGAGCGATCCCCGCTGCTCCGTTTTCAAATGGATTATTCAAACTGTCGAACCAACTGAACGTTTATTTTACGGGCAATCAACGAACGATATAGGAAACTAATATTACATAATTAACTAACACTTTTTAAGGTACTTTTTTACACTGTTAAATGATAAACAACTTAATAGTAAACTATGTTATAACTATTAATGTTGTTAATGGGTCGATATTTTTTTCTTTTTCATAATCATCACAAGTCCACTGCTGAACATTGGCCGCCCCAAGGAATGTCACAAAACACGGTCTCGAGCCACCAGCATCCATCGACTTCCTATAAGTTCTGGAACTACGACCTGATGGTTGTATGAGGGGACATCCTACGCTTTTTTAACGGTTCTTACTGGAGGCTGCAATTCGACAACCCTGTTTCCCCATCGGTCGTCGATTCTTCGAGCGATATGGCTGTCCCAATGCCATTTCAGCTTACTGATCCATTTTTTTTATAGGGTAAAGGTAACAAACGAGCACACAGGCCATCTGATGATAAGTGGTTGCAGATGCGTTGTCACCCGTGACGACTAATATGGAATGCCTCTTTACCAGTAAAAAGGGTCTCCGGTTCTCTACACTCACCATACGAAACACAGCAGCATTAATCTGCTATTTTACGCTGGCATTCTGTGAGAGCGTGGTCCAACTCGCCAAGCGTCGCAACTATGGCCAATATGAGGTTGTAAGTCACAAGACAATCCAAGTACCAAAACCAGAGAAAGAAACCTTTCCAATTGTAGACTTTCATCGCTGCATTTTAAGACTTTTTCAAGCTACTGGACTGAAAAGATTTCACCTTTGATTTGCTAACGATATAATCGTTATGGATCTCTTGAGGTAATTAGCACTGCTTAGATGAACATGAACGAGACAAAGATCATGTATAATATCCACGTTATACCTATGCCTATAGCTGTAACACTTCCCTTGATGTTTTCGAAGAGTATGTTTATCTAGGACCAATTTTCCGACTTGTAAAGTCCAACTTCGATCCAAATGTCAATCGACGGAACTAACTCGGCTGGGCAGCGTTTGGGATATGACATATCACGTTCTTGTTACATTCCTCAAAACCTGAAAACAAGAGTGTGCAACTAGTGCGTGTTGCCAGTGATGATATATGGATTTAAGATGCGATCCTTCACTGCTGGTCGTATGAGGGAGTTTACGTTATATAAGTAATTAATCTTATGTATAGTTATTTAGAATTGTTATTATACATTTCCCAAACAAGTGTAACTAGAAAACAAACGAACAGTCGGACTGTAGCGAGTGCAGATTTCTTAAACGTCGCACGTTTTGTACTCGGTACACTCGAATGCTAATTGGTGTTAGTACAGTTACTGTGAAAAATTTTCGCACATTATATGTATTTTTCAAAAAAAATGAACAAGAACATGCAATATACGAGTATAATAAGTGCTCCGTGCCGTCAGCAAATTTTTAACAACAATATTTACCTCGAATTTTTCAAATTCAAATTTCTTGATTATTTTAAAATTAATCAGCGTAAGAGTCGCGTAAAAAACAAATCGGTTTGTCTTCTTACCTAGCTTGCAGAGCACTTCCTTCCCTCCCACAGTTGCGTGCACTGTCATTACCGTCACTAAACCTAACACTACTACGTTATAACTAACCTAATGCTATCTTATATTTACGCGACCACTACACATTGAATAAAACTATGTTTACGGATTTTATCGCGTGTAATTTACTTATTTTAATTACCGACGTTTCCGATGCTTTACAGCAACCCATGAACACTTTAAACCGAAAAGATTTTTAAATGAAATCTTTCTATAATGATCATACTATGTGTCCATTTGCGTGACAAATAAGTTTACCTTTTAGGTGATTGTAGGCCTCATTAACTTATGTCTTTATTACCTATGAAATGATATAGTTACAATGTTAAAAATGTTTTACCTCACGAAGGTGGGGGAGCCTAACTCTGCTAATTACCAAAGGACACAACATTCATTATGTTATGATTTCTTATATTTACGCGAACACTACACATTTAAATAAAACTAGTTTTACGGATTTTATCGCGTATATTAACTTATTTTATATTCCCGACGTTTCAGTACTTTACAGCACTCATGGTCACGGGGGACTGAGGTATTTGACGTCCCAATGTCATAATTAATCACGGTTACCTCCAGATTAAAAATTATTAATTTTTGTTCCGATCTACGCAGTATGAACTTACAGTATCTTGAAGTCTTGCAGTTGTATGCTTGGGTTGGGATTTAATTTTATTAATTATAGGATCCCAAGCAGATGGTAGCACCCAACCATCTTCTATTGAAATTAGGATGTTTTTGATTTCAATAGCCTCGCGAATCATCCTTGGAAGGAATCGGTGTTCTTTAGCGAGGATTTGTGGTCTATCACATCTAATGTAGTGACGGGGCGATCCGCTCCGGGAAGTCTGCAGTCTGTGAACATGTACATGTACAGGAACTGCAAGACTTCAAGATACTGTAAGTTCATACTGCGTAGATCGGAACAAAATTAATAATTTTAATCTGGAGGTAACCGTGGTTAATTATGACATTGGGACGTCAATACCTCAGTCCCCCGTGACCATGAGTGCTGTAAAGTACTGAAACGTCGGAATATAAAATAAATTAATATACGCGATAAAATCCGTAAAACTAGTTTTAATTAATTATGTTCTTACAGCCTGAAAACAACTTTTAACCGTTCACTTAACTCAGAACGGGTTCTGACATTACTCTATAATAATTTTTAACTGGCGAGCTCACGCACACAAAAAAAATATTCATTTGCAAGTAAGACCAAAGCGCCATTGTGAGATAAAATCCTATAACTCTCCTAGAGAAAAACAAACAGACATAGCGAGGTGATTCCATAGGTGTCATATTGTGCTGAATTTGGCACGGAATACATAATAGAAACGTTCACATGTTCTCTATGGCAGTGTAAGACAGTCAATCACCACATTTCGCTTTGTGGGTGTTTTAAAGGTCTACTGTAGATATTGCCGGGACATTACGACATCAGCATTTCAATACCTTTCTTCTTTAGCCCATCACAATGTAGAATAAAAAAGTAGCCTAATGGTGCGGAATGCGAATTCGGGAAGTCGTTGGTTCGAATCCGCCATTAAAGTACCGGTGTGGACCACTCTTAACACAAACATTTTAAGCCTTTTTGGTGTGGTTAATGAGACTGTTAGTTATGTTTATAGTATTACAAGCATTAAAAAAAACAGGGAAAACATAATTCAAAGAAATTTTTTTGGGACTAATTAAGAAAAGGTAATGTAGAAATATTTTTGTTAGACACTTTCTTCAATTCAGTTATTTCTTTATTTTAAAACTGTCACTGAAACTGAAACTGTAGTTTTTTTAAAGTGTCAACGTCTGTACAATCATTTTCGGTAAACTCGTTAAGGCTTTACATTTTTTCTCTTGGTCGTAAAGTGTTTGGGGTTTGTTAATTAAAAACCTGTCTGACGGCGTGATGTCGACGAATTCCTGTATTTTATATTACTAAATTACTTTTAAAGGAATTTAAAGACATTTTAATATTTTTATTGTCTTTGATTTAAATAATAATAATAATAATATAATAATTAAATTTATTTCAGACCCACATATAGTCCATAATTATGTTAGTAAATTAGCTTAACCTATGTTAGTCTTAAATTAATACACGTACAATTTTCACAACAATTACAAAATTATTTTTGGCACCCCATGACACCAGGCTCATGCAAGTGGATACGCATCCAGTGTCCTAGGATGGGACAATCAACTCTATCGGATATTGCCTCAGAATGCCATTAGAGCTCCCACGAACCCTGCATCAGGGATGCTATTCTTTCGAATTATGGCATGAAAACCGTCCATACCGTATGCTGTAAACATCCCTGAAGCATCCTGAAGGCATTATTATATTGTACCCATAGACTGCACGTGTAAAATGACTGGCAAAAAGCTTTGAAAAGTGTTATCTTAACTTCTTCTGTAACGCGTGCAAAGCTACGGGACAGCATGTTACAGCGAACCGCCAACGCCCTTCTTTCTCTTTCTATGTCCGCATCATCAGTCAGATCCTCAGTTAAAACGTGACCAAGATACTTAAATTGATACACTCTATTTAACTGTACGTTCCTTAATTTAACAGGTGGAATCGTTTCAATTTTTGATCCAGCTCGAAATAACAACACTTCACTTTTTTTTACATTATAAATGAGACCGTGAGTCTCAGCATAAATATCACAAATATTAAGTAATGTCCTCAATGCATTAATCGATGGGCTCAGCAACACCATGTCGTCTGCATAGCTTATGCTGTTAACGAAATGCCCATCAATTGAGCAGCCGACACCAGCGTTGCTGAGCTCAACGATTAACTGGTTAATGTACAGGTTGAAGAGCGCTGGTGAAGTTAGCCACCCTGTCTCACCCCGCACTCCAACCTGTACTCGTTGGACAGTGCATCTGTCCATCTGACCTGATTTATTTGATGGCCATACCAGTATTTAAATATTTCAATCAACTCGCTTGGTAAGGCCACTTCACGCAGCTTCTTCCACAGAATATCATAATTAACTAGGTCAAATGCCTTGACAGATCGAGGAAGGCAGCGTAAATTGGTGTTTTCCTATTGGTATAGTACCTAACAGTATGCTTGAGTGTTAATATTGCACTCTCAGTGGAGAGACTTTTAAATCCGAACTGAGCATCATGTAATTTTAGATATCCACTGAGATGCCGCTCAAGCAGACTGTCAAGCACCTTAGCCATGATAGTAGCTAATGAGATGGGCCTATAGTTCTCTTTGTCAGATATATCCCGGTTTTATTTTTACTATAGGCACAACAATAGTTCTCATAAGCTGCTCAGGAAGATAGGAATGTCTCATGCAAAGGGTGTAGAAGGTAGCTAGAAGCCCGAGAGATGAGGCCCGCATGCAGAAGATGCTCAATGCTGAGGCCATCGTGGCCCGGCGATTTACCCTAGTCATGTTTTTAATTACGTCGAAAACTTCATTCGGCGTAAAGCTAATTGGCTCGCCCGTGCCCGTCTGGCCGTCCTCAACATCTGAGACTATCCGCGACGATATGTTCGGTGATATTACTTAAAATGCTTTTGAAATAAGTTTGCTATCTCTCCTGGCTCATTCACCCTCAATACTCACAGGATACTCGGCTTAGGATTCACCTTTTTGTTTGTTTCAAAATTTTAAAGTCTTTGTTTTTATGCTTTTCAACTAACATGTCCATTTTAATTTGATGTTCATTATTTTGACAAAATTTTAATTTCTGTTTAAATAACTTTCTTGATTCATACATTTCTTTATACAATTTACCACTAATAGGTTTTCCATGCCACACCCAATTTATAAATTTTGCCTAGCATCCCGGTGAGCATCCCTAACATGTTTATTCCAGCCAACAATACGAACGCCCTTCCGACACTTTCCTTATTATAACTAAATATAGCGGCCTCTGACAATGATGCAACAATTTTATTATACATTACATCTATGGATTTTTATGATCAAGGTTATAACACATTCTATTACAGCAAGGAATAAGAGTATAGTCATTTAAAGTATTAATATCTCTTAAATTTTATACAAAGATCATGGTATGTTGCAATTTGACCTTCATCTCTATGTCCCCAAACTACCTTGTTTATGCTTAACCTATTTTGCGTTTCAATTTAGGTCTGACCATCGATAGGTCACACTGTATCTCCAGTGGGAAGTGATCCGACCAATAAATGTCGTAGTATATCCACACCGACCACCACACTCCAGGCGGCGTTGGTGACGACACAATGATCTAGCCAACGCCTGCTACCGTGCGCCTCACTTATAAAAGTATAGGTATCTGAGTTTTCACCTAATTTTGACATATCAGCACACAACCAATTTTGATCGAAACAAAAGCTAATTAATTCCTTACCGAAACGTTCTCCAGGATGTGCGTTAAAGTCCCCTAAGATAAAAACGGATTCTACATTTTGATTTTCAACAATCGCCGCAATTTCACTCAAACAGTCACTAAATTCTAACAAATTTTCAGAACAATCCGTTGGCATATAAACACTAAATATAAGCAAAGAGCTGTTCCCTATATTAACTTTAATTGCTACGATACGCTCACTTTTGCACAAAATAACGGAGACTGATCTAAAGACACTCTTTCGCCATAAAAGAGCAACTCCACCGTACGGTCGACCGTATAGGATTCCTGCCGATGTATCTATTGCCGACTTACCGAAGAAACCAAAATCCTGATTTATATTGCCGAGACTCGGTATTTCGTGAGGAGTAGCCAGGTCTCCTGTAATGCTATAATATCGGCCGTTTTACATAGTGACTTAACACATTCTATGGATCTTTTCAACGACTTACAGTTAAAGCTCAAAACTTGGCAGGCACTCCATTCAACCGGCTGCCCATTTTTAAACTTTTTTTTTTTTTTTCTCTTTTTTTTTCTTTTTTTAAAAGAATACCCGTTACCCCATATCGTTCGATGGGTATCGTAAGAGGCGACTGAGGAAAATGAAACTGGAGATGGGCAGCAGCATCTTTATGACAATAACTCAAAATATAAAAAAAATTACGTTTGTCAACCTGCCTTTCAAGCGTGACAACTATGGCAGATACTCCCCACCGTTCTGTAGAGAATTTTTAAATTTTTGATTTTTTTAGACTTAGTCTGACAAGCATATAGTCTACCTGATGGTAAGTGGATGTTGTGGTCTATAGACATCTACATCTATCCTCGATAAAGAATAAAAATTGCATTAGCGTTGTTAGCGGTGTTACTATATGAAACATAACAGCAATCAAACGAGTATTCTGCGAGAGCGTGGTCATATCCCGGTCAAACTGACCCATTCATGCTGCAGCCATTATAACTGCAGCGTAACTCTACGACATTAGAATTCCTTAAAACAATAAGAGGTATGTACCTATTACCTTTTATCTAAATATAACCTCTTTAGTATGGACAAGAATACAGACCCATAACAATTGTTTGTAGGTTTTACAAATTCTTGTTTCGTGCAGGATTCAAAAACTAGCCCCGCAACGCTGCAATCAATGCTTAGCTACTGCGCTACCGAGCCGTCAACAAATATTTATATAAAGAATATCTTTTGAATAGTTTTTGAGTGTACTACATCTTGTTGTATGAGATTTATGTTATGATCGTACAGAAATGTTGACGTTTTATGACCAAGTTGTAAAAAAACTTATAATATAAAAGGGAAGAAAAGCTAATAATATAGTTATATCTAAATACGAGAATAACGACTTTGGGACCTTCAAGAAACGAGCCTACTCTTTTTCAAAAGACCGGCAACGCATCTGCAATTCCCCTGGTGTTGCAGTTGTTCATAGGCGGCGGTAGTCACTTACCATCAGGTGAGCCGCATGCTCGTTTGCCTTCTATTCTATAAAAAGAAAATTCTTTGAGCTTCAGAATATTGTATAATTTTTGAGTGATCTTGTCTGGTGTTGCCTTAAGGGATAATCAGAAAGAAAACTAACCTAATTGTTGCCATTCGGGCGTAAAATGACACCCAAAGTTTTCCACTCCATTCCGTGACGCGGCGCCGGGTGAAGGGTTGCTCGTAAATTGAAGGCAGGTGCTCCCAAAGTTTTATCAGACGGAGTTATTGAATGCGTAATCCCCTTTTATTACTTTCGCGTAATAAAAGCGAGGTCTAGGTAATTGTTCGGGAGCGTATAGTCGGCCAATAGGGTATTAATCGCTTTTCTTTTCACTTCTCTATTTTTATCGGGCTATAATGAGACTGCAAATTTTTTGCCGCTTTACCTTGATAATACAGTTATTTTATATTATTAAAATATTATATTAAAGGGCGGGCCGCGGATTTGAATATCGCACAGAACCAGTGTTTATATGATCTATAAATAATAGTTCCGGGTTGTTTGTCTTTGTGCAAGTTATGTATGTAAAACGCCTCCACGGTACAGGAAATAATCCTAAGGTTAACGTTTTTTTTTAAATGAAAGAAAAAATATTAGCTCATTTGTCACTTCATTTTTATAAAAAGACGATATTTTCTTACTGATGATGCTGTTTATTACCTCTATTATATGGGGTAGAGCTCAGTATATTATAATGGCAGAATTCCTTTAATTTCTTTGTTTTTGTTAAAAAATACGTCCCCCCACACTAGGATTTTCTCCTGTATCGTGGAAGCATAGGAAGCATAAGGAACCTAAATTGCACAAGGATAAACATCCAGACGCGGCACAATTATTTTTAGCCCATACAAATACTTGTTCCGCGCGAGATTCGAACCCGCGGTCCCTAATTCTGCAACTCTTTACTAAGCCACTGCGCCACAGAGCCGTCTATCATTTATCGGTCATCAGAGTCTACCAGTTAGATATAATATACATTTCTTTTAAACCATAAAAACAGTAATATAGTAAATAGTGATTGAATCTTAAGTGAAAAACACTGAAAGAACGAAGCACAGAAAATTAACAGAATTTAGAAATATAAAATAAATAAAGTCTATAAGATTAGAAATTAGTATTAGGTGTGTAAGCCATGAACCAAACTAACGATTGATGATTTTAGTTTAGATCTTAAGTAATAATAAATTTTAGGAAAGTTTTCAAAAATAATATAAGATGGTGTAATACTATAATATTTTTAATATGTTATGAGATAAAAAAAATATTATAGTATAAGGGTGACAAACGAGCACACAGTCCATATCTATCCTCGATTACGAACCAAAATGCAGATGCGTTATCACTTGTGAGGACTAAGATGGAATGCCTCGTTTCCAGTAAAAAGTGTCTCCGGTTCTCTACACTCACCATACGAAACACAGCGGCGTTCAGCTGCTATTTTATGCTGGTATTCTGTGAGAGCGTGGTCCTTACCCGGTCGAGCCGACCCATTCGTGCTACAACTATACAATTAATATAGCTGCAGCATGGCTCTACCACGTTTAAAGTTCATATATACTTTTTATTTTTCACCCAAAATCATTGGAAAACGTTTAGCTCACCTGCCGGTCACATTGTTTGTCGGGGATAAACGAAAAAATAACCGAGCAGTCCAAATCAATGGGGGAAATAAGAAAAAATGATCGAATTCGCCTCACGTGCGGACATCCGGCAAAAAATTGTAGGTATTTTCGCTGGGCGTTGTGTATTTGCCAAATTATGGTGGGCACTTTTTTCAGTTCCATTATTTTTCAGTTCTACGTGACTACTAATTTTGAAATTTACGTTTCCCACTCTTGGGCAAATAAAGAGTGGGAAACTTAATTAATCATACATCCAGGCATTACAACCTATAGAAGTCTACTGCTGAACATAGGCCTCTATAGGCCTCTAGGATTTCAAGAGAGAGAGAAGAGATTTTGTCATAGTTACCACGCTTGACAGGCGGCAACCGCTTTTTAATTGTTTTGAGTTCTTACCAGGAAGATGCTCCTGCCAATCTTCTGTGTTATGCTGCTAATCCGGTGTAAGAAAACTACCCCCATATCGATGCGTGGGTGTCGTAAGAGGCGACAGAGGGATACTAACTTAATTAATATCGACATGATTTTATTTTAAAATTGTGGCTCTACCTCTTATGAAATATCTCCTATCCTATCCTATCCGCATAAAAGCTGAAACACAAATGGGTCGGAAGACTGAAGGAGGACCACGATTACACAGAATAAAATAGCATCATCGCGCTGTTGAATTACACATGATGACTAGATGAAGTAGTAACTTACCATCAAGGGAGCTGCATGCTTGTCTGCCCTTAAAAAATATGAAAGTGGTTTAAATATTGAATCAAGAGCTTTAATAATCTCATCACTCGCCCAAGTAGCTGATCCTGGATGCGGCAGGAGATCTTGGAAGATGTACATATTGGTTTAATCAAATTCCAAAAATGAAAATCTTGCCTTTTAATCGTATTTGCATATAGTTCAAGAAATTTAAAGATGAAATAAAATTTCTTTAGTGAGGAAAGAATGCAACATAGTTTGGAAAATCCAAAAATGCACGCCTCATGAGAGTTTCATTTAATTTTGATGAAAAAAATAAATTGTATTCCTGACTTTTAAAATATATAACTTAGCGCTCTATTATTTTAACAGGTAGTGTTAGGGACAGGGAAAAAAATGTTTACCAAAATAAATCGATTACACAAAATATAAAATCGATATAGGCTGTATGGTACATTTGTCTTTTGTCTATCAAATGCTAAAAAAATATATGACACCCCCTTTAAATTTTTAAAACAACTGATGTGTAACGAATATAATATTGCATGATGAAGTCTATGACCGATTTCGTTCGTCCGTTCATAATTCAAAGTTTTGATACGGTACGGTAGAACAGAAACAAAAACAGAAACAGAAACTTTTTTATTCAAAATAGATTATAAATCATACTTATTGAAAGTCACTCTACTGTTTAATTACCACTGGTACAAAAAAAACCTCTGACCTGGGAAGAACCAGCAAGAAACTCAGCGGGACTTTTTTTTTTAAAAAACAACAGCTTACAATCATGTATGTTACACAATTAACCACACAAAACAAATTAGAATTAGCTTGGTAGTGATCACCTCATTCCCAGGGGTTATTATCATCCATAAATTCCTTAATATTATAATAACCCTTTTTATACAAACTTTGTTTAATAAAGTTTTTGAACTTTGAGCAGGAACGCAACACTTATTGACTTCTGAAGTCGGTCTAATAACACTAAAATATACATTTATTGTTTATCAAAATATTTTTTGTATAACAAAGTAGATTTTAGACTAACTATGGCATTATATTTCTATAAGCGAAACTCTCGTAAGCTGATACAATAGAAACAAGATAATGATCTCGAACAAAGTTCAAATCAAAGAAGGTAATGAAATCTAAAAGCTTTGTTATTCACGAAGACACTCCAAATAACCTTCCTTGGTCCAATTGACCTTTGATTTTATTAAAAATAGTTCGAGAATTCCAAAGTTTTGGATATTTCTTTTTTATTTAAAGTTTTTTTTTGATAATTTCTTTAATACTTTCCTTACAGTTATTAATATTTGCTTAGTTATTTTTAATTTATCTTTTGCTATGTAAATTTTATTTTATATAAAATCTTCGAAAAATTCCAAAATTTTAACATTTTAACAATAAAATAAACTGATAAATAACCTGGAAACTTTACGAAATTATATGTATTTTTTCAGAGTATATCTGTGTCACTAATGGCGTAATAAAAATATCAAATCAGCCTATTAAAAGGCCATTGCTGAACATAGGCCTATAGATTGTCTCATAAGGGATCCCCTTTAAAGGGTGGCCATAGTTGCCACGCTTAGGTGGCGGATAGGTAGCCGCAGTTTTTTTACTTTTTAGTTGATATTTGTCTCTTTCCACATGGGGTAGTGGATATTTTTACACCGATTAAATCTTTAGTACTTATTCAGTTCGATATTTATCAAAATACTCTTAATTTCAAAAATAAACACAAATAAAACTAAATGTTAGATCAGTAGAAATAGAGTTTTGGTCCTAGAAGATTTTTCTGTGTTTCAGAATAAACCTATGCGATGAAATTCTTTAAAAATATTCTGAAATCCATTACTGTCTGTTCACTGGCAAATATTATGTAATATAGAAATGTTTTGCAATTATTTCTAAAAGGATAATGATGGTCGAATTTGCAGTCGAAAACCCGAACGCTTAAAGTAAACCTCAGACTGATAAAAGTCTTTCGACCCAGAGATGTGTAGATGCAATTCTCAAAGGATAAAATTTTAATTAAAGCCCTCTCCATTGGAGTTATTACACCGCTGGCTCGATTCAAACTTCAGTAGACTGCTCACGGAAATTTGCAGACTTATCTAGCCAGCCATTTAGTATTCCGCTAGAAGTGGGCAGTAAAGTTTTATACTCTTTAATGCATTACGACTGTCGTTTGATTGTTGATTTTTACGATATATTGTAATTATTACCACGTTTTCATTAACTCGGTTTCGTCGGTCGTGTTTCGTGTTCGGGTCGAATTGAGTAATTGATTTTAAACTAACTTCCCGATGACTTTTGAACATAGCTCAGAATCGTATAACAATGTAAGAAAATGCGGTATATTTTTTAACCTCAATAATTATTCTCTTACTCACACTCTATGTGATCGAATTCAACACATTTGTATTTGGTAATGTAATCATAATTTGAAATTTTACAAAGATGTGTTTATTTTTTATGATTACATTACCATAAAAAATAAACACATCTTTGTAAAATTTCAAATTTCAATGATGAGTTTATTTTTACTTATATTTGAAAACAGATAACGACATATTATTTTTGATACATTTGGGTAAACCTTTTGTTATTTATTCCCTCTTTAGAAATTATTTCAATAAACTAATAACCGTGTACCATTCCCAAGTTCGAAAGATTTTTAACTACCATCCTTGTACCGGTACTTTAGTATTGCTTTTTTGAGATTATCCACCATTTTTGTCGAATTTCTTGAAATTCTTAGCCTCTCCCTCAACTTTTGAAACACCCACGGGATGAGATGGGGTACCTAACAGATTCGCATGACACAGAGTACGTAAGAGTGTGTAAGGGACGTAAACAAACGGAAGCGAGTGTGTAATAGTGCGTAACAGTGAGTCCACCTGCGGCGGGCAGACGGTGCCCGCGGAAATCGGAAACAAATCACATGGTCCCCACGTTGAATTTAAGGGACGGTACTGACCGAGCGATTCGCAGCGGTCTATAATCAAGTTTTAATTATTTTTTTTTATAAAATAAAAGAGACAATCGAGCACACAGTCCACCTAATAGTAAGTGGATGCTGCGGCCCATAGACATCTACATTAATACTCAATTAAGAATCAAAATGCAGATGCGTTGCCACCTTTGAGGACTAAGATGGAATGCCTCGTTTCCAGTAAAAAGGGTCTCCGGTTCTCTACACTCACCATACGAAGCACAGCAGCATTCAGCTGCCATTTTACGTTGGTTTTCTGTGAGAGCTTGGTCCTACACCGTACGAGCCGATCCATTGTTGCTACAACCATAACAGAGCTGCAGCGTGGCTCTAGTCTCTATTCTTATGATTTTAAATATAATAATATTTAATATATTAATATACTTATTTTAATATATTATATTAATTTACGTTTAGTTTCATCATCATTCATCATTACAGCCCTTCACAAGTCCACTGCTGAACATAGGCCTCTCCCAAAGAATGCCACAAAGCACGGTCCCGAGCCACCTGCATCCATTGCAGTAGTGGTATGCTGAAGTGGCCCTTTGCCACTTCAGCATACTAATTCTTTGGGCTATGTCGGTTACTCAGGTTATACTGCGTATATCCTCGTTTTTAAGTCTATCACGCAGAGAGACGCCAAGCATAGCCCTCTCCATAGCTCGCTGAGCGACTTTGAGCTTCCTCATACGGCCAGCAGTGAAGGACCACGTCTCAGATCCATAGGCCATCACTGGCAACACGCACTGCTTGTATAATCTAGTTTTAAGGTTTTGAGGTATGTCTGACGAGAAGATGTGTCGTAATCTCCCGAAGGCTGCCCAGCCGAGTTGAATCCGTCGATTGACCTCTCGGTCAAAGTTAGACTTACCTAGTCGGACTAGTTGTCCCAGGTAAACGTATTCGTCAACAACTTCGAGCTTAATGCTCCTAACAACTATCGGCATAGGTGTGACATGGACGTTAAACATGATTTTTGTTTTGTTCATGTTCATCTTAAAAGCTATCCGTTGGGAGTATATTATATAATACACTATTGAGGTCAATGACCTCAATAGTGTATTATATAATATACTATTGAGGGCATAGTGCTTAGGTCCTCCAGCGATTCTGCCATAAGGACTATATCGTCGGCAAATTGGTGATTGACGTTAATACCGTATCCTTTCCAGTCCAGTAGCTTGAAAACGTCTTCCAACGCAGCGGTGAAAAGTTTCGGAATATTACGTCACTCTGTTTACACTCTCTGCAGTTGGATAGTTTCGTATTCTGGTTCTGTACTCGGATAGCTATCGTAGCCCTACTGTACAAACACTTTAGCACTTGATATACCGACACTCCACTTGGCACCGCTGAAGGGACTGCAGCACCGCCCAAATTTCGACGGAATCAAAGGCTTTCTCATAGTCCACATACGCAAGACAAAGTGGCAGATTGTACCTTCGGTCTTCTGTATAATTTGCCAAAGGGTATGTATGTGGTCTATCGTACTAAAGCCTTTTCGGAAACCGGCTTGTTCGGGAGGCTGGAAATCGTCGAGTCTGCGTGCGAGACGATCTGTAATGACTCGAAAACAGCACGTAGACGGGCTCAGAAGGAAATCAGTCTGTAGTTCTTCAAGAGAGCGTTGTCGCCTTTCTTAAAGAACAAGATCACCGCACTTCTGCTCCACGCCTCCGGAGTAGTGCCACCATGGAGGACGGAATTAAAGAGCTTCTGAAGGAATTCAAGTACCGGTTTTCCACCCGCTTTCAGAAGCTCCGCTGTTATTCCATCCTCGCCCAAGGACTTGCCGTTTTTAAGGTGCTGGAGAGCTATTCTAATCTCGCTCAGACTGACGTCCAGGATATCATCGGAATGGTGTTGAATAAGACTTGCTCTTGATCGTTACTCACACTTGCGTGGGTTCTCACGATGACGTGTACAACTGCCCATAGAACCTCCTCAATCTCACTAAAAATTCAGGTGTTCCGGAAACGATACTGCCATATTCGGTCTTCAGCTTCGACAGTTGGCTCTTTCTGGCAGACAGATCTCTGGCAAGGACTTTAGAGCCCTGGTTCCGCTCGATCGCTTCTTCAATACGAGTAGTATTAAAGTTGCGTAAGTCCCGCCGCATGCATTTGGAAATCTGTCTGTTCAGTTGCCTGTATGCTATCAAATCTACTGACGACTGCAGCTTCATTTCCCATCTAACAGCCATGAGATTAAGAGTGTGATCGGTTTTTGTGTTCTTCTGCGGCGGGTCTTGCAAAACTTAGCTCCGATCGCATGGACAGTTTCCACGAGCTTATCATTCATATAGTCCACTACATT
This sequence comes from Parnassius orleans, assembly GCA_029286625.1. Lineage (NCBI taxonomy): Eukaryota > Metazoa > Arthropoda > Insecta > Lepidoptera > Papilionidae > Parnassius > Parnassius orleans. The sequence continues at coordinate 3,486,972 of JAGSMP010000056.1, forward strand.
GCAATCTTCTAGGCACTGAAAACGATTTTCTAACTCGAGCTGAAAGATTTCGGAACTTTGGATTAGAGCACGAGGATGTCGGAGCGTTGACTTCATTAGACGACACCTCTCCAACTTAACGTTTAAGTTCAGTGTGCCCCTAACCATTCCGTGATGGCTACCAGTTTTCACCCTCGCGATCACTGAGACATCACTGAACAGTTGCCGTCTAGTCGTTATAATGAAGTCAGTCTCATTTTTTGTCGAACCGTCGGGGCTCGACCAGGTTCACTTCCTTTGGGGCCGCTTCTGTTAAGAAAGAGTTCATCATAAAGAGTCTCTTTTTCTCCATTAAGTCGGCCAGCTGCTGGCCCCTTGGGTTCCGTTGCCCTAATCCGAATTTCCCTACTTTCAGCTCTCTCTTGTGCTCAGTTTTGCGTTGAAGTCTCCCATTAACACCGTATAGTAAGTAGGTTTTGGAGGAATGCATGGCTCTAGAGATATCTTCATACACGTTTCATCATATGTCATACGTTTAGTTTATTATATTATTATGTAATATTTTTAATAATCAATATTTTTAAATGTTTGTCACAAAATTTTACTCGTGTTGAAATGTAGACCCCTTCATGCTCGCTCTACCATGATAACTCTCAATCTATCGTGGTTAAAAGCATCTTTGACGTGATCTATCTGTGAGCCAAATAACACACATATAAACATCCAAGCATATTTACGTCGTTTTTCAAATATAATACTAGTAAATACGAGTCTTTGTTTTGAATTTTTTTTTCAAAACTAAGTAAAACTACAGCAACATACGACACATTGCTGGGCATAGTGTTCTTTTTAATCTTTTGTCTTTACTTTCTTGAAATCATGGAAATAAGCATACATTTTCTTTCATTTCCTAATAAAGATAAAATTTGGTGCTTATCAAAAAAGGAAAGAACCATATTTATTTGACAAACACATACGTACATCAATCGTAGTAGAGCTATGCTGCAGCTATATTGATTGTATAGTTGTAGCACGAATGGGTCGGCTCGACCGGGGAAGGACCACGCTCTTACAAAATACCAGTGTAAAATAGCAGCTTAATGCTGCTGTATTTCGTATGGTGAGTGTAGAGAACCGGAGACCATTTTTACTGGAAAAGAGGCATTTCATCGTAGTCCTCACGGCTGACAACTCATCTGAATTTTGATTCGCAAACGAGAATAGATGTAGATGTCTATGGGCTACAGCAACCACTTACTATCAGGTGGACTGTGTGCTCGTTTCTCACCCTTATTCTATAAAAAAAAAACACACACACACATCATTGAAAAACATATTAAATACTCGTACCCATTAAAAATAACCAACAAGTATGTGATGTCAAAAAGTATTTCGTCTCAGTCACAATCAGTGGGAAACTACAGTAGGGTTTCCAATCAGGATCTTAATTGAACAGGAAAAACTGGACATAATTATATAACACATCTAATGTTATATATTAGATCTGTTATATGACTATTTTAAATAAATTTTTGTTTGTTCGTATTTTATGCGCTGCCATACCGTTCATCAGATTGCGATAAAACTTTGTCAACTTATTGCTTGCACTTGCGCGAAGGTTATAGGCATAGTACAATTAGCTTACAGTAGGTGGCGCGCGTATCGTACCGACACATATATTTGAAAGTCATATAACATTCAATTTCAATATTTTATTATATACAATATTAAAAACTATAATAAAAAAAACTAAAACTAGTAATTTAATTATCAAACAGTCCTACTCCACGCGGTATCGTGCCAAGAACGCTGGCTGCGTTTCCCCACTGAATGGCTATACTTAGCCTTTGAGCGAGAAAAGAGCCAGCCCTCTTATCACCAGCAGCAGCGACCAGCCGCGGATAGAGTTCCTTTAAGAACTTCACCGCACGTGGACCTCACGGACCGATAGTCTCTACAGCAAATGGCACAAATATGTAGTCATCTCTCAGAGACTCATATTTGCGCCACTTACTCAGTTCAGCTGCCTCTGATGCCGCCCGGCTCTAAACGAGGTACCCCTGAGATGAGAGGCCGCCAAAGTGTCTACGCAAGTAGCATCCCACACTAGGGCTTTACCTCTCTCCCAAGGGACCAATGTCATACCGTCGGGTCTCCTGCCATCGTCTCTAAATATTCCACTAGGCTCTAAAACCGAGGGAACATTTATAGAGACAAGAGTCCTTCGGATGACATCGTTCAAAGAACCGTGCCCTGAAAACCTACCAGCACTTTTCTTACAAGAAAATATTATGTATATATAAAATATTATAATATTATGTGTTATATTGTTTAATTCCTAATTAAACAATATAACACATCTAAATTTAAAACGATATTTCCACAATTATTTCTTCTGCGGCAACTATGCGCCGGGTAGCAGCTAGTTTAAAATAATAATGACAATTTTTTCCAAATATGTGCACTGTTATGACGACGATATTATTACCGGCGTTTAAATCGCCTAGTGTAGTTTGCCTTTACAATAGAAAAACCTCGTCACGTCGCGCTCGGCGGAAGGTGGAAGCGGCCAATAAAAATGTATAGAGGGATTTGTACGAGGAATAAACTTCACATTCCGATCGCCGAAACACCGACAATTAGTCTATTAATATTGATCAAGAGTTATAACCAGGGAGAAAGAAAGGGATATAATAATCCGTTATTATTTCTTTTCTAGAAATAGTACTTTTAGAAACAACTTACAACGCTTTAGGTCATAAATTGTAAAATAAAATTTTGTAGATAGCTATGATTTTGCAGTATCCAATTAATGACAGCTATGTATATATATATATATATTTTATACGTGGTAGAGCCATGCTACAGCTATATCAATAGTACAGTTCTAGCACTAATGGGTCGGGTCGACCGGGGAAGGACCACGCTCTCACAGAATACCAGCGTAAAATAGTAGCTTAATGCTGCTGTGTTTCGTATGGTGAGTGTAGAGAACCGGAGACCCTTTTAACTGGAAACGAGGCATTCCATCTTAGTCCTGAGGGGTAACAACGCATCTGAATTTTGATTCTTAATTGAGTATAAATGTAGATGTCTATGGACATCAGTATCCACTTATCATCAGCTGGACTGTGTGCTCGTTATTCTATAAAAATACGTCTATATACGTATAATACGTAAAAATACAATGATACGTATGTTTGACTTTAAGAGAACTTCTAAAAGTAAATTTACATAAGAAAAAGGAAACTATAAAATCATTGTGAATTTACATTACCTTTGTAGTTTACCGCCTCCATTGAGATGGAATGATATAACATTTTTGAAGGTATTATTCCATTTTCCGTCGTTATCAATCAGCCATGTCGGATTCGAAGGGCTGATCGTTCTTCGCCAAGTTAAATCTTTCATGTCTTTAGTACCTGTTAGTATTATTATAAGGAGTATTTTCGCATACACAATAGTACAATAAATTTGGTATCTATCGAAGACGTCAGTACAATTCAGTATGAATCGCCAAGTTGAATCAATCAATGTCGCGCGATATCTCCGTATACTCAATCCCTCATGCGGGAATCCAGCATAATCCCTGCCACCTTCCAAGGTGCCACGGTTATCCTTACTGGTGTCTATAAGAGTTTCAACAAAATTAATGCTTAGTTACATTAGAAAAATGTAAATAAGCATTAATGTAAATAAGTATGTTCAATTATTCTTCTTTTTTACAGCATATTAAAAGTCCACTGCTGAACACAGACAACATTTGCCATACCTGCCACGCTGGCAGGTTGATTGGCAACAGCAGTTTTTTTATTATTTTGAGTTCTTATTATGAAGACGGTGATGCCCATCTCCTGTCTCATTTCCCTTTGTTGCCTGCTTCTACACGAAAGGATAATAAGGGGTAATGGAACTCTTAATGTGCCATTACACGGCAATGTTATGTACTATGTTATGTACAATTCAATTATATATAATTGTATAAAATATATAAAAAGTATAAAATACTAGCGATCCGCCCCGACTTCGCACGGGTGATGGATCTCGGCAACTGCTCCACCTAGCGGGTCCAATTGTGAATCTAAACCATCCAGGGACCCTCTCAAACACACACGAAAAATTTCATCAGAATCGGTCGAGCCAGTTTCGAGTTTTAGCGAGACTAACGGACATCAATTGATTTTTATATATACAGATAAGTTCCAACTTATATTAAATTAAATTATATACTAGTATATGTGGCGTAGTTAATGTATAACATAAATAAAGCATCCATGAGTAAATAATAAATAAGTCAAATGGCTTTGGGCAAATCTCCCTGTCTCTATCGCCATATCCAATTATCGCCGTAAACATGACTGCTGGTCACGATGTCCTTAGTTGTAATCCTAAGTTGGGCCAAAAAAATCAATTATAGGGATTTTCTGTAAAGAAATTGCCGGAATCAGGAAGTTGCCGATGTTTCATCACGGGGATGAAGTTGCCGATGCTTCATCGGAAAGTACGTAGAGCCGTGGGTCCTGCGCCTGATCCCTTGCCGGTCGTATCGGATTACCTACCATCTAAGGGACTTCAAGAGTGAGGAAATAGAAAGTGCATCTGTGCTTGTGCATACACTTTGGCCTGTCCTGAGCAGATGGCTTGTCTCCGTGAGACTGGCGGGCGTGACCGAAATTCGGTGTGGAAGGAATTATTATTATGTTTATATCATTATCCGAATTTGAGAGATTTTTTCAAATAAATATTTTTTGAAAAAGTTAAAAAGTTAAAGTTACAGCCTATATACACGTCCTACTACTGGGCACAGGCCTCCTCTCATTACTGAGAGGTATTTAGGGCAAAGAAGTGTCCGCCGCGCTGCCCCAGAGCGTATTGGCAAACTTCAAACGTGTTCGAAATATTTTTTTTTCTTATTTCTCAGACACGCAGGTTTCCTTACGATGTTTTTCTTTACCGCCGAGCATGTGGTAAATCAGTACTTAAAATTGCAATTAACGATTTCATTGGTGCCGGCGGAGATCGAACCCTGTTGCTCGCGTACTGTGAGATTAGCAGCGAGCACTAACCATCTGAGTTACCACGGCTGTTTTTGTTTTATTTATGAAAAATAAATAAAAATTTAAGAGTCTACTTAAAAAACAAGAAGTTCTTATTGTATTCACACGTAAAATTTCCTTGTGCTTCAGTTGTGTTTTATAATTAGCAACATCAATAACGGCACAGAAATTACAACGCCACTCTCCGGCTCTTAATTCTTCAGTATTGTTTTAAACCCGTACAGAATTAATTAGATTATCCGACTGTTCTTCGAGTGTTCAAACAAAGTCTCCTTTGTCGGTCGTTGTGGTGGCTCATGAATTATTCATTGCAGCTGATAAGAGTTTTGGAGCAGGTAAGATGCAGTTTCCCGGTCTGTTTTGATGTAATTTATTGAAGTTTACGCTTTATCAAATTGGTCGTTTATTCAAAACAAGGGCGAGCTTAAATGTTAAGAAGTAAACTGTCTGCGATCTTAGGCGAAATTATTACTACTTATATAATATATATATAAGTATATATATATATCTTGCAAGATGACGTTGTGACCAGGATTAAGAAAGGAATGCTTCGGTGGTTTGGTCATGTAGAAAGAATGAACGAGGAAAGAGTGAAAAAGCAAATTTATGTTGCAGAAGTGAACGGAAGAGTCGGGAAGGGACGCCCTAGACGAAGGTTTATCGACCAAATTGGCGATATATTGAAAATGGGCCAGATTAGGAGTACCCTTAACCGACGAGCGTGTATGCGTAGATGATGTAAAGGAGGCGAGAGAAGTGTGTCAGGATCGTGCCAAATGGAAGTCCGTAGTCTCTGCCTACCCCTCTGGGTGACAGGCGTGAGTGTTTATGTATGTATGTTTTTGTATATATATATATATATATATATATATATATATATATATATATATATATATATATATATATCCGTATTATGTAACAATGAAATAATAAAATACACACAAACAAGGCTAAGAAGAATCTATCATCCAAATGCAAATGTCAGAAGATATACGTGGGAGAGCCACACTGCAGCTATTATGTCATCTCGACTGGCGAAGGAACATGCTTTCACAGAATACCAGCGTAAAATAGCAGCTTAATGCTGCGGTGTTCCGTATGGTGAGTGCAGAGAACCGGAGACCCTTATTACTGGAAATGACGCATTTCATCTTAGTCCTGCAGGGATGACAGCACATCTGCATTTCGATTCTTACAGATAAATGTAGGTCCTATGGGCCTCGGCATTAACTTACCATCAGGTGGATTGTATGCTCATTTGCCACCCTTATCTCAATTGTAAATTGTGAACAATTGTGAACTATCCCCGTCACCACTACTCTTAACACCACTACACTAGGAAAGCCGCGCCACCGTCGATAATTCGACACGTGTTTCGCCGCTAAACGAGGCAACTCAGTTGAGGTACACTCTGCGGTGGCTGACCGCTAAGTGACTTAGCGGGAGAGCAAGAGGTGCTATTCAAACTAGGTAAGACACATCGTTTTATTTTATTACGCAGATCTAAGCTTATTAATTTTTAACATCTTTAATGTAATGGATTTCTGGAAGGTAACGATAGATTCTATTATTTTATGGTCTGATTTTTAGCAAGGTTTACGCAAAAATATATCTTATTCCATCCACTATCTTTAACAGAGTTTAATTCCAGTTCATCTTAAACTGGAATAAAAAAAAAAAAAAGGTTATTTTAATTGAATCGATTCCTTTCGATGAAACTCAAGTTGTTAGCTCCTCACCCGGTGGTCGGACATCTCGGGCCAATATAAATGTAAATGTACGGGAGGTATTGCCTGAGTGCACTTGCGATGATGTAGAGGTGTAAATAGGCAGAGTTAAGTTAACAATTACTCTATTCTGATAAAATTATAATGATAACCTACCTTGGTTATCATTATATAATATATAATTTATTTATAATATAATTATATAATTTATTTGTATGATAAATGGTAATAAACAGATCTGGTTATAATAAAAATTTGGTTCTGAGACTGAGAATGAGACATTTTCAAAATGAAGTTTAAATAGAGATACGCATAGATAAAAATTAATTTCGCATTATGCAGAATGTTTTGCGTTGCCATGTTACCATGCCGTCCAAAAATGATAAAAAATCACTAACTACATTACCACATTCAGTATTGGTGAATTCACATGAAAGTTATAAGTACATACTACCTTCTATATTATAGAATTAGTAATAATAATAAAATAATGAATAATAATAATAATTGTTTGGTATTATCAAATTGCACCTGAAGTAACAATTGTCAGCATCTTGTGAAAATTTTAAATTAAACAACAACAAACGAAATAAAATTTACCCAAAAATAAATATAAAATTCAGTACTAAAAAGTTAAAATAAATTCAAAGATAAATAATATAATACAATCTAGGTGTCTTCAAGGTAAGAGCAAATAGACTTTTGTAAAGCTAAGGCACCGTGTTTCACCATTTCATCACCTCTTATCACCAAGTGGGATCGCAGTCAAGCATTGATATATAATAGGTAAAACTTATGTCATCTCGATAGCGTACCACAACATAAAGACTCCCAGTTCAGGGATACTGCAAAGCGTCAAATTTGCGAGTTGCCGGTAGTGCAATCGAAAATTTATTTTTTAATTATTCATATTTTATTGACATTATAGTATCATTATACGAGCATTATAGTTGCTGAAAGATTATCTGCCAGTCAACCTTAGGGCAGTGATAACACTTCGAAGACGCTTACAGAAAACAAGGTAACAATAAATTTTTCTTTTTGAATTTCCTCATCATTCAAAATGAATATATTGAAAGCCAGTGCGACCGGTTATCATCAGGTATGCATACTCGTTTGTCGCTTATATAAAAAACTATTTCGCGTCTGTGTACAGGCACTTAGTCTTTGACAGCACATGTCCGCGACTTACGTTCCGAATCACAAGAGCTCTCATGCATAAAGAAACCCTGCCGCAATGGCGCATCACCGCCACCTGTACGGCACGGTTGAATATTTCATTACCCTTCGAGTTCCGAATACATTGTGATATCAAAATTTCATGTACTGTTTTAGATGTGTCTAAATATTGTAAATTTAAATGTAATTTGTTACGAAAGTTAAATAAAAAGATCGAATTAAATTCATATGGAGAAATAAATTCTTCTTTTTTGTTTCTCGTTTCTTAACTATAAATATTTAGAATAAGCTAAGATTTTTTTCTATAACACTGAAATGACAAGCCAACATACAGTCCATCTGATGGTAAGTTGTTGTCATCCCATGGACACCGGCGACAACTTCAAGTAAAGAAGGTGTAACCCCTGCTGACTGAGACAGAATGCATCACAGCCCGCGATTATAGTCACTCTCTGGCCCTTCAGACCGGAACATAGTCGTGGTAGTGCAAGTTCCAGTAAAAAAGATTACCAGTGTAAAATAGGAGCTTAATGCTGCTGTTTCGTATGGTGAATGTAGAGAACCGAGAATCGGAGACCCTTTTTACTGGAAATTCATCATTCATCATCGAAGGAACATTCCATCTTAGTCCTCAAAGGTGACAACGCATCTGAATTTTGATTTTTTATGGAGGACAGATGAAGGTGTCTATAGCCACAGTATCCACTACCAGGTGGATTGTGTGTTTGTACATCACCTGTATTCTTCATAAAGAAAGCCTCCTGTCAAACGCGGCAATTATAGTAAATGTTTTGCTGCTATTTGGCGGCAAAATAGGTAAGAGTATAGTTAAATCCCCTATTTACTCCCTTTTAAACGAAGCTGTGAAATCCTCCTAGCTTTCATCAGAACCATCACAGAAATGTGCAACTGCCTAATGCAAAATCAATTTTTCGCGACAAATTCCAACCATACCTGCTGGTCCATTCTGCTAGTGGACGTTTAAGGCTTTGGCAATCAACTCACGGTGAAAGATCTATTAGAATGCGCTTGGATTCAAAAAGGAAACGATTCATAAGATAAACACGGATTTTATTTTGGACATAATACAGAGAGGTACATACTCCATAGAAACGCGAGAGCGAACCACAGACAAGACTTCTAACACACTCGGACACACTCGATACAATCGAAAAACAAAATATCGATATGTGGAATTGATACATAATAACAAGATCCATCTAAAAGACTAAAGGTGATGGAAGACAGTATAAACAGTGTGAAAATATCGGGATTGCACGCTAATTAAGTGACTTCCATATTTAAAAACGCTTCGTTTTCTTTTATGAGCCGTTTTGCAGTAAATGAAGTGCATGATCACCCCTTTTTTTTAAAAATACTTTTTTCACTATTTATGAACAATTAAAAGTTTATTTTTATTTTGAGTCATCCTAAGTTGTTGAAAATACTATTGGTGATTTCTAGATCTCGACAACAGCGCCACCTACCACGTCCAAATGTAAATTTAAACAATCTAGGGACCCATTCAAACACGCACAAAAATTTCATCAAAATCGGTCGAACCGTTTTTGAGTTTTAGTGTGACTAACGGTCAGCAATTGATTTTTATATACTTAGAAAGATATTTTTATGTACCTATATATTTTTCAATAGCATCATACAATAGATAAAATAAGAGTCCGTATGTTCAACAACGAACTTCAAAGAACACTTAAAAAACGTTTTAAATTTTCAAGAGTGTTTTAATTTAAACAAAATTTTGCAAACCAAGCGGTAGCATATTACAGTCTCTCGAAGACCCCACCTGACCCCGGCGAACTTTTGCCCACTTTTAATGAATACTTTATTCCATTGGCGAAGTTACTGAGTTTCCATGATTTTTATATTGCGAAGTTTTGAAGACATTACCTATGCATTGTCTCTCGGAGGCGCCGTATATACTTATTTAATTTTACGGTGGGGGATGCTACGTTTGTTTATTAAAACTTACTTGGACTTTTTTTATAACCATAAATAAATTATTGATATTTGTAAACAATTTTTGACCCCACATATTTTAAAGTAAAACTAAAAATAATTATAGAATTAGGGTGACAAACGAGCACAGTCCACCTGATGGTAAGTGGATGCTGTGGTCCATAGACATATATCCTTAATTAAAAATCAAAATGCAGATGCGTTGTCACCCCTGAGGACTAAGAAGGAATGCCTCGGTTCCAGTACCAAGAGTCTCCGGCTCTCGAAACTCACCATACGAAACAAAGCATAAAGCTGCTTTTTTACGCAGGTATTCTGTGACAGCGTGGTGCTTGACAGGACGAGCCGACCCATTCGTGATACAACCATAATATAGTTGCAGCGTGACTCTACTACGTAAAAAATTGAAAAATTATTTTTTATTTTTAAAACGGGACATACGTATAGCTAAGACAGTGCGCTTTACCATCTTCGGCTGCATCACCACTTACCATCAGGTGGGACAATAGTCAAGCATTGGCTTAGAATAGTTAAATAACCGGCCAAGTGCGAGTCGGACTCGCGCAAGAAGGCTTCCGTACCATCGTAATACAAGCTTCTAGTAAGCTAGTCCCTTTTAATTTTTAATTTATTTAATTTTTTAGTATTAATTTGTTGTTATAGCGGCAATAGAAATACATATTCTGTGAAAATTTCTACTGGTTACTAGTAATTAGGTTGTTAACTAGTTTTTAAATAAGAGTATTTTCTGCACCAAGAGACAGTCCACTGTCAATGTAGCCAGTCCATTGTTAATATGGCCAGTCCATTGTCACTTCAGCTTACTAATCCGTTGGGCTTCTAATAAGTAATGAAATAGTTTTTATATATTTTTATTTAATATGTGTAATATTTTTTTCCAATAATTTATCTACTTCTCACAGAGATACTTTAATTCAAAATTGCAATCATATTTCTCCAGGAATAAAAACTGTCAGTACGGAATCACTATACCTGCTAGGTGCCCCGTTGTTTTTCGATAGTATTAAACCTGTTTTAAAAACAAAATTTGATCAGTTTTTAAACCACGTTGATAAATTGTATAAATTAAACCCCCACATTGCTCTTACTATTTTAAAATATTGTCTTCTTGTACCTAGATTTACATACTTACTCCGCTCGAGCCCAGTCTGGAAACGGATATTTTAAAAGATATTGATAATAATCTTAAAATAGCTATAGAAAAAATTCTAAATTTAACTTTAAATTAAACTAAAAAATTAACTAATAATTACTGGACTCAAGCTACTTTACCTATAAAATTTGGTATTATTGGTGTGAGAAATCTTTCTAGCGTTGCATTGCCTGCTTTCCTTGCTTCCGTGCATTGTGTCAGTGATTTATGTAACATAATTTTAAATAATAAAGTAGACCTGTACTTTGCTACGGAGGCAGTGCAGACATGGCAAACGCTCTGTCCCGGTGAAAATGTTCCACTGGAAGTTAACCAACAAAAACAGTGGGATATTCCGTTAGTACAGAACGTGCAGAAATATTTGTTTCATAATTTCCATAGTGACCAAGATAAGGCACGCCTTCTAGCTATTTCGACTAAGGAATCTAGTCACTGGTTACACGCTTAACCATCGAGTAATCTCGGCACATTACTTGATGGGGAAAGCTTGCGCATCGCCGTAGGAATCCGACTAGGGGCGGCGATTTGTCAACCCCATCAGTGCCCCTGTGGTAGCAGCGTCGACAAGTTTGGGCTCCACGGACTTTCATGAAAGAAAAGTGCTGGTAGGTTTTCACGGCACGGTTCTTTGAACGATGTAATCTGAAGGGCTCTTGTGTCTATAAATGTTCCCTCGGTTTTAGAGTCTTATGGAATATTTAGAGACGATGGCAGGAGACCCGACGGTATGATATTGGTCCCCTGGGAGAGAGGTAAAGCCCTAGCGTGGGATGCTACTTGCGTAGACACTTTGGCGGCCTCTCATCTCAGCGGTACCTCGTTTAGAGCCGGGGCGGCATCAAAGGCAGCTGAACTGGGTAAGTGGCGCAAATATGAGTATCTGAGAAATGATTACATATTTGTGCTATTTGCTGTAGAGACTATAGGTCCGTGGGGTTGCTGTTGGTGATAAGAGGGCTGGTTCTTTTCTCGTTCAAAGGCTAAGTATAGCCATTTAGTGGGGAAATGCAGCCAGCGTTCTTGGCACGATACCGCGGGGAGTAGGACTGTATGATAATTAAGGTACTTGTTTTTTTATAGTTTTTTTATTATAGTTTTTAGTGAAAGTATATAGAACTATTAATAAAATAAAATTAGTGAAGTATCCTTTTCATGCTAGATTCGAGATGATACATTTTTGCTCTCATCAAACAGCCGAAAAACGCAGTAAGAGAGAACTGCGCGCGAATGATGAACGCGTGCTCATCTGAAATGAATCTTTTAATATCGCGGCGGCGGGCAGAGCTCAAATATTGGTAGCACACGTAACAAAAGGTCGATCGCTTTATTGAAATCCGTAGTTCGGTGCCGGCTCGGCCCGATCATACCTAATAACGCAATCTGTTGTGTAGTGTGGAAGCGGCTTCTTTTTGTGAATTTTATTAATAAATAAATAAACTCTCTTTATTTCAGGCACATTGCACCCATATTACATAAAAGAAGACAATACAGTACAAAATTAGTAAAAATAATAATAATAATAATATCTAAGTCTAAATGAATGGAACTTTTAAGCCATTTTTTATAAAAGGCTCTAGCCGGCAGTCTAACTTGTTTTATACATCGTGTATGAAAATAATTTTTTCGTAAGTTTTATTAAATGACTTCAAAAATGGAGTGTAAATAGTAGTGTAAATGTAGTCTATATAGAGTTACGTGGTGCAGTGGCTTAGTAATGAGTTGCCGTGGGTTTGAATCCCGCACGGAACAAGTATTTGTATGGCCTATAAATAATTGTTTTAGGTGTGGATGTATGTCTCTGTGAAATTTATGCATGTAAACTCCCCTCACGATGCAGGACGAAACCCTAGTGTGGAGGCAAGGTTTTAAAAAATCGGTGGTCGGTTTTTCGTGTTTACCATTTTAGCTTACAGATTCGTTAGGCTATGTCGGTTACTCTGGTTTTTTTACATCGGGAAATACCTAAGCATACCCGCCTCGTGGGTGCAATTACTGGTTATGTCAGACTCGCACCGAGTAAAACCCTATGGTGTTCTACACCATATTGGCATATTGGTAGGGCCACGGGAACGCATTTGCACGCATCCAAGACCCCACCGGCGCCGGCCACCCCATGAAGACCCCTTTTCGGAGAGGACTTCTCCTCCCCCTTCTTCTACTCAGATAAGGTGTAACGGAAACACAAGGCGCACCTTCCTCCGTGGTCTCTGACTTCCCAGCGTAACGGATCAACTATAAAACAAGAAATAATATTTCTTATAATTTAAAATGAAATGATATATTAAAAAACCGTTTACCAAATAATATTTTACGAATACCTTCTGCCGTATGATGATGGCGTCTTAGGAGAACCCTTTCCTTCATTTGTCCCCATGGGTATCGTCAGAGGCAGCTATGGGAAATTGCAGAAAAATCCTATTGCTTCCGATATATTACCACCATCCATTCACGACAGACGTAAAATATCCAGACCAGCGGCGAGTAGCAGTGTCAAAGGTAGTCACGTCTGGTATTGTGATTGTCAATCCGCCTGCCAAGCATGACGTTTAAGACAAATTATCCTTAAAGCTAGAAAGACCTATATCCATGCTTGAATTTTATGGGCCGGAGGCCAGGCAGGAGATTTTCAGAAAATTTTCATAAAACAGCACATCATATTATCATGATAGTCATACCAAACTAGACCATACGTTAGAAATTAACACCGTGTATAGAATAGAATATAATAGATTGGAATCATTTTTATTTATTATAGATTATAGATTACAAGAATACTTATTGAAAGCCATTTTTAGCTTTACCATTGGTTCGAAAAAATAAACCTCTGTCCTGGGAGGAACCAGCAAGTAAAAGCCAGCGGGACTTTTTTTAAACTTTAATTTACAATATAAATTAGGTATAAAACATTTCAGAACAACATTATAGCGACAACCTCATTCCCAGGGGTTATTATCGATGATTTACCCTTTAGTAGTACAAAAAAATTATATACATATATACTTATAATAATAAATAAGTACTAAAAAATGATTATGAATTTATGATAAATTAATTATATCTAAATTGATTATAAAAATATAAACTTATTTAAAAAAAATTGTTAAAGAAAATACTAACAATATAAATTTGTGAAATTAAAATGTAAAAATTGTTTTATATAAAAATTAAATTATCTAAATAAAAGCAAATTAAATGTAAAATGAAATTTCCAATTGAATGTACTTCTAACATTATAATAATGCATGTACTTAAAATTATTAAATTGATTTTGTAACAAATTTATTAAGTGTAATTAATGAGGAATAAAAAGGCTATTTTATTTTTATTTATTTATTTAGTATGATAACCTTTATTACATATTTTTTGTTTATAAATGCATTTTTTGTATGCACATGCATGCATGCATCATGCATATTTTATGGGATTTTGTTGTTAAAGCGTAGGTATAAATCCCCCCATGAAGGAATTACTTACTCTGTGGAGTCGAGTAACTGGTATAACCAGCTTGTGCTTGTTCCTAGTATTTTCAGAATGTACATCGCTATAAAATAGTCTAAAGGCAAATCGTGCTCAAATTAAATAATTCGTGAGTCCGCTTCCATGTATAGTTAGCCGTCGACTTATCGTTAGAAAAAAAGTAACAGGGATATCAGGAAATGAAACAAAGGTACGATCCAGCGAGTGTCAATGCGCTACACATTCGGCGCTCATTGCCCGGAGACGTCACATTAATAATATTATACTATAGACTTGTGGAGGGTTGTAATGATAATGAATAAAAAAATTCAGCGTTGTCTATAGTTTTATTAATTAAATTTTTATAGTTAATTATTACGTAAAGATCATGCAAATAGCGATGTAAGTGGCATGGAAGAGTGGAGTCTCTTAACACAGTTATATACTTAATAATTATAACTTGCACTGCAAATTGCTAAAAAACAAGTTATTTATTTCCTACCCGTAGGGTCCAAATTTATATGAGACCACCCTTGAAGTATAACCTATTTAATGAAAATAGAATCAACAAAATTGGTTCACAAGCTGCGAAGGTATCGCGTAACATACAAAAAACACAAACTCGAATTGAGAACCTCCTTTTTTTTTATAAGATAAGTGTGACAAACGAGCACACAGTCCACCTGATGGTAAGTGGTTGCTGTGGCCCATAGACATTTACATTTATTCTCGATTACGAATTAAAATGCATATGCGTTTTTACCCGTGAGGACTAAGATGGAATGCCTCGTTTCCAGTAAAAAGGGGTCTCCGGTTCTCTACACTCACCATACGAAACACAGCAGCGTTAAGCTGCTATTTTACGCTGGTATTCTGTGAGAGCGTGGTCCTTCCCCGGCCTCCTTTTTGAAGTCGGTTAAAAAGAGACCCCATCCCCGGTTATATTGCATGAATGATCATTTACTGAATGACTTTCATAGGCTGTAATGGATGGTAATGGACCATCTATTACAGCCTATGAAAGTCGTCACTGCTGTACATAGGTCTCCCCCATAGATTGTCTCATAGTGGTGAATCATAGTGGCCACAGTTGCCACGGTTGGCATGCGGGTTGGCAACCGTAGTTTTTTTTATTTGAGTTGTTATTAGTAAGATGCTGCTGCCCATCTCCTGTTCCAGTTTCCCTCTGTCGCCTCTTACGACACCCACGGGACGATATGGGGTAGTGAATATTCTTACACCATCACTACACGGCATGTTTACTGAATAAACTATTTTATTATTTATTATTATATTGGAGTTTATAGTAGCGGTGTAAGATAGTCTTGTTAGATGACTGGACTTAAAGGGCACACTAATATAGTAATTTATATTTAAAATTTAGGTTTCGCCATATAGTGTCGGCGTTAGAAAAACCTCTATCCCATATCATTCCATGGGTTGAAAGAGGAAAAATGAAATATGGGATGGACAGCAGCATCTTACTGATAAAGTAATCGTTCAAGTTTAGTCAAGTATCCTAGCCTGATTTTTAGAATAAAGAAGTAATAACTTACAAATGTCCAACAGGATAAGCACAGGTATCCCACTCTGAGAGAGTCTTAGAGCAGGGAAGAGAATGGTGCGTGGCCTCAAGAGACTTCACATTAGTCAATAATATAATCAGGCGTTACTTTGCTGAAATCCATTATATTAAAGCTATTTAAATTCATTAACTAACATCCGCGTAATAAAATAAATTGATGCGTCTTACCTAATTTGAACGGCACCTCCCTCAATTGCGTGCTCTATCTCCGTCACTAATCGCAACACCACTACTCCCAACACCACTACACTAGGAGAGACACCACACCATCGAAAATACGACACGTGTTTCGCCTCTAAACGTGAATCTCTCAGGTGAAAATACTCGGACTGACCGCTAAGACTATCGCTATCTTATCGTTAGCCACCGCAGAGTTAGCTGTTAGGTAATACAAATCATTTTATTCTATTACGCGGATCTTAGTTAAATAATTTTTAACGTCTTTCACATACGAGGGTGGATTGAAAAGTACTCGGCCTAACCAAGAAAATAAACACATACTAAATCAGTAATATTTTATTTTTCTACATAATCACCATCAAGTTCAATACACTTTGCCACCTCCTTCCAAGCATTTAGACCGTTGAAAAAATGATTCTTCCTTAGAGTCAAAATATGCGTCTACAGCTGCTTTGACCTCGTCGTTTGTCGAAAATCTTTGACCTCCCAAGTGCTTTTTAGGTTAGGAACAGAAAGAAGTCTGATGGTGTCAGATCAGGTGAATACGGCGGATGCGGTAACAGTTCAAAGCCACAGTTGTGAATTTCAGCCATTGACTGTACTGACGTGTGAACACGGGCGTTATCTTGATGAAACAGGACTTTTCTTCTGAGCATTCCTCGACGTTTTTCTTTTATTTCCTCTCGTAAACGACGTAGTAAGGTGCAGTAGTAATCAGAGTTTATAGTCTGACCCTTTCAAGATAATCAATCATAATCACACCTTTCGAGTCCCAGAATACTGAAGCCATCACCTTATTTGCCGACAAAATCGACTTAGCCTTTTTAGGGGTGGTGAACCAGGTCTTCCACTGTTTTGATTGTTGTTTTGTTTCCGGTGTACAGTAATGAACCCATGTTTCGTCCATAGTAACAAAACGATTCAAAAATCATCTGCATCGGCTTCAAATAACTCCAAACAGTCGCGTGAAATAGTCAATCACGTCCTTTTTGTTCAACTGAAAGCAGTCGCGGAACCCACCTCGCAGACACCTTGTGGAAACCCAACTCGTTGACAATGATGTTTTGAGTTCCTTCATAAGAGATGCCTATAATCTCGGCTATCTCTCTAATTTTTAATCTGCGGTCTCCCATTATTAAATCAAGTACTTTTTAATATTTTCGTCAGTAGTTGACGTCGAAGGCCTTCAGAGCGGGGTTCATCTTTCACTCTCTACCACGCTTAAATTCTGCTATCCATTTTTGACGGATGAATATGATAGAACACAATCGCCTAATGTACTGACCATGTCATCATGGATGGCTTTTGATGATAGCCCTTCTTATGGAGGTACTTAATGACGGCACGCTGCTCGATTTGCTCCATTCGCGGAAATTATGTCCGATTACTTTGTTAATAAATTTATAAAATCACAACTAATTATCGCACACGTTTCGAACTTCACACAATGAACTAGTCTGAACTGAACTAAATAATGTGGGTAGATTTGATTTTAGAATTGAATGGATCTGTGTTAGCCGAGTACTTTTCAATCCACCCTCGTATGTCATCAAAAAAAAAATTTTTTTGATGACATATGTGTTATTCCAGATGATAATTTTCCACACCGCCGAGAATATAGTAAATAAGTACTTAATATTACAACTGACTATCTCACTTGTGCCGGGGAATGTACTCGGATTTTTATCGTACTTGTGTATATTGCTTTCAGATAAGACGCTCAAGGTAGAGCTTGCATATTGTTACACTTTTTGTAAGGCAAGTTACTTGATTTAAAAACAGAATGCCAGCGTAATATAGCAGCTTAATGCTGCTGTGTTTCGTATGGTAAGTGTAGAGAACCGGAGATCATTTTTACTGGAAGCGAGGCATTCCATCTTAGTCCTCGGGGGTGACAACGTATTTGCATTTTGATTCTTAATCGAGGATAAATGTAGATATCTATGGGCCACAGTATCCATTTACCACAGGTAAACTGTGTGCGCGTTTGTCACCCATATTCTATAAAAAAAACAATTGGAAAATGAGGTACGAATTAACTTCAAAGTATTGTTGCAACGCAACACCACGTTCCCGCCACAATTTTCATAAACATGTAAAATTAAACATGGCAGCGATAAAACATGCTAAACGCGCGAAATGCAAATGCAACGGTCACAATAATTTCCGAGCGGGGCGCGCGTCGCATAAATACGATCCACGCTTTCCTGTTCCACGCGACTGTTTAACTTGCATCACGTGTAAATTGCTTACGAATATTAGGATTTTCTATTAACAATGAATATTCAGTTTAGACAATATTAAGGTAAGTTCCTCTATTAAAACGTCTGGATAAAGCAGTTCTCTCTCTAGTAACTCACAGTTTTTTAACAACATAAAACAGAGTCGTTGCTATGCTATCAGCGTTTACTTTTTAAGAGATTTCAAAAAAAGGAGGGGATTCTCAATACGACTGTATTTTTTATGTGTGTTACCTCAGAAATTTTTTGATGATTCTTTTTATTTGTAAGCTGGTGCTTCTCATGTGGTCCCATATAAATTTGACTACATTGATAATGTTCTCATTTTATTTATATTGAAGTCGGTTGTACAACATTTTTAATTTTACCACTTGTTTCTTCTCCGCCGGAAAGGCCGGTTGACGAACGCGTTTAGAGTATGTTATGAGTGGAAGGTCTTTTATCTAACAGCGCAGCGTCTTTTGGCTGCAGCATTAAGGAATCAAGATGTTATGGGAAGGACCACGCTTGCATAGAAAAACGTGCTTCGTGTGTAATTTATTCGGTATAATTTAGTATTCTTTACCGTTTAATTCCATGTAGTAGCGGTGTAAGAATATCCTAACGTCCCGTGGGTGTCGTATAAGTGACAGAGCGAAACAAACCAAGAGATGGGCAGAAGCGTATTCTTAAAAACTACTTTTATAATAAGGGACTAGTAGACTGGAGTAGTAGAGTAATAAGGTACAGCTTCGTCGACCTAGTGGCCGTAACCATAACTGCTGAATTTGATACATACGTCTTTTGACTGCCTCTTTGGTATGGTGATATTAACGCGGCTGGTTATCTTGTAGTCCTGGGTTCAAATCTGGTTCGGGCTTAAAAATCAGTTATTAGGTATTGCTGTCGAAAAATTCTCAGTAGCAGCCCGAAGTCGGTAAGTAAGCGGTGTTTCACCCCCGTGCCACGGAAAGCAAGTAAAGCCATTGGTGATGCGCTTACTTTTCAGTCGTGTAGGATTGCAGTCGGACTATAAGTGTGAGGGAATATAGAGTGCACACTCGAGTAATCCTGTCCTGGGCAGTTGCTTAGTCTCCGTTGAGACTGGCCGCCTTGACCAAAATTCGATCTGAAGGACATTATTATATATCAAATAAATGTGCTGTATGTACACAAATGCACTTTATAGGCATAAGCTATAAATAAAATGATCAAAAACGTATGATTAGGTGGTCGTATTTGGTTTCAGGTAATAAATCAACGCGCCCCATCAGTCACACGATCAAAATTGCCATCGAAACACACGCGTACTCGACGGAATGAATCACTCCATTCAGTTGAGTTAACAACCGCATTATGCCCCCGTTTACAGGGAAAACGAGCCGACCGCCATTACTCATCCTGCTCGCTGTATTAATGATAGACATCTTGCCTGACTTACCTTTCCCGTAGCTTTTAAAGCGCAACGCATAAGAGCCAGCGGCGCGGAAAGTGGAGCGGAGCAGAATTACTTGGTCGATTTTTTGTATGTAACGTGGTAGAGCCACGCTGCAGCTAAATTATGGTTGTATTTCGAATGGGTCGGCTCGACGGGGAAGGACCACGCTCTCACAGAATACCAGCGTAAAATAGCGGCTTAACGCTGAAGTGTTTTGTATGGTGAATGTAGGAACCGGAGACAGTTTTTACTGGAAACGAGGCATTCTATCTTAGTCGTTAGGGATGACAATGCATCTGCATTTTGATTCTTAACTGAAGATAGATGTAGATGTATAGCGTTCACTTTTTTTATGGGATAAAGGTCACTTACCATCAGGTGAACTGTGTGCTCGTTTGTCACCCTTATTCTATAAAAAATAATATGTCCGTCAATTGTGAACCTATTTTGATGATTAATTTTCTATCAAAGTAATATTACGGGACTTAAAAAAATTTTATACTGTCTCAGTATTGACTTCAGAATGTTAAATAATTTTATATTTTTTAGTCCTTTGAAGGCGGCTTTTACTTTTTATTAAAAGTTAATACTTAATTATTAAAAGCCTTTACACCTTATACCATTAACCGATTATAATAACCCTTACCTATTATATCTAATTGATATTAACAAAATAAATAAAATAAAATAAAATAAAAATAAAATCGTTTATTTGACCACAAGGATCATAGATGTTAGTAATAATAAATCTTGCTAATGTTAGTAAACTTGAAACTATTACCTAAAACTATATTCAAGACAGGGCTGATTAGTCAGCACGCGCACCATATGACAATGGTTCAGGTACTGACAATCAAAACCGCAGAAATTTGGGATGCCATAACTGTCCGCACCCTGCGCTCGGATGCATCGTTTACGCATGGTGGTGTAGAAACAACCACAAGCGCATCCGCGAACATACCCGATGCACTACAGTAACGAGGCAGACCCACAGCATCCTGAATGCATTATTGTATTGAACACGCAGGGCATTGTACTGTTTCTGCGTAGTCCACCCACAGATCTGCCTGCAAAGGACGCAGTGCCTAACAGCGTTACTTTACAGGACCGAACAACGAGCGAATCTGCGAGCGATCATGTTCGCCTAACAGACAATGCCCTGCGCTTCTCTATACACTCATCTTTTCAGTCAGCACCATATGACCCAGGTATTTAAACCGATATACCCTTCTTAACGGGTACCGTATAACTTAATGGTATAGAGGCAAGGCTTTACTGAAAGACCATGCATTCGCTTATTAACGTTATAAATCAATCCGTACCGCGGGCGCAGCTTTCACATATGCTCAACACTTGCCAAGCTAACAGAAGCACTCAGCAACACCATGTCGTCTGCGTAAAACGTTGTTGATACTTCGTCATTATGACAACTGACATGGGTGGTGCTAAGCATCTATCAGTGCATTCACATAAAGGTTGAAGATTAGGAAGCAGTCCTGTCGTACCCCACACTCCAGCCTATATGAAGTGAATAGGTTTCGGACCATCGCACTACTGACCTGGTTTCGATACCAAAATTTGAAGATCATAATATCTTATATTAATGAACATATCTGTTACTAATTTCAGATGTCAAATATTTTAAAAAAAATATTTAAACCTGTTTAAATAATCTCTTAAAAAATGGCGCCAATTTGCGTCATAACTGGACACCTCGAATAACGCAGTCTCTCAACTTGATACCGGAAAGAATTGGCAAGAAAGGTTCGAATCATGTGTACAAGCCTGTCCGTCCTGCCTGCCACAGTTTCAAATGCCTTCACGCCGTCTAAGAAGAGGAGCTATGTTTATAGGCTCATTTTTGCTTCTGTGATTGCGGGGCTTCGAACCCTGAAGATGCTCGAAGCTATTTTATCTTTGCTCTAAGGGGTGACAAATGCATCCGTGGCCTTTATTGAAAATTGGTTACAGGTGACCATAGTTTGCAGTATACGTGTCTGATCGCGTTTTATCACAGACAAAATTGGTGTGTGAACTAGTTTGTATATTGTATATTACAGTGTTGTCGTTTTCGCCGCCCTTTTTTTAGAAGACAACACCAACTTTATCTATAAATGCCTACCTCACCTGTACGCAAGGAAAGATCAAATGTAAAGATCAAACTTTTAATAAGAAGTAAAAACCAACTTTAAAATCATGAAAAGAGTAACATTAAACCTCTTTCTTTTTTGAAGTCGGTTAAATAGTATTCTCGCTTACATCTTTTAACTTGAATATTTGAACAACTTATGCAATTGTAATGAAATTTTGACCGTGTTGTCAAAGTACTAAAGCACAATTTGCGATATGTAGCAATAGCATAGGTTCTTTAGACAGGTCGCTGAAGGGTCCCGCTCTATTCGTTACAATTTTTCTTTGTCACAATGAGACGGATTTAGGTGGAGTTAGTTGCGAAAAGAAATTTTATTAAGTAATATTCAAGGTATTCTCTACCCATGATTAATGGTTTGTGGGCTTAATTGAGCCGATTCGAATACAATTTGGCGTATAGAAGAATAACCAGCATAAATAATGTACCACTTGTGTTACTCTTTAATAACATACATAGTAGAGACACGGACATGTAAGGGGTGGGCCATTTAAGATTTAGAATTCGTATCGGCTATAAAAAAAAAACAAATCAATATTTTTTCAAAGTTATAAGATAATTAGAAAAATTTAACCACGGCTAGCCTTACAATACCCCATTCGATCAGTCCAATTTTTCAGTACATTTTCGATTGTTTGGGCGTCTATTTCGTCAATAGCAACTTCGATTTCATGTTTCAAGCCGTCAATCGTTTCTGAATGGTTAGCGTAACGCTTGTCCTTAACGGCTTCCCGCAAAAAAGTCCAACGGAGTCAAATGGCAGATTCGAGGTGGACTATTGACATCAGCATTTCAGGTGATTATGCGATTTTCGAAAACAGTGCGCAGAAGATCGATTGTTTCGTTGGCTGTGTGGCTCGTTGCGCCGTTCTGTTGAAGCCAAATGTCGTCTATGTCATCCTCTTCAATTTTGGGAAACAAAAACATCGCTTAACATGGCGCGGTAGCGATCGCAATTCACTGTAACGAAGTTTCCTAGCCCATTTTCGAAGAAAAATAGCCCAATAATGCCGCCAGACCAAATTCCGCACCAGATAGTCACTCATTGTGGATACATTGGTTTCTCCATGATAACGTGTGGATTTTCTGAGCCCCAGATACGACAGTTTTGCTTATTGACGTATCCTCCGACGTGGAAATGAGCTTCAACTGAAAAGAAGATTTTTCGCATCGGATAGTCATGCGGCTTCAGCTCTTGCACTAATTGAACTTTGTACGCATTCATACGGAGATCTTTATGCAAATTTTTCTCACAGAAGTGCGTGAAATATTCAATTCTTGAGAACGATGACGAGTTGATGTTGATGGTTGTTCACGCACACTCTGAGCAACAGCAGAGATGTTTACGGTTGAGCGCACTGTACGAGTACGTGCACGGGTTGTTTTATCCAATAACGATCCAGTTTCACGAACTCGCTTCACAAATTGATCCACAAACTGCGTTCTTGGCACATCCTTTTTGTTAAATTTTTTCGTAAATTTCTTACAGTTTGAGTAGAAGACTCACTACTTTGGAAATAAGTTTTTAATATTTCCCAACTTTGTTCAAGCAAAAAGCGACCCATTTCATAAATATCAAATACAAAATTAACTTTCTGTCACATTGGAAATGTCATCAAACCTTCCAACCTCAAAATAACCTATAGTTCCAATTCCAAACCTTGGATGGCCCACCCTGTATTACGGTTGCATCTTGATTATGTTCAGATGTAGGCTTTGTCAACCGTGTAGGGCGGTGTAAGAATATCCACTACCTCATATCGTCCTGTGGGTGTCGTAAGAGGCGACAGAGGGAACCAATTCAGGAGATGGGCAGCAGCGTCTTCCTAATAACGACTAAAAATAAAAAAATGTGGTTACCAACCAGCTTGCCAAGCGTGGCAATTATGGCAAACATCCCCTATGAAGCAATCTATGGGGAAGCCTGTGTTCAGCAGTGGACTTTAGATAGGCTGTAATGAATTATGAATGAAAACGGATACCCGTTTAACTGTTAACAAGACATATGTAGATCGGAAGAAATAGAAAGAAGATAGATCTTGGCCCTCAGAGGTGATAAAGCATCTACATGTTGGTTCTTAATCTATGATAGATGTATTCTTAATTGAAGAGTAGAGTTTTGGGCGTTTTTTGACGAATTTACATGATTCATGTATGAAGATGTGTGTGTCAGTATTTTATCTTTAATAAATTGAGTTTTACTGAATTCCATTTAGTCTCAATTCGTTAGTATTCTTAGATGCTTCTTTTGTAATACAAATAATTAAAAAAAAATCTTGTAATGCAGACGTAGAAGAGTTTCACCGCAAAATGACGGTATAGTAGAAGAATAGACTAAATAGTGTCTACTCTATAATTACCACATTTAAGAAATGTACAGTAGTGGATTCAAAAAGTTAATAAACAAATGGTAAAATTAAATATTTTGTACATCATCAATGTACTCGAAGTCAATTAAATACGCATTAATTACTTTTATTACTTTTATAAAGATAACTCAAAAACTACTGGTCAGATCTTGATTAAATATATATGGGATCTTGATTAAATATATATGGGACTACATGAGAAGCAACAGCTTTCAAATAAAACAAGAATCATCAAAATCGGTTCACCTAGAAAAAGAAATCTAAGGTAAAACACATAAAAACAATACGGTAGAATTGAGAACCTCGTTCTTTTTTTGAAGTCTTGAAAAGGAAGTTTCTTGTATTTGAAAAGGAAGAGTAAGATAGAAATTAAGGAAGATGTAATATTCTTTCGATTAAGATCGCTATTTACAGATAAAAAATATTCTTTACATTTTTAAATCTAATGATTTCCTATATTTACGCGAACACTACACATGGAATAAAACTACTTTTACGGATTTTATCGCGTTTAATTTTACTATTTTTGATTCTCAACGTTTCAGGTGCTTTACAGCAACCCATGGTCACAGGGGGGACTGAGATGTTTGACGTCCCGATGTCATAGTTAGCCCGGCTACCTTCAGTTTTTTAATTCATATATTATAATATTATTTATTTTATTAATAAATTCTGCGTTGGATTTGAGTCTGGCATGTTGGGAGGATTCGTTATAATTGTTATGCTTATACTTCGTGTATTTGTTTTCTTACTCTGCAAATTAAATCAATTTATTAAGGCCAATTTACACCGTGATAAACGACCTATACTTGTTACCCAGTATATGCATGGTGTACGGATACTTGCCCTTACTTCCAGAGGTACTCCAGGTATGGGGTATCCAACTACAATCTTTGCTCACCCTATTTCCGTAATCTCTTGCCCTAAAAGTTTCATGTTAAAGCACAAAATCGTCAACTGTATTTCAATAGATTTTGATGTTTTAAATGTTTTTGAATAATTCTTATTATTTAGAAATTTAAATACATCCCTGTGTTTGTACCGAAAACGGTTAATAGTGGTCCCGGATTAGCCGGGAGAGTAATGCCCCTGCAAAACTTGCAGACGGATATAAATGTCCGAAGAATATTGGTTAGTGGGTTAGCCGGGGCTTTTAAAGGAGGGTCAGATTTAGTACCTTCTGTACCTACTCTTAGTTTGTGACAGTGGTAAATGGAGTTTTTTAAAGACGATTTTGACAGAAAAAATCAAAATTATAATAAAACATAAAGTACCGATTTTCCAATGGTCAGACAAAATTTATTCATTCATAATATAATATTTTAATTAAGTACAACATAAAAAAATTAAAAATTACAGTTTTATTATTAAAATAGTTCAATTGTTTTGATTTTTTATTCAGTCGGATTATAATTTATTCGATTGATAACTTTTATCTGTCGATTGAAAAATCAGTCTTCAATCAAATACAATATAATATTAGGTCCTTATATATGAAATTAGCGTTTTGTACGGGAGGAATATAAAGTCAATTTTTTTTTGTAAAATATATTTCATTAATCAAAGTATGCACCGTTGTTATCTATGCACTTTTGTCTTCTCATAGGTAGTTCATTGATCCGTTTACTAAAAACCATGGGGCGAGAATCAATAAACTCTTTGAAGGCAGTTTGGACTGCCGCATCGGAGTTGAATTTTTTCCTTGTAAAAGTTGTCCAAATTCCGGAAAAATGGTAGTCTGTTGGAGCAAGGTCTGGAGAGTACGGTGGATGTCGCAGACATTCGAATTGTAGCTCATCTAACTTAGTGGTGGAGTCTTGCGTTGTCGTGAAGCAGCAGTGGCCTAGAGCGATTGACCAATCTAGGTTGTTTAGCAGCTAGTTCTTCCTTCATGGTTTGCAGTTGCTGACAATAGATATCAGATTTTAGAAAGCTGTAGTGAACGACACCGGCGCTAGTCCACCAAACACTCACAAGTAACTTTTTCTGAGTCAATTTTCGTTTAGGCAGGATTTGGCTGGGTCTCCAGGGTTCAGTCATTGCGACGAGCGCTTACGATTATCGTACAGTATCCACTTTTCATCACAAGTAATGATTCGATTTAAAATCCCTTCATTATTGTGTCGGTTGAGGAAAGTAACACGGCAGTCGACGCGTGTTTGCAAGTTCGATTCACTCAATTCTTGAGGTACCCATCGTTCAAGTTTTTACTTTCCCAATTTGCTTCAAGTGGATTAATACAGTTTTATCACTTACCTCGAAGCCTGCAGCTATCTCTGAAGTGCTTTGTGTTGGATCCGCTTCCACAATAGCCTTTAATTCTTCATATTTCACTTTGGTCTCCGGCCGTCCACGGGGTTGGTTCTGAAGGTTGAAATTTCCAGAATGAAAACGTTGAAACCAAAAACGTACTGTGCTTTCTTTGCGACACCAGCGCCGTACACATTATTAATCCTTCGAGCTGTTTCTGCAGCACTGGTGCCACGGTAGAACTCGTACTGTAAATATACCGATATTTCATGTTTTCCATTGTGCGGTAATAAGCGACGCCAAAGAAAAAATAATGAGGAAAAACAAATGAATGACTGTTTTCAAAACTCAAATGTACCAGCTTAGTGAATTTATAAATTTGAATTTGGAATTCTTAACCAAAGAGAAGATATTTCAGATCAAAGTGGTCAGTACGACAAAACGCTAATTTCATATGTAAGGACCTAATAATATTAATATTGTAACTTTTTCTAATTTATTTTTGTTTTTTTTTCTATATTTTTATTTGTGTTTTGTTTGATAACTCCTTTTTATTAATTGCGTTGAATATCGTTTTTAATATAATGTCAAATTTATTATTTGACTTATAGCGTATTATCAGAGAAGTACTGTTAGAAAAATGACTGCCTTGTGGTTTAGTGATTGTAAACGCAGCGGGTTAAATCCCAGGTCGGGTAAAAAAATCTGTTATTGGGTTTTTCTGTGAAGTAATTTTCGGTTATTTTAAGGTGCTTATCCCCAGAGCTACCACAACTTTTAATTGCTGATTTACCACGTGCACTGTGGGAGAGAAAAACATCGTGAAGAAACCTGCATTTCTATAAAATTTATTTATAAACTACCAAGTTAATTGCACGAAACCTGTGTTTCATCCGTCTCCCTTTGCAATTTTGAGGCCAATTACTAATTCAGCCTCGAAAGTCTAAAGAACATTAAGAATTTTACCTCTTCAGATAATTTAGAATTCCCGACGCGACGTCGCGGCGACAAACAAGGCGGGCGTAAATAAAATTAATTGACTATTCAAGGCCTTACCTGTCTCTAGACGCGGGCCTTAACGAGAAGCTATTTTTATTTGCTTTTGTTTTCCATTGAAGAAAATTTACAGGGTGCGGAACAATTGGACATGGAATTAAGATGATTTCCTTATAATAATAATAATATTTTTATTTCATCATCATTTTCAACATCATTAAAACCCTTCTTAAATCGACTGCTGAACATAAGCATCCCCAATAGATTGCCTTATAGCGGGAATATTTGCCATAGTTACCATGCTTAGCAGACGAGTTTGCAGCCATAGATTTTTATTTTTAGTTGTTATTACAGAGATACTGCAGCCTATCCCTTGCTTTGTTGCTCTTTGTCGCCTTTAACGTCACTCACGGGACAACATGGGAAGTGGATATCCTTACACCGCCACTACACGATTCACCTTTAATTAAGATAAAATTAAGGCATACAGAATTAATTACTTACAGCGATATCCACGCCTATTTTCTGCTCAATCAATTTCACCTACTGCACTGTTACCTAAACAAACTGCGACATCTGTCTATTGTACTCAATTTAATCATACATCAACAAGACAGATCGGCGGTGAGCGTCCCGCATCTCGATCCCGTAATCCCGGCGATCCGAGCTCACCTGCGGGATTACTCGGACGCGGAATTACTCGCCCACGAGACGATCATCCCGTGTCACATTGCGTAACTGAAGTTCACTCAAAGATACGCTAAGTTGAGTCCGATGTGGCTTAAAGTGAGATGCTTGATGAATTCTTTAGATTGGCAGTTATTTGATGGTTATATAAGAGGTTCTATGTCCAACAGTAAACTGTTTGCTTTGACTGTCTCGTTGATCTAGTGGTCGTAAACGCAGTTGCTTATCATGAAGTCCCGGGTTCGAATCTCTACGGCCGTTTCGAATAACCGTCCTATCGGACTATGAGAGTGAGGGAGTAGAGAGTGCACTTGTGCTTGTGCATACACTCGGGCACTATAATCCTGCCCTGCGCAGATGGTCTTCTTTGAGACGTGCCGCCTTGACCGAAATTCGGTCTGCAGGACATTATTATTAGTAAACTGTTAACAGGCTAATTTAATCTATTTATAACTACTCTTAAAATTTGTTTGTTTGAATTTTAACCGACTTTAAAAAAAAGAGAAGATAAATTTGAAGATATAAATTTAAACATTGCAGAGTAAGCCATTTCCTCATAAGTACTTAAATTAAATGTTATGGAATTTGTGATACTGGAACAATAATGAAACAAGTAGTAAAATAAAAAAAAATGTGCAACCGACTTCAATATAAGTAAAATTAAAACATCATCAATGTAGTCGAAGTCATTTAAATACGCATTATTAAGTATAACTCAAAAACTACAGGTCAGATCTTGATCAAATTTATATGGGACCACACGAAAAGCACCAGCTTTCAACTTAAAAAAGAATCATCAAAATCGATTCACCTAAAAAAAAGTTATGAGGTAACACACATAAAAAAATACAGTCGAATTGAGTACCTCCTCCTTTTTTGAAATCGGTTAAAACGAATTCCCAGGGTGTCTTGAATTGTAGATTTTGACGTTGAAAAGAGCATTAATCAAACCTCAACTAAACAAAAAAAAATTGAGTTTATTGTTATATAAACCGTTCTTCAATAAAAGGCCGGCAAATGATTTGCGTTTCCCCTGGTGTTGCAGTTGTTCATAGGCGGTGGTAGTCACTTACTATCAAGTGAGCCGCATGCTCGTTTGTCGCTCATATAGGAAAAAGTATTGAATAAAACAGACTATGCAAGACGTACAGATCCAGAACACCTGTATATGTCTGAATGAAAATTGATCTTTCTATTAGCTTTATGTTAGCTAAGCGAGAAAAATCTGGGGTATAGATATAGTATTTTATCTTTTAACTGTTAATAATATTCCTCGCCGTAATAAAATGCTCAAATAGAAATGGAAATATTTTTTTATTCAATATAGATTATAAATAATACTCAATGAAAGTCATTCTTATGTTTGATTTATCACTGGTTCGAAAAATACCTCTGTCCTGGGAAGAATCAGCAAGAAATAAAAATAAATATTTTTACAATTACCGCGGACATTTAAAAAAAAGAACAGTTTACAATCATATATATTTTTACACAATTAACCGGACTAAACAAATTAGAAATATGTTTGTAGCGATCACATCATTCCCAGGGTTATTATTATCCATAAATTCCTTAATTTTATAATAACCCTTTTTATGTCGACTCTCTTCTGCTTTCTCAAAATATTCTTACATCTCAGACATGTATTTTTTTTTCAGTTTTCGAGGGCTTGTCAAATCTGCCAACAGGCACTGGAGCAGCGCGATGGACTGTGCCAAGCAGTTGGACGTACTCGTATTTACTGTATCTTTATAGGTTTATACAAGCCGTTGAAAATATCTTTGGACCTCGCTGAAACGCGGACACCCCTCCCCACCCTGCACCGTACCCGCTCCGCGTTTGGTTAGTACCAGATTCAGGTAGACTTTATTTTGCATACGTATTGTACTTATTGTTATTTTATAGGTTTTTATAAACATAATGTACCGTGTAGAGGCGGTGTTAGAATATCCAATACCCATATCGTCCTATGGGTGTCGTAAGAGGCGACAGAGGGAAACAAACCATGGCTAGCAGCATCTTCCTAATACTCAAGGAAATAAAAAACTGCGGTTACAAACCCACCTGCCAAGCGTGGCAAATATGGCAAGATCCATACTAATAGGCAATCTATGAGGATGCCTATGTTCAGCAATGGACTTTTACACAAAGGCTGTAATGGTAGCTAAGCGAAAATTATGTATTCTTTCATTAATGTTTCATTTGAAGTTTTTAAAATATAAATTAACTTTTAAAGTAAAAATATCGACCCTGAATCACATCAAAATCAAGTAAAGCTTATATTATCTCTATTAGGTGGCCATCAGTAACATAGCAAAGAAAAGTTCGCGGTCAATGGACACTTAAGAAAGTTCACCTGAAGGCGCAAGTTCGCAGTTTTAATGAAAGAAATAATTTCAATTTGCGAAGTCGCGTAACTTCCACCAGGAAACTTGGCTGACATCATTACCTTCGCATATTTGAGCGGCGCTTTGAAAACATTTCTCATCCTGGTTTTTTTTTTTTATGTAAAGTATATTTGCCAGAATTAATGTCCATTCAACTTTTAAAGGTCCTTTAAAAATTATGCATATTTTTTACCGACCCACCCCGGCTTCACGTGGGTGATATCTATTAATTAATTTATAATCATTCAGATTTAAGATAATTATTACCATTTTAATAAAGTTTTCGATTTCACAAAAACACTCTAAAATTTCGGATAAAATGTATAGCCTAGATGCAAACAAACGTACACACATGCTCGCGCGCACGTGCTATATACACACACACACACAAACACACAGACACACATGCAAGATATTATAAGACTGATACAGATAACTTAAGAGAATGATAAAGAAATAAATAGAAATGGCTGTTCCATACGTATTGATATTTTCTTACGTACGTATTGACATAAGCCTATGTCTCCTTGCATTTATATTCCAATAAGCACAAAGTAATCAATGGTCGCAAGGTACAGGTGTTAATTTAAGCCCTCGATGAATATTTCCAAACCAACAACTTTTTGGAAAGTTATGACAGCTCGCCCCGAGCTGACAGATTAAGTAGTCGATGGGGCTTCTATATAGCCTCACTGCATAAACATTTTATTGTAAATACTTCAATTTATATCCATAATGTAGGCTTTGACAACAACGTTGAGAAAGCAGTGGCAATGAGACCTTTTATATTTTTAATAAAATATTTTGTACTAATGGCCATTAAAGATGACAAAAAGATAAAAATTGTGGAGTTTCCTTCTCCTCTTCTACTCCGGGTAGAGGAACTTAATTTTTATTTTTATTTATTTTGGCAACAAACAGTCGTATACAAAAAATAAAATACAAACAACGTGCCGAAAAGTTAAACACAATTTAAAAGAAAGTTACATGGTAACACTACATAGTGACTATTTACATAACAAAAGTACAAAATATATAGGTATATAAGAATATCAATAAAATAAAATGCAACTCACTTGCAAACCTTACTTAAATTAGTTTTAATGTCTGTTTTAAGGTATTGAGAGATGTGTTAAAAGGTCGATATTAGTAAATTGCTTATTATATATGTCAGTGGAACGGTATAAGAATGAATTACGAGTATATCTTTTATGTAACTTTTGAAACGGATACAGATTAACAACATGATGACTTTTGACAAACGAAGTTTTGATTATTTAGTCGAAAAAGAATTTATTATATATTGTTATAATGATGAAAACCAGCGTAAAATAGCAGTGCTGCTGTGTTTCTTTTTTTTATAGTATTAGGGTGACAAACGAGCACGCAGTCCACCTTTAAGTAAGGTCCACAGGTAAGTGGTTGCTGTGGCCCTTAGACATCTACATCTATCTTCAATTACGTATCAAAATGCAGATGCGTTGTCACCCGTGAGTGCTAAGATGGAATGCCTCGTTTCCAGTAAAAGGGTCTCCGGTTCTCTACACTCACCATATTCTGTGAGTATTCTGTGAGAGCGTGGTCCTTCCCCGGTTGAGCCGACCCATTCGTGCTACAACTATACTACTAGTATAGCTGCAGCATGGCTCTACCACGTAAAAGAGTGAGTCATTCCATTTTATCATTCTTTTGGTGAGTCATTCCATTTTAGTCTTCAGGGGTGAAAACACATCTGCATTTTGAATCTTAATCGAGGATACAAACCGCCAGTGAAGTGTTGCGAATACAAATTCTCCTTAACTAAAGAGATTCATATCAAGCAGTGAACCTTCAGGAGGTGATGATGAAGAAGAAAAGGAAGATTTATACGGTTTTAAAATCAACTAGCGTCAATCTCAGCAACATGAGTCAACATCAGCCAGTCTCAGGCTTTATAATTGTATCTTTAAGTAATTATAGTGAGAAATCGCCTGTTACAGTGTAGGTAATAAATAACGTCATTTTTGCTTATTCTACCGTAATTTAGCTCCAAAATTAACAATTTTACCAAATTTTCGGCTATGAATTGTTTATGTATAAGCTTTCAAATGGATTTAACTTTCATCTTGTTAACACCTGGGCCCAAGATTGTATGGAGACGTCTCTTTCTCCTTTAATTTTGATTTATCCTATGTTTATTTAGACATAACTATCCATTACCTACCTATCACTCCAATAAACTCGCTTAGTCCGTAAGTCTAAAATCGTGTTGGATCGGGTTCGAACCGCACTGAACTGGAATAAACCGCTTCACCTGATCCGGTGCGAGGCGGGCGGGAACTTGCGGTACGGACGGTATTTTACGTCGTACGGAGCAAGTTTGCCGTAACTATTGTTTCAAAGTTTACTGCAGTCTTCATAAGATAATCCTAATGCGAAGTTCAATGTGTCATGAAGAAAGTTAGTACAAATCATGTTTTTGTTTTATAGTTTTATAGTTAAGATTGTTACTACATCTTGTTATTTGTGGGAAAAAAGTTTTTGAGATCGTGTGGGTAATTAAAATCTGCGGTTGCCAATCCGCCCGCTAAGCATGGCAACTATGGTAAATATCCCCTCAATGTGGCAGTATATGAGGAAGAAATATGTTCAGCAGTTGACTTTAACATGCTGTAACGGCTCACCAAGGGTGGCAACTATGGCAATGTACCCCCATGAGCAACGACACAAATAAACGGCCCCAGTCCCCAGCGGCCCCGCTATTCCTGGCTACGGTGGCGACCATGGCGACGGCGGGGCAGGGTGCTAAGAGCCTCCGGTGGAAGTTCGGTTGCCACCTACGACGACTCGACCTGGCAACATATAACGCACGCACTCTGAGGACTGACGAGAAGATCCTGGAGCTGGAAGAAGAGATAGACAAGTTGCGCTGGAATATTATAGGATTATCCGAGGTTCGAAGAGAGGGGAGGACACGGTAATCCTCAAATCCGGCAACTTAATCTATCACCGGGAGGGCGACCATCTGTCCCAAGGAGGTGTCGGATTTATCGTCCACAAGTCTCTCGTTAACAACGTTGTAAATATTGGGAGTGTGTCGACGAGGGTTGCGTACCTTACACTAAGAATCACCAAACGATATTCGTTGAAGGTCATACAGGTTTACGCAGTAACCTCGGCACATCCCGATGAGGAGGTGGAGGAAATGTATTAGGATATTTCTAGAGCCATGCATTCCTCCAAAACCCACTATACGGTGTTAATGGAAGATTCCAACGCAAAACTAGGCACAAGAGAGAACGGTGAGCTGAAAGTAGGAAATTCGTAATAGGGCAACGAAACCCAAGGGTCAGCAGCTGGCCGACTTTATGGAGAAATAGGGACTTTATGATGAACTCTTTCTTCCAAAAGCAACCCCACAGAAAGTGGGCCTGGTCGAGCCCCGACGGTTCGACAAAAATGAGATTGACTTCATTATGACGATCAGACGACAACTGTTCAGTGATGTCTCAGTGATTGCGAGCGTGAAAACTGGCAGCGATCACCGAATGGTGAGAGGCACACTGAACTTAAACGTTGTTGGAGAGGTCACGTCTAATGAAGTCAACGCTCCGTCCCCTCGTGTTTAACCCAAAGCCCCGAAAACTTTCAGCTCGAGTTACAAAATCGTTTTCTGTGCCTAGAAGATTGCAATGAAGTGGACGATATGAATGACAAGCTTGTGGAAACTGTCCATGTGGTCAAAGCTAAGTTCTGTAAGACCCGTCGCAGAAGAACACAAAACTCTCCGATCACACTCTTAATCTCATGGCTGTTAGACGGGAGATGAAGCTGCAGTCTTCAGTAGATTTGATAGCATACAGGCAACTGAAAAGACAGATCTCCAAATTCATACGGCGGGACTTACGCAACTTTAATACTACTCGTATTGAAGAAGCGATTGAGCGGAACCAGGGCTACAAAATCGTTGCCAGAGATCTGTCTGCCAGAAAGAGCCAACTGTCGAAGCTGAAAACCGAATGTGGCGGCGTCGTTTCCGGGACACCTGAGATTTTGAGGTAGATTGAGAGGTTCTATGGGCAGCTGTACATGTCATCGTTGGAGCCACACGTGTGAGTAACGATCTAAGAGCAAGTCCTGTCCGACACTATTCCGATGATATCCCGGATACGTCAGTCTGACTGAGATTAGAATGGCGCTCCAGCACCTTAAAAACGGCAAGTCCCGGGGCAAGGACGGAATTACAGCGGAGCTTTTGAAGCGTGTGGAAAACCGGTACTAGAAGTCCTTTAGAGGCTCTTTAATTCCATCCTCCATGGTGGTACTAGTCCGGAGGCTTGGAGCAGAAGTGCGGTGGTCTTGTTCTTGAAGAGGCGACAACGCTCTCTTGAATAACTACAGACCGATTTCCTTCTGAGCCGCGTCTACGTGCTGTTTTCGAGAGTCATTACGAATCATCTCGCACGCAGACTCGATGACTTCCAGCCTCCCGAACAAGCCGGTTCCCGAAAAGGTTTTAGCACCATCGACCACATACATACCCTTCGGCAAATTGTACAGAAGACCGAAGAGTACAATCTGCCACTTTGTCTTGCGTATGTGGACTATGAGAAAGCCTTTGATTCCATCGAAATTTGGGCAGTGCCGCAGTCTTTTCAGCGGAGCCAAGAGGACTGTCGGTATATCGAAGTGCTGAAGTGTTTGTACAGTAGGGCTACGATGGTTATCCGAGTACAGAACCAGAGTACGAAACCTATCCAACTGCAGAGAGGTATAAGATAGGGTGACGTAATATCGCCGAAATTTTCACCGCTGCATTCGAAGACGTTTTCAAGTTACTGGACTGGAAAGGATACGGTATAAACGTCAATGGCGAGTACATCACTCACCTTCGATTTGCCGACAATATAGTCCTAATGGCAGAATCGCTGGAGGACATAAGTACTATGCTTAATGACCTGAATAATGTCTCCCAACGGATAGGTCTTAAGATGAACATGGACAAAACAAAATCATGTTTAACGTCCATGTCACACTTATGCCGGTAGTTGTTGGGAGCACTAAGCTTGAAGTTGTTGACGAATATGTTTACTTGGGACAAATAGTCCGACTAGGTAAGTCCAACTTCGACCGATAAATCAATCGACGGATTCAACTCGGCTGGGCAGCGTTCGGAAGATTACGATCCATTTTCTCGTCAGGCATACCTCAAAACCTCAAAACTAGATTGTACAACCAATGCGTGTTGCTAGTGATGACCTATAGATCTGAGACGTGGTCCTTCACTGCTGGCCGTATGAGAAAGCTCAAGGTCGCTCAGCGAGCTATGGAGAGGCTATGCTCGGGGTTTCTCTGCGTGATAAACTTAGAAATGAGGATATCCGCAGTAGAACCATAGTAACCGACATAGCCCAAAGTATTGGTAGCTGAAGTGGCAATGGGCCGGCCATATAGCTCGAAGAACCGACAACCGATGGGGAAGAAAGGTTCTCGAGTGGCAGCCTCGTACCGGCAGGCGAAGTGTAGGGCGTCCCCACTAGATGGAGTGATGACCTGGTAAGACATGCAGGAAGTCAATGGATGCAGGTGGCTCAAGACATCCCCAAAATTCTCAAAAATATTACAATTTCGTAATTTCACTTTCCTTAAACATTTTATGGAAAACGCTTAATATTTGCAGTCCCCAAATGTTATAAATCATCTTTCATATAATTTAGGTGGAGGCCCTAATATAATTTAGGTGGAACTAATGATTGAGATTCCTAGTGATACGAGTAGCTAAAAGGCACGGTTCCGTGTCACCAGAATCTATTTAAAAAACTCAAAGGGGTGTTTTCAAGTACCTGAGTAATTCATGCAAACGAATGCAAGCCAATTAATTAAGAGCAGTCGGTCTGCGTTCGGAAATCTTCTACCGTAGCTGAAAATTGCGGGCGGCGCACAAGGGCGAATACACATTATACCTCTTTTTAAAATAACATGTCTGTTGTGTGTACACAGCTTGTACAGAGATTTACGTTAGGCGTGCAGAATTTAAGTTTTATCAAAAAAATGCGCGAAAATTATATTCTAGTAATTAAATTAAATATAACGTTATAGCCTAATTGACCACCCATACGCTGAGATGGATGTATTTTTTTTTTTACTATTACAAAACAGTGCTTGACTACTATCCCACCTAATAGTAAGTGGTGATAGAGATGGTAAAGCGTACTGACTTAGTTTAACAAAAGCCTATTCACTCTTGCCTTGAAGACAACCACATTTTAATTGGATGGAAAGATGCTGGCAAATGATTCCTCTCCTTTGCTGTACCGTTTAGTTCGAATGCGTGGTATGTTACCAACAAAGGTGTGATGAGCAGCCGAGCGTCTGGTGGTCCGATGATGTACTGGGGAGGAAGGAATTAAGTTATGCAATTAATGTGCACACTCTCCGAAATATATCCTGTAAAAAACTGTAGCTACTTCGCACCTGTGCTTGAGGCTGGTAAAATTGGTTCTAACTCTATTGATGTCACCAATAAGCTTGTTAGCTGGCTATGATTTAATATTCGCTTTAATATAACGCTTACTGAATTTACTCACTCCGCGAACATTTCACAATCATTGTTATTATACTATCAATGATGTAGTGATGTATTCTCTTATAAGGCAGGAAATATGCACTGTAATCGCACCGTAATAGCGTAAATGGATCGAACAACAACCGAAGCCTAAATCACGCTATCGAAGTTTCTAAAGAATTCGACATATTTACAACATGCTTCGCACTACCATATAGAGCATTAGCAACTCCTTGTACTGAATATCTTGCTCGGCATGAGATCTCTTTTTTTCCTTCGACGTAAAAACGGTATAAGATATTTTAAAGTGTTCATAAAATTATTAAGCAAAATCAGCCACGACCCCAGTCTGAAGGGGGCTTTACTGAACTAATTAATATTGCAGAATCTCATTTAACTAAGACAAGATTCTGTAAAGATTAAGGTGTTGAGTAACTCAATTTTTCTCTGGCTTTGGTATATTCACAAAACAGGATTTAAATTGCCTTTTTTTTATAACTCTTTACAATCAAGCTTTTCTTAATTGTGCATATGTCGTAGCTGGGTAATTATCAGTCTTTAAATAAACCGTCGTTATTCAATTGAATTCCTAAAAAGTTCGTAACGTCACAAACAAGGGCTGATCAACGTTTGATCATTTGCATAAAGGATTGGGTATTTATTATTATATAATGTAATATTAAAATATACCGTTGTATATTACAAGTTGCACTTATAAGACCATTTCATTGATAAAATTACACCAGCATAATTTTTGATGATTCATAATTGGTTGATGCCATTAGGTGATACGTGGTACGTGGTAAAGCCACGCTGCAGCTATATTATGGTTATAGCACGAATGGGTTGGCTCGACCAGTGTAAAATAGCAGCTTAATGCTGCTGTGTTTCGTATGGTAAGTGTAGAGAACCGGAGACCCTTTTTACTGGAAACGAGGCATTCCATCCTAGTCCTCAGGGTTGTCAACGCATATGCATTTTGATTCTTGATCGAGGATAAATGTAGATTGTGTACGGGCCACAGGATCCACTTACCATGAAGTGGACTATGTGCTCGTTTGTCATCCTTATTCTGTAAAAAAATATGTGAAATATACTTTTATACTAACTTCATAGTAAAATTTCATTAGCTTGATTTAAATATCCTTATTATATAATAGTATATGTTTCATATGTTATAGTTAGTACCATAGTGCTAGAAAAAGAAACTAACTATAACTATTCATTGGATTGGTTAAACATTTAGTTGTAGTTGTAGTAATTACTAATGTCATAGCCGTCAAACTTAATGGCTGATTAAGCCACCAGGCTGCTACATGCTGGATATTCATTTTTAATATTAATATTCTATAATATTAGGCGAGCAACACGACTGCGATTTTCTTGAACAACGCACCAATTACATAATAATAATTTAATTATATGATTAAGGCGACACATCGAAAACCGTTGAAGCGGGCTATCGCCGGACTGACCCGAGTGAAACATAATTTCTATAAAAACTGAAAAAACGCCGTCATAAGGTCTAAAATTGCGTAGCGCCCGCGACCATTAAGACCGCTTAGAAATCGCTTAGAATCTTAAAATATTTTTAAATAATGATTGATTTAAGTAATAAAATAATGAGCAAGTTAATTACGAATATTGATGTTATGAATGTATTTGAGTGATTCCCAAGCATATAGATTAAGTAATTTCGATGTAATTTCAACTATAGTGATTTTTAGAGTGTTTTCGCAAATAATTATGATTGAGTCAAAATTATACAATCGTGTTTTTGAACAAGCAAATTCAAGATAAAGATATGAATTTACCTATATCAAAATTCCAGTTTCGTTAGTCGTGTCATATTCCTATAATATTCGATGAAAGGAGGTGCATTTTTCGCGGTGTCGCCTTAAATTTTAAATTACATTATATAATATAATAATACATAACGATAGATTATAGTATCATACTAAGTTCAACGATAACAGTAATACTCAGGAGGAAATAAACATTATTATTATTAATTGGTCATTCTAATATTATGTGTTGATTTCGCTCTTGCTCGGCAGGAATTAAAAACATCGCAAAAATATGAGCCAATCGGTACTGGAGTAACTTTTATCTGCTCCATTACCCTCTAGAAATTACAAAAAGGTCTGTTCCTTTTAGTGAAATCTTAAATGGCTGTTATTTTTATTTACTCTGTTTTATATA
The DNA here is from genome assembly GCA_029286625.1 of Parnassius orleans. Lineage (NCBI taxonomy): Eukaryota > Metazoa > Arthropoda > Insecta > Lepidoptera > Papilionidae > Parnassius > Parnassius orleans. The sequence continues at coordinate 3,526,527 of JAGSMP010000056.1, forward strand.
AGTAAGGGAGACTGTGTGCTCTTTAACGCACTACACATAAGGTAAAGTGCCTATAGCCCATAGATAATCATGCCACATCATAACCTTCGATAAAATACCGTAGTTTGAACCATTAGTTTCCGAAATAAGAGTGAAATTGTGTGCTTAGAGACAATCTGAAGTTGCTCGGGTCCAGTGACTCGGTGGCATTTGTCACATTCCTTGGTGCAGTTCTAGTTACGTTCCGTGTCATATCGATAAACTACGTTAAATTATATTATAAATTCATCGCTTTCATAACAAAAAGTACTTCATCATCATTATCATCATTACAGCCCTTCATCCCCCAAGGAATGCCACCTGCACCTTTGGGTGTAGAATTTTGTTGTAAGTATTTTGATAGTTTAGAAATAAAAAAAATACCTAAAATCTTTGAATAATAACATTATCGTAATTATTCGTGATAGTAACAAGTGGTAAAATTAAAAATTGTAAAATGAGAACATCATCAATGTAGTCGAAGTCAATTAAATACGCATTATTAAAGACAACTCAAAACTATTGCTCAGATCTTAATCAAATTTATAGCTGGTAGGACCACATGAGAAGTACCAGCTTTCAAATTAAAGAAGAATCATTAAAATCGTTTCACCTAGAAAAAAGTTCTGAGGTAACACACATAAAAAAATACGTGCGAATTGAGTACCTTTTCCTTTTGAAGTCAGTTAAAATACAAACACAACGTAATGAAAGTTTATTTCATTTGAAAAAATTTAGTTCCGAAAAGATTAAATAAAAAAAAAATTACTTTACAATATGTATGAAGTATTCATTGAATGAACGGATATAATTTGTTGAAACTGTATTTATGTTGAAAATTTCGAGAAGGATTCTAATAAGTAACGTTTAAAATTTAAAACTAGTTAAGTACGTATTATGATTAAGCGTATGAGAATCTATTACTCCATTTCATCTCGGATGTCGTTAGAGGCGACAGAGAGTAACTGAAGCAAGAGATGGGCAGCATCATCTTTTTGCTAACAATTAAAATTAATAAAAAAAACAACAGTTTCCAACCCGCCTGCTAAGCGTGGCCACTTTGGCAAATATCTCTATGAGGCAAACTATAGGGAAGGCCAAATACCACCCCGAACGGGTTCCCGCCTTGTCGTGGCGGGGGGCTTAGTAGCCGTGGCTTGGTCACCCGCGGTGAACAAAGAGGAACCAAGGGGTTCCTGTTTGTTCCTCTAGCCCGAGGTGGCCACTCCGAGTGGGCTTGGCGAGCCCACTTCGGATGTGTGTCGGTTGGCTGCGGCGAGAGGGGTGTCCTCTCCCACTACCGCTGCAGACGAGGTGGAGTCGCGGAGGAAGAGGAGAGTGTTGGTATGGGGATGCGCCACTCGTCCTATCCTCCGCGATTCTGACGGGGCCGCACCGTTGATGTGGTGGTGATGGGGCCGCGGGGGGAGAGGAGTATAGGTATTGCGAGGCGCCGCTGTCCCTACCCTCCGCGACCGAAACTTGTTTGGCGGCGGAGCCAGACACCAGATCCGCCGCTGGGGTCGGGAAAGCCGGTCCTACTGAGCGCTCGATTTTCCTGGCCCCATGGCCTCCACGTATCGGACTCGGGGGGACCTGTTACGCAGGTGGAGCTGGAGCCCGTGAAGGGGGGCGTGCCTTGTGTTCCTGGTGCGCCTTGTCTGAGAAGGAGAATGGGGAGAAGAGGTCCTCCCCCTAGAAGGGGCTGCCAAAGGGCGGCCGGCGCTGGTGGGGCCGTGGTTGTGTGCGAAAGCGTTTCCGTGGCCCTGCCAATATGCGGCGAAGGTGGAACACCATGGGGTTTTAATCGGTGCGAGTCCAACATAACCCTTCCTTGCCCCCGCGAGGCGGGTATGCGTAGGCATTTCCCAATGTAAAAAAAAAGGGGAGGCCAAATAGTGAACTTTGATAGGCTGTATTGATGACGATTATGATTAGGATGCTGTTTTTTATGTATTTTTTCGCGTGAATTATCTTAGACATATTTTTATTTAATATTGTTTTAGAGTATAAACTATTATAATGAAGCCTGTATATCTAAGAAAATAAAAATATTTTAAGGATACGTGAATTTTAACCGGAAGCAGAGTGATGGACTTTTCTCTTCCTTAAAAATCCTCTCATTAGTGTGTTTAGCAGTTAGCTTGTTAATTTATTTACATTTATTTAATTTATACTTAAAGATCGACTCTTCATTCAATTGTTGATAGCATTATTAGTAAGAAGTTTTAAAAAAGTAGTAAAAAGTTGTAAATTATTTTGGTTACATATTTTTATAATATTTTAAAACATTAACTGCTTCTTTAAAAGAAGAAATAAAATAAATAAATAATACAAATATCGACAAACTTTTTTCGATATTATAAACATCACGTCACTCGCTGAGTTATGCAGTCTGTGCTCTAGAGAATATCGATGAATTATTGAGCTATTTACATTACATCACTAGTGCATAGCTCGGGGCGGAAGCACCCCGCTCTGAGAATTTTACAAGAGTCGATTGTAGTGGAAAAGATATTACGTGATATTATACAAAACTTGAGTTCGTGCAAGCCTTTAAAGTAAGAATAGTAGCAAGATATAACAGATTTTTATTGGAAATAATCTGTAATTTGAACGAACGAAAAATGTTCGAAAATTTGATGTTTTAATGGCGAAATTAAACTTCATCGTCAACTTGTGAATGTCGTAGAAAGGTAAAAGCACATTTGTAGCTCATGCAGGCTGCACTCGGGTTCCAAACAAGTGATAAACCACCTCACATACAAAAAGAGGCTCTCGAATACATTTTAGCTAAAAAAAAATTATTTCTTTTTAGTGATTTTGACACATTCTGTAGTTAACTTTTCTATGGTCGAAGGTTAATAGGATCAATTAAGAATGCCCACAAAATAAAGAAAGCGACGTTGCTTCTAGGTTTTACGCTATACATGGTATTGTAATAATATATTTTTGTTTGAAAGTTTAACGGTATAATTTTATTATAATACTAGCGACCCGCCCTGGCTTTGCCTGGACAGGATCTATTAATTTGGAGTTATTTAGATTTAAGTTAATTAAAGGTCATTAATTTTTTTTAATTTTTCTTTGTTTCTAAAAATCTTTAAGTTTCTCAGATAAATTATAGCCTAGATTCCTTCTCACATTGCTTTCTATCTGTTCGTAAAGTTTCATGACAATCGGTTCAGCCATTTCACAGATTAGACCGGGCTGATAGACAGACAAATATACAGACAAAAATTTTAAAAATGGTTATTTATGTCTAAATTGCATGCAAATAACCCCCTGACCTTAATAAATAGAAGCCATTTATTCCAATATTACAGACAGACAATTTTATTTATATGTATAGATGAAAAAATAAACTTTTTTTAAATACCATAATATCTAACTAGTTATGTCTGAGTTTTCATTTATTATTTAATAAGGCAAGCATACTGTATATTAGTAAATTTCCGTTAGCTTAGGCTGCGGTGAAAATCGGCGAAAAGCATGACTACGAATATTATCGTGTTCTGAGTATTTACGACTTGTTGTACAAAATATACAACATCCTATGTTCGCCCCACTGCTGAGCACAGATGTCCTCTGTTTTTGAGTGTTCTGGAACAAGAAACACTACAAAAAATTTTTTTTGGATTATTTACAATTATTCCTGAATCATGCAAGTTTTCTCACAACATTTTCCTTTAGCGCTAAGCACGCGGTAAATCAGCACTTAAAATCGCAGTTTACACTTTCGATGCCGGTAATCGAGTTCGCCGTTGTTCGTGTACTATGAATTTTGTTATTCGTGTACTAAGAAGGACTGCCTCGATAGTCTGCTGTTTATGTAGTCCCGGGTTCGATTCCCGGGTCAGGCTAAAATCAGTTGTGGTTTTCTTAGTCAGGAAGTTGGCGGTGTTTCAACTCCGTAGGTACCACATGATCTCTTTCTGGTCGCTTGGGATCACCGTTCCATCGGACTATAAGAGAAAGGAATAGAGAGTTCACCTGTGCTTGCGCACACTTGTGCACGTTAATCATGTCCTGCGCAGATGGCTAGTCTCCGTGGAAACTAGCCACCGTGACCTAAAATCGGTTTGGAGGACGTTATAGTACTCAAAAATATTACTGTCATTAAAACCAGTTAGAAGGACACCGTCTTCAACCAGTCTAGATCAAGAAAAAGTTAATAACTTAGAAAGTAATCAAAACGTCATTATTGCATCCCGTTACCGTTACCGTTTCAGCCTATTAAAGTCCACTGCTGAACATAGTCCTCGCCCATAGATTGCGTCATAGGGAGAATATTTGCCATAGTTACCACGCTTGACACGCGGGTTGGCAACTGCAGTTTTTTATTTTTAATCGTTATTAGGAAGATGCTGCAGCCCATCTTTATTATCGCAATCAGCAGTAAATTCTTCAACGATATTTATTGAACTAAATACTGAATTAAGCTATAGTTAACAAAAAAAGTGTAGTGTAGCCTACACGACAAACTTTTAACGATTCAGTGCTAGGCCTAAGCCCCTTCTTATTTTTGAGAGATTATGAAGTAGGGATAATATACATTTTATTTTAAGCTAGCGACCCGCCATGGCTTCGTTGTTACTTAGACTTAAGAAAGTCAATGACCATTTATGCTAACAATTTTTCGATTTTGAAAAAAAAAGTTTTTCGTATAAAATATAGCCTAGCTCTTTCCTAGTATTTCTCTTTATCTTTGCGTAAAGTTTCATCACAATTGCAATTCCGAAGATTAGCCCGGACAGACAGAAACTTTTTGAATGGTGATATATGTCTTAATAGCACGCAAATAACCTCCTTAGCAGTTATTTCAATATAACAGACAGACACTTCAATTTTAATGATTTATTATATTTACGAATACAACACAATAAATGAAACTAATTTTACGGAATTTATCACGTTTTATTTAAACTTTTTAATTCCCGGCGGTTCGGGTGCTTTACAGTTAAAAGTTTAAATAAAACGTGATAAATTCCGTAAAATTAGTTTCATTTATCATCAATTTTATTTATATGTGTAGAGATACTACGATATTTTGTTCGCGGAAGAAACGAAATTACATTGAAACGGGACCTATCGCTCCGTCCCCATCCTTTCTAAACCCCTTTACTTGCAATCAGATGGTACGGCTATTCCACCTTGAAGAGTTTTCTTATCTCCAGCGATTATCCTGACGCCCATCCGTCTCCGTCAGAAATGTTTTTATAGAGGGATTCCCGCACGTCTGTATATTTTGTTTTGTTTTGTCAACAATGGAGATTAAGGTGTAATTTACTGGCGTAAATCGCGGAGGGATAAGAGAATGACAAATATTGTGAATATATGTATCTATTTTGTATTATTTATTATAAATTTAATATCATTGTTTTTATTTTAAATTTATGTTAAATGATTAAGGGAAAGTGATTATAGAAGTGTTAGAAGCCACATTAACACAATGAGGTTGGTGCTATAACGAAACGCAATTCGAAAAATATTATGTTATATTTTTAGTCTAATTTTACATAGTTAGGTAAATCCACACATAACCTGCCTTTGCCTAGGAATGTGATGGGAATTACTACATATATATTTTTTGATGTCAACAAAATGCGTCTAATATACTTGATGAACGTAATAGTGAGTTACACATATAAATAAATATTGAAATAATGACAACTTAAAAATGATTTTAATTATCCATGCATAATATAATGTTATATTTAATGCTAAAGTACAAAAACATTACAATCTGAAATTCAACTTAAGAGTCAAAGTATCTACAATCCACTCCCTAACTGGACAGAAACTCACGTAGCCCATTACCTACAAACTAAACGATCACCGGACCTCATTACTGGCGTCTAAGACTCCCTACACCCTGCACCAGGAGGACGCGGGAAGGGGAGGAGGCGAGCTAAGTGACTCCGAACGGAAATAAAGGTGCACGCGACTGGAGGTAATGTTAATTGAATTTCTGCAGACGCGTGACTAGTGATGTGCTAAGCATCCACAATTATTGTCGATAATTGATGTTGAATATTTACAATTAATAAAAATAAGAGCCAATAGTTGTCTAAAAGCTACAAAGACAAATCATTTGTCTTTGTAGCTTTTTAATTTAAATATTTACAATGAATAGAAATAAAAAGCAATAATTGTCTAACAGCTACAAATGGATGGTCTGTTCGCGTTTTCGATACAAACGAAGCTTTTATTTTCTTTTGTTTTTGAGGAAATATGTTTTCTTTTTTTTTATTAATTTACTATGTACTTATATTTATTTTATAAGAATATAAAAATTGCATTTCAATTCAACGCCAGCTGCATTTCTCGCAATACAGCTGTACTTATGCTTTGATCAACATTTAAATCAAAAATACAATAAACAAAACTACCCTTTTTGTCATAACCGAGGTGACCTGGCGGAACAAAAATTTCATTTTTTTTATTCTTCTTTTAGAAAATTCACCAGTTGTAGGACGATAGTTGTTGAAGCAAACGACACAAATAAAAATCAAGTCACCACTTAGAGGCTTTTAGGTATCTGAACTACTTATTAACCCCGAGCGAGCTAGCTGAGGGGCTAAGCACTCGTCATAAATTTCACAATAAGCAAGGAAGGAACTTGGGTTTAATACCCGTCGCTTATTACATTGTAAATCAGCACTTATAAATAAGCAAGTGGGAAATCAGGACTATTTACCACTTGCTTGGTGGTAAAGATAAACAAAGCGAGGAAACCTATATATCTGCGGAGTAAAAATAAATCGAAAACATGTAGAATCTTCGAAATATACATGCATACTCATAACGTTCTTATTAGTTTTTCTCCATTAGTATAATAGAGTGCCTATTTTTGAGCAATTATCGATTTATATTCGAATATAACGATTTAGATATATTATAGATAATAGACTATCGATAATAACACCACTACAATCGGACTGCGAGTGATACCTCCGCGCGACCGCCGCGCACCACGCGAGATTAAACGTCACAAAACGTCAGATATTTCCACCAGGAAGAAGGGAGTTCTCTTTCCTTATTGCATTTAATTTCAGCTCTATTAACTCGTGGTAATGTTCAATTTACTCTAAACGTGCAGTTATTATAATTTCGTAAGTAAACAGTCACCTGCAGCGAACAACTTTTAAATAGGTAATATAACATCAACCCCAGTTTTTACGACTAATTCATTTGTGATTTCTTATGTTTGTGCGATCGCTACGCATTCAATGAAATTAATTTATTGCGTTAGATTTACTTTTTTTAATCATAATATCTCTGTCGAAATGTTAGTATACATTTACCTAGATAATATAATAATAAAAATAAAAACTAAAAATTAAATTATTATACAGTTCTACTTCAGTACTATAGTAATAGTTTAGTAAGTACGTTCTCTATACTCGCCTTTAGCAAGAAAAAATCAGGCTTATTGTCACCAGCGACGACAAGTTGCGAATATAGTTTCTTTAGGAACTTCAACACACGTTAAATTTACTTATTTTTATACTTCTGTCATTTCGCACCATCCATGGCCAATGTGGTTGCTTAAAATGAAACTTATTTAATTAATTTATGATATAGCATAAAATTAATGTCATATTTAAATAATAGACCGCACACAGTTGTTATTAATAGGAGCAGTTTTTCCGGATCGGTAGTATCTATGGGTGTTCCTCAGGGCTCATTTCTAGGCCTTTTCTGTTCTTTGTTTATATTAATGCCTTACCTTACTTGGTAGGAAATAACGATGATATAGTATTATTTGCTGATGATACTTCGTTGATTTTCCGGTTTAAAAGGCATTTATTGAAATATGACGTTTTAGTACACAGGTTTAACGTCAATAGTTTGCTTTTAAACGGTACTAAAACGAAATGTATTAAATTCACCACACCTAATGTTAAACAGGTGCTGAATACCAGTGTGCTTTTAAATGGGGAGGAGCTGGGCATTGTTGAATCCACTGTTTTTCTCGGAATTACAGTTGACACGAAACTTCAATGGGGCCCTCATAATATATCTATACTAGCTAGCAAACTTAGTTCTGGAGCATATGCTGTAAAAAAGATTAGAGGCCTTACATGTGTTCAAACAGCTAGGTTAGTTTAATTTAGTTATTTCCATAGCATAATGTCGTATGGAATCTTGCTATGGAGTAATGCAACTGACATTGAAACTATCTTTGTTTTGCAAAAGAGCGCCATAAGAGCAATTTATAACCTAGGTTCGAAAGAATCCCTTAGAGAAAAAAAATTAAATAAATAAATATATTAACTTTGGCCTCTCAATATATTTACGAGAATTTAATGTATGTACACAAAAAAAATAGTTTTATTAAAAATAGTGATGTAAATTCTGTAAATACTAGGAAAAAGCAAAAGTTAGTTACTTTACTCCAAAGAGTCAGTAATTCCTTCATGGGGTAATTTATACGCTTTTACAAGAAAGTCCCAGAAAATATGCAGACCTTATCTATCAAAAGGTTTAAAATATTTACTAAGCAAAAATTGCCTAGTAAGTGTTATTATACTACTAAAGAATACATGACTGATAATAACCCCCTGGGATGAGGTGATCGCTACCATGCTGTTTATAAATGTTTTCATAACAATTGTATAAACTATTATATTATAAATTATTAATAATAAAACAAAAAAATGTGTTATCAGTTGGAGCCTTGTGGCCATAATTGTTCCGGGTCTGGATATTGCTCCATGTGCAATGTATATATGCAAAACAGCCCTAAATACAGAATCGTTAATTTAACTTATGCTTTACAACACCCAGAATATTAAATTAGGCGGTCTCATAACTTGCAAGTTCTTTTTATTTTGTATACATTTACCAGAATAAAAAAATATCTCTGGGAATGAGGTGAGCGCAAGCTATTCTGATATGATTAGTATAATTAATAATTTGAGAATGTAATGGTAAAAGTATGTAATATAGTTGTAATATAATATAATAGTATTAATTGTGTCGTCATCACCACAGCCTATCAAAGCCCACTGCTGAACATAGGCCTCCCCATAGATTGCGTCATAAGGGGTATATTTGCATTGTTGCATTTCTATTTTCTGATTGTTAGAAGGAAGACGCTGTAGCAAGTCGTTTGTTATGTATGTAAACTTTTCTTTTTAAAAGTTTCAATTAGGTTCTTGTTAGTTCTTCCCAGGACGAAGATATTTGCTTTTTGGTCGCGTGCATAACTCTTTATGTATTGTGGGGTGGGGACCTGGTGATTTGTAATACAGGCATTTTCTTGTCTAACTTAGCCACCAGCTCCTCACATATTCTAGACTATTAGTATGAACATACCTGTATTTAAATAGATATAAGTTTTATTATGTTTGGTCTGTTTATGTGACGAGAAATAAATATTATATTATTATTTATCTTTACTAAAGTTTCATCGTATGCGGATAGATGGTAATGGCAGCATAGAAAACGAACAAACAAATATTATTATTATTTTAAAACACATTCACGGGTGCACACACAACAACTCACTAAAGTGTCATCGTAATCGGATAAATAGTATAGGACTGCATATTATGAGATAAACAAACCGAACATGAGTTTTTATAGGTATTGAATAAATAAAATCTATTTTTCATCCTCCAAGTACTTAAGCAAAGTTGAAACTTATCTCAAGTGCCTTTTACCTGCTATAAAACACCGCATCGCTTGTACGTGCCTTTTTAGCCACACCTTTACTTAGAGTAGCGGGGAAACTCGACAACGCCGAAGCAATTGAAAGAAATTGCCCCAAAAATTGCTCTTTGCGCTACGCTATTCGAACCATTCGTTTGCACTTTATAGAGAGGACTGTAATATGTTTTGTAGGTTATAATGTTCTTGAAAATTTTATAACGAGAATTCACTTAAGGTCTTTTATACTTGAAGTAAAATTTTCTTACGTTAATAATTACATTTTTGTTTGTTAAATGATTCTTTAATATACTACCGTATATATTCCGTGCAGTGGTGGTGTAAGAAAATCCATTGCCCGGTATCGTATCGTGGTTGTCGAAAAAGGCGACAGAGGCAAACTGAAACAGAAGATGGGCAGCAGAATATTCCTCATAACAACTCAAAATTATAAAAAACTCATCAGTTGCCAACCCACCTACCAAGCATGGCAACTATGGTAATTTTATAGGCTGTAATGGATGGATATATGGCGAAGAAAACTTTGCAGGTAGCAGGCATCAGGCTAATAATACAACAATATACTTTATGAAAACAAGCAAAGGTAAAGACCAGATCCTTTCATTAGACCACGTTGAACGAGAGCGGTGCGATTCATCGGAGACCGAGTTCTTTCTAATCTGGTTTAATCCCCTGGCCTTCTAAACAGAATTTTAGAATGTTTGTGTTGTGAATAATCGAACTTACACAGTGCAGTATATACCTGATGGTAATTAGCTACCGTAGTCCATGGACACCTGCAGCTAACTTTAAACAAAGAAGGTTACAGATGCATTGTCCTCTGAGGTCTAAGATGGAATGCTTGACAGCCTGTAATTGGCTCTCAATACTTTATATATAATTTTATTCATTACGGGATCCCAAGCGGACCATAGCACCTTGTCATCTTCTATATTAATCTATTTTTTTTTCTTATAGAATTAGGGTGACAAACGACCACACAGTCCACCAGTTGGTACTACTGTGGCCCATAAGCATTTATATCTATCCTTGATTAAGAATCAAAGTGCAGATGCGTTGTCACTCCTGAGTACTAAGATGGAATACCTTGTTTCCAGTAAAAAGGGTGCCCGGTTCTCTACACTCACCATACGAAACATAGCAGCGTGAAGCTCTTAGCTTCACGCTGTAGTTCTGTGAGAGCGTTGTCTTTCCCCGGTGGAGCCATCCCATTCATGCTACAACCATAATATAGCTGCAGCATGGTTCTAAAACGTATTGATATTAGGATGTTTTTTAATTTCAAAAGCCTCACGAATCATCCTTGACTGCGTTACCATGGGTACTGTAAAGTGTCCGAAACGTCGGAATTTAAATAAGTTAAAATGAATAGAGATTTAATCGTAAAATTAGTTTTATTCAAAGTGTAGGATTACCGTAGTTACAATAAATCATTATGTTCATTTGATCTATAAAGAGCCTGAGTTGATTATAAATGTTTGACTTTCACTTTGACTTTAAAGGGAGTGAGAATTCTGGCACTACGATCGTTTTGATCGGATTGTGATATAAACGGACCATACAGACGAATTAGACGAAAAACCAGAGCAATTTATTACAACTAGCTTAATATGCTGAGCTTGGACCAATTTTCGATGACATATTTTTTTAAGAAACACACATTGTACACCTTTTAATGGTAATGTTGAAAATTTGTTCCTTCAACGTAAGACGCCCATGTCCAGTATTGACATTAATCGGCCGATAAAGATAAAGATTTTACCATGTAGGGCTCAAACGTATTGGGTGTATTGGCGTTGTAAGAATATCCACTATGCCATATCATTCCGTGCATATCGTAAGAGGCGTTAGATGGAAACTGAAACAGAAGATGGGAAACAGCATCTTTGTGATAACATTTCAAAATAATGAAAAAAGTTAGGTTAGGCAAATCACCTGTAAACGTGATATCTATAGCTATACGTGGTAGAGCCATTCTGCAGCTATATGTACGTGGTAGAGCCATGCTGCAGCTGCATATACGTGGTAGAGCCATGCTGCAGCTATATATACGTGGTAGAGCCATGCTGCAGCTATATTAATAGTATAGTTGTAGCACAAATGGGTCGGCTCGACTGGGGAAGGACCACGCTCTCACAGAATACCAGCGTAAAATAGCAGCTTAATGCTGCTGTGTTTCGTATGGTGAGTGTAGAGAACCGGAGACCATTTTTACTGGAAAATGGGCATTCTATCTTAGTCCTCACGGCTGACAACGCATCTGCATTTTAATTCGCAAACGAATATAGATGTAGATGTCTATGGGTCACAGCAACCATTTACCATCAGGTGGACTGTGTGCTCCTTTGTCACCCTTCTTCTATATTAAAAAATTAACCCAATACAGGACAATCTACAGCAGAGACCTATGTTCAGCAGTGGACTTTTATAGGCTTTAATTGATGAAATGGATGGATGGATAGTGCTTCATCACCACTTATATCAGTTTCTTAGGCGAGTAAGTGTATCTGTCTATGTTAACACAGGGACTCTTGTGTTAAATAATATTTGAACTGCGTTTACGTGGTAGAGCCAAGCTGCAACTATATTATAGTTGTAGCACATAAGGGTCGGTCAGCTCGACCGGGAAGGATCACGCTCTAACAGAATAACAGCGTAAATTAGCAGCTTGTTTCGTATGGTGAGTGTTTCGTATGCTGCTATGTTTCGTATGGTGGGTGTAGAGAACCGGAGACCCTTCTTACTGGAAACGAGGCAATCCATCTTAGTCCTCCAGGGTAACAACGCATCTGCATTTTGTTTTTTAATCGAGGATGACTGTGTGCTCGTTTGTCACCCTTATTCTATTTATAAAAAAACTGAAATTTCAAATAATGTCGAAAATGAAAGTTTCGACATTATTTGAAAGTGTTTGTCGTGTTTGAAATTCAAGGCGAACATCATTCAGAAGTAATGATAGTTTAAAAGTTTCAACGGAATCAATTAATGGCATGGCGGTCTGATTTCGTCCGTTAGGTAAATAATATACCCTCGCAGAAACTCCCCCGACTATTGGGCCCAAACACCTGAGATATCTGTTTGCCCGCGGTAAAAGGTGTATCCGATTGCAATGCTCTCAGTTTACCGTTAAACGATAGGACAATAGCGGTAAATAAACGAATCGATGATAAAACTGTATCACAAATAACATTTCGCTTATTTCCAGGAATTTATTTCCATTGATAAAAAATTAAGAAAAATTAAATGAATAATTACGCAGAGGTCTAAATGGTTATAATCGAAATATCGTTAGATTATTCATCATCTAGTGAGAGGTCGCCTTACACTTCGTCTACCGGTACGAGGCTGCCACTCGAGAACCTTTTTTCCCCATCGGTTGTCGGTTATTCGAGCTATATGGCCGGCCCATTGCCACTTCAGCTTACTAATCCGTTGGGCTATTAGATTAATACAGAAATATAAAATTATTAAAATGACTTAGGTTTATAAATTTTATATATTTTATGATATTATAATATTCAATTCTTTCCTCAATTTATTTATTGTTTTGTAAGTAATTTATTTTTATATTTCAACAATTAACAATTTATGCTATAAGTTATAATGTTAAAATATGCAATATTGCCTGAAAAAAAAGTTTTGTAGATCTTACTATTTGAACCCACTTCAAAAAGAGGAGGTTCTCAATTCGTCAGAATCTTTTTTATGTATGTTTACCGATTACTCGAAGACTCTTCTCAGGTGGTCCAATATAAATTTGATTAAAGTTTTTGAGTTATATTGAAGTTGGTTGTACAAAATTTTTAATTTTACCACTTGTTTGTATCGAATCGATTGCACGCCGGGCACGGGATTCACGGCAAAATGTGTTAGGTTGGTTAGATTAAGACACTATATCTGTTCTGTACTCACATTTCTATGCAAATAATCGTTACCGTTTTAGTTATTGCCCTTCAAATTCCACATAGAATAGGGCTTCCCTACAGATTGCCTAGGAGGATATTTGCCATAGTTGCCACGTTGGTAAGCCGGTTGACAGCCGCAGTTTTTATTTCATAGTTGTTATGGTAAAACTGCTGTCTTAATTATAGTTTGTTTTTCTCCGTCACTTTACGACACCCACGAGACGATATAGGATAGTGGATATTCTTACAGCGCTATTACACGGTGTATATGTAAATAAAATTATTATTTATTGTTAATGTTCCAAGACACCTTTCTTTTTTTTAATCCAAAGAATACAGCGTTAATTTAAAATGTTGCCTAAATGTTGCTTAACTCTGTTTAGTCTCAGAATGGCGTTATTTATTATTATTTAGCTTAAAAAAGGAGCCGGTTTTCAATTCGTCTGTATACATTTCTTAATGTTGCCACGTTTTTATTAGCTTGCTTTCGCGTATGTATATTTGGATCGAATTAATTAATTAATTTTAAACTAACTTCACGATGAGCTGGAGATTTTAAATATGGAACATTGCTCAAAATCGAATGATAATGTAAGCATATGAAAATGTAGTATATTAAATTTTTTAATACATAATTTTTAAAATTTCACTTTTTTATTAGTTAAATCTAGGGTAATTGGCCGCCTTACTTGTTAATTCTACTGTTCTTCTTGTCATGTTATAACTATGAAAATTTTATTTACGTCAATACATTACATAAATACTCACGCTTGCCCGCCAAAGGGGTATGTAGAGACTACGGACTACCATTTGGCACGATTCTGACACACCTCTTTCGCCTTCTTCACATCCAATATACCTACGCATATTATATGCACGTCGGTGATTGGTGCTCTTAGTTGGGCCCAACTTTCTACATTACCAAACTACCTAATCATTTTAATCCTTTTTTTTCTTAACAATATTTAAGGAATATAAAAATAATAAAGCCCTAAAATTGTGCCATTAAAATGTGCCAAAAAATCAAATATTTCTATATAATAATATTGTATTTGAGACTACATTTTTTCAGTGTCTACCGTAACTTTTGTCCTCCTGACCTTAATCGAACTGATCAGTAAATGAATGAATGAACACCAATGAAGATTGTTGAACTATGCCATCAATCAGGAGCTGACAGTGATTGAATGGCCACAGTTTTTCTTAATTCTTTTTCGTTATCTATATTATTAATAGGGAAATTAAGAAACCTATATTTTAGGATAATTAAGGTGATGAACTCTGAATTTTATTGGTACTTCTAATATTATATACTTTTTACCGTGAAGTAGCGGTGTAAGAATACCAACTACCCCATACCGTCCTGTAGGTGTTGTAAGAGGCGACAGAGGGAAACAAATCAGGAGATGGGCAGTAGCGTCTTCTTAATAACGACTAAAAATAAAAAAACTGCGGTTGCCAACCCGCTTCCAAGCGTGGCAACTATGGTAAATATCCCCCCTATGAGGTATTCCATGGGGGAGTCCTATGTTTAGCAGTTTAAAGTCTATTTAATAGGCTGTAACGTTAACGGTAATACTGTTTCGGTATCATCTTTAACACTTTATTTATCTGCCCGTTAATTGATGTACGTGGTGCTCTCCCACGGTAGCAAAGATTTGCCATGTTCGTGGCGCTTGATGCTGGTAGCTTCGATGCTGCTTCCCTATCGCTAATCTAACATAGATAGAGTCAATTTTACGTATAATTGACTCTATCTATGTTAGATTAGCGATAGGGAATGGCTCTACCACGTATAATAAAATTATACGTGATAGAGCCATGCTGCAGCTATATTAATAGTATAGCTGTAGCACGAATGGGTCGGCTCGACCGGGGAAGGACCACGCTCTCACAGAATACCAGCGTAAAATAGCAGCTTAACGCTGCTGTGTTTCGTATGGTGAGTGTAGAGAACCGGAGACCCTTTTTACTGGAAAAGAGGCATTCCATCTTAGTCCTCACGGGTGACGACGCATCTGCATTTTGATTCGCAAACAAGGATAGATGTAAATGTCTATGGGCCACAGCAACCACTTACCATCAGGTGGACTGTGCGCTCGTTTGTCACCCTATCCTATAAAAAAAAACGTGTGTGACACAGATTGGCCACACGTCCACGAAGGTAATAGCACCTTCTCTCAGAGACCGTAAGATCTTTCTTGCTTTTCTTACAATCGCCTTTAACCAAACTAACTTGACTATATGGGAGTTTGGCTCTGTATTCGTTGCCACTTCACGACAGATGATGTTTACGATGTTGACTAATTGTACATAATACAAGGTGTCTCAAAAGTAAGTTCACATTTGCTTATCTTATTACGCGAAAGCAACTATTCTGAGGGGCGCGGGGTAGGTCAGTCGGTAGTCTGGCTCTTGGGAATTTAGTCGCCATGGGAGCCTGTGCGGACCGTGCGTTGTGCGTACGTGAGTTTTACAAAAACGGTAATTGCGATCAGCGTAGAAAATTCTGCAGTATTCGACATATTCGTCACTTAAATGATGCGCCTAGCACTCGTCTCATTGCAAAATGGGTTGAGAAGTTTGAAGAGACTGGGTCAACTCTGGAGAAACCAAAATCTGGCGACCAAGAACATCAAGAACAGCCGAAAACGTGGACAGTGTTACTCAGTCTATTCGAGATGATCCAAACCTCTCGATTCGGAAGCGTGCTGTTGCTTTAAATGTGCACAGATCTTCATTATGCCGCATTTTACACAAAGATTTAAAGCTGCACCTGTACAAAATTCAGTTAGTGCAAGAACTGAAGCCTCAAGATGCTGGTCAGAGGCTTGCCTTTGTAAATCAGATGATTGAGCGCTTTCCAACGTTCACCAACATCTTGTTTTCCGATGAAGCCCATTTTCACCTGAATGGGCATAAACAAGCAAAATTGTCGTTACTGAGTGCAACCAACCCAAAACAAAACATCAGAAACCGCTACATTCACCCAAAGTCACCGTATGGGCAGCGATGTCGGCGCGAGGAATTATCGGCCCTTACTTTTGAAGATGGAAGGGACGCACTCACAGTGAATTCAGAGCGTTATGGAGATGTTAGACGAGTTTTCGTACCCCAACTGCAAAACTTTCCTGGTTACAACCAAAGAACATGGTTCCAGCAGGATGGAGCAACTTCACACACGTCCAACAGATCTCTGCCTCGAGTTCGAGAAATTTTTCCGAACAAATTAATCTCCTGGCGAGGTGATATAAATTGGCCCACGGAGTCCTGCAATTCACTAAGTCGAGCGGGCTTTAAATATATCACTTATCGACTGTTACGTAGCGCAGTGGCTAAGCGTTTGATTATGGCGCTATAGCGCCACGGGTTCAAATCCTGCATGGAACAAGTGTTTAAATGGCCTACAAATAGTTTTATCGGGCCTGGCTGTTTGTCCATATGCAATTTATACATGTAAACCGTGATACAGGAGATAATCTTACTGAGAGGTAACGTTTTTATACCTTTTTTTATAAAAATACTTGCAATGCTATTAGCACCACTAATATTCCCATTAACCACTGCAATGCAGCTTCTAATGCTTGCGTCAGGAGCGGTTCACGACGGTAGTCGAATGACGGATTCGAACCCACAACTTTTTGAGTTCGCGGTCTGCAGTTTGCACCTACCACCATCGCTTCAAAATCGCATATCGATACACAATTTAATAGGGGACCCTATACTTATTATATTCTTTTTTTCTTTTCTTTCTTTATAGTTCCGTACAAAAGCCCACAGCTGGACTTCTTCCGTTGTAGAAACGAATCGTAATCTTCATGCTTGGTAGACGGATTGAGACGGATTGGCGAATGCAGTGCCAGACGTCTCACACTTTTTGTGCTGCTTCCCGTCGCTGGTCTGGGTATTTTACGTCTGACGTAAACGAGATTGTTTTACCACTATCTTTAGGAATCCTTAAGATCTTTCCGTAATTTTCCATAGTCGCCTCTTACGACGCCCACGGGACTAAAGGGAGCTATGGGTTATCTTGAGCCAATACCACACGTTGCACTTTTAATATGCCATTACTTCATTTTAACTGTTACGCCCAAGAATTATAATTACTCATAATTGGAGGATCACACACTGAATTGTTGGTGAAATAACAAGGCTCCAACTGAAGAAGCTGTTTTTGCAGTATTATGTTGAATTGGAACCTATTTGTAATCTCAGTTTTATTTATTTCGCACGCTACTAATTTTTTTCTCTCCTGCTTTTGTATTTGTTAATGCACAAGCAGTCTAAGACTGATGTGTGCACATTTTATACCATACTATTTTGACGTGACAACGTCTTATAAATTGGTTTGCCGGGTGACACTTCAAGAAACTGCGTTACGCTCCGCTCACGTTATGCGCTCACAATGAGAGCGAGTGAGAGGCACGCGTCCCTTCCACTCGGGCATGGTTAGCCCGCCTAAGAGCGAGAGAGACAGACATAATAAAATTATTTTACCACTCAAAGTCGTTGTCACGTAAAACTTTCGCCCGTATACCGACTTTACAGGCAACCAATTTTTTTTTTTTGCCCGACCTGATTTTTGGGCCGAACCAGTCTTTGAACCCGGGACCACATTATCATCAGTCGCATTTAAGAACACTAGACCAACAAAGCAGTTACAAATAAAAAAATAGCTTAGAACTTTCTTAAGACAATGGACATCGAATATAGAAAAAAACCATACAGTGCGAATTAGTTCTCCTAATTTTCACGTATATCAGCGAATTTCTTTTGGCAATAACGTCTCGTCCGCTGCACACTTTGAGCAGGTCCGGCGGTAATTGGAGCTATCAGAGTCTCGGGCACGCCGCCATAAAGAGGTGAAGCGAGGTGGGCACCCGATCGACCGTGAAAGAACTCCCTACCTGACACACAGCTCAATAGAATGTGTTATAATGAATTGTTTTTAAATAAAATCAACATGAGAGGACTGGTTCTTTTATCGTTCAAAGACTAAGTTTAGCCTTCGTAGCACTTTACAGCGGGGAGTAGGACTGGATGATAATTAAAGTTTTTAGTTTCAGTTTTTTATTCTAGTAATAAAATATTGTATATATCTGGATGTTATGTAAATAAATAATCAATATCGAATTGGGATTTATTAAAGTCATAAAATATAAACACATTATTATGTAGTGACTTTATGTAGAAACGATCTTCCATGTTTGTAACTTTATATTGGGGATTCGAATCTTCCGATTAATGACTGACGTACAATTAGAGAATATCTAATATAACTAAGTTTTATGAACTCGCTTTCGTGCATGTCTGTACGTGTCTAATTTAATAATTGATTTTAAACTCACTCCCCGATGAGCTAGAGACTTGAAATTTTGAACATAGCTCAGAATCGATTTTACAATGTAAGTATTTGAAAAAAAAAAACAAACAAAAATAAGAAGAAGATGAAGATTTATACTTTTTAGTCCAATTTAACTAATTATATATCCAACACCATCACCTACGAAATTAGTAGCATTGAGTTGCTGCTCTAAGAGCCTCGGGTTTATATCCCGCAAGAAACAAGTATTTGTATGACCTACATATGATTTGACCGAATCTGGAACTGTATATAAGTACAAACATTAGATTTATTACCAGGAGCGAAAACAAATATTCTACTATACTAGATTTTAACGTGGTAGAACCACGCTGTAGCTATATTATGCTTGTAGCATGATATAGCTACAGCGAATGAGAATGGGTCGGCTCGACCGGGTAAGGACCACGCTCTCACAGAATACTAACGTAAAATAGCAGCTTAATGCTGCTGTTTCGTATGTTGAGTGTAGAGAACCGGAGACCCTTTTACTGGATATGAGGCATTACATCAAAGTCCTCAGGGATGACAACGCATCTGCATTTTGATTCTTAATCGAAAATAAATGTGGATGTCTATGGGCCACAACATCCACTTACCATCAGGTGGACTGTGAGCTCGTTTGTCAACCCATCCTATAAAAAATACTTTGTTTTTATTGTTATAGTCTAGAGCAGTACATAGGTCAATTTCATTGTAGTGAAGATGTGCCAGCCATGCTTGGAAGGTGGACATAATCGCAATATATCAGATGTCTCTCATCTTAGGCACTCTTCTCGTCACCAATGTGGGTATTTTACATCTGGCATCAACGAGATAGTAATTAATAACATTATCTAACGGAGTATAGAAAATCTTACCAGCCTTTCTCCTATAGTTAAAGAGAGAAAAGCTAGAATTATCATTCCCTGGATGTCGCTTATGACGAAATTGTGTAATGGATTCTTTTACGCTACTATTATACTGTAAATTACTACTAAATCCTGCATTGAAATTATTTTCTACTTGCCAATTCTTTTCAACCCATGGCGCTGTGGCTTAGGAACAAGTATTTTAGGGCCTACAAATAACTGTTCCGGGTTTGAATGTTTGTCCTTGTAGAATTTATACTCCTCTATGTAAACAGCCTCAACGATAGAGTGGAAAATCCTAGTGTGGGTAATATTTAAAAAAATCTATGTTTTGAATATCTAACATTTCCACCTAAGCTAATAATCAAAGAATGCCATAAATACGGTCCTGAGCAACCTGCATCCATCGATTTACTGCATGACTTACCAGGTCGCCTACACAAATGTGAGGTCACAAAATGGCGGCAAACTATCGCCATAGTTATTTTAATTGTGTAGTACTCGTATCTTATCATTCTTGCAGTCAGTGTGTCAGAAGTGTAAGAAAAACTGCCTCGTCCTGCGGCTAATACTCCGGACCCTTCCACCTACGCTAAAAGGTTGTCGTTTAAGGCTACCGGCACGATTTGTAGGCCCAATTGACTGTCAATGAATAGATGTGCGTCCGCTTAATGTTGGGGACTTTACGGTAAGGAACGCTTTAGGCCTTATGTCGTTTGTACAGGCGTATTTTTGAGTAAAAACGTTGGATACGTTTATTAACTTACAACTGTTACACTGTTAATTAAGGGCATTCGAAGTCGTAGATATGTGTATTAAATTTATTCAAAACAATACCTATCTGCTTTTTCTACAAACTTTCGGCATAAGAGGGGTCCTTCTATACATATAAATAAAATTTGAAGTGTCTGTCTGTAATATCGAAATAACTGTCTTTTATTGAGGTGCGGAGGTTATTTGCGTTATAACATGGATAACCATTTAAAAAATCTGTCTTTATATCTGTCTGTCCGCGCTAATCTTTAGAATAGCTGAACCGATTGTAATGAAACTTTACGAACAGGTAGAGAACAGTGCCGGTAGTGATCTAGGCTATATTTTGTCCCGATGTAGTGGGTACTAGTTATTAGGTATCTATGTATATGTTGAACGAAACGTTACGAAAATCTTGATAACACTTTTTTGAGATATCTAGAAAATGATAAAATAAATGGTCTCTGATGATATCTTATACTTTATATCTAAATAATGCCACATTAATAGATCCTACCCAGGCAAAGCCGGCGGCTAGTATATATAATATAAGATTTGACTTATGGAAAAAGTAAGAAGACATTAAGTAGAATAAAGTTTAATCTGTATCACTATCACTACATCCTATCGTCCACGATACTACAAAAATAAGTGATATTCATTATGTAAATATTAGGAACAGACACAAGTTACCAGTTACTCGACTCCACCGAGTCAGTAATTCATTCTTGGGGCGATGTATACGCTTTTACAACAAAATCCCAGAAAACATACAAAATTTGACCTCCTCAATTTCTTGCTGGTTCTTCCCAGGACAAAGGTTTTTTTTTTCGAACTCGTGATAATTAAACATAAGAGTGACTTTCAATAAGTATTATTTATAATTTACATTGAATAAAAAAGTTTCTGTTTCTGTTACTGAACTTATGTCTTCCCATATATTGTCCCCCAAGAAGGATATTTGCCATAGTTGCCATGCTTCGTAGATGGATTGGCGACTACAATTGTATGATTAAAACAATGATCTAAATTTAATATTGGTGGAGGATACTTCTTGGAGATTCATAATAAAGTCTCCACTTATTACAACAGATTTATTCTCTTTATTAAGCTTAACAATCACTGCTTCTATAATTTTTTCAAAAGAGTCATAGAACATGAGGGTTTGTAGACGCTCACAAAAATGAGGTGCTCAAACTCAACACATGCCATTTCTACAGTTCGCTCAACTGAGATGTTCACAATATCTTTACGTTCTTTACATCATCATCATCATCATCATCATTACATCCCTTCACAAGTCCACTGCTGAACATAGGCCTCCCCCAAGGAATGCCACAAAGCACGGTCCCGAGCCACCTGCATCCATTGACTTCCTGTATGTCTTACCAGGTCGTCACTCCATCTAGTGGGGGGACGCCCTACACTTCGCCTGCCGGTACGAGGCTGCCACTCGAGAACCTTTCTTCCCCATCGGTTGTCGGTTCTTCGAGCTATATGGCCGGCCCATTGCCACTTCAGCTTACTAATCCTTTGGGCTATGTCGGTTACTCTGGTTCTACTGCGGATATCCTCATTTCTAAGTTTATCGCGCAGAGAAACCCCGAGCATAGCCCTCTCCATAGCTCGCTGAGCGACCTTGAGCTTCCTCATACGGCCACCAGTGAAGGATCACGTCTCAGATCCATAGGTCATCACTGGCAACACGCATTGGTTGTACAATCTAGTTTTGATGTTTTGAGGTCTGCGTGACGAGAAGATGGGTCGTAATCTCCCGAACGCTGCCCAGCCGAGTTGAATCCGTCCATTGACCTCTCGGTCAAAGTTGGACTTACCTAGTCAGACTATTTGTCCCAGGTAAACATATTATAACGTCTTTTACATGATATTAATTTACTAGTCAATTTGCAGCTACCATTTAAGAATAGTTCAATTTCTTGCTCTTTGCCTATCATGCTTTGTATATTTTGATAATCAATTTTGATAATCATTTTGTGGAGTCATACAATTAACAATTTGTAAGCTACATTCTAAATTTTTAAATAATTATTATTGCTAGAGATTACTTCTATTATCTCATTTTCTAATTTAAATTACTTGGAACTGGTTCCAAATTCAATATCAAGTCATTATACATACTGCTCAATAGAAACAGATGTCTCTTAAAACAAATATAATAAAGAGTTAAAAAAAAAAAAAACGTAAACTATGCAAACAGATGGATTGGCCAGGAAGGACCAGAGGGCTAGGCAGCGCGTTCACCTGATCTGACACCTCTCGACTACTTTTTGTGAGGTGCCATGAAACAAACTGTAAGCACACTGTAGACATCTGCAGAACCACGGTAAGCACACGATCGAATTCTTCAATGTGCGAATGAGATAAAAAGTGACCCAGGGATGGTGCGTAGAGCTACAAACCAAATTGCTCTTTGTGTGGCAATGTGCCTCCAGCAACGAGGGAGCCATTTTGAGCATTTAATGCATTAGTTATAAGAACTTTAAAAAAATTATGTACCTACTTGTGACAAGATTAAAACTTGTAATCAAAATCTGTCTTTTAATAGTGAAATATTAACACCTCTTAGCCAGCGTGTTTTTGGGTTACAGCGTCGAATTTTTTTATATGAAAAGCAATATGGTAGAAAATAATAATAAATCATAAAATTTCCTGGTATTGGGGGCATAACTCTGAGAAAATTAGAGATCATTGAAAAAAACAGTCATAAAAATGTTTTTTTTTTCACCAAAAGCAAAGTTAAAGTTATTTTATCCTTACCGCCAAGTACATGGCATAATTTTTTTTTTATTTAAAAGTAATCGACCCACTACTTTGGAAGAAATCGTTATTTTTTGTACATAGAGTCTACATAAGATATAAAAATCTTCATACGTCATTAAAAAGTAAAATATATGTATATATTTTTTTGTCTATTTTTTTTGTCGTTAATTTATAGTCTAGTTTTACACCCTTTCGGGGTTGCACTTTACCGAGGGACATACTATATAATATAATATTGCAACCATATTTGATTTCTTATATTTAAGCGAGCGAACTCTTTGCAATACCCATGGTCACGGAGGACTGAGGTGTTTGAAAACGTGATATAACAGTTTTTTTTTAGTTCTAAATTCATTCATGCATCCATCACAGCCTACAAAAGTTCACTGCTGAACATATGCGTCCCTCATAGTGTACCTGATAGAGGGGATTTTGCCATAGGCTGATTGGCAACGGCAGTTTTTTATAATTTTGAGTTGTTATAAGGAAGATGTAGCGACCCATCTCCAGTACCCCTAAAGTACCGTGGACATGAATTCATGTCCAGATTTTTGTGACCGTTGAGTACCGTGGACATGAATTCATGTCCACATTACGTGCTGCTATTTTCGTCTTAAATAATATAAAAATACAGTATATTTTCAATTAAAAACTATTTCATTCGATTCTGAACGAACTAAAGAGTATAGCCAAGTTTTATACTCACTCGGCTACATAGACAAATTAAAAAATAATAGACAGTCACTTTCGGGTAGTTGGTGATGTTAGTTGCGTAATTGTTTTCTTTTTGTGTTTGTGATTTTTGTTGGATTTTCTCTCAAAAACTGGTAAGAAATGTTAACAATCTTTACTAGATAAGTTTCCCTCTGTCGCCTCTTACGAAACTCATAAGACGAAATATGGTAGTGGATATTATTATACCGCCACTAAATATTAATTTGCATTTAAAGTTGTTGGTAGCCTTCGTTAACTAAAACCGTATTTCATAATCTCCCAATACTGATATCTGTATGATATTTAAATAAAACTAGTTTTACGGGCTTTATCGCGTATATTAACTCACTATACATAATATTGGTCACGAGAGAACTGAGGTGTTCGACCTTCCAATATCATAGTCAACCACGGCTACCTTCAGATTAACATATTTTTTTAAATATATAATAATATAAAATTTAGTTAATATACGCGATAACATCCGTAAAAAGTAGTTTTATTTAAATGTGTAGTGTCCGCGTAAATAAAAAATAATTGTCTGTATGATACTTAGGGAAGTGAAAAAAGGTAAAGCGAAGCCATCTAATCCGCGGCCACGCTCGTCCGCAGTAAGAATCGAAGACAACAGGCGTCCCGGGAGTGCCGTGCCGCGGTGAGCGCTCCACTTAATAATATTTTTCACCTTGTTTCGTTTTCCAATTTTCCGCAAGTCACTCTCGTGGGTAACGGTCCGTGTTTTGATTTAGAAATGCGCCTGTTGGGTGTTTTAGTTGCCACGACACGATAACGATTTCTGACTACGTTGGTTTAAGTTGCGCGTGACAAGCGTTGCAATTATGGCAAAATCTCTATAAAACAATGTATGGACTTTTATAGGCTGTAATGAATGCATGAATGGTTAAATCTTATCTGATATTGAATTGTTTAAATCGCCACTATTTCGCCTTTTGTAAACTGTGTTTGTAAATTAGCAATCCCCATAATTATTGTAGAAAATTTTATAATAATTGTAATCTAAAAGAAGGCGTTTCGTTACAGGGGTTCGAATCCCGCGTGGTACAAATCTTTGTATAAATAATTGTTCCTAGTTAGGATGTTGGCCATGTGCAATTTACGTATGTAAAACTTCACCATGATACAAGGGAAATCCTAGAATGTGGATAACGTTTATTTAAAAGTAATATATCAAATATATATTAATAAGACATATTAATATATATTTGATATATTACTGCCAGGAAAAGCCAAATCTCGAAGCTGAAGACCGAATGTGGCAGCATCGTTTCCGGGACACCTGAGATTTTGAGTGAGATTGAGAGGTTCTATGGGCAGCTGTACACGTCATCGTTGGAGCCACACGCAAGCTGAGTAACGATCCAAGAGCAAGTCTTTTCCAACACTATTCTGATGACATCCCGGAAGTCAGTCTGAGCGAGATTAGAATGGCTCTCGAGCACCTTAAAAACGGCAAGTCCCCGGGCGAGGATGGAATTACAGCGGAGCTTCTGAAAGCGGGTGGAAAACCGTATGTGGCATAGTCCACATACGGTTTTCCACCCGCTTTCAAAAGCCTTTGATTCCGTCGAAATTGGGCGGTCCATTCAGCGGTGCCAAGTTGACTAATGGCATATCGAAGTGCTGAAGTGTTTGTACAGTAGGGCTACGATGGCTATCCGAGTATAGAACCAGAGCACGAAACCTATCCAACTGCAGAGAGGTGTAAGACAGGGTGACGTAATATCCCCGAAGCTCTTCACTGCTGCATTTGAAGACGTTTTCAAGCTAATGGACTGGAAAGGATACGATATTAACGTCAATCGCGAGTACATCACTCACCTTAAATTTACCGACGATATAGTTCTTATGGCAGAATCGCTGGAGGACCTAAGCACTATGCTCAATGACCTCGATAGTGTCTCCCAACGGATAGGTCTTAAGATGAACATGGATACAACAAAAGTCATGTGTAACGTCCATGTCACACTTATGCCGGTAGTTGTTGACGAGTATGTTTATCTGGGACAAATAGTCCGTCTAGTTAAGTCCAACTTCGACCAAGAGGTCAATCGACGGATTCAACTCGGCTGGGCAGCGTTCGGGAGATTACGACACATCTTCTCATCAGGCATACCTCAAAATCTCAAAACTAAATTGTACAACCAGTGCGTGTTGCCATTGTACAGTACACCATGGATCTGAGACGTGGTCCTTCACTGCTGGCCGTATGAGGAAGCTCAAGGTCGCTCAGCGAGCTATGGAGAGGGCTATGCTCGGGGTTTCTCTGCGTGATAAACTTAGAAATGAGGATATCCGCAGAAGAACCAGAGTAACCGACATAGCCCAAAGGATTAGTAGTGGCAATGGGCCGGCCATATAGCTCGAAGAACCGACAACCGATGGGGAGGAAAGGTTCTCGAGTGGCAGCCAACTGATTAGTAAGTTGAAGTGGCAATGGGCCGGCCATATAGCTCGAAGAACCGACAACCGATGGGGAGGAAAGGTTCTCGAGTGGCTCCATTGATATCCATCGAGGAAATATACAATCATAAAGTCTTCGTTCTCGTTGTAGTCCGAAAGTGGTTGACGAATTTTTGATAATGTAATTAATAATTAGTAGTAAGGATGGCAAACGAATACACAGTTGCACCGCGCATACCTGATGGTAAGTGGATACTGATGCCCACACTACTATGCTAGCGTGTTTCGAACTACCAGTGCATGGCACATATCACACTTACGCTACATTATGACTATGGCGGGAATGCGCTGGTAAGCCGGGATACGGCCACACTGTAAGATAATACCAGCGTAAAATATTAGCATAAAACTCATGTTTTTCTTATGGCAAGTCTAGAGAACCGGATACCTTTTTTAATAGTAAGTATGACGAATAGTAAGGGACAAAAAGCATCATCAAGGTGGACTGTGTGCTCCGCTGCCATTTTTCATAGAATAAGAGTGACAAACGAGCACATAGTCCACCTGATAGTAAGTGGATGCTGAGGTGCTACCATGACCTCGATCAAGAAATAAAATGCAGATGCGTTGTCACCTCTGAGAACTAAGATTGAATGCCTCCTTATAAAAATCCGAATAAAAAAAATGGGAATCAAAAAGTAAAAATTAATTTCATTTAATGTGTATTGTTCGCGTAAATATAAGAAATTATTTTAATCGAAATGTTGATTACAAAGAAAACAAATGTTGCGAAAAACTGCAAGAATTCGAAGAGCTATTTTAACAAAGCGATTCTCATATTTCTTTACTGTTTTGATAAGCAAGCCAGATATGATTCCACTATTTCCCCTCGCCGCCATTGTCCATTTCGCGGGGCTGTCGCCTGACCCCACTTGTAGCAATCTAATTTGGTATCTCCCGACCCTTGAGTTGGGCCAATATCACCAATACTAGTGCAAATAAGAATAATACTACAATGTTTTCACACCGTCATAAGCTATTTTTAGATAATTTAAAGTTTTTTTTTCTAAAAAATCTAATATTCTTTGTGTTAAGCATTTTTGTTTTACCAAGGCTTAGCAATAATTGGCATGCCGGTTTGAATAAAACATTAACATTTATTTTAACAATTACAAAAAGTTTTGATCTATTAATGTAATTTTAAATTTATGGATCAATTTTATTTGTTTATGATTGAATGTCTATGCTATTGCCTATTAAATTAAATAAGTATACTTAACAACAAAAATATTACATATTAAAATATGATCTTAAAATTTCCTTTTATTTATCTAAACATATTAGGTGGAAAGAGTCGCAGTCACAAATTTAAATCCACTAGCTCTTAAAATATATTTTATTTTGTTGCGAATACTTGAACCAACGTTGGTTCAATCGTTGGACATCGGTAATAACTTTTATCTTACAATATCACATGATATGAAGGGGCGAAGACGCAGGTAACTCAACGGAAAATCTAATTTACTAAATTGAATTACACTGTCCACTAACTCCAGGATATATTTCTCTCCAACTAGTTTTTGTGACAGCCATTGTATGAAATACATGACAAATCGTGATGGATATGTTCTTTGAAATTTCTGTGAATGATTGCAATGGATTACTATAGGGTAAAATGTTACAATATAGTTCTTACAATTGGACGTAGTTACGCAAAAAGGATTCAACTCTCACTCTGATCAAAAATAGTTATATCATTATCCTTCAGCCTTTCATAAGTCCTAAATAGGCCTTTCCCGAGATTTGTGGTATACAAAGCACGGTCCTGAGTCACCTACGACTTCCTACATCAATTACCAGGTCGTCACTCCATACAGTGGCCGTACACTTTGCTTACCTAACTTCCATATAGCCAGATCCAGAGATCAAGCAAGCAAAATACTCAAGGAATCAAAGCAAGCCATTACTACTGAATATCGATTCAAAATTCAAACATCAGTATCTAATTTCTTTGGTTATTCTAATTTATATGGGTTGGTAACATATCCTATAAGGGTTATTTTTGCGTAACTACTTCCAATAATTGGAAAGAGCACTGTGAAAGTCACACTTGGCTAAGATGCGAGTGATTTTCTGCAAACGTTAACACTTCTAGAAAGCTATAAAAATTAATGGCAAAGATATATTATGAGACATATCTGTAGGGATCTTTATTTGAAGTCGGCTGCAGGTTTCCATTGGCTGCAGTAGCTATTTACCATCAAGTGGACTGTAAGTTTGCAATTATTTAAGAAATAAAAATCAACTTTTAAAGCCCTAACTTCAGAATGTGAATTCATTTGAAACATTTTTGTTAATCCTTAGTGGATTAAGGACTATAACAATCTCAATACCGTCTAAATTCTTAATAGTTCCATTTGAAAACTTCATCCGCTATTTTGCCGCCTTTACCGATTATATTGTTTAATATGCTTGAACATTTTTCCCAGTAACATTGCAATAGCATACTTCTGAAGTCCGTCAACATGTATTAAGGCAGTGCGGCGAACATTTGCTTGCCCTGAAACTCACAGAAATGAGGGGATGTCTTTGCCCAGCTATGAAACCCAGGCAATAACTTTAACTTTTAAATTTTATTGCAATTACTTTTCAGTCACAGCAAATGCCTAATCCAGGTAGATTATCATCTATAATATGTCTGACATCATAAAAGTAGAATAAAAGATCCTACTACCTCATTATTCCATATCAGTGTACTTTACACTGCAAGACATGGGCCACTCACGTTGTCGTGAGGATTTGTTTTAATCGTCACGCCTGGCAGGCTCGGTAATACGAACGAATATCGAAAGGACGCTTCTATAATAATCAAATAATATAAATAATTTATAATACTTTTTTATAAATTGAAGCAAAACAAAGATCGCAATAAGCCGAACAAGGGACGGCCGCTAGAGTGCGGTTACAGCAGTTAAAAGTAAGAGACGCCACGTGAGTTAGCTACAATTTATATGTAAATCAGAGACGGGGTCGAAATAGTCAGGGAGCTGTATTGTTTTTCAACCGACTTCTAAGTGTCTCTAAGTGATTTTTAAGTGTGTTACCTCATAACTTTTTTCTGGGTGAACCGATTTCGATGATTCATTTTTTATTTGAAAGCTGGTACTTGATAAAGGCCATAGTTTTTGAGTTATTCTTAATAATTTATATTGAAGTCGGTTGTAATTTTTTTTTAATTTTACATTAGTTTATAATCTAAAACATGATTTGTCTTCACCGAAGCTAATATTATTAGTAGGTTTGATGTCTATTTATTTCTGCCATATTCGTCATCAGGTTTTTGGTCACTTTCCTTTATAGCTTGTGTAGATAAATATAATGTTTATTGTATCTTTTCTCCTTTTGTAGAGGTTGCTACATTCAAATTCAAATTCAAATTGTTTATTGCATGTCACATTAAAATTTAAGATGTAAATTATTGATAGGTATACATGTGACGCTCTATAAGGGCATACCGACACTAGAGTGCTAACTATTTTTGAATTATTTAGCTTTTTAAGATAAATTATAAAATATTATATCATAAACACATCATCATCATCATTACAGCCCTTCACAAGTCCACTGCTGAACATAGGCCTCCCCCAGGGAACGCCACAAAGCACAGTCTTGAGCCACCTGCATCCATCGATTTCCTGCATGTCTTACGAGGTCGTCACTCCATCATCATAAACATATAGTTACATATAATGTTGTAGTACGTATTTTGTAACGTAGTGGCGGTGCAAGAATATCCAGTACCCCATATCATCCCGCGGGTGTCGTAAGAGGCGACAGAGGGAAATAAATCAGGAGATGGGCAGCAGCGTCTTTCTAATAACGATTAATAATAAATAAAACTTTGCCAACTAGCCTGCCAAGCGTGGCAACTATGGCAAATTTCTCCCTTATGAGGCAATCTATGGGGAAGGCCTATGTTCAGCAGTGGACTTTAATAGGCTGTAACGGTATCGGTAACGTAATCAGAGCCGTAGTAGCTCAGGCACTAAACGCTTGCTTTAAATTATATAGTAGTTACACGAGCAGCCCAAGTTCTTACGGCTGTGCAATCCCCGCAGGCACCAATCAAATTATTAGTTGCAATTCAGCATTGACTAGAACAGCGCACTGGACTAATTGCTCCACTACCCTCTCAGAAGTGAGAGGAGAACTGTGTGCAGCAGTGGAAATTGACGTGCGGAGTGTAAACTTGTGGCACTATACCAACTTATTTTAAGTTGTTTATTTCTGTGCTTCTGATTATTTGTTAGTTGTCGAAAATCGGCCAGGAATATATTAGAAAATTAAAATAATCAGAATCACCATCATTACAGTTCATCAAGTCCACTGCTGAACATAGGCTTCCCCCAAGGAACGCAACAAATTACGGTCCTGAACACCTCACCAAACGAAACATTATTTCACGCTGGTATTTGTCCGAAATAAACAATTTATTATTTATTTTTTTATTTTTGTGAGAGCGTGGTCTCTCCCCGGTTAAGCTGACATATTCGAACAACCATACTGAAGCTGCAGCGTGGTTATGCTACGTATAAATTTTGTTTTTTGCAGGTTGATTATGATGAAGAATTTAATTTAAAAAATATATTAGTTTAAATTTTGTGGTCGACTCTTTGACTAGGAGCGGTCCGCATCAGTCTCCCGAGACGAATCTAATTGCATTTTCGCTGAGGTGAGCGCTGTACACTTCACTTACTTTTTACTGCCATCTGCGCCAGATAATCAGATAATTTCTCTTGTCTCTTGCTGTACGTACACTTTTACTTTTAAATTATTAAAAGGTTTTACAAAAATGAGTCTAATTTCATAAAGAACTTGGAATCTTTTTCTTTTAAACAAAGTAACTTTGAACGGTTTTAAAAAAAAATTGTTATTCTATACGTGGTAGAGCTACGCTGCAGCTATATTATTATGTTTATTTATTATATTTAGTTATTTCATTATGACCAGGAAAGGACTGCACTCACAGAATACCAGCGTGAAATATCGTTTTTATTGTAAAGAACCGGATGCCCTTTTTACTGGAAACGAAGCATTCCATTTTAGTCCTATAGGGTGACAACGCATCTGCATGGGCCACAGCATCCACTTACCATCAGTTGGACTCTATGCTCGTTTATCACTCTTATTTTATAAAAACAAAATATTTCCTACGCAATTTAACGCAGTGGGACCACTAGTTTGCATCAGCGTACTCGAAGGGAGAGAGAGGATTTCAGTCATGTAATACCTGCGCATACTCTCCGAAATGTATCGTGTCGAGCTTGGAGAGGCTTTGCTATATACTGGTAAGATTTTCCAAAGTTTAGGTTCCAGGAAATCTCAATCTTTCTTCATTCATCCATTATAGCCTATAAAAGTCCACTGCTGAACATAGGCCTCTCCCATTGCTTGCCCTAGGAAGGGGATTTTGCCATAGTTGTTACGTTTGGTGCGCAGGTTGACAACCGCAGTTATCAGGAGGATACTGCTGCCCTTATCCTGTTTTAGTTTCCCTATGTCGCCTCTTGGGATACCTACGGTAGGATAATAAGTGGATATTATTATACCGCCACTATACGACCAATCTTCCTAAAAACTTATGACGAACAGTGGAAACTTTAATAATCATAACTAAATATTAATATTGATGATAAACCCTAAGCATTGTTTCTTCATTGAATAACACAGTACACTTCTATAAGATGCTCTATACAGCTTTAAAGTATACTGGATCAGAAGATGTGTCGCAATTTTCCGAACGCCAGCCCGCAAATATAGATTTCTTATTTGATCTTTTTCACTTTACTTCTGACAACTTGTCTGTGTGAACAGCTACCACCAGCATTCTTTGAGAACCGATTCGTCTAAAGAAACTTCAAGAAAAAGACTACTCCTTTTTAATAGATTAGTAACAAACCTGCAATTCTCCTGATGTTGCAGTTGTTCATGGGTAGTCACTTACCATCAGGTGGGCCATATGCTAGTTTGCCACCTCCCTTAATAAGAAAGGGGCAAACTATATTTGGACTCTCCATTAAATAACAAAATAAAA
The DNA here is from genome assembly GCA_029286625.1 of Parnassius orleans. Taxonomy (NCBI): domain Eukaryota; kingdom Metazoa; phylum Arthropoda; class Insecta; order Lepidoptera; family Papilionidae; genus Parnassius; species Parnassius orleans. Next base: position 3,559,104 of record JAGSMP010000056.1, read on the forward strand.
TTGAGTCTTACAACCTATTATAAAATTTTCATGTTAATAATTTGAAGTATCATAATCTACCTATCAGTTACTCTGTGCTATCAGACCGGCATCCCATGTCATCATTTAATACGAAGCGACATGTGTCACTTGCGACTAGCCTTTCGTTGAAATATCCCTTTAGTAATTTTAGTATGAAGAAAATTAGTTTTGATGTGACAACATAGTTTTTGCTTAATCCTTGTCTGTTTTATTGTAAATGGTTAACCTTTTTACGTGGTTACAGAACGAATGGGTCGGCTTGACCGGGAGGACCGCGCTCCAATAGAATACCAGCGTAAAATAGCAGTTTTATGTGTTTCGTATGATGAGAAAACCGGAGAACTTTTTTATTGGAAACGAGGCATTCCATCTTGGTCCTCAAGGGTGACAACGCGTGTGAATTTTGATTCATAATTGAGAATAAATGCAGATGTCTGTGGGCCACAGCATCCCCTTTCCATCAGGTGGTCTGTGTGCTCGTTTGTCACCCTTATTCGTTTGCCGTTTTTTGAGCAAGTGCTGCACGTTCGTCACTGAGTTTCTACCCTAAGGGTACCTAAGTAAGGCCTCAGTAGTAATCGTTAAGGAAGCAAGCGGTAATCGTGCATGACAAAACACATCACGACTGGTTGAATGTAGAAAAAAGAAAAATTTCTCATGCATTTGAGCAGCTGCCACTCTTTTTCTTCTTGACGATCGCAGTAACAGATCAATCGAACGTTTGACGCTTCTGTCCGTAGCCGTTCCGAGTATTTTACGTCTGGCGTGAACGAGTTATTCCGCCATCTATCAGAAGCCATAAGATTTTTCTGGTAACATGGTTACCTTTTACGACACCTGTTTGTAACAGTATTTTGACGTATTTTTGTCTTAAATTTAAAGTATTTTTAAAATATATATTGGCCACACAAATTTCACATAAACACAGCAAATTTCCACCTAATCGGAGAGAAACGTTTAATTTCTCGTCAAACGAAACAAGTAGGAAGAGCGCATAAATCGCTTCGTCCGCTCTCATCGGGCAAATTAAACATTATTCTTTTCCATTGAAATTCCAAAGGACTTTTATTGGAATTTTTGCCTATCCTGTACGTGCCAATAAATACTGGTGCTAAGCGTTTCAAACGATCCAGACCCCAGCATTTAGCTCCTTTATGTCAATCGACACGCACACATCCGTGAGAACCCCTGTATGATACTGCACACAGATGTGGGGCATGCAAATCGCAAAGATAGAACACGGAATCCAACGTGTATTCTATTTACTGTTGCTTTTGTAACGCGCGCCACACATCTTGATAGTATGCGGTCAAAATAAACGCGATAAAATCTATAAAATCAATTTATTTAATAGTATGTTACTTACAGGCTATATATTTATGTCCCACGGCTGGGTACAGGCCTCGTCTCATTTCCGAGCGGGTTTGAGGCAAAAAGCAATATCAATCTTATTTATAGCCGTATATAATATGTTCACTAAGATAGTGGTGGTACACCCGGAGGCGCACTTATTACTTTGAGTTTATTTTATTATTTTTTACTGTATTTGTTAAATAAATGTTTTTCTATTTTATTCTTATGGTAATTGTAATAAAAAACGAATACAAATAATAAACATAACTTAGATAGTAAAGAGAATTTAAATTAAAAATATGAGTTGTGTAAAAATATGAGGTAGGTAAACATAAACGAAATTAAAATAGACACTATTCTTCATCACTCTAAATGTCGGAGTCATTACCTGTATTTATAATAAGGCATTCAACGTCATCACGTTCTGAATCCATACTAAAATAGTATTTTTGTTATTGGTTCATTCAAAATTTCATCTTAAGACACTTCACTGTCCTCCTAAGAACGAAAAAACATTTTCTGTATACGTAGCAGAGTCAACATAAACAACCTTTTATTACGGCATTTCGTTTTAAAATTCTAAATTTTCCTGCGGGTGTACGCCGCACGCGGCGACGTTTGATGTCGCGGCGGCGCCTTTGAAAAGATGCGGCACATGCCGAGACGGCGCGACACAAAGTACTTATAACTATAGTCAGGCCTCTATCACTCTTGCTACCTGCGTGAAATAATTACTTAAAATCGCGAGGCGCCCCCAGGGTAGAATACAGTTGAGGCTAGCGCGTTCTAGGCGATTTAATGTTGCATGGGTTGGGCATCACAGAACTCACATAGTAGCGGAAATATGGTCGATCATAGTCAGGATAGGTACTTTACCTAAGTAACTTAGTTACCATTTCACAATGTATTTTTTTAACTCTTTATTAACAGCCCTTACTAACCACGGAAAGTCCGTCGTGACGTAGGAAGGGGAAAGGATGCAAAGTAATACGGACACTCGCGCGCAGCGATAAAGTTTTATTTAGCTTGCGTGCGCGATTTAGCTGATTAATAATAACTATGTAGGCTATTAAAACGTCGGAAAGCAGTCAACATCAAAGGAGTGCAACTTCTGTACGTAGTACTATTATTTATTCTGTGCTATAGTTGCAGTATAAGAATATCCACTACCCCATATCGCCCTGTTGTGAGAGATGACATAGGGAACAAACCAGGAGATGGGCAGCAACGTCGTCCTTATAACAACTATAAAGTAAAAAGCTGCGGTTACCCTCATGAGCCCCAAAGAAAAAAATCCCAAGGCCGTCTATATTTAATGTATTACGAGTGAAATTAATATATTTTGATATATTTTAATGTTAATTTATTATTTATTTAGTATCAATAGCTGAGAGATGATTAAGTATATACTACATATTTGTGCCATTTAGTGTAGAGACTGTTGGTCTATGAGTCCACGTGCGGTGAAGTTCCTTAAGGAACCGTATCCGCGACTTTCGTCGCCGTTGATGATACGCGGGTTTGTTCCTTTCTCGCTCAAAGGCTAATATATTATTATTATAGCCATTCAGCGAGGAAACACAGTCGTCGTTGCTTAGTTTTTTATTAAGACAATAAATATTGTATATTTCTATATTATGTAAATAAATTTAATACATTGGCAGCGGACTCCGAGGAGGACACTAATGTGACATGCATCGAAATGCTTTTGCTCTCCGTAGGTCTACCTCCGGCCGGTTTTCCCCGCTACATTGCTACTGTGTAACCTGAGCTTATTAGTTGCAGAAACAGCAAGTATCAACTTCAAATAGTTGCGCTACACATACAAGATCCCAGAATTGTCCCTTTAACACGAAGCAGAGGCGAATAACAAAATAAAATACAATACAAAAAGCGTAAAAGAGAACGTATTGATTTGCAGGAATTTTTATTAGTAGGTGTTACCTCGCAGGAGGCGATTTGCCTGCGACTTATTGCTTCCTTTATATCGTTAAAATGGCTTTAAAACATTTTTCGTTCGCGTAAACATTTGGAGCGATGTTGTTAGATTTTTTTAACAGACAAGGGTCACAAACGAGTACACAGTCCAAGTAAATGTGTGGTAAATGTCTTCTCCTCTCCGGAAATCGGGATAATTGGCAATCGATAAAATTTCAAGATAAAATTATTAATTTTTATTAAATTAATTGGCAAAATCATCTCAATAATAATTTATTAGTATTCCTCTTTATAAATTGATAGTTTTTAATAATGATATATTTGTGTATAATGTTTGTAATAAGAACTATAATTATATTATAGGTGTTATGTTATTTATGTATATATTTTTATTTTATGTATTCTATGTATTTTATCTCTTTTATACTAGCTTCATATAAGTAGGTGTAAACCTACTTATTTTGCACCATCCTAAGGTTGACTGGTAGATAATGTTTCATGAATTAAGTCTACCTGTATACATCATTGTGTATTTGAAATTTGAAATTAATAATTATTAGTTAATGAATGATGTAAAATATGTTATTTTTTCTGGATTAAAAATCAAAATGCAGATGAGCTGATACCCCTGAGGGCTTTTTGGACCCTCGTTCGAAAAACACGGCATTTTGCTGTTAAAGTCGTCAGTAGGATGCTCATGTATCTTTTCACCTTGGATGCTGCTTCTTTAGATCAATAGTCTTTAATCGATAAAATTAGGTAATCAGATCATTTAAGATCTGATTACTTAAATATTTTTCTTTCTCTGTGATTAAAAAAATTGTTACTATTATAGTAGGCTGGTTAAAATAGTGCATTTGTTTTATTTTTATATTCAGTCAGCTTATAATTTGTTTGATAGATAAATTTTATCTGAAGATCGAAAAATCAGCTCTAAGTTTCGTACAGCTATGGAAAATTTCCCCCTATAAGGCGGTGGGGGAGGCTGTTCAGCAGTAGACTTTTGGTGGGCTGCAAATGATGAAGATAATGTAAGCGAAATGGTTATACCACCATATTTTACATTTTAGGAAATCAATAGCCACAAGATTTTTCTGGCATGTTCCATTGTCGCCTTTTACGAAATCTACGCAACCTGGGGTTTTCCCCATTTGGATATTCTTGACAATGGATACTCTTAGCCGCAGCAGTGTATTTTTAATGAATAAATTAAAAATTAATAAAAAAAGAATAAGGAGCGTGTAGGGTTTATCTACACGAGAACGACCATTTTCATATATTTTTTTAATATAATAAAGGCTTTATTTTATTAATAAAATCGCTTAAGTAATATAGAAATAGATATTGAAGGTGAGTACAATACTTGAAATGTTATTAATTTAAGACGATTTCAATAACGGATCGTGCAAACACTCGAGTAACTCAATTAAACTGAAAATTCAAATTGTGTAATCGCTAACGAAATAGAAAACGCAAAATGAAGACTCCACGAAACTCAAAGCAACATTGTAAGGGCGTGTTTACACTAAATAAAGCGCAAAAGGTACGGATTTGTAAGGATGTAAATCAAACTGAATGTTTTATTAAACACTCAGTTGTGCTAGATATTCAAATTAAGTGGCGGTGTCGATGGTAAGTACGTGTGGAATTAGACTCTTTTATGCATTCATTTGCACTGCTTAACATAGGGTAACCTAGATATATCACAAAGGCCGGGTATGGAACCACCTGCATCCATCGACTTCCTCCATCTTACTAGGTCGTTACTCCATCGAGTGGGGTGGCGCCCTAGAAGCTTGCCGATACAAGGCTACCACTTGGGAAAGTGTAGTGGTGGTGTAAGATTATCCACTACCCCATATCGTCCCGAAGGTGTCGTAAGAGGCGACAGAGGGAAACAAAGGACATGGGCTGCAGAGTGTTCATAATAACAACTAAAACATAAAAAGCTGCGGTTACCAACCCGCCCGCCAGGTGTGGTAGCTATGGCAAACATCCCCCCTATAAAGCGATATTTGAGGTGATATGTGGACTTTTGATAGGCTGTGACGGAATAAACATAGTAAATGAATATGGACGTAGCATTAAGCGAGCATCATAGACACATGTATTACAGTGTCTCGATAATGTTATGTGGTGGCGACGTAAGAGAATCAAGTTTACATCATTTCGTCCGTCCGTGTCCAATTCAGGAAATGGGCAGCAGCGTGTTCCCAATAACGACTAAAATAAAAGAAAACTGCGGTTGCCAACCCGCTTGCCAAGCATGACAACTATGGCAAATATGATGAGGTAATCTACGGGGGAGGCCTATGCTCAGCAGTGGACTTTAATAAGCTATAACGAATTAATAAAATAATATACTAATTTTAACTTTATTAGTACGACGTGTAAGTAGTCTTCAATATTAGGTCCTTAAATATGAAATTAGCGTTTTGTCGTACTGGTCACTTTGATCTGAAATATCTCCTCTTTGGTTAAGAAATCCAAATTCAAATTTATAAATTCATTTAGCTGGTACATTTGAGTTTTGAAAACAGTCATTTATTAGTTTTTTCCTCATTATTTTTTTCTTTGGCGTCGCTTATTACCACACAATGGAAAACGAGTGGAATGCAAATGGAGTACGAGTTCTACCGTGGCACCAGTGCTGCAGAAACAGCTCGAAGGATTAATGATGTGTACGGCGCTGGTGTCGCAAAAGAAAGCACGATACGTTTTTGGTTTCAACGTTTTCGTTCTGGAAATTTCGACCTTCAGAACCAACCCCGTGGACGGCCGGAGACCAAAGTGGAAAATGAAGAATTAAAGGCTATTGTGGAAGCGGATCCATCACAAAGCACTTCAGAGATAGCTGCAGGCTTCGGAGTAAGTGATAAAACTATATTAATCCACTTGAAGCAAATCGGGAAAGTAAAAAAACTTGAACGATGGGTACCTCATGAATTGAGTGAATCGAACTTGCAAACACGCGTCGACTGCTGTGTTACTTTGCTCAACCGATACAATAATGAAGGGATTTTAAATCGAATCATTACTTGTGATGAAAAGTGGATACTGTACGATAATCGTAAGCGCTCGTCGCAATGGCTGAACCCTGGAGACCCAGCCAAATACTGCCCTAAACGAAAATTGACTCAGAAAAAGTTACTTGTGAGTGTTTGGTGGACTAGCGCCGGTGTCGTTCACTACAGCTTTCTAAAATCTGGCCAAACGATTACGGCAGATATCTATTGTCAGCAACTGCAAACCATGAAGGAAGAACTAGCTGCTAAATAACCGAGATTGGTCAATCGCTCTAGGCCACTGCTGCTTCACGATAACGCAAGACCACACACTGCACAACAAACAACCACTAAGTTAGATGAGCTACAATTGGAATGTCTGCGACATCCACCGTACTCCCCGGACCTTGCTCCAACAGATTACTATTTTTTCCGGAATTTGGACAACTTCTTACAAGGAAAAAAATTTTACTCCGATGCGGCAGTCCAAACCGCCTTTAAAGAGTTTATTGATTCTCGCCCCCATGGTTTTTTTTAGTAAAGGGATCAATGAACTACCTATGAAATGGCAAAAGTGCATAGATAACAACGGTGCATACTTTGATTAATTAAATATATTTTACAAAAAAAAATTGACTATATTCCTCCCGTACAAAACGCCAATTTCACATGTAAGGACCTAATAATTAGAGCTACACGATTAGGTAACTAAATTTCGATAGAAACAGAAACAGAAACAGAAATTATAGGTCCGACCCATTCGTGCTACACCCATAATTTAGCTGCAGCGTATTTACCACGTATTTGCTTAGTTAAATTTTCTTTAATTTATTGAAACCGACTCTATACTATCTCACCCTCAAAATTTCTACCTCCACGTTCCCGCTCGCAATATTTACTTGCTACTTTCTGTAAACACTCTTCGGGCACATCTCGAAATATAACTCGTACAAGAAAATTAAGCTTGTTAATTATACATCTCGCGTGTACACTTTGCCTTGTGTCGGTTGTAATGATGAACGTAATGTTTTATCTAGGTGGAAATTCGTGGGGTCATGGTAGGTGGTTTATGGTGGTGGTTCCCTTGCGTCTTCACTTTCATTTTATAATTGCATTTTATAATAAATTATTTAATGTTAAAATCATGTGGGTGGATTTTAATAACTTTAAAAATAAACTCACTCCTGGACACAGGTCTCTTCTTATTCCTGAGAGGGTTTTAGGGCAAGGAAGTGTCCACTGCGCTGCCCCAATTCATGTTGGTAGACACGTCTACGAAATATTTCTTTTAATTTTTTCAGACATACAGGTTTTCTCACGATGTTTTCCTTCACCGCCGAGCACATGGTAAATCAGCACTTGAAATTGCGATTAAGAATTTCATGCGTATCGGCGGGGATCGAAACCGGGTTGCTTGCGTACTGTGCAATTTACAGCGAGCCCCTGAGCTAGCCCGGCTCGCCATCACCTGTAATCATTTAAAATTATTAAAAAAAACATTCCTTAAATTTCTAAATGGTAGAACATTCTACTCCTGCTTAGAAGTCCGCCCGTATATGTGCTACAATCTTTTCCTATGCGTAAAGTAGCAGTGCATTTTCTATAGTGTTCCAGTTTGAATGGTAAGAGATTTTACTATTACTATTATAACTCAGTATTTGACTATCTACTATCCCACCTGATGGTAAATGGTGATACAGTCGAAGATGGTAAACCGCACTGATTTAGCTTAATATAGTAATTTAGTTCAGGGCCCCACGCTCACATCTTTGTTAGCACCTCGTGTAGCTCCAACTATTATAGTTCACACGTCTTGCAGATAAAATGCGAAATAGTATATAAACTTAATTTATAAAAGTTAAGAATAGAATCAAATAGAATAGAATAGAATAGGCCTCCCCATAGATTGCCACAATGTACGGTCCTCAGCCACCTGCATCCAACGACTTCCAACGTGTCTCATTAGGTCGTCACTCCGTCTAGTGAAGGGTCGCCCATCACTTCGCTTGCCAGTACGAGGCTGCCACTCGAGAACCTTCCCCATCGGTTATCGTTTCATCGAGATATATGTATATAATATCTAATATAAAAAATATTTTTTGTTTATTCGTATTTTATGTTGTCATACCGTTTATCAGCGGTAAAACTTTGTCAACATATTGCATGCAATTCTGCGAAGGTTATAGGAATAGTACAATTAACTTACAGTAGATGGCGCGCGTATCGTACCGACAAATTTATTTAAAAGTTATATATCATTCAACTTCAATGAATGTATTATCATTCCTAATTAAACAATATAACTCTTCCAAATTTAAAACGACATTTCCGCAATTATTTCTTCTGCGGCTGCAACGCGCCGTATATCAGCTAGTATGTTTATGTATAAAAGCTTATTGCTTAAATTTAATTCCTCCCACATTCTGTATTTAACTAAAATTTTACTAGGTATGTTATAAGTATGTACTATAAAAGTTTCAGGGACAATCATACCATAATAGTATCTTTACATATAAATAAAATTGAAGTGTCTATCCGTTAGACAGAGAATCCAAGTCTATCTGTCTGTCTGTCTATCTGTCTGTCTGTCAGGGCTAATATTCGGAGTGGCTGAACCGATTACAATAAAACTTCACGAACAGACAGAGCAATGCTAGAGTGATCTAGGATATATTTTATCCTAAAATTTAGATATTAAAAAAAAACGAAAAATTTATACAATGGATGGTTTTTGATTATCTTAAATCTAAATACGGCACATTCCGCTAGTCTTCAATAAAGAAATGATTGTGTTGGACAAACATTAGTTAGTACCGGCGTCGATCGGAACTTATAGAAACCGTGTCTTTGACTACAAATTAAGTTAGTGTCATAAAATACATCAAATAATATTTTATACAAAAATAAATAAATAATCCTATTAAGACAATTTTTGTTATATTTAACGAGCCTAGGAATGACATCTAGGACAAGTTGGTCAGGGTCATGTCGATTTCGATGATGTATATCACTTGCTTTAATAAATAATGACTTATTTTTAATAAATATTCAGAGCTAAATAAATTCTTACGCGTAGTAATACGACATAAGCTCGCCTGCACGTCCAACCTACTCGCGAGATATTGCTATTGGTTTGAGGTCGCATTCGAGTTTTGTTTTCTCTATTGTAAATCTGCCATTTTTGCATCCTAATAATTTTTATATTAATAAATCTATTGTACTACCAAGACAAAATCATTTGACTTCGGGAAAACAACCATTAAAATTTCAGCGTGTATATGGAATCAATCTGTGTGTATATCCTTTCAAATAAAAAATCTAAATCAGTTTAGAAATAACAGAATTCTGAGGTAAAACATTTAAAAATACACCGAATTGAGAACCTTCTCCTTTTTGAAGTCGGTTAAATTAAACATTACACGATGTGCTTATTGTATTCGAGCAAATTAATTGTGTTTAATAATATTCTTAAATTTTATTACGTCTGCATTTTGTACCATTAAAATATGTATAATAAAGTTATATTAGTACCATCATTATCATGTTTATTTTATTCCATTTATTATTCTCATAAAATACGTCTTCGTACGCAATACGTACTCTTTATTATATCGATTATTTAAAATTAATCAATAAAATAGTGATTTGCACAATTTGATTGCAAACGCCAGAAACTGGTATCACTGAATGGCGTGTATGTGTGCGTGTGACGAGCGTAGGCACATTCGACTCGCTAACATAATGACCTTGCTTCACACGCTCGTGTTTTGTACTAGACTGCGCTTCTATACGTAATAATTCTATGACTTTAAGTTACGGAACCCTTGGAATAGCTCATTTTTAAGCTATTATTAACATAAATTGACTAGTCGTATTGTTAAGTTGTTTATAATATAGGTACGATAACGAAAAGCGCAAAGTAGATAAATATCACAAAACTAGAAAAGTGGAGTCTCATTAATATTGATGGGTAAGTATAAAACAAAGCAACGCGGGTATGGATATCGATATATTTTCCTTACAAGCTATTTTAGTTATTAATACCCAATATATAGAATACTAAATTGCATGAGTTTGACTAAAAGGCTTGGATATATTTCTTCTATCAGATGTTTGATGACAAACATGAACTGATTTATACGATAATACAATAATAGTTACGTAGTTAGCTTTTGTCACGAAATGCCTTTTTGTTATGTTTTCTGATTTCATTCACTACGCAGTTAGCGCGTTACTACTTCATATTTTTTCATAAGGTATTTCAAGTATATTTAAATTGTTTTAAATCTTCTTTTTTGATAAGGAAAACCCGTTAATTAATTGAAAGGTTTCTAAACCATTTTGACTTTGATAACAAAGCTTTCCCATAACCAGAATAGGCGCCGCTGTATGCTTTTGATGCTACGATGAATTGTTATGTTTACATCAATACAATAGTATATACATGGAATAAAAATAATTTTACGGACTTTATCGCGTTTAATATTATTTATTTACTTATTTATATATTTATCACTTAACAAAATGCATTGTGTCGTGAACATGAAAAAGATAATAATAAACTTACGTAAAATTTAAATAAATAATAAAATGACTATTATTAATAACATACAATAATTTTCTAATCAAAAAAACGTCAGACAAATGCAAAAATAATCAAGATCATTCTTATAGAGTGTTTCACAATAAAATGTCAATTTTAATTCACGTCGTTTGGAGTACTTTACTAACTATTAATTATTACTTGAAGGTAGCCTTCGTTAACAATGACATTAGGACGACAAACATCTATTAAACGCGATAAAATCCGTAAAATTAGTTTTATTCCACATTTGATTTATTTTTAGGATGTTTACCAATCAAAAATCATACAAGATGAAGGAACGACATAATAAATCTTACTCTGGAAGGAAGAAGAAATCCATGTTTTATATACTGAAAGACAGATCAAAAGCATATTTACGTTTGTTTCTTGAAACCTCGTCTATACATGGACTGAATCATATTATAGCATCAAAAAGACATCCCTGTGAAGTGTATGTACAGTGAACTATTCTTAAACATAATAATGTTATTTTTTTAATAGAATAACGGTGACGAATGAGCGCACAATCCACCTGATGATAAATGGATGCTATGGGCATAGACATGTGTATAGACATCAACATCTATCCTCGATTAAGAATCAAAATGCAGATGTGTTGCCACCCCTGAGGACTAAAACGGGATGCCACGTTCCCAGTAAAAAGAGTTTCCGATTCTATACACTCACCATATGAAACACAGCAGCATTAAGCTGCTATTTTACGCTGGTATTCTGTGAGAACCTGGTTCTTCCCCGGTCGAGTCAACCTATTCGTGCTTCAACTAATCTGAATTTATTCTTTTTCATTAAAAATTTTAAATTGAGAAATTCTCAATTTGACTGTATTTTTTTAAAGTGTGTTACTTCAGAACTTTTTTCTAAGTGAACCGATTTTGATGATTCTTTTTTTTTATATATGAAAGCTGGTAGTTTTTGAGTTATACTTAATAATGCGTATTTGATTGACTTGGACTACATTGATGATGTTCTCAATTTATTTATATTGAAGTCAATTGTACAAATTTTTTAATTTTACCACTTGTTGTTAGATTGCTATGGCTAGCGGTGGTTGGGCTTTCTGTGTACGGTACTCTGTCTCTCTCTCAAGCTACTTGGATACGGTATCAGTATTCACCAACTGTAGTATCTATGGAAAGGGACATGTTCGCCTGGAACACTTCTTTTCCGTGCATAACTATATGTCCCGACAGGAAGTTGGATAGAGCGAAATTAATTGAATATCTCAAGTAAGTCATTTATTATCTACATATATATTGATATATATATATTCTGTAGCTGTAGGCTGAAATTATAGATTTCACGGACCAAGACCGTTCCATACTACATATTACTTAACTTAACTGTTTTGCTTATTTTCATTAATCTCTTCTCTAACCATCAAAACTCGCCCATATTTGCATAAATTTTCATCTTCACACTACTCTACTTACATCATACATTCCGCATTCCTTGATAATTACAATGTCCTCAACCAACCAAAAATGATAGTGTCTCCCAATTCATTGTTATTTTGGGCTTAGTAAATGAGTTAACCTTTCAGAAACGCTAACATTTCAGTTATTATAATTGGCATTATTATTCAAAGAAAGAAAGACAAAGATGTATATATTGCTGCAACTACTTAAATAAATATTTTAAAAAAATGGATAAACTCAGCGTAATACTAAAGTAACACAGTTACTGCAGTGCTGATATCCTGTCGGAGCCACATCAGTTGACTCACGAGCAATCGCTGGATATTTTTTTACCTAGTTTATAACTTATAATAACTAAGAACTTAATGAAAGTTAACATTAAATCTAATTATTGGCTTTCCGCTCACAAACCCACCTGCTCAGCGAAATGAACATGCACAAATCATTATTTAAATTAAAATTTATTTTTAAATGACGAATTTTTTTAAGTACAGAAATATTTTAGAATTATCATAATATATTAGTATAATAATCATCATCATCAGCATCATCATCATCACCATAGCTATTCGCAAGTCAACTGCTGAACAAGGCTTCTCCCAAGGAACGCCACAAAGCACTGTCCTGAGCCACTTATATCCATCGACTTCCTGCATATCTTACCAGATCGTCACTTCATATAGTGGGAGGTTGCCACTCAAAAACCGTTCTTCCCCATCGGTTGTCGGTTCTTCGAGCTATATGGCCGGTCTATTGCCAACCAATTCGCAACACACGGATATAAACATAGTAATATGACTAAATTAATGACATTTCTATTGTAATGTGATCAAAATAATGTAAGCAAGAAAACTTCGTATTGAAACTTTTACTGCTTTTACATTATCTACTTGAATAGAGGCCGTTTGTTTTAATATTTGCATGTGGAAATGAAATAATACTTTATATTGTACACCAATTGTGGATCGCAGCGCCACTGAATTTCTTCCTTGTAAAACACCTTATAACATGTTGATCACAAAAAATTGATTTGATTTATATTTCGGCATCAAACTATTTTATATTTCTTACTATGACAGGAATTCAGAAGAGCCAGACAAAGTAAAACTAGAACAATTCATTACGGCGCTAGCTAATGCCACGTTTGAGACCTTTGAGTCGGTACCTGATTACAACGGAATACCAGCCAGCAATTACATGGAGTTAATTTTAAGTCTCGCACCTGATTTCAAGCCAAGCGTGATTATTGGTGCAACAGGTCTTACTTTCGATATAGTACCCACTATCACTGAAATGGGTTTATGCTACACTATGAACTCCAAGATTGCCGTATACAATTCACCATGGTAAGCATTTTCAAACGACTTCAATAAAAGGGGAGGTTCTCAATTCGTCTGTATTTTCTTTATGTGTGTTACCTCAGAACTTTTTTCTAGGTGAACCGATGACTGATGTTTCTTTTTTTATTTAAAAGCTGGTGCTTCTCATGTGGTCCCATATAAATTTGATCAAGATCTGATCAGTAGTTTTTGAGTTATCTTTAATAATGCGTATTTAACTGATTTCGACTACATCGATGATGTTCTCATTTTATTTATGTTGAAGTCGGTTGTATACAATTTTTAATTTTACCACGTGAATATTTTGAATTTAAGTGATTATATTGGCCATTTCAACATGTAAATCTGATGATTTATCAATTATTTTTTTATAGGAGAGGGAGCAAACGAGCATACGGCTCACCTGATGGTAAGCGATTACCGCCACCCATGAACAACTGCAACACCAGGGGAATTGCAGGTGCGTTGCCGGCCTTTTAGAAAGGAGTAAGCTCTTTTCTTGAAGGTCCCTAAGTCGTATTGGTTCTGAAAAATCGCCGGTGAAAAACTATTCCACAGAGAAGTCGTACAGGGAAGAAAACTCCTAGTGAAACATAGAGTGGTGGACCGCCAAGCATCCAGATGATGTGGATGGTATCGGGAATTTTGCCGCGATGTGCGTTCGTGGAATTTGGCGGCTGGTATTAAACTGAACAACTCCTCAGAGCACTGACACCGCGGGATAGTCGGCGGTGTGCTCCCCCCGTCATCAAGATTCGAGTGAGACGCAAAGAAAGAGCCTAGCAGATTGGCTTTCTCCTTTGTGGCATGTGCTAGTGAGTCGTCCTCCCTGTACAAATATGGAAGAGATTGCTGACAGAAGTTCCTATGGACAGCCTTGGCAAGAGACCAGAATGCACAGGTTCTCGAAGGAAGGCGAACTAGTTTCTTGCCAATTCTGCCTATGTGCTCTGACTTTGCCTTAGCAATGACTCTTCTGAAGGACCTGGAGGCGGAATTATACTTCTTTTTAAGGGCGCTGGTGTTTACAGCCCAGGATGTTGATGCGTCAGTCCAGGCCCGGTAGCACTTCTGCTTATAGCGTGATGGTATTTTACAGGAGCGACTAAACCATGGCTGAGATCTACCTCTGATGGGTAACACAGAGAAAGGAATAAAAATTTCCATACCCTGAAGTACCACATCAGCGACAGAATTAACAACGTTGGGATAGTCCAGCGAGAAGCAAACCCGCCCCCAAGGGTTGAATGCAAAGAAAGGCCGCATCCTATCCCAATCGCCTGACCTATAGTGCCAAACATAGCGGCAGCTTACAGAATACAACCGCGATTTCAGCGTGAGTGGAGACCTGATATCTGTCCGGATGAGAGGTCAGCAGAAGGTCCAACAGGGAAGGTGCATGATCCTCCACGTCTGGAATCCGCGTAGGCGAAGTAACCAGTTGCGTCAGACCATATGCCAAGGCAAAATCATGAACAGATCTCCCCGCATGATCGGTTAAATGTGAACATTCGGCGTGGTGGGCATTAAAATCGCCGAGGATCACGATCTCTGCGGATGGGATCTGCTGTAGCAAGGAATCTGTAGCCATTTGGACGTGGTCAATGAGTCGGTTTGTTTCGGCATTACCGCTATGGGACCTATAGAGGCACCCGTAGACGCGCGGATGGTCATCGCTGTCTACGCGTAGCCAAAAGATGGACAGGTTCGAACCTTCAAGACTGCCGAGGCGTCGAGAATAGATATCCTCTCTGACGTATACGCAAACTCGAGCCCGAGGCACAAAGGAGTGTTCAATTTGTACCCCGGGTAGGAGAGATACGAAGTATCAGCCGGAAAGGACACCTGCGTCTCGGTTAGAAGAGCAAGGCCGGCGTTAAGGTTCGAATGAAGTCCCCTGATGTTGCAGAAATTCAACGTTAGCGTGGCAGGGGTCACCTTCGTTTTGTTGCTCAGCTTGCCCCGAGCAGTTATTGTCTCGAGCGGAATTTTGCCCCTCCCCCAGAATACGCGGGGCAGCCTGAACACCCACGCTGAGGAGTGGAGTATCTTGGTCGTGGATGCTTAGCGAGGGATTCTCCAGGAGTGCTGGTACCCTCAGGGGGTAGTCTTACATTTAATTCCGCTACCATGTTGATTCATTGGTTTTTAACAAACAATTCCGTCGCTACGCAACCTCGCATATCTCTGGTGGAAACGCAGCCTTAGATCGTCATTTAGTCTAGTCGTGTTACATTTAGTACAGTACGCTTGCCGGACCATACAAGGCTGCCATTTATGAATCTCTTTCAGTCTATCAGTTCTACTTCTTCTATTACATATATTTTTACCATATTACTAGATAAAGGTTAGAAATATATTTTATTTGTTGTCTTAAGATTGCTGTTTGTAACTTAAGATCTTCTCAAATCAAATCAAATCAATTACATTCATTGTGGAACATAGGTTGCAAAAGACCTTATTAATAAATTAATGCATATTTCTGCTATTCATAAATTATCTAGATATGCTATTTTGTAATGTCAGAGTGACGAGCGAGCAACAGTCCATCTGATGGTTAGTAATCACTGTACCTCATGGTCATCTGCAATTATTAACTTCAAACAAAGAAAATCACAGATGAGTCAACTCTGAGGAAATGTCTCACAACCTTTAATTACAACGGAGAGTCATCAAATTCTATTATTACCCATACAATGTCAGACGATGCTTTGCTTTGAGGTTCGAGTTCGATAGCACGGCTGAAAATTATTTAAATATTGAATAAAATTAATTTTACAGATTTTATCGCTTATAATTTAACACATTTTACTATACTTAATTCGCGACGTTTGGTTAAAAATGAGTAAAATTAAAGCAAAAAAAACCCGTAAGATTAGTTGAAGTCAATGTCAAGTAATCGTGTAAATAGGTATAAGAAATCATTATATTATTTAAATATTTTATAAAATATTTCACAGGTATGCAAGTACATAATATCAAGTTAGTAAATTTCATAACACAATATATGTTAATAAAATAAATTAAATATTAAAAGAACACAAGAAATTAATAATATATTTAGAAATGGCTTTCACCACATATAATTTTAGGATAGGACAGTCTATGTTGAAAGCAATTAACCACAGAATGCTGTTGTGATCGACCCGAATGTTTAATGAAATGTTTAATGGATATGTTATTTCTTTGCGTAATGGCTGTGTAAAAATATCCACTATTATATATACACTTTTACGTGGTAGAGCCATGCTGCAGCTATATTAATAGTATAGTTGTAGCACGAATGGGTCGGCTCGACCGGGGAAGGACCACGTTCTCACAGAATACCAGCGTAAAATAGCATCTTAATGCTGCTGTGTTTGGTATGGTGAGTGTAGAGAACCGGAGACCCTTTTTACTGGAAAAGAGGCGTTCTATTTTAGTCCTCACGGCTGACAACACATCTGCATTTAAATTCGCAAACGAAGATAGATGTAGATGTCTATGGGCCAGAGCAACCACTTACCATCAGGTGGACTGTGTGCTCGTTTGTCACCCTCATTCTATAAAAAAAAACTATCCCATATCGCACGTGTCAAAAGAGGCAACAGAGCAAAATATACCAGGAGATGTGCAGCAGCGTCTTCCTAAAACATTTAATGCCATTTAATATTGGCATTAAATGTGTAAAAAAAAACTACTGTTGCTAACCCCCGCCGGTAAGCGTGGCAACAATAGCAAATATGAGGCAATCTTTGGAGAGGCTTATGTTTAGCAGGGGACTTTTGATTGGCTTTAATGGTAAATGTTTAATTTTTGTTATACAGGTACAGAACACGAAACAAATGGGATTTGGTGAAAACTCAAAACGAGACTTTCTATGTCCATCCTCTTGATGGAGAAGTTTTTGCGCAAGTCATCAATATATCCACTTCATATAATGTAAGTGAATAGTATACGTTATAAAGTCACGCTGCAGCTATATTATGGTTGTAGCACAAATGGGTTGGCTCGACCGGAGTAGGACAACGCTCTCACAGAATACCAGCGTAAAATAGCAGCTTTAAGCTACTGTGTTTCGTATAGTGAGTTTAAAGAAACGAAGAACTTTTTTAAAATGAGGAATTCAATTTTAATTCCCACGGGTGACATCGCATCTTCATTTTAATTCTCAATCGAGCATCGATGTACATACATATCTATGAGCCAGAGCATCCACTTACTATCAATCGGACTGTGTGCCCGTTTGTCACTCTTATTCTATAAAACAAAATAATTCCATAGTAGAAGCATTTTAACATACTAGGACCAGTTTGCATCGGCCTACCGAAGAGAGATGGAGGATTTAAGTCATGAAATACCTGCGTATACTATGCGCCCTGTGCTCGAGAATGATAAGATAGGTTTTAATTCAGGTTCAGATTAAGATCAATTCTTTTAACAGTTTTGTATCCAAAGCAGCTGCCTAGTGGTATTTTGCAGCAGAGTAGGATCACGCTCTCACAGAATACTAGCGTAAAATAGCAGCTTAATGCTGCTGTGTCTCGTATGATGAGTGTAGAGAACCGGAGACCTTTTTACTGGAAACGAGGCATTCCATCTTAGTCCTCAGAGATGACAACGCATCTGCATTTTGATGCTTAATCGAGGGTAGATGTAGATGTCTAAAAGCCACAGCATCCGCTGACCATCAGGTGGACTGTGTGCTCGTTTGTCACGTTTATTCTATAATAAAAGTATAATCAAACTGTATAGAATAAAAATCCTTCATCATTTGATAATAACACAGGACTACTTCACCTTCGTATTGGAAAGATGTGGATTTTATTTGTATATTTAATTTTCAAGCAAGCAAGTCTTCACGACGTTTTGTTATATTGCAAAGATCTTAGGCAACATTATCTTAAGAAGTTACAGTAATGTCCTCCAGACTGAATTTCCGTCACGGCGGCCAGTTTCAAAAGAGACTAGCCATCTGTACAGGACAGAATTGCTGTGCATGTGCACATGTGCACTCCTATTCCCTCTGGTTCAAAGCCGACACGACCAAAAAGAGATCAGGCGCAGGCCGTTGGCTCTGGGCTTGATTACGTGCTTTCCAATGTATGGGGGTGAAATACCGCTAAATTCCTGATTCCAACATGGGAGTTTCTTGACAGAAAAGATGGGAATTTCTTGACAGAAAAACCCAGTAACTGATTTTAGCCTGTCCCGGGATAACATGATCATCGACAAATGTCAATCGCTTCCTAAAAAATTACAGTAAACAATGTCATTTTTCAATCAGTCTGCCTATTGTAAGCATTATCTTAAAGAACGACAATAAAGGATAAAGAAATAAATTAGCTGTTCACCATGAATTGACTATGAGTGCTTGCTACTTAGCCATTAATAAATTAACCTCCTGAAAACGTAGCTAAGCAGGTCCGGGTCTAGTGATCGTAAGTGTGACTGTTAATCATGTGATCCCTGGTTCGAATCTTGAGATTCTTGAGAACTTGAGAATTATTGAGATTTTCTGTCAAGAAATTTTTAGTAGAAACCCATAGTCAGGAAGTTGACTGTGTTTCACCCCATGCCTCGGAAAGTACGTTTAGCTGATTGTCCTGTGCCTGGTCCTGTCAGCTTGTCGTCCCTTGACCTATGAGAGTGAGGGAATAAAGAGTGCACCTGTGCTTGTGCATACACTTGCGCACTGTAGTCCTGTCTTGCGTAGATGGCTAATCTCCGTTGAGACTGGCCGCTGTGAGTGAAATGCGGTCTGGAGGAGAGGGAAAATAACGTTATAACGATCGCAGCACTGGTACTGCGATCGTCATAACGTTCTTATACTCTTATAGACGTCTAGACGTCTCGCACCTTTGACGCTTCTGCACCTCGCTGCTCCAGGTATTTTACGCCTGGTGTAAACGAAATGATTATATTGTCATCTATCGGAAGCCATAAGATTTTTCTGGAATTTCCCATAGTCGCCCCTTACGACATCCACGGGATAAAATTGGGTGACGGAATGAAATTGGGTGACGGACTCTTAGGCCGTCACCACACGGCAAGTACATAATGTTACTAGCAAGTTGGCCATAACTTCTGAGCATGACGTGAATTAGCACTTCAAATTGCAGTTGAAAATTTGGCAGTGTTCTGTGTGGGTGTACACTGGCTTGAACTGGGTTATTCGACATACCTTTCTTTTGTCGCAAAGTTTTGTACATTCCAAATTTGAACTTTCAGGCTTATGTACATGGACCTTTGGAAGCTCCGGACATATCGACAAAGCATGAAAGATCGCTGGAAAAATTCTATATGAAGATCTATTTGACTGCTGTGACAGTATACACATCGCCCGCGGCTGCTAAGTACTTATGCTTTCTTATTTTTATACGAATAAGGGTGACAAAGAACAAGTACATGCAGGGCAGTCTTTTTATACTATTGTAAGCCAGTGCTTGACTACTATCCCATCTGATGGTGACGCAGCCGAAGATGGTAAATCGCACTGGCTTAGTTTAATAAAAATCTATTCACTCTTGTCTTGAAGGCACAGACATTATAATCGGACGGAAAGACAGATGCTGGCAAATTTTTCCACTCCTTTGCTGTACGTATTATGAACGACGAAGCAAAACGTTTTGGCCGAATTCGTGGTATATCGACAACAAAGGGGTGAAGATCAGACAAGCGTCTGGTGGGCCGATGATGGAATGGAGAGTGAGTAATTAAGTCATGCAATTCCTGCGCACACTCTCCAAACTATGTTTTGTAAAAAACCATAAAGCTGGCTACTTTGCGACTGTGCTTTGGACTCAGTGAACTTCCCAAACATAAAGTTCGAATAAACCTTAACTCCCTGCAACTGACGGCGGTTGGTATACTCTAATTATACCTACATTTTGGAAAGAAGGATCCAAGGTGAGTTGGCTCCTTTTCGCGGTGAAGAGACATACTTGTGTTTTAAAGGCGTTGAATCTTACGAGATTGCCACATTCGGAGACTGTCTGCAGTGGGAGATTCTCACGCTCAACCATAGCAGCTCTTTTCGGACTGGACTTGACTTTGACTAGTCCGAGCGCTCAGCTGATATTTCTCCACAACGGTGCTGTCATCTGCGTACCCATAGGTACCGGGCATAAGCAGTTCATTGATATGCAGCAAGAAATGAGAGAGGCGAGAGAAAATTATGCCGCACTTCCTTCGGCTGAAATCCCTCGGTGGTCACGAGATCTCCATTCGGAACACAACCGAGGCCTATCCATCGCTTTGCCTTGCAAGAAGCACGTTCCCGTTATATGCTGCAACCTGACTCTCCAACATTAAAGCTTTTTCTTACAGACTGAGCGTAAATCAACGAAGATGCAGGTTTCCTCATGAGAACATTCTCAAACACAATGCGGTCTACTCTTACACATTGTGTAGAATGGAGTGTCGGATAAAACTCTGCCTGGAATATTGCGGTTGTATTCCACATTTTTATAGAAAGATCGGTAAGTAGATTACCCACCGATGAATGATGATGATTTTTTTTAAACCTGAAGTGACAAACGAACTTACTGTTCACCTGATGGTAAGGGGCTTGTGCAGCCAACTTCAAACAAAGATGGCTACATATGCGTAGTGAAGTCTTAGAACTAATATGGCATGTCTCACAGTCTGTACTTATACTAGCTCTCACCCTTCATACCGGAATACATCAGTGCAAGCAATTATATACAGTTAGTGGCAGAAATCGGTATGAGGGTAGTACCTTCCCAGACAAGCTCCTTTGCAGAAAAGCAGTCCAACAGCTTAGTATGCAGGAAGTATTCTTTAAAAAAGTGAATATTTAATCGAATAGAAGATTACTTAATCTGATACAAGATTTCTGCAACGCAAGGTTTTGGTTTCAATGTCGCACGTGCTATAATTGTGACCATGGTGTTAGTGCTGTGTCTCTTATGATTATCTAACCTGGAATATTATCACATAAAGGTTACATCAGGTATAACTATATTAGTACGAGGTAGTAAATCTTATATTCATATATAAACATCCACGCCTGTCACCCAGAGGGTTGGTAAAGGCGAATTTCCATTTGGCACCATCCTGACACACCTCACTCGCATTCTTTACATCCATATACCTACGCATACATGGTCATCGGTAAGGGTAGGTACTATTAATTTGACTCTTTTTCCTAATATATATAGTAGTAAATCTTAGTATACCTAAGAACTTTTTGTAATACATATCTCCCTCCAGTCACATAGAAACGAATAGCTTCTAAAGTTCACCATGCTCTATAATGTCACACATCTAAAATTTATAAATACACATAATAATTTTTTTATACAAATAAATGTGACAAACGAGCATATACAAGAGCTTCTTTAATAATCGTTATCTACCCTCAGGACTAAGATGGAATGCCACGTTACCAGTAAACAGGTACTCCGGTTTTTATCACTCAACATACCACACCATACTGAGAATTTTGATCAAGCTGTCATTCTTTAATTTCAAAAATAAATATTTGTGATTTTATTTTTACTTACTTTTTTCGTTTTAAAAATAAAAAAGATTTAGGGAATGTCACAAATGTTTTACCTGTTTTTTTAACAAATATTTTACCTCTTTATCCATTATTTTTGTTATTTACTTTCCACAGGTGATGAAAGAGTTTGTGACGTAAAAGGTTTACATTGTTTGGCGAAGTATAAAGGTAAAAATATTATACTCTTTTTTTATTCCTGTAGCTACAAAGGTTCTTGTTAGTTTTCTTCTTTTTTGTACACTTAGCTGCTTGCTCCTTGTTATTGATGTTATTTCAGAATCGGGGCGTTGTTACCACCGTTAATGAATGACTTTATTATGTAATTCGAGTGGCGGTGTTTGCATATCCACTACCACATTTCGTCCCGTGAGTGTAAAAGGCGACAGAGGGAAATAAACCAAAAGATGGGCTCTTCTTAATAACAACCCGCCTGACAAGCGGTGAAACTATGGCCAATATCCTATTATAAGGCAATCTAAGGGGAGTTCTGTGTTCAGCAGTGGACTTTAACAAGGCTGTGATTGGATGGATGATGGAAGCAATTCTAATTTAAAACTTCTATTAGTGTCTTAAAACTTGGTCGACTCTCCATTTAAATAAAATTAGATTTTCAGTTTGTAAAAATATACAAGGAAGATAATTATTTAACTAAAAAAAACTATGACGTCATTACGCTATATATTCATATAATTTCTATAGAAAGTTTTGGTCTGTTCACTCTTTCAATTGTTTCAATTGATAAGTGACCTTCCTTTTTCATGGGAAAATGCCTACGCATACCCTACTGGGGCAAGTACGGGTTATGTCGGACTCGCAACGACTAAAACTGCATCATGATCCACCTTTGTCGTATATCATCAGGGCCACGGAAACATTTTCTCACACATCCGTATCCCCACTAGAGCCAGCTGCTGGATTAAGATGGAATGCCTCGTTCCTAGTTAAAAGGGTCTCCAGTTCTCTACACTCACCATACGAAACACAGCAGCATTAACCTGCCATGTTATGCTGGTATTCTGTGAGAGCGTGATCCTATCCCAGTTGAGACCAGACCCATTCGTGCTACAATCATTATATAGCTACAGCGCGGCTCTACCACGTTGAAAAATAATAATAAAACTAATTTCCTTTCTTTCATCTTCTACACCGGCCTGTGAAACTCCACAGATGGACATAGACCTCTCTTGTTATAAGGGCGATTTTTTTATGAAATAGAATAGGTCACAAACGAGCACACAGTCCACTTGATGGTAAGTGTATGCTGTTGCCCATAAATATCTACATCTACCCTCGATTAAAGATTAAAATGCATAAGCGTTGTTACCTATGGAGACTAGTTCTAGTTCTCTATACTCACCATACGTAAAACAGCAGCATTAAGAAGGTATTTTATGCTGGTATTCTCTGAAAGCGTGGTTCTCTAGCGGTGGAGTCGACCCATTGTGCTACAATTATATAACATAATATAGCTGCAGCGTGGCTTTACCCCGTATGAAAAGACGACGATTGACGAGTGCAGTGCCAGAAGTTTCGCCCGTTTGACGTTTCTGACCGTCGTCGGTCTGGGTATTTTAGGTCGGTCATAAACAAGATGTTTTCACTGTCATAATATATCGTACTTACCTAGTCGGACTATTTGTAAACATACTCGTCAACAACTTCGAGCTTAGTGCTCACAAAAACTACCCGCATAGGTGTGACATGGACGTTACACATGATCTTTGTGTTGTCCATGTTCATCTTAAGAGCTATCAGTTGGGAAGCACTATTGAGCTTATTGAGCAATGCTTAGGAGTGACGACCTGGTAAGACATGCAGGAAGTCGATTGATGCAGGTGGTTCGGGACTTTGCTTTGTGGCATTCCTATGTTCAGCATCCAATCAGCATCAACTTTTGGGGAGGCCTATGTTCAGCAGTGAACATGTAAAGGGCTGTAATGATGATGATGATGAATATATCGGAAGCAATATCAAAAACTTTGCTGGCATTTCCCATAGTCGCCGCTTACGACACCTACGGGACAAAATGGGGTAATGTATTTTCTATGCGCCACACGGAAAAACTACTTTCTATTCATTACAGCCTATCAAAAGTCCACTACTGAGCATGGACCTCCCCCATATATTAACTCAAAGAGGTTTGTAATATTTTGATTGGTTATCAGGCACTTTTGTTTTTATGTGATTATTTTCAGATGTGCTTTATAAACTGCGTGATCAGTCTGGTAAGAAAATAGATTGCGCATGTTATCCCATTTGTGACGACATCAATTACGTGGTACAGACTAGTGTGAGTTGAACATTGTTTTTCTACTTGTTATCGTGCTGAGAATCATAAACAAATTAACACTCTACCTGATGGTAAAAAGCTACTGAATTCCTTTGACTCCTGCAATCAACTTCAAGCAAATTTGTCTTCTCTATCTTAATAAATAAGATTGTCTTTCTCTATCTTTTTAACTTTATCATCCCTCCACACACACACATAAAACATAATTATTTACACAAAAGTTAAGTTCGCAGGCACACGCACACATGCACAACGCATTTACATATTATTATGTAAGTGTCGCATATTAATTTCATTTAACAAGGTAATCTAGATGTCTACAGAATTTTTTGACCCTAGCTGGATTAAAACTCGCCTTTAGCTTCAGAGGCAGCATTACAAACAATCAGAAATGCTACAAAAAAAAATAAAGAAAACATAAATGGTTAAAATGAAAAATAATAGGACGGTGCCGCAAAAAAAAATATGAAAATAAATTAAATGAAAATGTCTTCCGGACCGAATTTCGGTCACGGCGCCCAGTTTCAACGGAGACTATCCATCTACGTACGCAGGATTATAGTGCTCGAGTGTATGCGTAAGCACGGGTGCACTCTCTATTTCCTCACTCTCGCAGTCCGATAGGGCGGTAATCTGACACGGAGGACCACGTTGGTCCTTTACGTGCTTTCCGAGGCTCGGGGTTGAAACAATTCCTCACTTCGTGCTGATAGTGAGAATCTCTTGACAGAAAAACCCAATAACTGATTTTGGCCTCATGAACAACAACCGCGTTTACAACCACTAGGCCAATGGCAAAGATATTTCTTTTATAGAATGGGGGTAAACCGAGCACAGTCCACCTGATGGTAAGTGGATGCTGTGGCTTATAGACATCTACATCTATCTTCGATTAAGAATCAAAATGCAAATGCGTCGTCACCCCTGAGGACTACGATGGAATGCCTCGTTTCCAGTAAAAAGGGTCTCCAGTTCTCTACTTTAAAAAAAATGATACCAGCATAAAACATCTCTGCGGTTTTCGTTATTTCCGTACGAAAGACAACACCATTACGCTGCTAGTTTTCGCTGAAATTCCGTGAATTTACTCATTACAAAGTTTTTGTAGGCACTTCAAGAGTGGATTTTGGGCACGAACATGCAGTGGGGTATCATCACATATCCGCGGATGAGATACAGACGGGACATCATTTTTGGATTCACAGACGTACTTGGTAAGCTAAGTAATTATTTTTATTTTATTTAAATTTATATTCATTTTCCAATACAGCCTATAAAAGTCCACTGCTAAACATAGGCTTCCAGTATAGCAGAGATTATCAAACTTATTTCTTTTACCGCCCCTTGAAAATCAATTATTTTCAGGGTCCCCAATTTTTTATACACTCCTAAAACTTAAAAACCACAATTTCATTACTTTTATTAATTTAGTTATGGTGTACTATATTAGTCGGTTCTGGTGTTTAAACTTACATTCTAAACTAGACGTTATTACCAGTGAGAGCAATTAAAACGCAACTTTATAATATTAACTATATATTTTAATCAAATTAAAAGAAACAATATAGATAGGTATACAATTTTAGTTTTAAAACTAATCTAATGAGATGGATGAATTTGATGATTTTTAACAAGTTTGTTGATATCAGGTTCGATTTCACTCAAAAACAGTCGTAAGTCGCCACGTTTGGTAACATGCAAACGATTTATTTTTTTAGTAAGCAGCGTTTTCACAGCGCTTAATCCACGTTCACACAAATATGACGATGGGAATGCTATCAAAAATCGTTGAACGATCGACCACAATCCAGGGTACAACTGCGGGATTGACTTTTGTAGCCAAAATTCTTGGTAGCCATTTTTGAATTTGATTTTTATTTCCTCGTTCGTTGTCAGTTCTATAAGTTCTTCTTCCAGTTGGGGTGATACTGCTATTTTGACATTTATAAAAGGATCTAACACCCAGTCTGGTATTTCCAATTTCAAAATGTCCTGGAATCTTTCAATAAAATCACTGTGGAGATATTCCAAATGTTGGCAGTAGACAAGCAAGTCGTCGTTGTTGCAGGATACTGATAAATTGTGAAAATTATGGAACTCACGACTGCCGATATTCTTCTTGTGTAAGAGCAGCTTGGCTACGAAAGCAGCGACGATATTTTTTGTTTTTATTAAGTTCAAGTCATCGCCTTTAAGTTGGAGATTCATATCATTAAGCAATTTATAAAGGTCTGTCAGGTATGCAATATCATTCTTTGATGTGATGAGGTTGTCGCGCAATTCTGTGTCTTTGTTTTCCAAGAACTCTACGACAGAGTCAAACAGATTGTAAAATCGAGTCAGACAGTTTTCTTTTGATAGCCAACGCACTTCTGTGTGAAAGATCAATCGGTTGAAATCTTCATCATTTGTAACACAAAGATGATTAAATAATGTGTCATTTAAAGAGTTGTTTCGAATTTTATTGACTGCTCTGATGACATGTTGCAATGATTAAAACAGTCGTTTCAATCATTGCAACATGTCATCAGAGCAACCAAATGTTGTCGATGTATAAGGCAATGTACAGTAAGCACACCTGGAATTTTGTTTTTTAAGCACGCTATGAAGCTTTTTTGACAACCCGTCAAAGCTGGAGCACCATCTGTAGCAGCTGATATAATATTCTTCAAGGGATTTTTTTTTTATAGGAGAGGGGGCAAACGAGCATGCGGCTCACCTGATGGTAAGTGACTACCGCCGCCCATGAACAACTGCAACACCAGGGGAACCAGAGGAATTGCAGATGCGTTGCCAGCCTTTTAAAAGGAGTAGGCTCTTTTCTTGAAGGTCCCTAAGTCGTATCGGTCCGGAAAAATCGCTGGTGGTAATCGGTTCCACAAGGAAGTTGTGCGAGGAAGAAAACATGTTCTAAATCGCACAGTGGTGGACCGCCAATCATCCAGATGGTGTGGATGGTATCGGGAGTTCTGCCGCGATGTGCGTTCGTGAAATGTGGCGGCTGGGATTAATCCGAACAATTCCTCACTCCCGTGGTAAATGCGAAAGAAAATGCAAAGATGCAACATCTCTTCGCAGCGCCAATGAATCGAGCCGATCGGAAATGACTCGGTCGTCGACGATTCGAGCCGCTCTGCGCTGGATGCAGTCAAGTGGAAGGAGCTGGCACTGGGGAGCCCCAGCCCAGATGGGAACAGTATTCCATGTGAGGCCGAACCTGCGCCTTGTAAAGTTGCAGGCGTTGTGCCGGCATGAAATACTGTCCCGCTCTGCTGAGCTCGCAAGCTTTTAGAGGCCAATTTGGCCTTCTCTTCCAAGTGACCGCGAAACTGCACGTCACTCGATATGTCGACGCCGAGGATTCCGATACTGGCTGAGGCAACAAGGAGTGCCTTGAAACTGAGGAGATACGACAAAGGGTTCTTTTAGCGGTAAACGCGCAAACTTGTGTCTTCTGAGGATTAAACTGGACTAGATTTAGTCGCCCCCAATCCGAGACTTTGTTCAGCAAAGACTCGACTTCAGACACAAGTTTGTTCCGGTACTCGGCGACGTTTTCCGAGAAATATTCGCACGGCCGGCGTATAGAGCATCACCAGTGCTATCATCCGCATAGCAATGAATGCTACCAGTTTGCAACATATCATTGATATGCAGAAGAAACAGCGTTGGTGATAGCACGCAGCCTTGTGGAACACCAGCGTTAATAGGCTTGTAGTCGGGCATACCGTCTACAACGACCTTGATGCTCCGATCTGCAAGACAGCTGGTGATCCAATTGCACAATTTCTCGGGAAGCCCATAGGAAGGGAGCTTCGTAAGAAGCGCTTTGTGCCAAACCCGATCGAACGCCTTCGCAATGTCCAAACTAACGGCCAATGCCTCCCCCTTGGACTCTACTGCCTCCGCCCATCTATGAGTCAGGTAGACCAGAAGATCACCAGCTGATCGACCCCGACGAAAACCGTATTGGCGGTCACTAATCAGCTGGTGATCCTCAAGGTACCGCATGAGCTGGCAGTTTATAATGGATTCCATTATTTTGGAGAACAAGGGGGTGATGGCGATAGGCCTGTAGTTGGACAGGTCTGAGCGGTCGCCTTTTTAGGATCAGTTGGACAAAAGCTGTCTTCCATGATTTCGGGACTACGCCTAGGGAGTAGGAGTACCGGAAAAGACGCGTTAGAACCAGTGCCAACTCCGGGCACACGTCCTCAGCCCAATTGGGGATTCCGTCAGGCCCACTCGACTTGTGGATGTCCAGGAGAGTGCTTTGCGACCGAGCGCTGTGAGAACCGAACATCCGGCATGGAGCACTCACACCGCGGGATGGCCGGCGGTGTGTTCTCCCCGTCATCAAGGGAATTCCTTTTTCATCACAAAACTTTTCCAGTGTTTTAAATATGGTTTCTCCTTTTGTGTCTGTCTCTAAATTTCTAGCAAATAATAGTTCTTGACAAATTTTTTCATCTTTAATAAATCTCACGTAAGACAGCAACAATGCCTCATTAGTTGGTAAAGTGGACTCATCCAACTGAATTGAAAATTAACTAGTCTTCAGATGATTGCACAATGACTCTTCAATGTTTTCAGCCATTTCATCAATTCGTCTTTGCACAGAACTATTGCTCAAAGGAATTTTTCTAATTATGATCTGCCGCCGGTTTATGGAGCACAGTAGTTATAATTTATTTTATTGCCGGCAAAATTAACGTTTCTCCGATGGTGTGTGGTTTACCTGTTTGAGCAATTAACAAAGAGATATTGTATGAAGCTCGAAGTCCGCCATCGTCTTGCTTAGCAGCCACCGAAAAAAGTTTTGATACACTTGACTGAGCATTATGCTTCTTTTCCAGGTCTTGAAAATAGGCTACAGTTTTGTCCTTCTCATCTGGATGCATTTCATTCATATGATCTTGAAGTCTTGAAGGCTTCATCGCTTCGTTTGAAAATGTTTTTTAAGAAAGAAGGCACAAAGGCAAAGATGGATTTGTCGAATTTTCTATGAATCCATATTTAATATGTTCTGCACTATATTGCCGTCTCTTCTTTTTTTCTACAACCAACCACTAATGAAAATATAAAAATTATTACGAGCTTTTATATAGGATTTAAATACAGCTCGCACCGATAGTAATAAGACAAACACGCACAAACTCGTTTATCTCTTTCGACGCGCAATCGTACTGAGCAAGTTAAGACAAGTATTGACGAACCAGCCGATTGCTACCGGATTGCACCAATAGCCTTATTTAACAAAAACTTGTCACAACTTGATTGCGTATGGTGTACGGGCTATCCTACAGAACCTATGTTAAGTATTTCTAGTTTATATACCATCATACAGGGCATAAATATAAACTAATTATTCGATATTGAGTAGTAGGTAGTTTTTAATTTTAGTAAATTTTAAAATATAAAGTATTTAAATGAAATTACAAATCATTCATCGCCCCCCTAAACCACGCCAACGCCCCCCATTTTCTTCCGGGCCCCTTAACGCCCCTCTCTAGGTCTCAAGGGGGCGTTATCGCTCACTTTGAGAAAGACTGGTCTATAGATTGCCGCATAGTAGGGATTTTGCTATAGTTACTACGCTTGGTAAGCGGGCGGTTTACCATGCTTACTACCAACCAAAGTTTTTTAATTTTGAGTTATTGTCAGGACGATGCCTTTTTGTACAATTTTTCTTTAATAAAACATTTAAACTTATTTATTGACAAATTTTGTACAGTTTCTGGGATTTTGTTGTAAAAGCGTATACATTGCCCCATAAATGAATTACTAATTCTGTGGAGTCTAGTAACTGGTATTACAAATATTAAGCTTATGTTTGTTCCTAGTGTTTAAAGTATGAACATCTTTATTCTTATCAAAGCTATTTATGTTTTTATGTACATACATTACATTTTCATAAATATATTGCGATGCCAAAGTTAATATGTTTATTTCTTTAAATTTTTCTCTAAGGGACTCATTACAATTTAAGTTATACTCGTAAATCGCCTGTACGGCTCTTTTTGCAAAACAAATATAGCTACGATGTCAGTCGCATTACCCCATAGCAAAATTCCATAAGACATCCCGCTAAGAAAGTAACTAAAATAAACTAATCTAGCTGTCTCAACATTGGTGAGACTTCTAATCTTTCTTACAGCATATGCTGTTGAACTGAGCCTGCTTGCTAATTTAGATATATGGGGGCCCCATTGAAGCTTGACGTCGAAAAACAGTGGCATCCACAAGACTCAACTCCTCCCCATTTAAGAGCACATTGGTATTTGAATGTTTAACATTAGGTATTGTAAATTTAATGTATTTTGTCTTATTGCTGTTTAAGAGCAAATTGTTGGCGTTAAGCCTATGTACTAATTTCGATAGAGCATTATTTACATTGTCAAAATTAATTAACTGTCGTTTGAGTTTGAAAATTAAAGAGGTATCATCAGCAAATAATACTATATCGTGATTGTCCCCTACAAGATAAGGTAGGTCATGAATATAGATTAAGAACAGGAATGGGCCAAGAATCGAGCCCTGAGGAACGCCCATTGATACTACTGATCCTAAGGAACTTTTACCATTGATTACGACATTTTAAGTTCTGTTATTTAAATATGAAATAATAAGTCTAAGCGAAATATTTTTGACACCGTAATGTTGTAGTTTTCTGATTAATGTCTCATGATGAACACAACCGAAAGCCTTGGAAAGATCACAAAAATTCCTAAGGCATCTTGTGAACTCTCCCAGGAATTAAAAATATATTTCATAAGCTCGACACCTGCATCAGCGACCCCTTGTGAAACCAAATTGATTTTTCTGGAGTAATTTATTTTTATTAAAAATAATAACATTGATCTAAAATGATCTTTTCAAAATTTTTCCTGATAGTTGGTAGTACAGAAATAGGTTTAAAATTAGCGGGGTCCCATGTACTACCAGATTTAAATAAAGGTATTACTTTACTATGTTTCATTAAATCAGGAAACACACCAGATTCGATACTAGTATTAAAAATAATAGCAAGATGAGGTGCAATTAAATCTATTATGGACGTGTAGCAGCCAGGCTAATCAACCCTAAACGGTAGTAAATAATGTTACCCTGCTGCTACCATAACGCAGAATGTAAAAAGAACCCCTTTGTCGTATCTCCTCAGTTTCAAGGCACTCCCCTTGTTGCCTCAGCCAGTATCGGAATCCCCGGCGTCGATATATCGAGTGACGTGCAGTTTCGTGGTCACTTGGAAGAGAAGGCCAAATTGGCCTCTAAAAAGCTTGGCGTGCTCAGCAGAGCGGGACAGTATTTCATGCAGGCACAACGCCTGCAACTCTAGAAGGCGCAGGTTCGGCCTCACCTGGAATACTGTTCTCATCTCTGGGCTGGGGCTCCCCAGTGCCAGCTCCTTCCACTTGACCGCATCCATCGCAGAGCGGCTCGAATCGTCGACGACCGAGTCCTTTCCTAATGTAGGGGGTATACCCCCGGCATTAGGGGTTTCCTAATGCCGGGGGTAATTTGCAAATAAATGTTTTCTGAAGAAAATTTACAAATTACCCCCGGCTACTGAGATACTGCGGGCTGCATATCGATGCGAGATAATTTGACGTATATATTTAACGTTCTAATATAGAAACAAGAAACAGCCGCAAATATCATCAGCGCCGCATCGTCTTCACACGCCGGCTATCTTCATGCATCCGTCGACCATTTTCGAGCCGTTTCTTCAACGCCGCAGCTTCGCTTCTTCTTGCTGTTCCGGAGATGTGTCCCACGCCGCCGCCGCTCGCCGATTACGCGCGCGCGTCGGTCTGCATCACTTTTATAGCCCCGTCCAGCAACGCAGCTACGAGAAGCTATCTACGAGTCTTACGCCGGCAAATGGAGCGCGACATATAATAGTTGTACATAATATTTTATTGATTAATCTTCATTGGTCAAAATGTATAAATTCTAATTGGCTAAGTAAATAAAAGATATTACTATTGGTTAGCTAAGGATGTAGCCGGGCATATAAATATAGGCAGGGTTCACTAAATAAACACCTTCATTCGCCTGCACATAGTAAGTCATATCAAGAAAAATAGTTTCATTCCTCCGCTCCTAGACCACTCAGAGTCTGTTGATAGTGGACCCATTCACCACTATTACATTGGTGACCCCGGTACGAACACCGATAAGGAAGATCCCTGCAAGAATAGTAGGAAAAATATCAAGGAGGACTTCAGTATATATAAAATCAGTGTAATCAAGACGTCATTATGGAGCGAGAAGTGAAGAAATCCGACGCATATACATCAAACCCGGCCAAGGAACAAGAAATCGCCGGTACATCTCTATCGTTGAGAATACCACCGTTTTGGAGAGATAAACCCAGACTTTGCTTCATCAGTTTTGAAGCCGCAACGAATGATTTAAAAAAGAGTCAAGCGCAACTAGCACAGATGGTGATCGCCCAACTTGAGAAACCAGACATCGAACATATTTCGGACCTGTTGTACAACCCACCGGCATCCGACCAGTATAATTCGCTGAAGGATCGTCTGATCTCTGCATATGAAGAATCCGACAGTCGCCAGCTAAAGAAACTTCTATCAGAAATAGAACTTGGAGACCAGAAGCCCACACAACTCCTACGCAGAATGCGTACTTTGGCGCGAGGTAAAGTCCCAGATTCTACGCTACGGCTAATGTGGGTAAACCACCTACCCCCACATGTTCAATCGGTAATAGCAGTGAGTGAAACATTCAACACGCAGACGAAGCTCGACGAACTGGCACTCCTGGCGGACAAGATGATCGAAAACAGCAGTAGATCACACATATCGATGATCGAAGGCACTTCAACCAAGGCCAATGATACCCAGTTTCTTCTCGAAGAAATTCGGAGGCTATCATTCGAAGTCGCCGCGCTCAAAGCTTCCCAGCATCAAACCTGTTACCAGCAACAGTACAACCAGCGCAATCAGCAACACCGAAGATCACTTTTCGTCGCAACCGCTCTGCAAGTAGAAGTCGAACAAGCTCAAGAACAAGATCCCTTACTGCTATTATCATCGACGTTTCGGTTACGAGGCAAGAAAATGCACAATACCGTGTACATTCAAAATGAAAATATGAAGTCGGAAAACTAACTAATACGCTTGATGCGACGGGATCCAGCGTAACAGAAAAGTACTACCGTCTTTTGTCACCGATAAAAAGCAAGCTTACCTTCCTTATGGACACCGGAGCGAATATCTCAGTTTTACCGCCGAGTCAAAGACAGAAGATGAAGCCACTGGATTTTCAACTCTACGCAGCAAACAATACGGTGATTCCTACATATGGAGAAAAACAATGGAACTAGATTTAAACCTACGCCGACCATTCAAATGGAGATTTATCGTCGCTAAAGTCAGCAAACCAATCATCGGTGCTGATTTTCTTCAACATCACCAGTTGATCGTCGACATCAAAAATAGAAGAATCATCGACGGGAAAACCAATCTTACATCTCAGTCTTTCGTCCAAGCAACCAATCTGCTCACAATAAGAAGCATAGACGTTCAACAATCGTATCACAAGATCCTTGAAGAATATCCTGAAATCACAATAATAACTTCAATGAAATTAACACCGAAGCACGACGTTGAGCATTTCATCGAAACCAATGGACCACCACTTCATTGCCGTGCACGTCCAATCGCACCACACCGATACGAACAAGTTCGAGAGGAATTCGAAAACATGATCGAGCAAGGAACATGCCGTCCAAGCAAAGGCCCTTGGTCATCACCACTTCACGTTGTACCGAAGAAGAATGGAGAATTACGAGTTTGTGGAGATTACAGAAGACTGAATTCTATTACCACTCCTGACCGCTACCCAATACCGCGAGTCAAGGATTTCACTCATCAACTGTCAGACAAGACTATATTCTCCACCATCGATCTCAACCGAGCTTACCAACAAATAAAAGTACGCGACGAAGACATAGAAAAGACAGCAATAATTACTCCAATGGGATAATTCGAATTTCCAAGAATGACTCCAGGATTGAAGAACGCTGGTCAAACCTTTCAAAGATTCATACACGAAGTACTTCATGGACTGGATTTCGTTTTCGCATTCATTGACGATCTCCTTGTTGCAAGCCCTGATAAAGAAACGCACGAAACCCATCTACGCACCGTGCTACAGCGATTAGATGACAATGGAATCACAATCAACCCTTCGAAATGCATATTTGGACAACAAATAACGCAGAAGGTGAAGGTCTGAAGAAAACATTTATTTACAAATTACCCCCGGCACACGCACACGCGACGCACACGCACACGCATTCGCACACGCACACGCACACGCGACGCACACACACACACACACACACACGCATGTACGCATGTACGTACGTACATGTAGTTCATACTTATTTAAATATATATAAGGGTATAATAGATTATATTATATTAAATTAATTAATTTATGATTTCTTATATTTACGCGAACACTACACATTTAAATAAAATTAGTTTTAAGGATTTTATCGCGTATAATAACTTTTTTATATTCCCGACGTTTCGAGTACTTTACAGCACCCATGGTCACGGAGGGGACTGAGGTGTATGACGTCCCAATGTCATAGTTAACCACGGCTACCTCCAGATTAAAAATTATTAATTTTTAATTTTTGTTCCGATCTACGCAGTATGAACTTACAGTACTTATTTTCTTACTTTAATGTACAAGAACTTGAAGTCTTGCAGTTGTGCTTGGTTGGGATTTAATTTTATTAATTATAGGATCCCAAGCAGATGGTAGCACCCAGCCATCTTCTTTATTGAAATTAGGATGTTTTTTGATTTCAATAGCCTCGCGAATCATCCTTGGAAGGAATCGGTGTTTTTTAGCGAGGATTTGTGGTCTATCAAATCTAATGTAGTGACGGCGGCGATCCTGTAAGTGTTCATAGACTGCAGACTTCCCGGAGCGTCGATTCTTCACATCAGCTATGTGTTCTTTAACGCGGGTTTTTATTGATCTTTTAGTTTGTCCTATATATTACAACGTGGTAGAGCCATGCTGTAGCTATATTAGTAGTATAGTTGTAGCACGAATGGGTCGGCTCGACCGGGGAAGGAACACGCTCTCACAGAATACCAGCGTAAAATAGCAGCTTAACACTGCTGTGTTTCGTATGGTGTGTGTAGGGACCCGAGAACCTTTTTACTGGAAAAGAGACATTCCATCTTAGTCCTCACGGGTGACAACGCATCTGCATTTTGATTCTTTATTGGGGATAGATGTAGATGTCTATGGGTCACAGCAACCACTTACCATCAGGTGGACTGTGTGCTCGTTTGTCACCATATCCTATAAAAAAAATATTAAGAGAGACCACATTCACAATTAAGCTTGTACACTCCTGCATCTTGCAGATGAACATTACACTTGACTGATGGTAAAAACTGACTAATCTTCTTCGGCGGCTTGAAGTATATTTTAATGGAAGCACGCTTCAAGATGTAGCCAATCTTGTCAGTGACACCTCTGACATATGGCAGTACAGCAGGCACTCGCTCGACTGTGGCCGGCTTCACTCGTTCACTGTGACGTAGGCGCGTGACCCGAAGTTATTGTCGTGCAAAACTTGCTTGACGTGTTGGAGCTGGGTGGCCAGGTGTTTACTGTCACAGATCCCTCGTGCTCTCAAACAAAGATTTACCCACGGTAGCTAACTGTGAAGGATGGTGATGAGAATCACTGTTTAAATATCAATCTGTATGGGTCCTTTTTCTATATACAGTGTGGCTCAAGATGTTATCAGAATTGCGAATTACTAACACATCTAGAAAAGCTAAAGAATTGCTTGGCTCTAATTCCATTGTGAACTGAATTTTAGAATTTAGATAAAGTAACTGCCTAAAAATGCAGTTACTTTATCTAAAGGTAGAATTGTGAAATTGTTGTATACGTACCGCTTGTAGAATCTTGGATTTACGGGAGAAGTAAGCAGGGCTTTCTCCTCAGTCTTCCATGAATATATCGGCGGCAATGGGAGATAGAGGTGAGCCGATCGCCACACCATCTACTTACTTATAGAACTCTTCCTTCCACAATAGGTAGCCAGATGTAAGGCAGTGTCTGAGTAATACTGCATATTCTACGAGCATGTTGTTTTCCTCCTCCTGTTCTAGTTATAATCGAGATGCAGTCTTCAACAGGTAAGCATGTGAACAGAGACTGCACATCAAAACTGACCATAGTTTCATTGTCTGCCAGATGTATGTCTTTAATCTCGCTGACAAAATGGTAGGAATCCTTTGTGTGTGCTCTTGTATGTCCCCTGAGTGGTGAGAGTATTTTCGCTAAGTGTTGAGCCAATCTGTAAGTTGGTGAATCGATTTGGCTCACTATAGGACGTAGTAGAGCATTGGGCTTGTGAATTTTTGGTAACCTATACAAATTCGGTGGTTTGGCACACGTAGGTATTATCGATTTTACGTCCAGATATAATTTTTCGGAGTGTTTCTTTATGAGGTCACTAGTTATTTTAAGTGTGTTATTGGTTGGGTCGTATTTAACCTTTTTATAAGTGCTTGCATCCGAATCGAATCTTCTCTCTTGCTTTTTTTTATTATATATATAAAAGACAAACCTGACTGACGCATCTATCAACGCACAGCCGAAACTACTTAACGTATTTCGCTGAAATTTGGCATACAGACAGTTGTAATGCCGTAGACTCCGCTAAGAAAGAATTTTTTGAAAATTCGCCCCCTAAGGGGTTAAAAAAGGGGTTATAAGTTTGTATGGAAGTCCGTCATTTTTAGAGCTAAAAGCCTGAAACTTTGTTTGTAGATTAAAAATTAGAAATAAACAATTACGTGTTCTAGGATTTTTGAAAATTCAACCCCTAAGGGGGTGAAAAAGGGGTTGAAAGTTTGTATAGGGAAACAAGATTAGATAAACTATTTTATTCGAAATTTCACAGGAGTATTCCTATCAATAAATGAGTAAACAAGTGTTTCAGTTTCTTTTAGAATTCAACCCCTAAAAGGTGGAGAAGGGGTAACGAATTCTGAAAATCAACATGGGTATCGTTTTTATGGTTTATCTGGTCGCTGATTACGAAAACAACAACTATTTCAAAATTAAACGTAGCAGACGGGAAATACTTACTATCATTCCCTGTGGGGGTGCGATGTGTTTAAAATGTCAATGTGGGTGTCGTTTTATGGTTTTTTGGGACGTTAATTACGAAAATGACATCGATTATGGTTTGACACCAACAAGGATGGAAGGGTGGATGGATGTATGTTTGTATGTAAAAATCATCATGGTTTGGGTGACTTGGGTGTCATTTTTAAGGTTTTTGGGTCGTAAATAACGTAAATAATATTGATAAATATTTTAAACTTAATTTATTAGAATAGAATAGAATATACTTTTATTGCACAAAAACATAAAACAAAATAGACAAGAAGATTTGTACAAAAAATTTGCACAAAATTACACCTGAAAAAAAAAACTAATTAAAAAATTATAAAACAATTAAAATAAACACCAATCCAAATATATTTTTTTACAAATTAAAAAAATGGCAAAACCAAAAAAAAAACTTAGGTACCTACCTATTTTGTATTAATCTTCAAATAGATAGCGTTGGTATCGTTTTAGAACGCGGTAACGTTGCGTTTTTCGAACTAATATAAAGTGAATGGTGAATGAGCGCTTCAACCTGTACCACATACGGTACCTATTCACTGTTAACGGTTTAAGATTTACTTCGTGTTTCGGATTAGTTGCTTGGTTTTGTCTTTCTTACAACCACTGTTCAAACTTGTAATTGGATTTGCTTTGTGATTAGGTATTGTTGATAGAAGTATTTTTTCTCACTGAAAAAATGACTACAGAAACTCTTGATAGGCATGGGTAATATCACTTTTACCCTATATCAAATCGTACCTATGTATTGGATATGAAAATCCGATATTGTATCTATATATTTTAATATCTATATATTTGTTGATATCTTCGTTCTGAATAAAAGTCAGTACTCAGTATCACATGGTGATACGCGATTTATGAACGAATTTCCATATATAGATTTATAGATATATTGTATTATTTATGTGATATAAGTATTCTTAATATATCAATAGGATTTATCCTGCGAGATAATGAAATAGAATATTAAATTGAATCGCGTCGTGTTTATGCCATCTAGCGTATATTGTACGTACCACCTTGAGAGTTAATCAATTTTTGTTCAATAAAACCACTTTACGTATAGAATCTAGTAGATGGCGCTATTACAAAGTATTTTTTATTCCTTTACTCTAAAGAATATATTATTTTAATTTATTACACTTAAATTTAGGCTCTAAATGTTTAAAAATAAGGATTGCAACATGTATTTGCTATAAAATTAAACTTTTATATTTTAAGCCACTCTTGTGGTAATGGTTAGTGGTTAGGTATATCCCTACGCCAAAGTAAATTATCCCATATCTAGAAAGCGGGTATAGTTTTTCAGAATCGGTGAAATAAACTTTCCTTCCTAATTTTCTCAGTTTTAATTTACATATCATTAAATACACAATAAGATCTAAAATCGTTTATTTTGAAAACAGTTCAACACAACAAAATAATAATAAAATTATATATACTACTTAGACTGGATATTTAAAATTATGTGTTCTGTAATAAATCGTATGATACTACTAATAAGGATTAATATTAATAATATTAGGCGTAAGCGTATCACCTTTTCGTTGTAAAGTAGTCGAAATATCTGTTTTAGCTATATATTCTATCGCGCTCAAGGTTTGTTCGGTATCCGAATCAATGTATATATTTAGATATTTAGATATTTTACGTTTCGTTTTTGAGTAGATATTAGATATTCTGCGATGTCTCATATCAACACGGTATCGTAAAATCGTAATATCTAATACATAGTTAGTTTGTCGTCCGATATATAGATATTGGATATTGTACTGATATATAGATATTGTATCTATATACGATTTGTATCGCCCACTCCTAACTCTTGATATTAAAGGAAAATGGAAGAACATACTGTCGTCTCCATTATAGGTGACGGCGCCAGGTTGTTTCGTGCTCTTTCATTTTTAATGTACGGAACCCAAGAAAATGCGATGGTGGTGCGTTCACAAATTGTTAGATTTGTGGTAAACGATTGGCCTAGGTTTTCAGTTATGACCCACGACAGAAATGGCGATAATTATTCAACAGCAAATGAATATTCAGCCGATATGTTAAAAAATGAAACTTACGGTGGACTTTGTGAATTGGTAGCTGCAGCCTTAATATTTCCGTTTCGGTTTCAAGTATTGCGAAACGGTCTGCTATACACAAAGTCCGGAACAGCTATCTGTACAGTAATGCGATTACGATTTAGCCATGATTTATCTAATGGAAATTTTGACGCATATCTGCCTATTGTTGCGAAGAAAATTACACAGCGTTGCATGGAGGTACATTTCGAAGAGCGTTAACCTTTTTCAGAGCCTGACCCTTTAACTGTTACATCTTTTGTAAACAGTGAAATATCATCTCCAACCAGCGGAACAGATCAATCTGTATCGTCGACATTAAAATATGAAAAAAAGAAAAATAAACGAAGGTGGAGATTTACTAATTACACAAGAAAAAGTCAATTAAAAAGTGCACAAGAAAGATATGGACAGAAAAAGCCACATTCAAATCGTAAAGCTGTGTCTGCTTATCAGAAAAAAAAATCCCAATGTACACAGGCAAGCTGTTGCAAATTACCAAACTGCGAATCCACAAGTGCATAGAGCAATTCAGTTACGGTATGAGGAAAACATTACACTGCGTTTATGGAAAAACAAGGTCCATTCCGCTATGGAGTATGACCCTGATATTGCTTATAGAACTGACAGCAGTGTAGCCTTGGGTTCTATGACATACAAGTGTCAGTGGTGCAATTCGCTAAAATGGAAGGATGAGACACCTGGTATGTGTTGCAGCGCTGGAAAAGTGCAACTTGATCGGTTGAAACAACTGCCCGAACCACTCTTTTGTTTGATTAATGATCTACACCCAGATCATGATCATTTTATGGGTAATATTCATAAATATAATTGTAAATATAACCTGTATCCCGATGACTTCCTTTGGTGGTAAACAGGTAACAGCAGATGGTTTTTCACCGACTTTTAAAGTACAAAGCCAGGTCTACCATTTATTTGGAAGTATATTACCAGAAGCCGAACATGATGCTCAGTACCTTCAAATGTATTTTGTAGGTGAAGATGATCTAGAAGCAAAGATTCGATTTTTTAAATTTCCTAACTTAAAGCCAAATTTAATCAAACAATTGCAGAATATGCTGCATCAAGTGAACCCGTATATAAAAGATCTGAAAAGTGCCATTGATAAAGCCCCTCCTTCAGAGTCATACAAAGTTGTCATACATGATGATGAAAAACCACCAGAAGAAAATAGAGGTAGGTACAATGCACCAACTACAAATGAAGTGGCTTTAGTGTTAGTGGATCAACAATTTGATCGAAGGGACATCATCCTCGAGAGCCGAAGTAATTCACTTCAGCGTATTAGTGAGATACATCGAGCATATGATGCGCTACAGTATCCATTGATGTTTTGCGGGGGGGATGATGGGTATTCAATCAACATACCACAACGCGATCCCACAACTAAGTTGCCGCTTAATAAAACTGCCTCTTCTACAAGTTTCTATTCGTATAGAACAATGATAGGACAAATGGTTGTCCTTCCATCATCTTTTACGGTAACCTAGGTCGGCCTGTTCTTTTTATCACTTTCACATGCAATCCTCACTGGGACGAGATAAAAGAGCAATTGCTTCAAGGACAACAATCTCATCTCTCATCATCATCATAGACACGATATAATTTCGAGGGTGTTTCGACTAAACGTGAAAAAGATCATGAACTTATTGACAAAGGGCAAAATATTTGGTGAAGTGCGATGCTATATGTACTCAACGGAATGGAAAAAGAGAGGTCTTTCACATATTCATATTCTTTTATGGCTTCACAAACGTATTACTCCGGATCAAATCGACAATATAATTTGTGCCGAAATACCGGGTCCTAAACGTGACCCAGAGCTTCACGAAATCGTTAAATGTAATATGATACATGGTCCATGTGGAACTTTAAATCGAAAGTCACCATGTATGAAAGATAACATGTGCAGTAAACGATACCCCATTGCTCTCATAAGGGAAACTCAAACTGGTGAAGACGATTATCCGCAGTACAAGAGACGTTCACTAGATGACGGTGGGTTTTCTGTTGATATCAAAGCACAACCATTCATAATCGCTGGGTAGTCCCTTATAATCTAGTATTATTAAAAACATTTAACGCTCACTTAAATGTGGAGTATTGTCATTCTGTGAAATCAATAAAATACGTCTGTAAATACGTAAATAAAGGTTCAGACCAGGCATCGTTTGCTTTAGAGAATGAGAAGGATGAAGTTAAAACCTACAAAAGTGGAAGATATATAAGTTCATCAGAGGCAGTATGGCGAATCCTTGAATTTCCCATTCATGAGCGTTTCCCTCCCGTAGTCCACCTCGCTGTTTATTTTGAAAACGGGCAAAGGGTTTTTTTTAATGAGCAAAATCTGAGTGAAAGAGTGAATAGTCCTCCAACAACCACACTCCTATCCTTTTTCGATTTGTGTAAAGTGGATAACTTTGAAAAACATTGCTCTACCTAGAAGTACCTGCATACTACGTTTGGGATAAAAGAAAGTTCCAAAGGAGAAAGAGAGGAACAAACGTTGAAGACTGGCCAGGGGTCAAAAAAGAGCACGTTATGGGCAGGGTTTATACTATGCATCCGAAAAATACAGAATGCTATCACCTTTGCATGCTTCTTCATGAGATTGGGGGTCCAATTTCGTTTGAAGCGTTAAAAACTGTAGATGGTCATGTATATTCCACGTTCCAATTAGCGCGCAAAGCTCTCGGCTTGCTTGAAGATGATCAGCATTTGTTCGCAGCAATGGAAGAGGCAGCACTTTGCCAATCACTGCAAATTATTCGGGATCTTTTTACGATTATTTTATTTTTCTGCCAAGTATTTTAAGCCTTTAGGAGCAATTCAAAGAATACCTATCTGAAGATTTTAAAAGGCAATTAGAAAGACAGAGAGATGTGGATGTAGAGTAACAACATAACATGTTAAAGATGTGGTATTTAACAAATGCCTTTCGGTAATAGAAGATGCCGTATTAGCGTTGGGTGGTTGGCTACTAAAAGAGTATGGGTTACCTCAGCCAAGCAAAGTACAAAAATTTGAAAATAGAGAGTTTCTTAAAGAGACACGTTACTACTAAGCATAATTAGAAGACACAGTTAAAAATAATGAAGGATCACTGAATGACGAACAAAAAGCAGTTTACAATCAAATTAACACAAAAGTTGAATCAAATGAGGGTGGAATATTCTTTTTAGATGCTCCTGGTGGAACAGGCAAAACATTCCTCATAAATGTGCTATTAGTAAAAGTTAGAAGTACTCGTGGAATTGCTTTGGCTGTGGCTTCTTCTGGGATCGCAGCTACACTGCTTGAGGGTGGATGAACTGCTCATGCTGCTTTCAAGTTACCACTCAATTAATTTAACAACAGCTGATACTCCCATTTGTAATACATCGAAACAAAGTAATTTTGCTTAAGTATTAAAACTTACGAAAATGATAGTGTGGGATGAAATAATCATGGCTCATAAGGGTAGAGGCTTTAATCAGAACTCTACAAGATATAAGAGGAAATAACAAGTTAATGGGTGGTGTAACGGTTTTGCTGGCTGGAAATTTTAGACAGACGCTACCAGTAGTGCCAAAAGGAACTAGAGCAGATGAAGTTAAGGCGTGTCTTAAGAGATCCACTTTATGGCCTCTAATAAAAATCCTCAAGCTCTCGAAAAATATGCGGGTACACTTAGGAGAAAAAGAGTCTGCTGGTAGATTTGCAAATCTCTTACTTGAAATCGGCAACGGTGATTACCCGATAAATGACGGAATGATAACCATCCCTGATAATTTGTGCACAGTTGTATTTACGTTACAGGAGTTAATATCCAAAATTTACCCAGATATTGCTCATATCCACGATAAGCCAATGGAATGGTTGTGTGAACGTGCCATACTAACCCCGAAAAACGACCAAGCAGCGGCAATTAACGATATACTGTTAATGTCTTTTGAGAGGGAAGAAATGGTGTACACGTGAATAGACTCTGTGGTCAACACAGATGACGCAATTAACTACCCTGTCGAATTTCTTAATTCATTGAAACCATCGGGTCTTCTGGCACTCCTGTTATGTTGTTGCGAAATTTAAAACCTCCTCAACTACGAAACCAGCAACGGAACCAGACTAAAAGTAAAAGCGTTACATCGCAATGTAGTGGAAGCCACAATTATAAATGGATGTGCGCAAGAGGAAACTGTATTTGTACCAAGAATTTCCTTGATCCCGAATGATCTTCCCTTTGAATTCAAACGAATACAGTTTCCCCTCAAAGTCTGCTTTGCAATGACCATAAACAA
The DNA here is from genome assembly GCA_029286625.1 of Parnassius orleans. Classification (NCBI taxonomy): domain Eukaryota; kingdom Metazoa; phylum Arthropoda; class Insecta; order Lepidoptera; family Papilionidae; genus Parnassius; species Parnassius orleans. Next base: position 3,603,166 of record JAGSMP010000056.1, read on the forward strand.
ATCACAAGGGCAGACATTAAAATTTGCGGGTATAGACTTGAGAGAAAATTGTTTTTCACACGGGCAATTCTATGTGGCTTGCTCACGCGTAAGCTCGCCCAGTAGTCTGATAATTTTGGCACACAGTAATAGATTAGCAAAAAATGTGGTGTATAAAGAAGTTTTGTAGTTTACTAGCTTTTGCCCGCGACATCCAGTTATAATTATGGCTTTTACCAGCAGACTTTTTTTCACACATGGGCGCGATATAACCGAACTCCACGGCGACGAAGTCGCGGGCAAAAGCTAGTCGAGGATAAATGTAGATGTCTATGGGCAACAGCATCCACTTACCATCAGGTGGACTATGTGTTCGTTTGTCACCCTTATTCTATAAAAATAAAAGACAGACTTAACCAAAATATTGTAGGTGTGATTATCAGAATATTTTTTTGCTTTTAATTTTTATATCGTAACGTTAGTCATATTATGTACTAGCTGATATACGCTCGCTTCGCTGGGTTCACAATAATATTTTATTGCGGAACATAGATGTAAAATATCAAGATTTTTTTTTGATGGGACTATCGTAAAATCCGTTCTTAGTGAGCGTCTACATTGCTAAATGAGAGTAGTAAATTTCAAGTCAATTGGGTGTATAGTTCTAGAGATCTCGTGATGAGTCAGTCAGTGGCATTTCGCTGATATATATATTATATAGATTTGTTATTACCGGTCTGCTCGGGTTTACCATCTATACTAATATAATAAAGCGGAAGAGTTTTTTTTTTGTTTTTTTTGGTTGTTTGTTTAAAAGCGCTATTTATTCTCTAGAACTACCAGTCCGATTAGAAAAACTCTAGTATAGGCTATCTCGAGTTAGGCTATACCTCTCAGCTCCCCCCCTCGGGTTTCCCCTCCCGAACGGGTTCCCGCTTTGTCGTGGCGGGGGTCTTAGTAGGCGTGGCTTGGTCACCCGCGGTTAACAAAAAGGAACCCCTTGGCTGCTCCGTGGTGTAGGGCCGGCCCGAGGTGGCCACCCCGAGTGGGCTTGGCGAGACCACTTCTGATGTGTGTCGATGGGCTGCGGCGAGAGGGTTGCCCTCCCTCTATACCGCTGCAGCCGAGGTGGAGTCGCGGGGGAAGAGGAGTGCTGGTATGGCGAAGCACCACTCGCCCTATCCTCCGTGACGGGGGAGGAGTATCAGTATTGCGCGGCACCGCTCTCCCTACCCTCCGCGGCCGAAACTTGGTTGGCGGCGGAGCCAAAGACCAGATCCGCCGCTGGAGTTGGGAAAGCGGGTGCTACCGAGCGCTCGATTTTCCTGGCCCCATGGCCTCTGCGTATCGGACTCGGGGGGGCCCGTTACGCAGGTGGAGTTGGAGGCCGTGGAGGAATCCGTGCCATGTGTTTCTGATGCGCCTTGCCTGAAAAGGAGAATGGGGAGGAAATGTCCTCCCCCGAGGAGGGTCTGCCAAGGGGTGGCCAGCGCTGGTGGGGCCGCGGATGTATGCGAAAGCGTTCCCGTGGCCCTGCCAATATGCGGCGAAGGTGGAACACCATGGGGTTTTAGTCGGTGCGAGTCCGACATAACCCGTCCTTGCCCCCGCGAGACGGGTATGCGAAAGCATTTCCGCATGTAAAAAAATACCTCTAGGCTAGCCTAAAATATTGAGTTTTGTTAAGCAAGTCAGAAAAAAAGCGCTTCCGAAATGATTTATCCGCGTGCGCTGGTGTTATGGTTAATGATACGTAAATATAATGTTCTACAAAAATATAGATCTCAAAACAGTCCAAGTAAAAAAAGTCCGCGATACCTTATGTCTATTTCTTATATATAAGCCACAATTAGGTACTTTGTGACAAAAATATTGAAAATTAGAAAGTGATTTATGAGCGTTATTATTTGGCATGACATATTAATCCTTACGAACGAAAGTTATTTTATCCTCAAGACAATCTTATGAAGATAAATTTTACATTTTAAACCATGTTATTTGGACGCGTAGTTTAAGAGATAATATTAAATTAAAATAATTCAACACAAGGCTTGGCGCGCGAACGATACATAAACCCCAGCCACCCATGAGCGAGGTTAGTTCAATCATTATACCTAAAAAAAATAATTAATGGAGTACTTTTATCTATCTCCCGGGTGAGCGTAACAAAGATTAGTTATTTCTTTATTTCTGAACTTTTTCATTTCACGTTGCTATGGTAATTTAATTGATTAATAAGTATAAGAGATAGCACACGGGACACATTCTGGGACGTGGGGGGGGGGGGACGCTCAACCAGGAGGGGGAGGGAGACGTACATATGCCGATAGATAAAAGTACTCCATTAATTTTGCCAAGTTTTTCATACATTGCTATCTAAAATGCTTGAATTAGGTGTCATGTCATGTCGTGAGGGCATAGTTAGTGCTCCATAAATTTTAATATATATTTTTTTATATTTCATAGGAAATACTTCAGTTAACGATGGGTCTGTTGTCGTTTTACCCTCTGTATATATATACTATTGTATGTAATATTACCTTTAAAAAAAAATAAAAAAGAGAATACCCGTGGATTTTCTTTTGCCCTTTCTTCTCCGGTCAGACCAAGCTCATTTTTAAACGATAGCAGTTTATTTAGTTGGCTTAAAAATAACATTTGACAAACGAATTTCTTTATTTATTTTTTTCAGTGGCGGTGGGAGGCATGGCCGGCCTGTTTTTAGGATGCAGTGTCCTCAGTTTTATGGAGATAGCTTACTTTTTCACATTACGCTTCTATTGGTATCTACGCGGACGTTGACTTGGCTTCATATTTGTACACAAAGTGACGGTGAGAATCTTTCATCACATTTTGTCCCGTAGGTACTGTTAGAAAATACTCACAAAACTATTTAAATAAACGAACACTTCTTAGTAACGACTTTACGTTATAAAATTATCATGGAACGCAGCAGTAGCAGTAAATATAATATAATCATATTAATAAATAAAGTATACAAACCAACAGCAACCGCCCCACTACATAGGACTTTTCGCCACTTACCACCTGGCATTGTAGTTAAATACTGGCTAATAATTAGTAAAAAATGCAGTAAGTAGTCATGCACTGCACAGTGTTATGAGTGTGGATTTTTATATAAACGATGGCAACACTTAGATACCGAGCCACTGCAGAGAACCGTGTGACCTCACCCTATAGTATTTCTTCTTTTTTCAACCTGTAAATATCTCTATTGGACATATGGCTCTTTTATAATACGAATAATTTGCTGTAATCGTCACGTTTGTCAAGTAGTTTGGCGATCGAATTAACATACATCTTTAATACGGCTTCTTATCGTCTATGTAGTTAATTTACATCTGACATATACAAGGTGGTATATCACTATCTATCTGAGACGACGAAGTATTTTTGCCCTTTCTCTAGTTGTCTCTCGAGATACTCTCGGCACTAAAAGTGGTACTGATCTTCCGCGCCGCCACCAACCGGCAATGTGTGTACTATATCTTTTATTGGATTTTATTTTCAAATCAAATCATAATTAAATTATTTCATTATGTAATACAATAAAATCATTTATTTCATTCATTCCTTCAAACCTTATTGAAATTTATTTAACGATTTTAAAATATATTTATTCGCTTTGGTTAGATTTTCGTCTTATTATTATTATCATTATTATTTTCAAAATGATATATAATTCAAATTATTTTATTATGTAATAAAATTAAATCTATAATTTATTTCTTTCATTTCATAAACTTTATAGATACATCAAATGTTTTAAATTTGTAACAATTTTGTTTGAATTCCGTGTCATATTTTTCAGACAATTATTCATTTATGAGAAACAAAAAGTTTACCACGCTACTCTAGTCGATGTTGACGAATGTCACATGAAAAATAAAATTAAAATAAAAAGTTAGAAGATAGTAATTTGGTTATTAGAATTAAAAGTTACATTGCGATGTTTTCCTTCACTGCAAAGCAGGTGATAAGTCAACATTTAAAGTTCCAGTTAAGAGTTATTACGTGGTAGAGCCACGCTGCAGCTGTGTTATATATTATGGCTGCAGCACGAATGGGTCAACTCGACCGAGGGAAGACCACGCTCTCATAGAATACCACCATAAAATAGCCGCATAATGCTGCTGTGTTTCGTAGAAATGGAGACCCTTTTTACTGGTAACGAGGTGTTCCATCATTGTATTTAAGGGTAACTCATCGTTATTTTGATTCTTAATCGAGGGTGGCACACACATCATCCACTTACCATCAGCTGGACTGGGTGCTCGTTTAACAATCGAATTTAAGGCGAGCCCAGCTACACTCGCTATGTATATCATGTGAAATGTGTTGTAGACTAAATACGGACTTACCTTTAAAATGACATTTATGTGTTTATAGGTCATACATTAATTGATGTAAACATATAAACTGTTCTTATGATACTCAGATATACAGTTTGTGTCGGTATCACGTGCTTGAAACTTATGTTTACAATAATATGTTCCAAAACTAAGCATACTAAGCTACTAATAATAGGGGATCGCACTTACCCTCAGGTAAATTTAATTTAGAGTTAGAACAATTGGTGGCGACGTATATCGGGTCGTATTAACACATCGTAAATTCAACCCTTAAGCACCTTGCTAATAATTAAGATAGTTGGGCCCTTTTGAATCGTTTGCCCAATTAAGCAATTCACCCACTATTGAGGTCGGGTTAAGTAACTGTTTGAGGCACCTATGAGTATTATATTGCACCTTAAATTGATCTATGATCTTTATTAACATCAGTGTTGTTAAATGCGTATTGAGAATATCATAGAAATAAAGAAAGAAAAAAGAACACATTTCTTTCGCCACATAATCACAACGTATATTATACATAATATTTCCCAAATTACCTCTTCCGCGGCCTCCTCATAGGCCTCCTCTATAGATTGGCTCATAAAGCGATATTTTCCATAGTTGCCACGCTTGGCAAGCGGGTTGGCAACTGCAGTTTTTATTTCTAGTCGTTATTAGGAAGACGCTGCTGCCTATCTCCTGATTTGTTCTTGATATTCTTACACCAGCACTACACGGTTGTTATGTGGCAGAGACAAAAACTCTTTAAAAATAAATTTATTTAATACTTTTAAACTAACTTAAAATATAGTAGTTGATACAGAGAACCGGGGATTGGAATTATGTTGAGGGATCGAAAGATTTGGTTTAAATAGTGTAGGAAGCTAGGAGGTGGGGTAAACATAAGGGAACAACATTGTTCTTGGTGTTATGGTTAACTTATGGTAAACTGGTAAACTATAAACATTAGCATATAATATTACAATCGAATTAGTGTGGCTTATAATATAAAGTAATTAGTATCTATGACATAACACGGTGATGTCACTAAACGTTATTAAATAGTACTAAACGTTGCTCAATGTGACGAAAAGGGGTCGCACTCAGCATTTGGCGTGGCAAACAATAGGCGCTGTTTTTCAGTGTAACCCGTTTCGTCTCTTTCGAGTAGTTCGAGCAGTCTATCTTAATAAGTACCATAATCATATCATATCATAATAAGTTTTATATACGTGGTAGAGCCATGCTTCAGCTATGTCATAATTGTAGCACGAATGGGTCAGCTCGACCGGGGAAAGACCACGCTCTCACAGAATACCAGCGTAAAATAGCAACTCAATGCTGCTGTGTTTCGTATGGTGAATGTAAAGAACCGGAGACCCTTTTTACTGGATACGAGGCATTCTATCTTAGTCCTCAGGGGTAACAATGCATCTGCATTTTGATTCTTAAGCGAGGATAGATGTACATGTCTAAGGGCCACAGCATCCACTTACCATCAGGTGGGCTGTGTGCTCGGTTACACTACAAGTGTTTTCTAACACCGCAAGCATGTGGCAGAAACCCTATCCCATCTATTTTAAAACAATAACTAGATAGTAGGACGAATTTCCTGCCTAGAAGTCCATTTGTTCAGGTACCCTCATAACTATTCATGCCGCCAAATAGCAGTACATGCACTGCTGAAAGGTGTAGAGGGCCAGTATTATTAAAGGCTTTGAGGCAATCAATCTTATCTTGCCTTTTCTACCGACTTCAAAAAGAGGAGGTACTCAATTCGACTGTATGTTTTTTTTATGTGTGTTACCTCATAACTTTGTTCTACGTAAACCGATTTCGATGATTTTATTTGAAAGCTGACGCTTCTCATGTGGTCCCATATAAATTTGATCAAGGTCTGACGAATAGTTTTTGAGTTATCCTTAATAATATATATTGAAGTCGGTTGTACAAAATTTTTAATTTTAAATTATATTTGCACTTGGTTGCATCGGGTGTACTGTAAGTTCGTTCGTCACTTCAGTTTTATAAAATAAATCTTTCTTTATTTTTATTTAACAATCTTTCTTAAAAGTCAAAGTTAAAGTTACAGCCTATATACGTCCCAGTGCTGGGCACAGGCCTCCTCTCATTTCTGAGAATGTTTTAGGGCAAGGAAATGTTCGCCCCGCTGCCCCAATGCATGTTGGGAAACTACATTTGTCTTTGAAAATATTTTTTTCTTAGTTCTCAGACATACTGATTTCTGCGCGATGTTTTCCTTTACCGCCGAGCACATGGTTAATCAGCACTTAAAATTACAATTAACAATGTAATTGGTGCGGGCGGGGATCGAACCCGGGTAACTCGCGTAATGTGAAATTTACAGCGGTCGCTTAGCCCCGAGCTACCACGGCTCAACAATATTTCTTAATTATTGCTATTTAAAGCTAAAAATGATAAACATACACTTTATGTAAACCTATTTACAAGTAAATTTTAGCGTCTCTCTAAGATTCCACGTCTCCATACTTGAGTTAAACCAAGTCATTTGTGCGTCTGTACATTCTGTTATCTTAATACTAATAGTGCGTCAAACACCTTAAACATAAAACGCGTTGTTATCGAGCTATCTTTAGGCGGCAAGACGTTTCTACACATCGTCATAGAAGGCTTAGTTCGAGGGATTTGACTTAGGGTGGCATAGGGTAAGGGTGGCAACGAATGTTAAAGATTATTGTTTGGAGTTAGCGAGGTGTAATTTAATTCTAAGACGTCCTACCTCTCTCTTAACGATGTTTGGTTGGTTTAGTAGGGCTGTGTGTTACTTATATCGATATTAAAATTTATTTATACTTTTATTTCAATTGATAACTTCCTTAGAATTTTTGTTATTTGAAACTCGATGAAACAAAAAAGCAATTCAAAAAGAGACAAACATATACCTCTATAGGATTTAGCTTGCGAGAGAATGAGATATAATATATAGTGTTTATTAAAAATTTATTTATATTTTAATTACTTCTACCCTACAATTATCCTATTCCTGATACTCTGCATGAGTCTTATTCTCCAGAAGTTAGTTTTCTGAAGATTTCACTTCTGTGAACTGCAAAGATTTTTTTATACTTTATTTAAGTTTTCGTAAGCAAGTTAAAACTATTGTATCATAACTAACACCATTGTTCTTCTGCAACGGGTTCCTTTCTCTCCAGAGAGGGTTATTGAAACACGGCGTGGGGCAGCGCGAGGGATTCAGGAAAGAGTCTCTAATGTGAGTTGGCGTATTAAATATCCTTAAAATATTATTGATTTCTGATGACTAATTATTCTTCTTTCTTGTTCATTACATTTTCCCTCTCGGCTGAGTCGGACCTAGTCGGCACTTTATTTATTTCATCGCTAGGTACTGACGTCGATCGAAGTCAGTTTTAGTGAAAACCGAGTTTGTCAAAATAGAGCAAGGGCTTCAACAACCATGGTATTAAAATTTTTTGTAAATTTCTTAAGCACTAGGTAAACTTTAGATATATGAACTTAGTTCTTATATTTCAAAAAAGAAAATGGTATAGTGTTTTATTTGAAATAAAATTCAAATTTATTTTGCTATGTCAAATAAGATAAGTATCGTTGCAGATTGAAATAAATTAAATGAAACTAATTTTTACGGATTCTATCGCAAATTAAACGCGATAGAATCCGTTAAAATTAGTTCGCGTAAATACAAGAAATCAGATTGCAATAAAGTTTGAAAATCGCAAACATATAATTTTAGTTCAAACTACCTTTTATACTAATAATAGCTGTGCACGGCACGCATTAGGATGCTTTTTGCCACAAACTTTTTATTTTGAAACTTACTCGTTTCACCGTAATCGAATGCAAACTAAGAAAACTTAGAAAACGAAAAAGCAAACGAATAAATACGTTTTGTACAATACATTAATGGCTCAACAAAGGGCAATTCCAGGAGGGATCTAGACTATATTTTAGTCTAATAACTTAAGATTTTTTTAAAAAAACCCGATATATTTATTAAATAAATTGTCTTCGACTATCTTAAATATAAATAACGCCACATTAATAGATTCAATCCAGGCGAAGCCGAGCAGGTCGCTAGTATTACAAAATATAAATACTATTATGAGACAACATCATGTTGAACATTTGCCTTCTGCAGGGAATAAAAAAATAAATCATATTTATCGATATCGAGCATATTCAACAGTTAATGTCAAATCCCTCATCAAGGTGGTGTTTATTAATCCTATATGTTAAGATTTTAATTGCGGGCATCAAGTGGCTTTGTATTACGAATAAGTCGCGGGTCTGGTGTTCTCTTTGTTTTATCTCTAACGCACCGCGCGTGGTAATTACGTGCGGCTTGTCGATTATCGTTTTCCATTTTACGTTTTCAAGTTTATTTTCCTTTAAATAAAATTTGTTTAATACTTACTTTGTTTTTAATATCAATTTATTATTAATGTCTAAATTCCGAAAAAAAGTGGCCATTTGCTAGCGTTAGATAATTTATTTTATTTTTATGTTTTACAAGGCCTCCCCATAGATTGCCCCCATTGTTTTCCATAGCTACTTAGCTTACTTAACAAGCGATTTACTAACCACAGTTTTTATTATTTTTGGTTGTCAGCTTATGTCGCTTTTACGGTATGATTTGTGGTAGTGGATTTTATTAATAGTAGATATATTACGATAGGCAATAGGATAAATGATATTATTATTATTATTTTGGGGTATTTATAGAGCATTCTCATCTGGTTGGGCTGAATAAATATACTAAAGGAAATAATAAATAAACATAAATATATATTTAATATACAAACATAAATAAATAATACATAAATAAATAAAATCCCAACCAGAACCAGACAGAAGCCCTCGGCAGGAGAGACCAAACGGCCGATGGTTAGGGGGAAAGGGAAAGAAACCGGCGGACGATGCGGGCAGTATCGAGGAGCACCGCCTTCTGCATTTGAGCCCGGAGCGATCCGTCGTCTCAGATGACCGAGAGGCTGACTGGGATTAACCTCGTTCGCAGAAACGACTACAGGTATAATTTCGGTCGGCAGTCCACCCACATGTCGGTCAGCTCATGAGCCAGGTCCAGATATTTTGTTCGCTTACCTGTTTCGGCTTTCACGAGGTTCTCGTCATACGGTATATACATAATCGTAATGTCGACCAAAATATCTTTGACTGTGCCCGGTCCATCAGCACAATATCAGGCTTATCCGCAAGAATACTCCTGTCTGTGATGATGGCCCGGTCCCAGTAGAGCCTGGCGCGGTCATTTTCGAGCACGGCTTCCGGCATGTACTTATAATAAGGCAGTTTCCGATCCACGAGACAGTATTTCAGAGCGAGCTCCTGGTGTAGAATCCTGGCTACTAGGTTGTGCCTATGCAAATACTTAGAGTTAGAAAGCGCCGAACTACCAGAGATGACATGCCTAAGTGATTCACCGGGATGGCGACAAGCTCGAAAAATGTCGACGTTGCCATCCCTTAGGATGTATCTCCGATAGTTGTTGGTCTTAATAACCTAATCCTGTATTGCACAGACAAAACCCTCGGTTTTCCTGAAGAGGTCACCAAAACGTAGCCAGTGCAGGAGGCAACTGTGTCTACGAAAGGCTCATGTAGAGCCTTGTAGAACCTCCCTTCTCCTTCCATACGGTCTCCCGGTCGGAAATGCTCTGTACTGGCGGGTCTTGCCATTGCTCATTGGCTAAGGATAGAGGGTAAGTCCTTTATTACAAAAATAACGTCCCTATAGAATCGATCATCCGCTCTCGTCAGAAAGTAATTACGGAGGCTGCACACTTCGCGATTATGCATGGTAAGCGCGGTTAAAAAGCCGCGCCCACCATGTTTCCGCGGCAAGTACAGCCTCATTACCGACGATCTCGGATGATGCATCCTATGGGACGTCATAATAGTGCGGACTTTTCTATCCAGAGCGTTCAGTTCTGTTTGAGTCCACCTGAGTATGCCAAATGTATACATGAGAACAGGCATGATCCAACCGTTATATCCGTGTGTCTTATTAACACCCGAAAAAAGACTGTTAAGCACTTTTGTTAAGCGTGCATAAACACATCGAAAACTGACTGCCCCATGTCCGCCTCATCGATACCTATGTTCTGTGACATACCCAGGTATCGGTATGTTTCAGCCTCGGATAGGGTATTTATGTTGATGGGCATAGAAGTCTATGCCTCAGATTTAGCAACCCTACCCTTTCGACATGGAGGACCGCACACTTATCCGTCCCCAGCCCCATTCTAATAGAATTGCTAAAATCACAAGTGATGTTTAGCAATTCCATAAGATGAGCGAATGGAGGCGAATAATTTGAGATCATCCAGATAGAAAAGGTGGGTCACTTTTAAACCACCTTTCCGAAGCTGAAATCCTCCCGGAACCCTCCAGTAAGGTACTGAAAGGGTTAAGAGAGAGGCAGAACCAGCTTGGACTCAAACAATCGCCCTGGAAGATATCCTGCTTATCCTTATGTGGTTCTCCGCAACCGTCATCCGCTTGCCTAGATGACAAAGGATCGTATTCCACTGCCCCATACACTGCCCGAGGAAGTCTCGAATTGTACAGTTAACCTTGTACAGCTCGAGGACCCTCTTAAGCCATGTACGAGGCACCGAGTCGAATGTCTTTTTGTAGTCTATCCAAGCGGCGGAGAGGTTCCGACGATTGCGTTTAACCACCTTGCCAATGACCGCGTCAATGAGGAGTGGTTCCTTGGTTCCACGACCACCGCCCCGACATCCATTTTGAGCGCGCGACATCACCTGATTTGCGTTCAGGTGAAGAGTGATTCTCGCGCTCAAAATGTATGTTAGTGCCTTTGTATATGGTAGGTAGACACGTTATGGGGCGGTATTTGCTCGGGTCTGTGGAATCCGGTCTTTAGGAACCAAATGAGTGATTCCTGTGGTGAAGAGGCTCGGAGTGACTTTTGGTCGAGAGCCTCTTGAAACTGTCGGGCGAGCACAGCGACACACCACGAACCCCTTCAGCCAGTAGTGATGCAGTCCGTCGAGTACCGGACTTTTCCAGTTCGGGGCCCTACGGACCGCTTCAGCTACGTCATCTGGCGTTATGATGACGTAGTCCATGAGCGTAACATGCGCACACTGACTCGCCACAACTTCGGTCCAAGGGCCTCGCTGTGGTTTACGGGCTCTGACCACAGGCCGCGCCAGAATGCGACAGTGTCGGCCTGATTCGGTGCTGAGCCCGTTCCACGTACCATTGGCCGCTCCAATGATTCATAGAGCCTCTTCTGATCACTCTTATTATTATTATTATATATGTCATGGTTTCTTTTTTCTCCCTCTGTATTAAAGGGGTAAAAAAACGGACACACGGGCCTTGACCAAGTGGTCAAGAACTTGACCAAGAAGAAGAAAAGACCTACAAAGATGATGATGATGATGATGAGTTGAGGAATTTTCGTGTAAGACGACAGGTGTTAAGTAGGACTGCTTTTTGTATAAGTGTAATAGTGGATTTGGGCATTTGAAGTATATTGAGGCTGGTTTGAAAGGTCTTTGTAACTACACCAGTTGTGGATATGATGATGGGAACGATTTGTACGGAGTTTACTTGCCATTGTCTTTTTATTTCGATAGCCAGGTCTACATACTTTGTTATTTTCTCAGAATGTGTAGTAATGAGGTTGTGCGTGTTGCAAACTGCTATGTCTATTATAAAAACAGATTTTTTAATTTTGTCTATTATTGTTATATCCGGTCTATTGTAATGTATAGTCTTGTCTGTTATAATTGTTCTGTCCCAATATAATTTAACAGAATTACTTTCAAAATAGTGCTGGGATTATATTTGTAATAAGCGATTTTTTTAAATGAATGAATGTTTGTGAGCTAGGTTTTACTAACTTGGTCATGTCTATGTTTGTAGTCTGTTTGAACTATAGATTTACATGCTCCGGTAATATGTTGAATTGTTTCTGAACTATTGTGACATCGTCTACATAAGTCTGTGGTTTTTATAGTTACGAATAGCAATCACAAAAGCCTCTGTCTCTAGGAAGAGCTCTCCGCGACGTAGCCACTCGTTTGACGTTTGCCTGTCGACATGTACTTGATTGAGATTGGCAAGGTGCCTACCATGCAGAGACTTTTGTGTGTGTTTGTGTGATGTAAATCAAATTTAAAGAAAAAATAATTAAAAATTGTGTTATAAATATGTATTTAAAATTTGGACGCCTGGATTAGGAAGAAAGTAATGGAACTAATCTTTTAAGTTGTAGTAATAATTTTATAATACCTACTTTCTATGCAAATAAATAATTATGAATTATAAATTACTATAAAAAATTCATAATCGAATTAATTTAATTACAAATTTCAATATAACAACTCTAAATAATTAAAATTTTGTATAATACGGCACTTAATATCTGATTGTAGATATCACAAACAAACAGTACGCTGGGATATTTTAGGACCCCGCTATCATATTTACTCCGGCTCACCTTGGATATTGCCAGATAGAATAAAGCAATGATTTATGGGGTGTTTTTTACCGCGATAAATAGTTGTCTTAGAGGCCGTAGGGCGGCTTCCATTCATTTTTCCAAAGGTGGATATTGCTTGCCCTTTTTTGCTGATAAAGAAATGACGAATGAAGTAGATGCGGGATCGGTTATAAGAGTGTGAGTGTTAGATTTATAGGGTGATTTATTATTGTTGCGGACCGCCACTCGGTTAAATTGCAGTCCATGGGATTTTAGAGAGGAAAGTGGAAAGGTATTTCCTGCCTTTACCAGCTACTTTAAACATGTCTGACTTGTCATGTTTTTTATTTATAGTAATAGTATATTGTATAATATCAGACGATATATATTATATCGGACAATATTGGGTATATTATATAATAATATACCCAATATTAGGGTATATTATGTCATAAGAGGAGACAGAGGGAAAAGGCCAGGAGATGTATCGCGTCTTCCTAATAACTAGTACTACTGTACTGTAAACTGTACACTAATGTAATGTTTTCATCACAATAGCTGAACCGATTGTGATGAAACTTCACGAACAGGTATAGGAGAAAAGCAGGAGTGATCTAAGCTACATATATATATTATCCGAAAACTTAGAGATTTTTTTGTGAAATGCAAAAATTGATAAAATAAATGGTTATTGATGATTAAGTATTTAAGATATTTAAATGACGCCACCTCAATACATCTTACCCAGGCGAAGCCGAGGCGAATCGCTTATTTTCTAATAAAAGTTGTTTACTTTACAGATAAACAAATAGTATTTTGCCGTGTAATGTGTAAAGATGTGAAGTCTTAAAACGTTGCATCCTATATACTTCCCATTCCAGGGCACATGCCACCTCTCATTTCTGAGAGAGTTTTATGCCAAGAAAGTGTCCAACGCACTGCCCCAATGCGAGTTGGTGGACTTCACATGTCTTCATTTTCTTTCTCAGACATGCAGGTTTCCTCCCGCTGTTTTCCTTCAACGCCAAACACACGGTAAGTCAGAACTTAAAATTGAAATTAATAATTGAATTAGTGGCAATGGGAATTGAACTTGGTTTGCTCGCCTACTGTGAAATTTATAGCAAACGCTTAAGCCTGAGTTATCACGGTGGTGTGATGATGTATGATGTCACATAATACATCTTCACACTTTAAGAATATGTGTATATATACACAATAATATAATATAATATATAGCAATGGGAAATGATCTCACATAGATAATGGCAAAACTATACTTAGAATAGTACAAAAAAGAGTCGCCGGTTCTCTACACTCACTATAAAACACAGCAGCATTAAGGTGCTATTTAACGCTGTTGTTCTGTGAGAGCGTGGTCCTTCTCCTGTCTCACCGACCCATTCATGCTACAACCATAATACAGCTGCAGCATATCTCTACCACTTGCAAATACCAGATGTAAAATACTTTCACCCCAACGATGGGGAACATTTTGCTGCTACCAAAGTTACGAGATATGGTACTACAATCGCCAATCCAAGTGGCAAAAACACTAGTTTTTTCTTATAGAATAAGGGTGACAAAAAGCACACAGTTCACCTGATGGTAAGTGGATGCGGAAGATCATGATATTAAAGATCTATCTATTCTACATTACAATGTGTTTAACAAAGCCATTTTTGGGAAAAATTGTTTTATTGGCTACTAGCGACAAAATTTAACCTTGATCACTCCTGACACTGCTCTCTATCTATTCGTGTATAGCTAGTCTGAAATTACTTCGGAGAGTCAGACAAAAATGTACAAATCGGACAGCTCATAAAAGGAAGTTATTTCGATAATAAAGACAGAGAATTTAATTTAATTTATTATTGATTGGTAAAGGTTCTAATTAAAATAAATACTGAAATAGATAATGCATAAGTGATATTAGGGAAGCTCGTTAAAAAGTTACGAGGTTAAGCCGACGCTTGTCACAGACTAAGAAACAATAGCGAGGTAAGTGAGCTATACGGAGTGTTCAAAAATCGTCTACTACATAACTCTTTTCCGGTTTTAATATGTAACTTAATCTATAAACAAAGCAGGTTATCAATTTCTACACACTACTTGTCGTTTGTCAATTTAAAACATTGTGAATTATATTATTTATAGAAGAAGAGGCAAATGAGCTTGCGGCTCATTTGATGGGATGCGAGTGCACCATCTATAAGATTCTGGAACGCCACAAGAATTGTAAGTGGGTCACTCCAATAATAAACAAAATCTCTTTGCAATGTCATTGTATCAATCAAACATATTTTAGAGTAATGGATAATGGATTCAAAGTTTGTGCCAAATTAAAAATGTTGTACCACGGAACTAATACCACATCCATCCATCAATTACAGTCTATAGAAGTCCACTGCTACACTGTTGCATGAACAAAGTCGTGAATATATGGTAATTGCATATATTTTTCGTTTTATTTTTATAGTATGAGTTGTTGCTGCTATTTTACGCTGATATTCTGTAAGAGCGTAGTCCTTCCCCGGACGAGCCGACCCATTCATGCTACAACTATACCAGTTATATAGCTGCAGCATGGCTCTGCCACGTAAAATTATTATTATCTCTAATATTATAATATTATTATCTATAATTCTATCAAACAAATCATTTATAGATAGAGAAAAATGTTCTCCATTTCAATGTGGATTAGACCCAAAATCCTCAGCACGAATTCATTAATTACAGTAATTTTTTTTGATATTGAAATTGCTTTTCTCTTCCCAACTATTATATCATTTAATTTAGTTAATTTTGACATATTAATAAAAGTTAAGTTATTTTCTTAATTATTTTATTACTAGGATTATATCATGAATGAAATCAAAACATACTTAATTGGACTAATTAAGTTTTTTTTTAAATATTACCTTTATAAGAAACTTAATACTGGAAAACTTAAATACTATCTAGGCAGCATTGGTTATCAAGTTCCTAGACAGTATTTAAGTTTTCTTAGTTATACTCAAAATCTCAATAATCCATTGGAATAAAAACATAGGATGCTTGACTACATTCTTATACCTACAACCAACGAACGACGTGAAGAATCAGCAATATAATATATATTAAGTTGAGTTTTACCGGTCAGATAATTTTTCATTATATCATCATAGAATAAACTTCAGTACACGTTTATTAAAAGTAAGACATTCTGTATCTTCAAATAGGTAACAACCTTAAGTAAGCATGTTTTGTCTCGCAGTTAAATCTTTGTTCGCGGTGATCCGTTGGAAGTGCTACCCCCTTCTCCCTTCTCCTCTCTTCCTTCCTTTTCCTGTCACTTGTGACATCAAACGTGCTTCATAGTGACAGGAAGCCAACCGCCTATTGTTGAATTTCTTAAGATTTAATGAGACGATGATAGAGAACACTTAAAATTACTCGACAGTTAAGAAAACTGTACTTAACCTAGTATGTATTAAAACATAAGAAAATACTCATGGTAGCTCAGGGGATCAGTGGTTGCCATAAATTGTATTTTACGTGAGCAACCTGGGTTCGCACCCCATCGGCACCAATGAAATTATTCTATGCAAATTTTAGTGCTTATTTACTTTCTCGCTCGCAAGAAAAACAGCATGAGGCAACCTGCATGTCTGAGGTATAAAATATTTCAAGGACGAGCGAAATTTGCCAATACGCAATGAAGCAAAGTGGCAGACTAATTGATACGTAACACGCTTAGAAATAGGAGAAAACCTATGCCCAGTAGTGGTACGTATGCAGGCTGCAACAATTTTTTACGTGGTAGAGCCACGCTGTAGCTATCTTACGGTTGTAGCGCGAATGGGTCGGCTCGACCAGGGAAGGACCAGGCTCTCAAAGAATACCAGCGTAAAATAGCATCTTAATGCTGCTGTGTTACGTATGATAAGTGTGGAGAACTGGAGAACGTTTTTACTACATACGAGGCATTACATTTCAGCCCTCAGGGGTGACAACACGTCTGCATTTTAATTCTTAATCGAGGATAAATGTTAATGTCTATAGGCCACAGCATCCACTTATCATCTGGTAGACTGTGTGCTCGTTTGCCATTATTCTATAAAGAAAGACAATCTAGCGTATAATAGACCTGGGTTAGTTATGGGTTGTAAACCTGGAGGCTGTCTCACGTAATTATTAGTCAGATCAAACTACTGCATTATGTATTGGATTTTGATTCGGTGTCACATTATTTTTATTGAATTTATATAAGTACTGCATTTTTGTTTGTTTTTTTTTTGTTTATGCACAAGCAGTCTAAGAATGAAGCGTGCGTATTTTAATCTATGTGATTAAATGATTATGTTATACCTATGTTTTTTTTTTAATTGAGTGTATCAAATAAATGGTTCATTCTTTCTGTCTTTCAAAGTTTGTCTTTAAGCTTCAAGGAAATGCATTGGATAATCTTTGGAGCACTTTTCACGGATTCATGGAGGCCATTATTTAAAGAAAGGAAATTAAGATTTCTCGCAGGTATGTTTGTAAGACAAGACACAGTTTTTGTCAAGCCTAAAAAAAAAAAGAATGAACTAACGACTAAAAATATGCAGGGCGATTAAAATATTTAATGAAAATTGGCAAAGTTAAAACTTCATGAAAAATCATGAAAATTAAAACAATTTAAATGTTATTTTTGTTTTATAAATGAAAATGTATGCTATTGTTATTTCAATTTGAACTAAATTTGAATATGCATTTGCGTGTCATTGTTTTCCCTTCTTTGCTTCTTTTGACATTTGAAGACATGAGTGGATGAAGGTGATATGTCGCAAAATTCTTATTTCGGGAAAATTGACTTTAAAGTTTCGCATAAACATTTTAAGATATTTCAAAACGCTTTCAGTTTATTTATGCAGAAATGGTGTCAAGCGGCGTAAGCTGTTTAGTATTTTTATATTAGGAGAGAAATTAAAAATAAAATGTATTTTTAGTACTTTATTTAAAAAAAAAAACTGAACATAACTCCTTCTTCCACAAAAGAAAATTTAAACATATTGACAAAATTAAATCTGAAAGAGACAAGTTCTTTGAGAAATTAGGAAAATAAACTAAAAACAAACGAAAAACGATTATTCTTCTTTTAAAATCCGGTATTCCGGTTTAACAAATTTTAATTGCTCCTTTATATTAGCTTTTTTTTTCAACCGACACAGTGCCACGTGTGGATGGGAAATATTCCCATCCACACGTGGCACATCAAAATCTGGATTAACTTCACCCCTTTTTTTTAAAAATGTCAACCTTCTTGAATGGTTTCATTTCATGTCTTACTGATTTCTTATATTTACGCGAATACTACATTTAAATAAAACTAGTTTTACAGTTTTTATTGCGTATATTAACTTATTTTATATTCCCGATGTTTCGAGTAATTTACAGCACCCATCGTCACGGGGACTGAGTATTTGACGTCCCAATGTCATAGTTAACCACGGTTACTTCCAGATTAAAATTATTAATTTTTGTTCCGATCTACGCAGTATGAACTTACAGTTTCAAGACTCAAGACTTCAAGATGAAGTCTTGCAGTTGTATCTTGGGTTGGGATTTAATTTTATTAATTATAGGATCTCAAGCAGATGGCAGCACCATCCATCTTCTCTATCGAAATTAGGATGTTTTTTAATTTCAATAGTCTCGCGTATCATCCTTGGTAAGAATCGGTGTTCTTTTGCGAGGATTTGTGGTCTATCAAATCTGATGTAATGGCGGGGACGATCTTGAACATGTTCACAGACTGCAGACTTCCCAAAGCGTCGGTGCCTCACGTCAGCTATATGTTCTTTCACGCGGGTTTTAATGGATCTTTTGTTTGTCCTATATAAGAGACCACATTCACAATCAAGCTTGTACACTCCTGCATATTGCAGAAGGACATTACACTTGACTGATGGTAAAACTGACTAATCTTCTTCGGCGGCTTGAAGTATTTTTAATGGAAGCACGCTTCAGGATGTAGCCAATCTTGTCAGTGACACCTCTGACATATGGTAGTACAGCAGGCACTCGCTCGACTGTGGCCGGTTTCACTCGTTCACTGTGACGTAGGTGCGGGACCCGAAGCTTATTGTCGTACAAAACTTGCTTGACGTGTTGGAGCTCGGCGGCCAGGTGTTTACTGTCATAGATCCCTCGTGCTCTGAAACAAAGATTTACCCACGGTAGCTAAATGTGAAGGATGGTGATGAGAGTCACCGTTTAAATGTCTATCTGTATGGGTTTTTTCTATACACAGTGTAGCTCAAGGTGTTATCAGGATTCCGAATTACTAACCTATCTAGAAAAGCTAAAGAGTTGTTTGCCTCTAACTCCATTGTGAACTGAATTTTAGAATTTATGGAGTTAAGATGGTCTAAAAATGCAGTTACTTTATCTAAAGGTAGAATTGTGAAAGTGTCGTCTACGTACCGCTTGTAGAATCTTGGATTTCAGATACTGTAAGTTCATACTGCGAATTCAAGATACTGGAAGTTCATACTGCGTAGATCGGAACAAAAATTAATAATTTTAATCTGGGTAACCGTGGTTAACTATGACATTGGGACGTCAAATACCTCAGTTCCCCGTGACCATGAGTGCTGTAAAGTACTTGAAACGTCGGGAATATAAAATAAGTTAATATACGCGATAAAATCCGTAAAATTAGTTTTATTTAAATTTCATGTCTTATTTAGTACAATCCATACATTCCTAACTTGCAAACTTGTTTTGTAACCCCTGAAAATTTAACAAATTACTTTAATTACTGCGTTGTCTTACAGGCTTACTGACAATGCTGTTAAAAAGTAAAGCATTCTTGCTATTCACATCTAAGGAATAATAGCTACGTAAAATAGCCTACCTGTCATCTATTGCAAATTTAGTGGAGCACTGACGCCTACATTTTTCATGACACAAAATGTCTTCTTGGATTTTTTTTTGGAATGACCTTATTTTTATACGATATTTACTCTTCTCCTTTTTCTCTTGCAATGACTGCAGCTTTTTTTCTAAGTGCTTTAATTTTTAGATCGTTTTTTGATTATTATATAATATTTTATTTTTCGTTTTTTTAGATATATCATATTTTTGGGGGTCTTCATTTTCCTGGTTCCCACTGGTAGCAATTTGGGTAACTGGGTAAGCAATGTCAAGGTCTAGATAATTAGCACTGTCAGCATTTTCTTGGTCTTTAACAGTATTTTCCTGAATTCTACTGGTAGATGGATGAGCAAGTACAAGGTACTCTTGTTGATAAGCTCTGTCACCGATCTTACCACAACTTTGAGAAGTGGAGGAGCTTGAAGAGCTTTCCGGTACAAAAACATCATCACTTCCCGAAGAAAAATCTTCATTATTTCCATCAAATTAGGTACATTATTAAGGACAGTATAATTTTATTTTTATTTTGCAAAGGAAGTTTGGAAGTGTGGACTACTTCAAATTGGGAATCTCCTATTACATTTGGATCTCCGACAACTAAAGTACTCGATGTATGTGCGGTAGCGAAGCCTCCATTAGAAACCGAGAAGCCGGGCTTGGCCTATCAAACTACTCAATCAATAATATCAACTAAAAACATAACTCGTAAGCTGTTTCAAACTATTTCAAATTTCCTGCGCGCTTCTCTGTTCTATACAGGTCATGACCTCACAGCCTTATTATGTAACGCCAATACGCGGCAAAACTGCGCGATACTGCTGTCATAAAATTAGTCGTCTCTCTTGCACGCGTGGGCTTTTACCGGGGTTTTGAGAAGACGATCGCTCCTTTCTAACCTGTGGCAAAATGTTCTATAATAAAATATAACTACGATTGTTTATATAGCAATTTATATGAAGCGATAAAGCCCGGCTTTTTCAATGTTTACTCTGTGTTTACTTGAGCGAATGAATATTGCGAGTTGGAAATTTATGCTTTTAAAGATTTTTAGTGAAATGGAGGATAATAGTGTTCCTTGTGATGAATTGAAGTGTGTTAATGTGCTAATCGGCGAGGAAAAGGTAAAATCGAAAAAGAGAAAAGGTAAATTTTTATAAAACTGCTAAAAACAACAAAACCATATCTTGGGCTTGCCCTAGTTTGGAGCCCTAGCTTCGCCACTGTATGTGTTTCATTAATTCCGGAACTTATTTCTTGATCGATAGAAAAATGAAAAATTGAAGGTACAGGGTTTTGTTCTTGCTGAATACATCCATACTCACGCTGAGACACTAACTCCATGTTGCATTTATCTAGAAGGGAAAAGAAGCCCTTTAGCAGAGAGAAACAGCATGCGTGCAAATACGAAAATAAATAGTGCACAAAGAACAAATGAATAAAAATGTTAAAATACGTTATAAAACCAAGCGTTCTATGACGTGTATACGCATCTAACTGACCATTTGCCCAATTATCACTAAAAATAATGAATATCTTTCGTCCTGTAAGCGTTCCCAAATCATTCATATAAATAAAAGATATCATCAAAATTAGTGTTTTATTAATATTATAAAGCTGAAGAATTTGTTGGCTTGCATGTTTGTTGCTCAAAGTCCCAATAAAACTATAAGCTATATATCATTACGTTAAGACCCTTAGTAAACGCAGGTAAAACCGCGGCGAACAGTTAGTAAGAAATAAAGAAAAATAATTAATTCGTAAACAATGTTCTCCACAGGTGTATTAACCAAATTGTGGTTAAGCGCAGCTTCCACTAATTGTTTTACTCTTGATTTGGCTCCTGCCATTGTTTTTGTGAGTCAGCAATATCGATTTATTAACATTAAATAAAACTAATTTTTACGGATTATATCGCGTTTAGTTATAACTTTTTAATTCCCGACGTTTCGGGTGCTTTACAGCACCCATGGTCACGGGGGGGGGACTTATTAACAGTTAAATTTATTTTTACAACAACAAGCAGCAAGTGCATCCGAGTTTCATAAGTGAATGAAGGGAACATGTTCGTTCAGCACATAGCACCTACATTCACTGAAGTAGAGTGCGATGCGACACACAGCTCCTTCTTCCACTGTAGAAAAGTAAACTTTTTACTTTTTTGGCTTCTATAAAATTGTTATGTGCCCATACAACCTACTTCCATTATTGATTTAAGAAAATAGTGTACATAACATCTTCATCAAGTAGTTAATTTCTAAAATAGCTGCAAAACTGGTTGTTTTAAGGTTTAAAATTGTTGGTTTTTATAGGAGAGGGGCAAACGAGCATGCGGCTCACCTGATGGTAAGTGACTACCACCGTCCATGAACAACTGCAACACCAGGGAACCAGAGGAATTGCAGATGCGTTGCCGGCCTTTAAAAGGAGTAGGCTCTTTTCTTGAAGGTCCCTAAGTCGTATCGTACCGGAAAAATCGCTGGTGGTAAACTATTCCACAAGGAAGTTGTGCGAGGAAGAAAACATCTTCTGAATCGCACAGTGGTGGACCGCCAATCATCCGGATGGTGTGGATGGTATCAGGAGTTCTGCCGCGATGTGCGTTCGTGAAATTTGGCGGCTGGGATTAATCCGAACAATTCCTCAGAGCACTCCCGTGGTAAATGCGAAAGAAAATGCAAAGAGATGCAATATCTCTTCGCAGCGCCAATGAATCGAGCCGATCGGAAAGGACTCGGTCGTCGACGATTCGAGCCGCTCTGCGCTGGATGCGGTCAAGTGGAAGGAGCTGGCACTGGGGAGCCCCAGAGATGGAACAGTATTCCATGTGAGGCCGAACCTGCGCCTTGTAAAGTTGCAGGCGTTGTGGCGGCATGAAATACTGTCCCACCCTACTAAGCACGCCAAGCTTTTGTTGGTATGGACATAATACCTTCATCCATGCATAAAACAGCGAAAATCCAAAAATGAACCTTCATCCACTCATGTCTTCATTTATATTATTAATATTAGAGGTGCATTTTTAATTTAATTAATTTGCATGCCTGCATTTTTAAATTTAGATAGTAAATATTAATTAAATTGTAAATAAAATAAAATATTTTAAAAATTATGCAACAAATAATTAAAAAAATTAATTAATCCATCATGATTCACAAAATAAAGGTAATCTAAAACATCAACAAATTCTTAATAATAATCTTTTAACGCTTATAAAATTAATAAATATTTCAACTGTATATTATTTCGTTACTCAGTTAACCCTTCAGACCCAGCGTCCATTTCAATGGACACGTTTTATTATTGCATGAAATATGAGGTCGGTTAATAAAAACGCTAGTGTAAACATTTGATTGTACCGACCAGTTACCTAGAAACGTTACGATAAACAAAACACCAAAGGATTTATTGTAGGTGGGATGAAATAATTAGTCAAGTGTTGACGTTCGCCATGGATACGCGCAATGCGAGTAAGTCTTTAGTGTTATTTTATTTACTCCAAAACGATTTGATCGATTGTTTAGATATTTTTATTCTGCATAGTGATCATATTAGCTAAGATATACATTTTAAAAAATACTAAATATGCGGTTGTTTTCATAATTTTGAAGATAAAGTCGATGTCCATTTCAGTGGACATGGGGTCACAATCGCTGTAAACCAAACGTATTTACAATGAAACTTTGTATTGAATTTTACATGTTATTTTATTCCTTTTAGGTTTTGATCTATCTAAAAGTCAAGATGTGGATAATTTACTCAATTTATTAGAAAACGGAACAATATCGGATCTCGAAGAAGATAGTGACGATGAAATTGTACAGGCAATACCACAAAAATGTTCGTGTAGGTAGTAACATAACGCTACCAACCGAAAGAGAGATAGGTAATCACTCTGAAGAGGAGGACGATATAGTAGAGGAAGAAGACTTAGAGGAGGTGGAATCTAGACCCGGATCAAGTAGTAAGCCTAAAATGAAATAATTTGGAGAAAACATTTACAGCTTGAACCACCACAATTCATTTGGTCAGCGTCACCACCGTCTGAAATTGATTCACCTCGCGTTCCCATTGATTATTTTCTAAATATATATCAGAGTCTCTAATTGAAGATTTTACATTCAATACAAATTTGTTGGTGAGAAATGAAGTCCGTAATTTCAAGCCATGTACTTCAACAGAAATTAAAATATTTTCGGCCTTCATATCATAATGGGTAACCTAAAGTTTCCTCGTATTCGTTTGTATTGGGATTCCAGTTTAGATATGAAAATATTTTTAGAGAACATGGCCAGAGATAGATTTCTTCAGATGAGAAACAATTTGCATGTAATTGATAACAATTCTATTCCACAAAATAACACCGATCGTTTTATAAAAGTTCGACCTTTATATGATTCAGTTAGAAAACGATGTCTAGAACTAAAATTAGAGCAAATATTGAGCGTTGATGAACAGATTGTACCTTTTCGAGAAAAAACTTGAAGTCAAACAATATGTCAAAAAACCACAGCCATGGGGTGTAAAGATATTTATGATTTGCGGTAAGAGCGGATTAGTTTATGATTTTATTATTTATCAAGGCGCAACTACAAATCTAGACAAAATGACGTTTTGAAATATGGCACATCTGCTGCTTATGTAAATGCCTTGTCAAAGAGAGTAAATAGGTCTGGTCATTACCTCTTCTTTGATAATTATTTCTCCAACTACGTTTTGCTGAAGGATCTTCGCGAGAGGAAATTTATGCAGGAGGAACGATCAGAATAAATCGTTTTGGAAAACCGCCACTCATAACTGACAAGGAAGGATCAAAAAGATAGGGATATACTGATCAAGTTACGAATAATACTAAAGATGTGGTTGTTATCAAGTGGATTGACAACAAAGGTGTAGTACTTGCTTCAAATTTTGTTGGAATAGGAAATCAAGATGAAGTTCGACGATGGAATAAAATATCTAAAATTACGTAACTATACCGCGTCCTGAACTTGTGCAATTATATAACAATGGTATGGGCGGTGTAGATAAAACTGATCATCTGATTAGTTTGTATCGAATCTTCATTAGATCCAAAAAATGGACATTGCGTATGATATTTCACGCCATTGACCTAGCACTAACCAATAGCTGGCTGGAATACCAAGAAGATTGCAAAATCTGTAATATACCAAGTACAGACGTTTTGGATTTGTTGCACTTTCGGCAGCGCGTTGCAGAAGCTCTAATAAAATGGGGCATCCAATTCATATCAGAAAAGAGGACGGCCCGCATCTGGTGGTAGCAGTCCAGTAAATTCACCAGTTACACAAAACAACACCGTTTCAGGACTGAAATAAGACCAGCGAGCGAAATCAGTATGACACTGTCGACCATTTGCCAGAATATGATCAAAAGAAAGAAGCTACAAGATGTAAAATCCAGGATGTAAAGGAAAGACGCATGTTTACTGTCTGAAATGTGAAATACATCTGTGTTTTACTGGTGAGCGAAATTGCTTTCGAAAATTTCATCAAAACAATAATAATCCTAACAGTGTAAAATGTTAAATAAAAATAAACTATTATAATAATATTGCACAGTTTTACTGACTTACTTCAAAATATTACTACAAAACATTTATTCATTAAATATGTATTAAATACAACACTCTAAACCTGATGTCCACTTGGTGGACATCAAAATTCAAAATCTGAAAACGATAAATCGCATATTTTACAAAATCCTTAATTACACTTCTAACTCACAGAAAAACCTTAACAATATTTTTATTGATGCTTTATATAAATTCAGGTCCGAAGGGGTTAATCATGAAACATTATCACTTATATTTTTCCTTAAAATTTCGTTGAATATACGAGTTTTTATATAAATTTAATATAAATAACACAGGACAAGGAGAACGAATACGTGATTGTTCTAAACTCCTAGAAGAAACCAAACTGGGATTTTTCATGTACACATGAAGTTGATGAATACTGAATTTAAAAATCACATTATATTTCATGATATGCTTAAAGAGATGTAAAGATAATGAAGGCGTTTAACAAAAACGCCTGACGTTTTATAAACAGCAATTTTTCGCCCTGTCAAAATTAGTATACTGCGATGACGTCGTTCTGACCATGGCTAAAACGTTCCGAAAATCGGAAGCAGGCGCAGGAGAAATTATAGATCCGTATGTGAACTTATCAACATGCTCTCAACTATTCGCTCGCGATGTAACGTTTATGCGTTAAGATCGAAATACATAACCTAACCTAACTGATTAAAAAGTGATAAGTACTCATCATTTTAAATTTACTTTGACTAGTTTTACTAAGTACTACCTAAGTATTTCTCAACTTTTCTGCTGCCAAATAGCAGTACTTGTATCTATGTGTTTCGATCTGAAGGATATGTCGAGCCAATATAATCACATGCTAAAACGGACCAGCAGACAGGGATTAGTCACTATAGACGTTTATCCCAGAAACTCTTATCACACCACTTTGGGTTCGGGGTCAACGAGGCGGATTTGAACCCCGTGCAGGAGTATCACGCAAGAGCATCCGCTGGACATTTCTCAGAAGAAAGGTGGGACGACGAAGATTACGGGTCCTACTACAGTGTTCCCGGTCTTGCCGTCTTCATGAAACATCTTCGGTGGACTATAATGTGTCTTCTTTTGTGGAAGATACTTTAGGAAATAAAACAGCAATTTATCTTCAAAATTTCCCCATACGAGAGCAACATTAACTTTCACTAATTTCCTATCACTTCCCTATGCGTTTGTTTTTCTTTCTTGATTAAACATAAAACTGGTAGCTGGTTCCGAACGAATTACGGCTACGTTGTATTCTTCTGCGTGTGCTATATAGTACAGCAGGTCTCGAGCCTCAGGGTGTCCCCATTACCCGGGTTCTCCTCGCAGTACATTGCTATGTACCGGTCGTGGAAGCCGTCGTGGCATTGTAAGTGTCGCTGCGGTCCGGGGTTCGGTTCCCCGGTCGCTGCAAGTTGGTTTCATATGGTGTCAAAGCTGGCCTATCTGCGGCATTGAGGGTTGGTGATACTCACTAATCGCTATAGAGAGGAGTTCTTGGTAGAGGTCGCCCGTCCGGAGGCCGAGCATGTAATGGTGCAAGGTTGTTAAGGTGTTCGTGTGGCCCGTTGTCAGCGCGGTCGAACATGCCGCGCGCCAGTCGGGCCACAAATTCTTGAATGCTTTCCATCTTCAGGCTGGCCGCAATGACGTCATTCCGGACGTAGCGACCTGCACCGACGATGGTCCGTAGTGATTGGTTCTGCTGAACCTGCAGCCGTTGCCTCTGCCGTTCGTTCAGAAGTGCGTAACAGGCCGGAGCAGCGTAGGTTATTTTAGGTCTTATGTATGTCTTGTAGATTTTCACTTTGGTCTTAATCGAGAGCTTGGATGCCAGGACTGGACGGAGCATCGCCCGCACACGTCTGGCATTGCGGACGACGATGTCGACGTGCGCGGTCATGCGCAGCATCCTTCTCGTACGCAATCTCCTGGCCTCTTAGCGTCAACGGGGCGGGAAGTTTCTGTATCGGCGGGTGAGGAGAGCGGCCGTTTTGCCAACATTTACGGCCATCCTTCACTCATCCAGCCACGGTGGCAGCAGGCCCAACAGGCGCTGCATCTTGGCGGCGGCGAGATGGGCTCTTCTGGACGAGGTGAAGTAGGCGCTATCGTCCGCATATAGCGCCAGCTCTACGTCGTCCTCCCATTCGCGTAGGTGTCCTGCCAGTGCAGGGATATCATTTGTATACGCCGCATACAGGATCGGCGAAAGACAGCTGCCCTGTGGTACGCCAGCTCTTATGGTTTTACTGCGGATTCAGCATCTTCGACACAGACGTAGAAGCTCCGGTCGGCTAGAAATGACGCCACTAGCTGCAACATAGCCGGAGAGACACTCGTCACACACCCTGTCGAACGCCTTATCGATATCCCGGTTGTGTTCGGCTGCCAGGTGGTGCAGCACTCTGGTCAGCTGAGTTGCTGTGGAGTGCCCACTCCTAAATCCATGTTGCTCCGCCCGAAGTTGTATGCACGGGCGGATTCTTCTTAAGGTGATTCTTTCAAATAGTTTGGCTATGTGCGGTAGCAGCGTTATAGGTCTGTAACTAGCTGCTCTACGCCTGTCCTTCCCGGGTTTCGGCAGAACTATGACCTTGCCGGTTTTCCACTCCTCCGGGAAGTGTGAAGTCCGCAGTGTGCCATTGTAGAGTCGTCCTAGTTCTACAATGGCTCCATGGGGCAGCTGTCGAAGTGCAGCGTTCGTGACCCGGTCGTGCCCGGCTTCCTCGGTTGCAGGCGGATTACTGTCATCCGCAGTTCTGCGGGGAGCTGAACCATTTTACCTACCTATTTTGTATTGATCTTCAAGTTCCAATCCCTACCAATAGATGGCGTTGGTATCGTTTTAAAACGCGGTAACGTTGTGTTGTTACGAAATAATATAAAGTGAATGGTGAATGAGCGCTTCAACCTGTACCACATACGGTACCTATTCACTGTTAACGGATATTTGACTAGACTTCGACTTTGTTTGCTTGCTTACGGTTTAAGATTTGCTTCGTGTTTCGGATTAGTTGCTTGATTTAGTCTTTCTTAAAACCACTGTTCAAACTTGGAATTCGATTTGATTTGTGATTATGTATTGTTGATAGAATTATGTTTTCTCACTGAAAAAATGACTGCAGAAACTCTTAATATTGAAGGAAAAATGGAAGAACATACTGCCGTCCCCATTATTGGTGACAGTGCCTGTTTGTTTCGTGCTCTTTCATTTTAATGTACGGAACCCAAGAAAATGCGATGGTGGTGCGTTCACAAATTATTAGATTTGTGGTAAATCTAACAATACCTACCTATAAAACCTAGGTTTTCAGTTATGATCCACGACAGAAATGGCGATAATTATTCAACAGCAAATGAATATTCAGCCGATATGTTAAAAATGAAACTTACGGTGGACTTGTGAATTGATAGCTGCAGGATTAATATTTCCGTTTCAGTTTGAAGTATATCGAAACGGTCTTCTATACACAGAGTCCGGAACAGATATCTGTCCGGTAAGGTGATTACGATTTCGCCATGATTTATCTAATGAACATTTTGACACCTATCTGCCTATTGTTGCGAAGAAAATTACACGGCGTCGCATGGAGGTACCTGTCGAAGAACGTGATCCTTTTTCAGAGCTTTACCATTTAATTGTTACATCTTTTGTAAACAGTGAAATATCAAATCTAACCAGCGGAACAGATCAATCTGTATCGTCGACATAAAAATATGTAAAAAAGAAAAATATGCGAAGGTCGAGATTACTAATTACACAAGAAAAGTCAATTAAAAAGTGTACAAGAAAGATATAGGCAGAACAAGCCAGATTCAAATCGTAAAGCTGTGTCCGCTTATCAGAAAAAATCCTGATGTACACAGGCCAGCTGTTGCAAATTACCAAACTGCGAATCCACAAGGTGCATAGAGCAATTCAGTCACGGTATGAGGAAAACATTACACTGCGTTTATGGAAAACAAGGTCCATTCCGCTATGGAGTTTGACCCTGATATTTCTTATAGAACTGACAGCAGTGTAGCCTTGGGTTCTATGACATACAAGTGTCAGTGGTGCAATGCGCTGAAATGGAAGGATGAGACACCTGGCATGTGTTGCAGCTCTGGAAAAGTGCAACTTGATCGGTTGAAACAACTGCTTGAACCACTCTTTAGTTTGATTAATGATCCAGATCCCAGATCATGACCATTTTATAGGTAATTTTCGTAAATATAATGCCTGTTTCCAGATGACTTCCTTTGGTGGTAAACAGGTAACAGCAGATGGTTTTTCACCGACTTTTTAAAGTACAAGGCCAGGTCTACCATTTACTACTTTGGAAGTATATTACCAGAAGTCGAACATGACGCTCAGTACCTTCAAATATATTTTGTAGGTGAAGATGATCGAGAAGCAAAGATTCGATGTTCTAAATTTCCTAAGTTAAAGCCAAATTTAATCAAACAATTGCAGAATATGCTGCATCAAGTGAACCCGTATATAAAAGATCTGAAAAGTTCCATTAATAAAGTCCCTCCTTCATAGTCATACAAAGTTGTCATACATGCTGATAAAAACCACCAGAAAACATACAGGTAGGTACAATGCAGCAACTACAAATGAAGTGGCTTTAGTGTTAGTGGATCAACAATTTGATCTAAGGACATCATCCTCGAGAGCCGAAGTAATTCACTTCAGCGTATTAGTGAGATACATCGAGCATATGATGCGCTACAGTATCCATTGATATTTTGCTAGGGGATGGGTATTCAATCAACATACCACAACGCGATCCCACAACTAAGTTGCCGCTTAATAAAAATGTCTCTTCTGCAAGTTTCTATTCGTATAGAATAATGATAAAAGAAGGAGAAGATAACAATTTAGTCAACTATCGTGCCCTTTTAGTCAATATTTGGTGGCTGAATACGCCAAAATAGAAACAGAGATTAAATTGTATCAAAATAATCAAACCAAATTACATGGTGATAGTTACATCCATTTAAAAGATGCTATTGGACGACAGGACGCAGAAGCCAATGAACTAGGACAAATGGTTGTCCTTCCATCATCTTTACGGGGACATAGGTATATGCACTAAAGAACACAGGACGCTATGACCTATGTTAGAATTACGGCCGGCCTGATCTTTTATCACTTTCACATGCAATCCTCGCTGGGACGAGATAAAAGAGCAATTGTTTCAAGGACAACAATCTCATGATAGACACGATATAATTTCGAGGGCGTTTCGACTAAAGGTCAAAAATATCATGTACTTAAAGTTGTAAATATTTACTTTAATATCCGCTAAATAAAATAAAATGATGTGTATTACCTAGTTTGAAGAGCACCTCCAACCCTCCCTCAATTGCGTGCACTATCCCTGTCACCACTAATCCCAGCACCACTACTCCTAGGGTGCTAGGAGGAGGGCAGGAGGTGCTCTTCAAACTAGGTAATACACATAATTTTATTTTATTTAGCGGATATTGGCAAAGTAAATATTTACAACTTTAATATAATGGATTTCGCAAAGTAACGCCTGATTCTATTAGTGATCATGTACTTATTGACAAAGGGCAAAATATTTGGTGCAGTGCGATGCTATATGTACTCAACGGAATGGCAAAGGGAGGTCTTCCACATATTCAGCTTCTTTTATGGCTTCACAAACGTATTATTCCGGATCAAATCGACAATATAATTTGTGCTGAAATACGGATCCCAAACGTGACTCATAGCTTCACTAAATCGTTAAATGTAATATGATACATGGTCCATGTGGAACTTTAAATCGAAAGTCACCATGTATGAAAGATAACATGTGCAGTAAACGATACCCCAGGGCTCTCATAAGGAAACTCAAACTGGTGAAGACGGTTACCCGCAGTACAAGAGACGTTTACTAGATGACGGTGGGTTCTCTGTTGATATCAAAGGCACAACCATAGATAATCGCTGGGTAGTCCCTTATAATCCAGTTTTATTAAAACATTTAACGCTCATTTAAATGTGGAATATTGTCATTCAGTGAAATCAATAAGATACGTCTGTAAATACGTAAATAAAAGTTCAGACCAGGTATCGTTTGCTTTAGAGAATGAGAAGGATGAAGTTAAAACTACACAAGTGGAAGATATATAAGTTCATAAGAGGCAGTATGGCGAATCCTTGAATTACCCATTCATGAGCGTTTCCTTCCGTAGTCCACCTCGCTGTTCATTTGGAAAATAGGCAAAGAGTTTATTTTAATGAGCAAAATCTGAGTGAAACAGTGAAAAGTCCTCCAACAACTACACTCCTATCCTTTTCGATTTGTGTAAAGTGGATAACTTTGCAAAACATTGCTCTATCTAGAAGTACCTGCATACTACGTATGGGATAAAAGAAAGTTCCAAAGGAGAAAGAGAAGAGCAAACGTTGAAGGCTGGCCAGGAGTCAAAAAGAGCACGTTCTGGGCAGGGTTTATACTGTGCATCCGAACAATACAGAATGCTATCACCTTCGCATGCTTTTCCATGATATCCGGGGTCCAATTTCGTTTGAAGCGTTAAAACTGTAGATGGTCAGTATATTCCACGTTCCAATCAGCGTGCAAAGCTCTCGGCTTGCTTGAAGATGATCAGCATTTGTTCGCAGCAATGGAAGAGGCAGCACTTTGCCAATCACCGCAAATGATTCGGGATCTTTTTACGATTATTTTAGT
Organism: Parnassius orleans; assembly: GCA_029286625.1. Taxonomy (NCBI): domain Eukaryota; kingdom Metazoa; phylum Arthropoda; class Insecta; order Lepidoptera; family Papilionidae; genus Parnassius; species Parnassius orleans. The sequence goes on from JAGSMP010000056.1 coordinate 3,635,175, forward strand.
GTTCTGCCAAGTATTCTGCCTTTAAGCCTTTGGGAGAAATTCAAAGAATACCTATCTGAAGATTTTAAAAGGCAATTAGAAAAACAGGAGGGGTGTGGATGTAGAGCACATAACAGATGTGGTATTTAACAAACGCCTTTCGGTAATAGAAGATGCCGTATTAGCGTTCGGTGGTCGGCTACTAAAAGAGTATGGGTTACCTCAGCCAAGCAAAGAACAACAATTTGAAAATAGAGAGTTTCTTAAAGAGACAAATTACGACTTAACATGATTAGAAAACATAGTTAAAAATATTGAAAGATCACAGAATGACGAACAAAAAACAGTTTCCAACCAAATTAACACAAAAATTGAATCAAATGAGGGTGGAATATTCTTTTAGATGCTCCTGATGGAACAGGCAAAGTATTCCTATAAATTTGCTATTAGCAAAAGTTAGAAAGAAGTACTCGCGGAATTGCTTTGGCTGTGGCTTCTTCTGGGATCGCAACTACACTGTTTGAGGGTGGACGAACTGCTCATGCTACCTTCAAGTTACCACTCAATTTAACAACAGCTGATACTCCCATTTGTAATATATCGAAACAAAGTAATTTTGCTTTAGTATTAAAACATACGAAAATGATAGAGGATGAAATAACCATGGCTCATAAGGGTGGCGGAGAGGCTTTAAACAGAACTCTACAAGATATAAGAGGAAATAAGAAGTTAATGGGTGGTGTAACGGTTTTGCTGGCTGGAGACTTTAGACAGACTCTACCAGTAGTGCCAAAAGGAACTAGAGCAGATGAAGTTAAGGCGTGTCTTAAGAGATCCACATTATGGCCTCTAATTAAAATCCTCAAGCTCGAAAATATGCGGGTACAATTAGAGAAAAGAGTCTGCTGGTGGATTTGCGAATCTCCTACTTGAAATCTGCAACGGTGATTACCGATAAATAAAGGAATGATAACCATCCCTGATAATTTGTGCACAGTTGTATTTACGTTACAGGAGTTAATATCCAAAATTTACCCAGATATTACCCATATCTACGATAAGCCAATGGAATGGTTGTGTGAACGTGCCATACTAACCCCGAAAGATGACCAAGCATCGGCAATTAAAGATATACTGTTAATGTCTTTTGAGGAGAAGAAATGGTGTACACGTCAATAGACTCTGTGGTCAACACAGATGACGCAATTAACTACCCTGTCGAATTTCTTAATTCACTGAAACCATCGGGTCTTCCACATCATGTTTATTCTACGCGTGGGCACTCCAGTTATGTTGTTGCGAAATTTAAAATCTCCTCAACTGTGCAACGGAACCAGACTAAAAGTAAAAGCGTTACATCGCAATGTAGTGGAAGCCACAATTATAACTGGATGTGAGCAAGGGAAACTGTATTTGTACCAAGAATTCCTTGATCCTGAATGATCTTACCTTTGAATTCAAACGAATACAGTTTCTCAAAGTTTGCTTTGCAATGACCATAAACAAATCACAAGGGCAGACATTAAAATTTGCGGGTATAGACTTGAGAGAAAATTGTTTTCACACGGGCAATCCTATGTGGCTTGCTCACGCGTAAGCTCGCCCAGTAATCTGATAATTTTGGCACACAGTAATAGATTAGCAAAAATGTAATGTATAAAGAAGTTTTGTAGTTTACTAACTTTTGCCCGCGACATCCAGTTATAATTGTGGCTTGTACCAGCAGACTCTTTTTCACACATGGGCGCGATATAACCGAACTCCACGCGGACGAAGTCGCGGACAAAAGCTTGTTTTCATATATAAATATATTTTTATTTCACTATATTTAGCACAAATTTAAACATTTTTAACACAGAACTATCCTATTTTATACGCACAACAGTCCTGAAACATTTATGACCTACTTTTACATACATTTCTGAAATGACACTGTCCAGAATCGCCCTGTGCAATAAAAGCATCGGACATACACGATAATTAATTGTCTATTTTATTATATAAGTTGCACATAATTTTATAACACGAACTATCTGCATGCCGAAATGAATATTGAAAAGTATTTTATTCGACTAATAACATTAATCAACAATCAAAAACTTGTGTCGAAAAATGGTTAGGGATGCCCAATGTTGCATATTTTTTAATCTGAATCACATTTTGAATTTATTTCGAATAGTGCAAATAGGAGCTTGAATAAAACATTCAATTACCATTCCTTTATTATTATTCCTTAAAGTATGATTTAAAACCTTCTGTACCTAATGAATGAGGTCATACTGATTATAAATTATAGGTAGTTAGAATAATGCTGACGTGAACAAAACCTACATATTTCATCATGATCATTATTATTCAGGGTTTTCTAATGACTGTTTAGAAAAGTGTGTGGTTTACTTCTAAATAAACGATCACTAACGAATTTACGACAATTAATATTAAAAAAAAACACTTATTGTTACTTCATTAATTATAAATGTTTTCTTTATAAAAAGTAATATTGCAGACTAGATACAGGTGTTCTTATTATATTGTTACAAGTATAGAAGAAGTAGAGAAGTATCATGTCATTATAAGTAAAGTAGGACATTTTCATACTTGTTATGGTATTATCATAATATTATCGTATGACAAAAGTTGATGTTATACTGTTTGTAACTTATGGCCATAGTAAATCTTATTAAATATCGATAAATCGTATCGTATTTAGCACCCTATTTTGTCTTCATTAAATGGTCACTTGTGACTTGTCAGTCTCACATAGACTTAGAATACGCCAGTATATTCTAAGTCCATAGACTTAGAATATACTAGCGTATAGTATATTCTAAGTCTATGGTCTCTCACCTGTGCTCTCACTCTGTCAATTACATTGGCGTCGCTGTAGCTCGCTCTTTGTAAGTGTTTTGGTGACTTTCGGGACTATCTATTGAATATTTAGACTTGGCTATTTTAACGGACTCTGATTGCTTTCAAAAACTATTTACCTGGCTGTGATTTTCGTAACTGTGTACCGCTCAAACGATAACCTGGCACTTATAAACGGACTTACGCATATGCAATGGAAAGTGTATTTTGTGTAAATTGTGGCTCTGCTGTTGGTTCTATGTTCTTGGAAGATGAACAGATTCGTCACTGTGTACAACAATGGACTTTCTACTTTTCTGCATATTCCGAGTCTCGTGATGTATTTACAAGATGAACAATAAACATGAAATTAAATCTGTGTTTTATTTCTAATTCAAAAATAATAAGTTAACGTAGGTTTAAAAACAACTTACTACCTAACTGGTAAGGCTGGTTTCATAGTCACGCGTTTTAACAGCGCCGTCCAGACGCAAAGGCTAGCAAATGCACTAGATAGTAGACGCGACTATATTCTATGGATTTATATGTTGCACTTACTTAAATTTAGAACAAAAACTACATACCCAATTATCCTGGTAGGAACTAAAAATAGCTAAATGTTTTGGATATTGTTTTTCAGTTTTTTAAAAATCACTCGGAGCTATGAAAAACCATAATGTTCGTGGTTCGATTATAACCTCAAAATCTGATACTTTTTTTGAAATATATCTGTTCTGCAGCTTAGTCCGCTATAAAAATAAGATCATATAGGTATTTCCTAATTAACGAAAATACATCACATAATTTTCCGATGCTCTTGGTTACAGGGCGAACATTGTATGGGCGCAGAGCAATGTCCTAATAAAAATTATTTTCGTGTTTTTTTCACACGATTTTGCGCTCGGTTCACATCTCACACAACATGAACAACTGATGTTTAGACGACCCTAATTATATCGATAGGAGGCTAATGCCTTCCTTGTCTAAATTACATCTATCTCTATCATTATGAATATCCTTATCAGTCATAATGTTTCTTATCTGTTATTACAAAAAACAAAAATAATCTCAAGTCCTAAATATATTTCCCTGTAAAATAAGCATTTAATTTAACATAATACCTCTATTCGTACTGCACAGCTGACTACTATGTAATACATGACTCTAAATTAATTCAAAAATAAACTTTCATGGAATTAACACTCAACTGGGGAATCGAACCCCGAACTTTTATTCGACATTTTATTGAATATATTTACTTCTAACATAAATTAAGTGCCTGTCAAATTAAATAGCAATTTTTTAAGCCTTCAACTTGCTTATACTTTTTCACAGGAACTAAATAAACAATTTTTAAGCGCGTCGCCAACACATGCTCTGAGGCATTCCATCTTAGTCCTAAGAGATGACAACGCTTCTGTAGCCTTCTTTGTTTGAATTGTTCTGCAGTAGCCACTACCATCAGGTGGATAAAAAAATAGTCACTTCATTCGGTACCAAGAAAATTCTAGGTTTTTCAAAAATATCAGTGTAATGCACAATAAAAATAAATTATATTTTCAATGAAAAATAAACTTTTACACATAAAATCGTGGTAGAGCACGTAGTAGAAAGGTAGAGCCGTGGTAGCTCAGGGGCTAAGCGCTCGCTGTAATTTCACATTACGCGAGCAAACCGGGTTCGGTCCCCGCCCGCACCAAAATTAACACTTAAAATCGTTAATATCAATTTTAAGTGTAAATTTACCACGTGCTCGGCGGTGAAGGAAAACATCGTGAGGAAACCGGCATGTCTGAGAAATAAAAAAAATATTTCGAATACATGTGAAGTCCGCCAACACGCATTGGGGCAAGGCGGCAGACATTTTTTTGCTCTAAAACCCTCCCAGAAATGAAAGGAGGCCTGTGCCCAGCAATGGGATGTATATAGGCTGTGACTTTAACTTTTTAACCGTAAAACGTAAAAACCGAACTACTAAGATCTAATTAAAAATATTTTCCACATAATAAATTATTTTAAAAGTATTTTTTGAATCTTATTCTTGGACTAAAGAATATTTTACACCGCCACTATTACCGTGTAGCATCTCCTGGCTTGCTTCCCTCTGTCGCCTCTTACTACAATCACAGGACGATATGCGGTAGTGGGTAATCTTACACCCCCACTAAACGGCTACCGTCATCACGGTCACGTTATCGAACACTACGGGAAATATGCTTCTCTAAGCTGGGAGTTGTGATAGCTCAGGGGCTAAGCGCTGGCCGTAAATTTCACAGTACGCGAGCAACCCGGGTTCGATCCCGTCGGCACCAATGAAATTGTTAATTGCAATTTTAAGTGCTGATTTACCACGTGCTTGGCGGTGAAGGAAAACATCGAGGAAACCTGCATGTCTGAGAAATAAGCATCAATCATTGGGGCAGCGCGGCGGACATTTCCTTGCCCTAAAACCCTCTCAGAAATGAGAAGAGGCTGTGCCCGGCAGCGGCACGTATGAAAACTGTAAATTTAAGCTGCCAGTAATGTTTGTCAGGCGGGTTGATAATTACAGTACCACAGAGTATATAATAGTACTACTTAGCAGTACCAAGTATTTCACAATATTAATGCCGTTCCCACGGCCATACGCTCGTTGTTAGAATATCAATTCATCTGATACTTTTAAATTAATAATTAAGGGTTAAAATGTCATTTATTTTATCGACAAAAGGTGTCTCAAGCCATTAGGTAACCCATCGGTGATTGTTTAGGTGGTCTGCTTAATTGAGCGGCGGTTCAAAAGGGTCCAAACAAGGTGCTTATGGGTTTAATTTATAATTTTCTTATATGATGACACGCATTACCATTACATGATTATGTGTCTCTAATTAAAAAAATATATTTATAATAATAATAATATCTTCCTGAACGAATTTCGGGCTCGGTGACTGACCGTCAGTGCCATTTGCGTAGGACATGATTATAGTGCATAAGTGTCAGCGTAAGCACAGGTGCACTCTCTATTACCTCACTCTCATAGTCTGGTGGGACGGTAATCCGACACGACGGAAGAGATCACGTGCAGGCCCAAAGGCTTTATGAGCTTGTTGAGGTACGGGGGCAAAACTGACTTCGAGCTGCTAATCAGAGTTTCTTGACAGGATAACCCAATAACTCATTTTGGCCAAACCCGGAATTTGAATCCGGGACCTCATAGTCAGGAATCACGCGAGACCACTAGCCATCGAGGAAGAAAATGTTTTATAATAATCTGTCATTAGTTTTCTCGTCTAGTTGGGATGCATAATTACTTATAAAATATATAACATAATTTTCTATAAACATAGAAACGATAGAATATACGCATTACTACTTCTAAACTCTTCTAACTCAATGGATAGAATTAATAAAATAAAATTATATCGCATAATTAATCCCTCATATCTGTAGTCCTCATATGTGTATATATATATTAGGTTTTTTTATAGTATGGGGGTGACAAACGAGCCTTTAGTCCACCTGATGATAAGTGGGTGCTGTGGCCCATAGACATTTACATTTATCTTCGAGTAAGAATCAAAATGCAAATGCATTTTCACCCCTGAGGACTACGAATGCGACGTTTCCAGTAAAAAGGTTCTCCGGTTCCCTACATTCACCATACGAAGCTCCAGCATACTTCCAGCATTAAACTGCGATTTTACGCTGGTATATAATATATTATGAGTGTTTATATAAAAGATTTATTTGTGTATTATATTTGGTAATTTTTTTATTGATTTTGTTTTTAGCTTTTATATCATATTTGCATGTAATTTATATAAACACAACTAATGCACGGATACGAGCATTGCCTTACCATCTGATCTGACTTACTGGTAAACCTTGTTGTCGGTACCAACGAGACCAGCTTGTTTTATGTGGGGCCACAGGCAAATAAATAAACAATTGTTAAGTCTGAAAATGACGAATCAAGAGTACTGCAAAAATTAGAATTAGATTGCTTATGAGATTCGTTAATTATTATCCGATGAGAGTACTGCAAAGCCCATTTCCGGGTTTCCTACTTACCGCCTTTTATGCCTAGCATGTGCACTCTTGTGTCAATGGGGTTCGCACAAGCTCGCAAGACACGAAAACCACCGCATCGCCTATATCCCGCGTAATCACTCCCGCTTTTGTGTGGTTTAGAGATTGAACTATATAAGAACATATTAAAAATATTTTGCAATAATCTGTGAAGTTTATATGTGTGAAGACAGCCGGTATCCAACCAACGTGGCCGCAGCCTTTGGAACACGAGACAGCTGAAGTCCAGGTCAGTGCACATGCATTCCTTCACAACCTACCTGTAGCCCGAATTTAGGAACATTTGCAGAATCGTGAAATAGTATATTCGTACTGCCTCATATAATCCACAATTTACGTAAAAATCATCATTTTAATGGTCATACTCTGAACCAGCAGTTACTTATTTAAACCAACACGCCATTTTAAGCCCTTCGCCGGGATAATTTTACCCACCAGCTGGTCACTCCGGCAGAGATAATTTAATATTATCCACCAACTAGACTACGATAAGAATTAGATTAATAGAATAAATGCAATCAAATATAAATTACAGTTAAAGCTCAACTAGTTAGAAGGTCTAGACTTTCAGTCATTTACAATCAGGCCTACGTGGGAAATCAAACGACCTAGGGCTAGGTAGAAAGGGAAAGAAAATTATGTATCATTACTATTATCATATTATAAAATGCATATATTCATTGGATGATGATATCATACATCCATCCATTAGAGCCTATAAAAGTCCAATAAAAATGAACACGGGCCTCCCTCATAGAATGCCACAAAGTGGGATTTTGGCATAGATGCAACGCTGGGCAGGCGGTTTGGCAACCGCAGTTTTTTTTTCTTCAATTTTGGGTTGTTATCAGGAAGATGCAGCTGCCCTTCTCCTGTTTTAGTTTCCATTTATCGCCTATTACGACCTCCAAGCGTGATATGGAGTAGTGGATATTCTTACACCGCTGCGCTGCTACAGGGTTAAGTTTTTAATCATAAGTATTTCTACATAGTAAGTACAAAGTCGCTTCTCGCTGTCTGTAAGCTTAGATGTTTTAAACTACGCAACGGATTTTGATGCGGTTTTCATCATTACACAGAATTATTTAAGTGGAAAGTTTATGTGTATAAAACATGCATGTTATATATTATATAATTCTTCTGTCCGTGTGTATGTGACTGCATTCGTCCTAAACGGCTGAACCTTTAATTAAGTTGATTAGAGAATGGTTTAGATTCACAATTGAACCCGGTATGTGACGTTGTTGTCGAGATCCAGAAATCAACCGTTCAGAGCGAGGGACGGATCGCTACTCTCTACATATAAATCAATTGCCATCCGTTAGTCTCACAAAAACTCGAAAATGATTCGACTGATTTTGATTAAAAGTTTGTGTGTGTATTTGAGCAGGTTCCTGGATGGTTTAGATCCACAAACGGACCTGGTAGGTGGCGCTGTTGTCGAGATCCAGAAATCACCCGTGCTAAGTCAGGGCGGATCGCTAGTAAGAAATATTTTTTTTATTTTTGGAACGAAGTTCCTTATCGGACGGTACGAATTTGGCGGATGGGGGCTAGGCGAGAAAAAGTGTAAGATTTTTCCGTCACGACCCCTTCTGACGTAGTGTAGACGGCCTTAGCGGCTGTAAGGAAGCGAGATGGAATAATATCCATCTCCCTAGCACTTTTTCTTATCTTGCCATGAAAGAAATATTATATTATTTTAAAGACGCTTCATTTTAATAGACGCTAGTAATTCATTTATTTGTATTTGCTAATCAATAAGTTTATCAATACACTACGAAAGAAACTTCGTTCCAAACGAGTGTTCCACGACACACAAGCATGTTTTTTTTAATTTTATTTTATTGTTTTTAATAAAACTTTCAGTTATTTACAATCAATTGTTCTTATACATTTATCTAGTAATTAACCATTACTAAATTTCACATGTAGAAGTGCAGTATTTTTAACTAAATATTTTGTAAAGCAATACCTCTGCAGTATCTAGTATTTAAGTATTTAGTATACAAATCTAGTACTTAAAAATCTTAGCATCATTTCGCTGAACGTCACCGTATAGTTCGTTAATTATAAAGCGTTCCATTTGGCACCTGAATTAAAAAGCGTAGCCGATTAAATCAACAGTATGTGTATTGCTGCATTAATTAATACACTAAGGCCGATTTCACCAACTTTTTTATTTTCATTAACTTAGTATCTTCTTCTTCTTCATCGGCCAGCTAAAGTTTTACGTGGTAGAGCCATGCTGCAACCACACTATGGTTTTAGCACAAATGGGTCGGCTCGACCGGAGTAGGACAACACTCTCACAAAATACCAGCGTAAATAGCAACTCAATGCTGCTGTGTTTCGTATGGTGAGCTAAGAGAACCGGAGACCCTTTTTACTGGAAACGAGTCATCCCATCTTAGTCCTCAGAGGTGGCATCTGCATTTTGATTCTTAATTTAGGATGGACGTAGGTGTCTGTTGACCACAGCGTCCACTTTCCTTTGCTTGTACTGTGTGCACGTTGTTGTGTCGCTTATACTATTAAAAAATCACGACATGGGCCTCTCCCGTTGTTACGACCGAATATCGTTGTACCAGACGTCTCGTACCTTTGACCCTGCAGTATTAATATTTCTGTGAAAATGAGAAGCATATCTATGGTTTAATTTTTATCAGCCAGCGAGCGTTTTAATAAACGAGATGTGGAGAGTGCTATGCTGGGGTTTCTCTGAGTGATAGACTTAAAAACGAAGATATTCACAGTAGAACCAGAGTAACCGATATAGCCCAACAGATTAGTAAGCTGAAGTGGCCGGCCATATAGCTCGAAGAAGCGACAACCGATGGGGAAGAAATGTTCTCGGGTGGCTCTCCTTTGGGGAGTCCTATGTTCAGCGGTGGACCTGTGAAGGTCAGTAATAATGATGAATGATGATGATGAATTTTGTAATCAAGGCCTAAGTCGTAAAATTTTCAACCTACATAAGTATGGTTCACATGCTGTATTTATGATTTCACAAAATGTGTTAACATTACAGCGTCCCTAATTAATTTTCAATGGTAACTCATTATAAAGTAGTCGTAGTCCTATAAATACAAGCGGTCGACTCTACATTTGTAGTCTCTATTGATCACAGCTGTTACCATGAAAATAATTCCTGTATTGCTCGTTGTGTTTGCTGCAGCAAATGCATTTTCTCCCCAACACCTGTTTCATGGTGAAGAAGTTCCAAGTTATTATTTGTCAAATCCGATAAAAGTCAATGGTAAATTGTTTCATTTTTATTACTAGATTTAATTCATATTTTATTAGCCGACTTTAAAAAAGGGTAATGTTTTTAATTCGAATGCATTTTCATTTTTGTGTGTATGTTAGGCAATATTTTTGTCAGACCTAAACCGATTTTAATGATTATTTTTGTAAAAAATGGCTTATACTCAAGAGGTAATCCCATAAAAATTTGGACAAAAATTCCTCCCCTAAGATAATAAATATCTATAGGAATAAAATGTTTAATGTAACTGTTTAGGTAATATACTAATAGTTAACTCGAGCTTGTTTTTTTTTTTTTTTTATAGGATCGGGTGACAAACGAGCACACAGTCCACCTGATGGTAAGTGGTTGCTGTGACCCATAGACATCTACATCTATCTTCAATAAAGAATCAAAATGCAGATGCGTTGTCACCCATGAGGACTAAGATGGAATGCCTCTTTTCCAGTAAAAAGGGTCTCCGGTTCTCTACACTCACCATACGAAACACAGCAGTGTTAAGTGCTATTTTACGCTGGTATTCTGTGAGAGCGTGGTCCTTTCACTTATCAGCTTCTGAAGTCAAGACTTTAATTATTCTTTACACTATGTCTTAGAACCTGCTTCTGAAGCATTAAATGTAATTTTTTTTAGTTCTTTGAAGTTGACTTTTACTATTAATTCAAAGTTTACTATGTACTTGTAACGAGGCATTCCATTTTGATTCTTGATTGAGAATAAACTCCATAGTTGCCACGCATTGTTATTTTGAATTGTGAGCAGGAACAGGGAGAAGCTGTTGCGAAACTGTTTCAGTTTTTCCCTGTATTTCTGCTGCAGCTATGTCATGGTTGTAGCATGAATGGGTCGGCTTGACTGGGGTAGGACTACGCTTTCACAGAATACCAGCGTAAAATAACAGATTTATGCTGCTGTGTTTAGTATGGTAAGTGTAAGAGTTCAGAAAAAAATGTCAAGTTCTTGAAAACTGCGCCCAACTTCAAACAAAAGGGCTACAAATGCCTTTTTGTTTGAAGTTGCCTACAACTGGCATTCTGTACCCTTCAGACCGGAACACAGTAGTTCAAGCACTGATATTTGGCAGCACTAATGGGTAAGATGATGGTACCTACCTAAACCACATGAGTAAAGAAACCTTTCTTTACTCATGTGCCTAAACGGACACATAGGCAGAAAAGAAGTCGAATAACATAGACAGAATTACTATATTTATATTATGTTTTTAATTTTCAGTTGGATGCATGAAAAATGACGATTGTAGAGACGTTTGCAAAAGATTTAGATCACTCTGCTATTATGAATTTTGTTGGTGCTCTACAATGTGAGCAATCGAAATGTCTTTTAACGTAGTAAACAAAAATTATTTCACAAAACGTATGTTTTATCCAAATAGGCATATGCTATCATACTTTAAAATTTATATTTAATTTTAAAGCAATTTCTTTATAAGCATGTTACAATTCCTTTAGTATTTTAAATATATGTTTGATCACATTATACTACTTTTTCCTTTTAACGACTGTTTGAAATTTTTTTTTGGAATCTACATTTTATAGGTACTTTATAATCATATTTAATATGTTTAATTATTATACTACTAATGACTGTTAGTAAGTAATAATCCCTGTTAAAGGTGATCGCTACCATGACGTTTCTTAATGTTTTGATACTTAGTGGTATAAAATATTATAATGTAAATTAATGTTTAAAAAAAGTCCCGCTGGGTTTTTCCTAACCAATAGTAAAGGTCAAATTACTTTCAATAAATATTCTTGTAATCTATATTGCTACTACTGCAGCCGAGAAAACAGAATACTTTAAAAAATTATACATAAATCTAAAAAAAATCTTAGCATTAGCCGAGCTTGGTGAATACAAAGTACTAGTATATGTTTCTATATCTACAACATTAATATTTAATACTTGATTCAATCGTTGCCTTTCTCTGATTTTATAGTCACATCCCATAAGCTAGTGCTGCCTGTCTTCGGGCTATTCACAACTTTGTAGAGCAGCCCACACGACTTATACATTAATGTTAATTGGTGCTGTTAAAAGCAGTATAATTAATTAACGTCTTAAACTGAGCAACACGTCTCTCTTCTCATTAACACCTTTCAACATTATATGACGATTGGCGACCCTGCCAGGCCGTGCGCTGCTACAATGTACGTGCACCGCCGCACATAAAGAGAGAAAATGTTTACACAAAAAAAATGTAATGTCATCATGGATTGACATCTAAATACTATTAAAAATATATATTATAATAACACAATGGAGGCAATACCGGATGTGATGGGAAAACCTAAATCTGAGATGAGAGAAGAGGCCACAATATTATTATTTTTAACGAGATATTGACGGATAATAACGAAGATAACATTTTAAAGAAAAATATATTGAAAACAATCAAGGCATGAAGATAAAAGTATTCCATCCATTTACGAAAAATAGAAGAAAATTTAGTCCAACGAGCAGCACCAGAAACCAGCAGCAGTGTAGCCGAGAATATTGGGTCCAAATAATACAGAAGAAAACTAGAGGTAAAATCCAATGAGCGTTATTGTAAATTATTTCCTTTAATATGTTTTTTTTTAAAGTTTTTACTATTATATTTAAAAATAGTTATATGGCATACCATATAACTATTTTTTACTCACATATATATTATATATGCGTTTATGCGTACGAGCGTGTATGCGTAGATATATGGATGTAAAGGAGGCGAGAGAAGTGTGTCAGGATCGTGCCAAATGGAACTCCGTAGTCTCTGCCTACCCCTCTGGGTGACAGGCGTGAGTGTTTATGTATTATGTATGTATGTATATATATTATATAATATATTTTACTCACATATATTATATAATATATGTGAGTAAATAGTTGTCGGATACGTTAACGATTTTATTTATTATTTTTATTATTGTATCAAAATAGATTAAGCAATCATAATGCAATGTTATAAATTAAGTTACATAAGCAATTCTGTGGCTGTGTATTCAGTTATTGTTTTGCATTATTTTTATTATTGTGTCCTGCAAAAAAAAAATTAATGAAACAACATGATAGATAAAAATTTTAGGTATTTAAATTTACCATAGTTTATCATAAAATAAGTTTTCATATATTGTAGTTTAAATAACACCGATGATGCATTTCATTGTTTTTTGTCTGTTGTCTTTAAATATATAATAGGCGTACAATTTGAAAAAGGGTTTTAAACGTACACTATTGTTATAAGTTCTTTTTAGTTTTCTATTAGGCAATGAAATTTAAAATATAATATTAAACTACTTAAAAATTAAAATTGTTCGTTGGAACGTTTAAATAAATTAATGTTTTGTTAAATAAATTTGATTAAAATCAGTATAAAATGATTTTTGAATTATGTTCTGCATAAAATAAATATCATATTTCTAGAAGTCTAACACATTTTTTCGATGGATGTTAAAGTAATATATCGAACTAAGAGTATTAGCGATGTAACTAAAATGAATTTCTGTGTAAATTTTAAAATATTTAAAACTATAATTCTAAGATACATATATTTAACTTGTATTCATATATAATAACATATTGTACAAGCTATGTTAAAATTAGGTGATCATAATACGATGTAATCGCAAATGTTTCCATACTCCATACTTTGGTAATTAAAACAAAAGTGTCACAAATTGCTTACGCGGCTGAGCGCTAAGCGCGCCGGTATTTCATGCCGTAAGCGCTAAGCGCGCCGGTATGTTCTACTAGGGCCTAAAAATTAAGATTCCAACGTTTTGTCGTATGAAATCGTATCTAGCAATCATATTGTACATATAAGTGATATAAAAAGCACATTGTCAGAAAGATAAATGATTGTTGAAATTATTAATATTTTTTTTAAATCGATTATTGCTATTTTTACATAAAAAGGGGTTTTAGTGGCTTATGGTGTGGATTTATCAAGTCCGAATGGCTTCGTAAACACGATAACTTTTGAAAATATCTATTGTTCAACTCAATCTATTTTTATAACTCTTCATCTATCATGTGGGAAGCCATTGAATGTAAATGACAGTTTAATTTTGTTTTGTTCAGTTATAATTAATTATTTTCGGCTGCGAAATGTCGAAATATTTGGTGTTTTAGCAGCCTTGTATGAATTTAGTTTTTACTAAATAGAGACTGCGTCACTCACTCAGTTAGTTCGGCGCTCTCGGTAGAGAATAATTGTGTTCTGTGGTTCGGCGTCAATCGCCATCGTGAGTGGACACTGTATCGGTTGTTTGCAGCGGCTCAATAAGATCGCTGCACAAATACACAATATTCGAAAACCAAATTTCTTACATACTTGATTATAAAAATAATCAGAGATTTTTATTACAATATTTTAAAAGCACAGAATAAATAATAGTAGTACGTACTAAAAGTAAGTAGGATGTAATATTTATACTTAAATACGTCTTGGAATTTATAGAGTGACCTGAATAATGATATGATGATCATATGAGCATTATGAGTCGTGCACTTTTGGATTTTCCAAACTTTTTTAAATTGAAGTTTGATATAAAATTAAGTATATATAATATAAGGTTATTAGTGAAAACTTGTGTGTATTTAAACTACTTCTAAAAATGCCGTATAATCATATTATACGTAATTTTTTTAATGCGCTTAGGATATGCCCAATTGGATTTACCAATATTGGAAACTATTTTGATCAGTCTGTTGTCATGTTAAGGGTAAAATGATCACGTTGCTTTACATTGACTTCATTGTTCTGTAATCTTAATATGAAATGTAATAATTTATTTTCGGTTTTATATTTATTTAACTTTCAAATCATAAACTGAGACTGCTGGCCGGATGAGGAAGCTCAAGGTCGCTCAGCAAGCTATGGAGAGGGCTATTATCGGAGTTTCTCTGCGTGATAAACTTAGAAATGAGGATATCCGCAGTAGAACTAGAGTGACCGACATAGCCCAAGGGATTAGTAGGCTGAAGTGGCAATGGGCCGGCCATATAGCTCGAAGAACCGACAAACGATGGGGAAAAAAGGTTCTCGAGTAGTGGGTAGACGCCTTACACTCGTATCGGCGGTGTATAGCGAAGTGTAAGGCGGTGTATAGCGAAGTGTAAGGCGTCCCTCTACTAGATGGAATAACGACCTGGTAAGACATGCAGGAAGTCGATGGATGCAGGTGGCTCTGGACCGTGCTTTGTGGCATTCCTTGGAGGCCTATGTTCAGCAGTGGACTTGTAAAGGGCTGTAATGATGATGATGAGCAAGCACAGTTACACTCTCTATTCCCTCACTCTAATAATCCGAAGGCAGTCTAACGGATACCCTCTTAAGCGTGGCGATTTTAGCAAATTCTCTCTACTATGAGGAGGAACGTATCTGCAACAGTGGATGACTTAAATCTAATAAGATAATAGATGAAATTACCTAGTCTTTTATTTAATTTTTTACTGAATTCTACATAAACAATCTTTAGAAGGGAACAATTGTAAATAACGGTGGAAAGCAAAATTTGTTATTACCAAAACATGTTCTAAATGTTGTACTGAATGCGTTCACATCCATTACAAATGAATCATTGACATCAGTGATAAATTACACAAATACGTTACGCTCTCGAACGCAAGTTTTTAATTCTGATTACCGTCCAACTTTCGCTTCATTAACCTCTATCGGTGTTAAATCAGCCGCAATCCGTTGGATCCATTCATTTGACTTTTTCCGACTCCCCCCACTCCCGCCCCACCACCCGTGTAGCCGATCCGCAAAGCGGTGCGGATCAAATCAAGCGTTTATTTGTGCGCGACCACTCGACTGTGGCGGATATCGCGGATATAACGCGAATATTTGTGGTCAGAGTTGAAAATTTAAATTAAATTTCGAATTGCAACGTTTTTCGAGTTCTATGGAAATGTATTTTGTTTCGTTGAAACATGTCTGTTTTATGAAATGCGTCAAATTTAAAATTGAAATTAAACCTACAATTTAAAGTTTCAATCGTAAAAGGTTTTATTTTATAAAATTGAAGTGACAGAATAGAATAGAATTTTTTTTTTATTCAATACTGGCTGTAAGTCTTAATCGAATTTATTAAGATCGGATTTCATAAGTTTTAGTTTTTTTGCACGGAACCCTAATTTTTTTTAAATAAAAGTAACCTAAGTTACTCCTTATAACATCAGCTACCTGCCAGTGAATGTTCCATCAAAATCGGTCCAGCCATTTCGGAAATTAGCCGGAACAAATAGACAGACAGACAGATGAATAGACAGATAGAGAGACAAAAATTTAAAAATAGTTTTTTTTTTGTTATAAGTACCGTATATAATATCATATGCATTTAAAAAAAAGCTGTCATATTGACATTACAAACAGACACTTCAATTTTATTTATTTGTATAGATCACAAGTAATTCATTTCTTGTTATAGAATACAGGAAAAAATCCTACTGTAGTGTAGTCACTAGAATTTTCTCCTGTATAGTGGAAGCAGTTTACATACATAAATTTCACAAAGACAAACATCCACACGTGGAACAATTATTTATAGACCATAAAAATACTTGGTCGGTGCGGGATTTGAACCCGCGGTCCTCAACGCCGCAACTTATTGCTAAGCCACTGCACCACGGAGCCGTCTTCAGCATTATTAATTATAAGTGTCTTAAAGTTGTCTTGTTCACAATCTGTAATTAGAATGGTGGCAATGATGATTTCCTGAAAAAGAAATACATCATATAAAATAATATATTTAATACTATATTTTTGTGTTTGCAAGAATAATACAAAGTTGTGACATAGCCCAACGGACCAGTGAGAAGAAAAGGGCAATGTGCCGGCTACATAGCGTGAAGAACCTACGACTGTGGAGATACGACAAAGGGGTTCTTTTTAGCGGTAAACGCGCAAACTTGTGTCTTCTGAGGATTAAACTCGACTAAATTTAGTCCCCCCAAATCCGAGACTTTGTTCAGCAAAGACTCGAATTCAGACACAAGTTTGTTCCGGTACTCGGCGACGTTTTCCCGAAAAATATTGGCACGGCCGATGTATAGAGCATCACCAGTGCTGTCATCCGCATAGCAATGAATGTTACCGCTTCGCAACATATCATTGATATGCAGAAGAAACAGCGTTAGTGATAGCACGCAGCCTTGTGGAACACCAACATTAATAGGCTTGTAGTCGGAGCATGCACCATCTACTACGACTACTGTAATTACACATTCAGGTATTTAAACTTGGACTTTAATCCAGGATTGCGACGGAATTTATTGTGATTCGATTAGAAGTCGTAACGAATGCACATTACCATGTACACATTACATTACACAGTAGTCGATAAATTAAGCGCTTTACGCTTCAATATACCAACTCGCTTCGATATTGACAAAACGAAGTTTGTTTGTACGCAATGAGTTTGTGTAATTAGCCGGGAATGAATCCGGCACTGCGAGCGATCAGTCCAATAGTCGATTGAGGGAGTCGATTTCGTAGGGAATGCGGGAGCGGTATGACAACTTTATTTATCAAAGTTAAGTAATACAGTTTTTTTTAGAATAACCATGACAAACGAACACACAGTGCATTTGATGGTAAGTGGATGCCGTGGCCCATAGACATCTACATTTATCCTCAATTAAAAATCAAAATGCAGATGCGTTGTCACGTTATTTACAGTAAATAGGATCTCCAGTTCTCTACACTCATCATACGAAACATAGCAACATTAAGCTGCTATTTTATGCTGGTATTGTAAGAGCGTGGTTCTACCCCGGTTAAGCCAACCCATTCGTGCTACAACTATAATATTTTAGCTGCAGCATGGCTCATATCACGACAGTCTCAGAGTTTCAGCTTATAGGAAGTAAGTCTGACGTCTCCTGTCTTGTATAAAGGTACTAGAGAACTATGACGCCTGGACTTTAGGATCTTCATGGAGGTTAAGATTTTATTAACAAGCTTCATTAGTCGTGGTAACAGCAATACGCCCCAGTAGCTTCCACAGATCAGTGGGTATACGCTCCGGTCCAACTGCTTTATTGTTTTTCATCTTTTTAAGGGCTCTTATGAACTCCTCTTCACTAATCTTGTTCAATGGTCAAGCTATGTGTTTAGCCTAGATTAGTATATACAGTTAGAACATCCTCAGGAAAGTAAAATATAGTATAGAATAAATGAAACGCAATATTCGTAACACTGAGGTCTATGTAATCGTAGTGTGTATTTCGTAATAGAAGTAAATATGACAATCACTTGATGGTAACTGGATGCTGTGACCCTTAAACACCTCGATTAACAATAAAAATGCAGATGCGTTTTTGTCCTTAAAAATAAAACTATAAGATGCTACTGACCATCTACTGTTACAATTACGTGATGATATGGGTTAGTGCATTCTCTTACGCTGCTATTACTTGGAGATAAAACAAAATAGTTGTAAAATAAACACAGTCATACCGGTTGAAGCTACGCTGTGACAATATTTAATATGACTGTTAATCCGCCTGCAAACAAATTGACGGTACACGCAACATCCGCACTTCGCACGTCTATGAGATAGTTGCAACGTCATTTCCATTAATTCAACACCGATTTGTATTCAAAATACGAATTTCCTATAATCGTTTGGCGTCGAATTATCAAATGAAAGGATGATTATAGCGTTTGATTTCCATATATAGTTTAATACTGATTATGATAATTGCAATTTTGATTAACTATTTAAACAACATAAACTCCCACACTTATTACCGAGAGGTTTTTTTTTGAGTATAAGGCCGACAAACGAGCTCAAAGTCCACCTGCTGGTAAGTGGATGCTGTGGTCACTCCTGAGGTCTAAGATGAAAAGTCTCGTTTCCAGTAAAATGGGTCTTTGGTTCTGTATACTCGCCATACGAAACACAGCCGCATTGAGTTGCTAATTTACGCTGTAATTCTGTGAGAGCGTGGTCCTCCCTGGTTGAGCCGTCCCATTCGTACTACAACCATAATATAGCAGCAACATGGCTTTACCACGTTATAAAACCAGTACGATAGAGACTATAGACTACAATTTGACCCAATCCTGACACACTTCTCCCACTTCTTTCATATATGCACGTCGTGTAAGGATATTCTTGATTTAGAACTTCATCAATATATCACTAATTTGGTCGATAAACTTCCTTCCAGGGCGTTCCTTGCTGACTCAGCCACTCATTTCTGCAACATTTTAAACATCTTTTTCATAGTTTCCTCATTCATTAATTTGTGGCCGTGGAACACTTCGGAACTTTGATAGCGCGATTTAAGCTTCGGTGTATTTTCGATTGTGGCGCGACGACAGCGTCGCTACAATTTCTACGTATCCAAACCACCGAAGCATTCCTTTCTTAGTCCTTAAACTTAATCCTTAAAGAATAGGAAATAACATCGTCATGCAAACCCCACTTTTCTCTTATCGCAACTTTTCACTTATCTATACATATAAAAGGCAAACCTGACTGACACATCTATCAACGCACAGCCGAAACTACTGAACGGATTTCACTGAAATTCGGCATACAGACAGTTGTAATGACGTAGGCATCCGCGAAGAAAGGATTTTGAAAATTCGCCCTAAGGGGTGAAAAAGGGTTAAAAGTTTGTATGAACGTCTGTCATTTTTAGAGCTAGAAGCCTGAAACTTTGTTTTGGGTTAACGATTAGAAATAAACAATTATGTGTCCTAGGGTTTTGAAAATTCAACCTAACGGGGTGAAAAATGGGTTGAAAGTTTGTGGGGAAACAAGATTAGTTAAACTATTTTATTCGAAACTCACAGGAGTACTCCTATCAATAAATGAGTAAACAAGTGTTTCAGGCTCTTTCAGAATTCATCCCTAAAAGGTGGCAAAAGGGGTGACAAATTCTGAAAATCAACATGGGTATCGTTTTTATGTTTTATCGGGTCGCTGATTACGAAAACAACAACTATTTCAAAATCCAACGTAGCAGACGGGAATCATCCCCTGAGGGGTTTATGGTTTTTATGGTTTTTTGGGACATTAATTACGAAAATGACAATGAAACCAAATAACGTAAATGATATTGATAAATATTTTAAACTTAATTTATTAGAATAGAATAGAATATACTTTTATTGCACAAAAACATAAAACAAAATAGACAAGAAGATTTGTACAAAAATTTGCACAAAATTATACCTGAACAAAAAAATACTAATTTAAAAATTAAAAAACAATGTAAATAAACAACCAAACCAAATATATTTTTTTACAAATTAATAAAATGGCAAAATCAAAAGAAATACTTAGGTACCTACCTATTTTGTATTGATCTTCAAGTTCCAATCCCTACCAATAGATGGCGTTGGTATCGTTTTAGAACGCGGTAACGTTGTGTTTTTTCCACATAATATAAAGTGAATGGTGAATGAGCGCTTCAACCTGTACCACATACGGTACCTATTCACTAACGTTCATTAAGTGGACAATTTTGCAAAAACATTGCTCTACCTAGAAGTACCTGCATACTACGTTTGGGATAAAAGAAAGTTCCAAAGAAGAAAGAGAGGAGCAAACGTTGAAGGCTGGCCAGGGGTCAAAAAAGAGCACGTTCTGGGCAGGGTTTACACTGTGTATCCGAACAATACAGAATGCTATCACCTTCGCATGCTTCTTTATGAGATCCGGGGCCCAATTTCGTTTGAAGCGTTAAAAACTGTAGATGGTCATGCATATTCCACGTTCCAATCAGCGTGCAAAGCTCTCGGCTTGCTTGAAGATGATCAGCATTTGTTCGTAGCAATGGAAGAGGCAGCACTTTGCCAATCACCGCAAATGATTCGGGATCTTTTTACGATTATTTTAGTGTTCTGTCAAGTATCAGACCCTTTAAGCCTTTGGGAGAAATTCAAAGAATACCTATCTGAAGATTTTAAAAGGCAATTAGAAAGACAAGGAGATGTGGATGTAGAGCATATAACAGATGTAGTATTTAACAAATGCCTTTCGGTAATAGAAGATGCCATATTAGCGTTGGGTGGTCGCCTATTAAAAGAGTTTGGGTTACCTCAGCCAAGCAAAGAACAACAATTTGAAAATAGAGAGTTTCTTAAAGAGACAAGTTACGACTTAACATCATTAGAAAACATAGTTAAAAATATTGAAGGATCACTGAATGACGAACAAAAAGCAGTTTACAATCAAATTAACACAAAAATTGAAACAAATGAGGGTGGAATATTCTTTTTAGATTCTCCCGGTAGAACAGGCAAAACATTCCTCATAAATTTGCTATTAGCAAAAGTCAGAAGTACTCGCGGAATTGCTTTGGCTGTGGCTTCTTCTGGGATCGCAGCTAAACTACTTGAAGGTGGACGAACTGCTCATGCTACCTTCAAGTTACCACTCTATTTAACAACAGCTCATACTCCCATTTGTAATATATCGAAACAAAGTAATTTTGCTGAAGTATTAAAACATACGAAAATGATAGTGTGGGATGAAATAACCATGGCTCATAAGGGTGGCGTAGAGGCTTTAAACAGAACTCTACAAGATATAAGAGGAAATAAGAAGTTAATGGGTGGTGTAACGGTTTTGCTGGCTGGAGATTTTAGACAGACTCTACCAGTAGTGCCAAAAGGAACTAGAGCTGATGAAGTTAAGGCGTGTCTTATGAGATCCACTTTATGGCCTCTAATTAAAATCCTCAAGCTCTCGAAAAATATGCGGGTACACTTAGGAGAAAAAGAGTCTGCTGATCTCCTACTTGAAATCGGCAACGTTGATTACCCGATAAATGACGGAATGATAACCATCCCTGATAATTTGTGCACAGTTGTATTTACGTTACAGGAGTTAATATCCAAAATTTACCTAGATATTGCTCATATCCACGATAAGCCAATGGAATAGTTGTGTGAACGTGCCATACTGTTAACGTCTTTTGAGGGGGCTGAAATGGTGTACACGTCAATAGACTCTGTGGTCAACACAGATGACCGCAATTAACTACCCTGTCGAATTTCTTAATTCACTGAAACCATCGGGTCTTCCACATCATAAGCTTATTCTGCGCGTGGGCACTCCTTTTATCTTGTTGCGAAATTTAAAGCCTCCTCAACTATGCAACAGAACCAGACTAAAAGTAAAAGCGTTACATCGCAATGTATTGGAAGCCACAATTATAACTGGATGTGCGCAAGGGGAAACTGTATTTGTACCAAGAATTCCCTTGATTCCGAATGATCTTCCCTTTGAATTCAAACGAATACAGTTTCCCCTTAAAGTCTGCTTTGCAATGACCATAAACAAATCACAAGGGCAGAGATTAAAATTTGCGGGTATAGACTTGAGAGAAAATTGTTTTTCACACGGGCAATTCTATGTGGCTTGCTCACGCGTAAGCTCGCCCAGTAGTCTGATAATTTTGACACACAGTAATAGATTAGCAAAAAATGTGGTGTATAAAGAAGTTTTGTAGTTTACTAGCTTTTACCCGCGACATCCAGTTATAATTGTGGCTTGTACCAGCAGACTCTTTTTCACACATGGGCGCGTTATAACCGAACTCCACGCGGACGAAGTCGCGGGCAAAAGCTAGTCATAATATATCTCTTATCATAACTTTTCTCACCTCATCATTCGGAGTCACCCCTAATATCCTTCTTAATGTTGCCGCGTTTGTATCGTATGCACGACTGCTGCTTACGTGGCCTCAGTTTGGAATCCTGGGTCGGGCTAAAATAATAATTGGGTTTTTCTGTCAAGATATTACTAGTAGCAACACGTAGTCATGAAGTTGGCAGTGTTTGAAACACGTGCCTTGGGAAAATGTGAAGCCGTTGGCCCTGCACCTGATCCCTCTTCTCCGGTCGGGTTGAATTACCGGCCCATCAGACTATGGGAGTAGGGGAATAGATATATAGAGATTACGCGTGGTAGAACCATGCTGCAGCTATATTAGTAGTACAGTTGTAGCACGAATGGGTCGGCTCGACCGGGGAAGGACTACGCCCTCACAGAATACCAGCGTAAAATAGCAGCTTAACACTGCTGTGTTTCGTATGGTGAGTGTAGAAAACCGGAGACCCTTTTTAATGGAAAAGAGGCATTCCATCTTAGTCCTCACGGGTGACAACGCATCTGCATTTTGATTCTTAATTGGGGATAGATTTGGATGTCTATGAGTCACAGTAACCACTTACCATCAAGTGGACTGTGTGCTCGTTTGTCACACAATTCTGTAAAAAAATAGGAAGTGCATCTGTGTTTGCGCACAAATTAGTGCACTATAGTCCTGTCCAACGCAGATGGCTGGTCTCCGTTGAGACTGGACGCCGTTACCGATATTAGATCTGCAGGACATTATTATTACTGCGATCATCAAACCACCGGCCAACCGTGATAGTTGAGGTACATTCTCCATCCTCCTACAACAGCAGAGTCCCATGTCTAACAGTGGATATTTTAAGGGTTTTATAAAAGGAGAAGACAGCCCTCAAATAATTTGTCTTCAATTAAATTAATTATGTCAGATATTTGTAGAAGTTTAATTTATAAAATAATTTACTTATATCCTGACCAACAACACATAAACATAGATGAGAACATATGCCTACCACAAAGCACGGTCCGGAGCCACCTGCATCCTTTACCAGGTCGGCTCTTCATCTAGTTGGGGACCGCCCTAAACTTCGCTTACCGGTACGAGGCTGCCACTCGAGAACATTTTTAATTTTGTCGGTTCTTCTAACTCTGGTTTTACTGCAGATATCTTCATAACGAAGTATTATCATGCATAGAAATTCCATATCTCTCTTCATAGCTCGCTGAGCCACTTAGAGGTCTCTCATATGGCCAGCAGTAAAGAATAACGTCTCAGATTCATATGTCATCACTGGCAACATAATGCATTTATGAAAGATGTCGAAAAATTCACTTAATGGTCAGCCACCGCAGAGTCTAGTTCACCTGATGATGCTTCGTTTAGAGGCGAAACACGTGTCGCATTTCCAACGGTGGTGTGTCTGCCCTAGTGTAGTGGTGTTGGGATTAGTGGTGACGGGGATAGTTCACGCAATCGAGGGAGGGCGGGAGGTGCTCTTCCAACTAGGTAAGACACATCATTTTATTTTGAAGCGGATCTTAACTAATTTATTTTTACAATCTTTAGATTTCCGCAAAGTAACGCCTCATTCTATTTTCCATCCATCCATCCATTACAGTCTATAAAAGTCCACTGCTGAACATAGGCCTCTCCCATAGCTTGCTTCATACGGAGGATTTTGTCATAGTTACCACGCTTGGCAAGCGGGTTGGCAACCGCAGTTTTCTATTGAGTATATTAATTATTAATCTTATAAATATAAATTTTGTATATTATATGATTTTAAAATTTTTTTTCAAAAATAAGGTCCCTTTGGTTTTCTGGCTGGTTCTTCCCAGTGTTAATTTAAACATAAGAGTGACTTTCAATTATTTATGTTTACGCTGTTCACAGATCTGAACTTTTTTATAAATATAAGTTTGGTTTATATAATAATAATATTATAAGTCAAACGTGCAAATAAGTCTTAAAAAGATTTATAACTGTTAAAGATACTCTCACCATATTAATATCATACATAAAGATCAATTTAGATTGCATAAACCAAAAGCAATCTATTACGTTTTCATAATATGTCATCATTGTAGCAGCAAACGGACATACTATTTGTACCTTTACCACATAACACAATTACTCTCTACCGAGAGACCTTTACATTTCAACCCTCAAACTGTTAGCACGTCCTCTAAAATATATAATTAACTATTGTAAATTGTGACAAGTTTATTAAACCATGTTCTTGTGATAATTCTAAAGACTATCATTTATTTGTACAATATCGTACAATATATATATCTATATTGAATAAAAAAGTTTCTGTTTCTGTTTCTGTTACGATGCATTTAATCATTAATTATTTTAATCCGCCAAAACTGTATCGAATCTATGAACTGAAACATTTATCACAGAGACCGCAAACATTTTTATAGGTTATTTTATTACGTATTTTTACAATCCTTAAATCACCGATACAGAAATATATAAACGTTGGTCAATTTTATTGCGTTCGGATACTGGTCGGTAAATAAATTGGGCCGCAATACTATATGTTGAATTATATATTATTTCCTTGGTTCTGTATCTGCTTGTAGTGGCTGTTCCTATTTATTTAACACTAGCGACTCGTCCTTGCTTTGCTTTGTTCGATAAATCGAAATCAAGAAGGGCTGTTCTTCTTGAACAAAATATCTCAAAATTTCACTACTATTCTTAAATCTAAACATATAACTAAATTGAAGTGTCTGTCTGCAATATTAATATAATATTAAGTTTAGGGGGTTATTTGCATGCTATTAAGATATAAATAACCTTTTTAAAAAGGTTTGTCTGTCTGTCTGTATTGTCTTATTGTTAATGGCTACCGCAGTATATGGTTACAGCAGTCAACTTCAAACAAAAAAGGCCTCCTCCGAGGACTAAGATGGAATACCTCATAGAATGCAATTATAATGGCTCTCTACACCCTTCGGAACACAGTACTTTTCTATTTGGCGGCAAAAATAGGTAAGGGGTAGTACTTATGGAAGTTGTGGAACATACCCAGAGAGATCCCTAGGCAGAAAAAGAGTCAAGTAAAACATGTTGTTTGATGTAACAAGATGTTTACACTGCCATCTAGTAGTGGCCATTCAAACTTTTTGGAATTTTCCATTGCTTTTTTTTCTTACGAAATATACTACACTAAAGTTACACTGCCTCACAAGTATACATTAGCAGCTGCAATTTAATAAATATAGCTTTCAGTGATGAAACATACATGTCACAACTACATCCCCATCTTAGAGTAAAAGTAAAGTTGAAGCTTATATATATTTGTCCCACTGCTGGGCGAAAACCTTCTCTAATTTCTAAGAGGGTTATGGACCAATTAATCGCACAGCACCAGTGCTCGTTAGCAGATTTCACATATCTCGGACATATGTTATTCCTCAGACATGCAGATTTCCTCACGCTGTTCCTGCACCGCCGAACACGTGGCAACTAAATCAGTTATTTACCACTTTAATTTATAGAATAAAATATAGTTTAAATAATTATTCTTATATCCTTTTAAAGATAGCGTCAATTTTCCATGAGCACTTTTTTATTTGATTTTTCTTCTGTATCGTTTACGTACATAAATCTCACAAGGACAAACATCCAGACCCGGAACAATTATTAGTAGCCCATACAAAAAACCTGCACGGAGCCCTTAGCGTTGCAACTCATTGCTAGGCCACTGCGCCACAGAGTCGTCAATTTCATTGGCACCAAACGGGATCGAACTGTGAAATTCTAATATAATATGAATAAGTGAAATTTACGCCGAGCACTATGAGCTACCCACACCCTCTGAGCTATCGAGGCTACTACATCCATATTCTTTATTGAGGATCATTTAAGCTTTACCACAGGTTTGGAAAAAAACCTCTGTCCTCGGAAGAACCACGTCCCTTTTACGTGGTAGAGCCATGTTGCAGCTATATTAATACTATAGTTGTAGCACGAATGGGTCGGCTCGACCAGGGAAGCACCACGCTCTCACAGAATACCAGCGTAAAATAGCAGCTTAATGCTGTTGTGTTTCGTATGGTGAGTGTAGAGAACCGGAGACCCTTTTTACTGGAAAAGAGGCATTCTATCTTAGTCCTCACGGCTGACAACGCATCTGCATTTAAATTCGCAAACAAAGATAGATGTAGATGTCTATGGGCCACAGCAACCACTTACCATCAGGTGGACTGTGGGCTCGTTTGTCACCCTTATTCTATATAAAAAAAAACCAGCAAGAAACCAAGTGGGACTTTTTTTAAACATTAATTTACAATATAATATTTTATACAATTAATGAAAACATTTAGAAACAGCATGATAGGGATCACCTCATTCCCAGGGGACCATTCAATCATGTTCCCTTTAATAGTTTAATAACCCTTATTTAACAATTTTTGCTTAGTAAACATTTTAAACATTTTGATAGATAGGTCCTGCAAATTTTCTGGGTCTTTGTTGTAAAAGCGTATATATTTCCCCATGAAGGAATTATTGACTCTTTGGTATCGAGTCGTACCACTATATCATACATACGAAATGAAGCTACAAAGCGTTAGACTTAAAAAGTGGGTAACCTCAAAAACTCACTCGGCAATCCGAAAGCAATACTGTGTACTCTAACCCAGATGTTAACGTAAAAAACTAAAAGTAGCCAAGTATTAACAGGCCCCCCGCACGGGCTAAGGTGAGCTACATGCGAAACCACTCAGCTGTCGCCATTAGCTACCCCGTGGATCACAATGCACTTAGAAAGCGTTCTATAAAACAGTACGAGCGTTTAAATGTTCGAGGTAAGATAAATTGTTAACGGACCGATGCTGTAAGAGTACATTAAAGAAAAGGTTTTTTTTTAAAGAATAAGGGTGACAAACGAGCAAACAATCTATCTGATGGTAAGTGAATGCTGTGGTCCATAGCGCTACATCTATCTTCGATTAAGAATCAAAATTCAGATGCGTTGTTACCAGTGAAAAGGGTCTACAGATCTCTACACTCACCATACGAAACAAAGAGCATAAAGCTGCTATTTTAAGCTAATGTCATACCAATTAGAGAACGTGGTCCTTCCCCGGCCGAGCCGACCCATTAGTGCTACAACTATAATATAGCTTCAGTGTAGCTGTACCACGTGAAAAAGGTATAAAAATAATTATTTCTTAAAAAAAACTTTTTTTCTTATTATAGTAACTTGCTCATGTTTGTTTATAGTATTTACAGAATGTACACTATTTTTAATAATATTGTTTTAGTTTTGTGTACATTAAATTTTCGTAAATATAATGTCCTCCAAACCGAATTTTGATCACGGCGGCCAGTCTTCAACGGAGATTAGCCACCTGCGTAAGACAGGATTATTGTGCAGTGTGTGCATACTGCATAAGTACAGGTGCACTCTCCATTCCTTCACTCTCATAGTCCTACGGGACGGTAATTCGTGTAATACATATAAATACAAAAGCATTTAGTAGAATTGAAGACCTTTTCCTTTTTCAAGTCGGCTAAAAATTCGTACAAAAGTAGTATAAACTCATGCTTTAATAAAGCCGTCACAATATTGTGAAATCTGACTCTAATTTTGATGTCTCAGATGAAAGTGTTTCAAGGAACGAAAAATTCGCGTGACGAATTGCGTCTACGATAAAAGAAACGACCCAAGTGAATTCAAATTAAATCACGTTTGTTTTATCTCACAATTTTCTCTGTTCTAATTTTTCTTTATATTTTCGTATCAGACGTTAAACAGGTGTTTGTTACAATTCCAAAATATTTTGTTAATTGTATGAAATTGAAGTGTATGTCTGTTAAATCGATATAACTGTGTGTTGAGCTGAGGGGTTACTTGCATGCCATTAAGACATGAATAAACATTTTTTAAATGTTTGTCTGTCTGTCTGTTCGGGCTAATCTTCGGAATAGCTGAACCGATCGTAATGAAATTTGACAAACAGATAGAAAACACTGCCAGTAGTTATCTAGGCTATATTTTATTCGAAAAACTTATTTTTTTATAATTCAAAAACTTGCCTATTTACTCGTACATCGTGTAGTTTGCTGCAGGGTGGCGGCATAAGTGGATTCTGTCATAGTCGAGTATAAGAGAGATGCTAAAGAACTAGATAGAAGATATAATGGTATGGAAACACTGAGGCATTATAATATATTTAATAGTATAAGGGAGGGGAGTGGGGTTTCATAGAATATTGGGTGACAAACGAACTTACAGTCTGTAAATGGTTGCCGTGTCCCATAAACTTCCACATCTTCCCTCCATGAATTAGATGCGCGGACACCCCTGAGGACTGAGATGGAATACTTTGTTTCCAGTAAAAACGGTCACCGGGTCTTTACACTCACAACACGATATACAACATAATTAAACTGCTGCTATTTTACGCTTGTGGTATTCTGTGGGTGCGTGGCCCTTCCCCAGTAGAGCCGATCCATTTATGCTGCAACCATAAAGTGGTTTAGCCACAGCTACAGCGTGGTTCTAAATGGTTTGCCCGCTTCCATTCTGGAAATTTCGACCTGAATAATAAACCCCGTGGTCGTTGGAAAACTTTGCTCGACAATGATGAATTAAAGGCGATTGTGGGAGCTGATGATACTAAAAAAGCTTGACAAATGGATGCCACACGAACTCAATGATCGCCAGTGCGAAGTATGCGCCGAGAGGTGCCTTGCACTTCTCAACAGGTACAAAAACGAAAGAATTTTGAACCGCATTATTACTATAATCTATTATGGATTCTGTTTGACAATCGCAAGTGCTTAGCAAGTTGTTTGGATCCTAGTTCAGCACCCAAACAATGTCCTAAACGAAAACTTACCCCTAGAAAAGTGATGGCTACTTACCAACGGGATGAAAATTACTGCAGATGTTTACTGTGAAGAACTGAACACAATGATGGAGAAGCTCGCACGTCTCCAAACAGCTTTGGTCAATCGCTCGTCCCCGCTGCTCCTGCACGACAACGCGCGACCTCATACTGCACAACAGACGTTCTTCAAGTTACAAGAGCTGGGGTTGGAAGCTGCCAGACCTTGCGCCTACAAACTTCTACTTTGTTTTTAGATAAATTTGTTGCCTCCCGTCCAGCTGATTTCTTCAAGAAGGGCATCAATAAACTGCCACTGCGTTGGCAAAGATGCATCGATTACTTTGATTAATTATAATTTTATTAATAGAAATAAAATATATAGAAAAAAAAATACGTTAACTTAATTCATAAAAAACGGCAATTTTATGGGTCAATGCCTAATATTAAAAACAAAATCCTAAATTCTTCTGAGGCCTATGTTCAGCAGTAAACATTTGATACATCCATTCATCCATCGATTACAGCCTATGAATGTCCACTGCCGAACATAGGCCTCCCCATAAATTGCCTCATAAGGGGGTTATTTGCCATAGTCGCCACACTTGGCAGGCGGGTTGGCGACCGTAGTTTTTAATTTTCTAGTTGTTCCATATCCAAGTTTGATTCCCTTCCCCCTTCGACTTCCTCGCTTCCTACGATATCCACAAGCCGATATGGTGGATATTCTTACACCATTATAATATTACTTGAATAAAATATTAAAATTTGTGTTTCTGTAAATGTAGTTCATGTGATGATGGTTACTATGAATTTAATTTAGTTTAAATTAATCTAAGTATATCTTTTGTATATTTATATTGTATGCGTTTTTTTAAGAAATAAAACATGTAAAATTTGCAAGCCGAAATCTTATGTAATTTATTCATGTAAATAAAAGATCTTAAAATTAATCTTAAGACTATACGGTGAACCGCCACTACGCGGCCTTTGATACGCTGTAATAATAATGAATAATGATAAATTAATAAAGGAATGAATGAAACTGATTCTAAGATCCTTTTATAAAAAGATAAAAATAGGAATTGGTCGAAAATGCTTAACAAAAGAGTTAACTACAGGCTTAAACAAAAACATTCATTGGATGAAAGTGAAAAACAACATTGTTAATAAGAAAAGTTAACGATGGAAGAAACAACTTGAATAATGTAAACAAGTATGATTTTTTTACGGTTATATTATGGTTATAGCACGAATAAGTCGGTTCGACCGGTGAAGGACCACGCTCTCACAGAAAACCAGCGTAAAATAGCAGCTTAACGCTGCTGTGTTTCGTATGGTGAGTGTAGAGAACCAGAGACCCTTTTTACTGAAAAGGAGGCATTTCATCTTAGTCCTCACGGGTGAAAACGCATTTGCATTTTGATTCGTAATCGAGGATAGATGTAGATGTATATGGGCCACAGCATCCACTTACCATCAGGTGGACTGTGTGCTCGTTTGTCACCCTTATCCTATGAAAAAAAATACAAAAAAAAAAAGGGAAAAAACTTACACTCGTATTGTTAACTATGAATAAATTCCAATAATATTTATGCCAGCAATCGTTAAGCCTGAAAAATTCGCCGGTCGTTAATAAAATAACAAATGATAAAATCAGAATATTGTACAACCGACTTCAATATAAATAAAAGGAGGAAAAGAATGTAATTTAAGTCAATTAAATACGCATTATTAATAATAACTCAAAAACTACTGGTCAGATCTTGATCAAATTTATATGGGATCACATGAGAAGCACCAGCCTTCAAATAAAAAAATCATAATCGGTTCACCTGGAAAAAAGTTCTGAGGTAACACAAAAACGAGAACCTCTTTCTTCTTTTGAAATTGTTTGACAAAACAAAATCTATTAAACGAAGGAAAAAAATGTGCTTACAGAAAATTGAGGCTAACTTTAAAAGGGTATAAGAATACTGTTTCTTAGACTATATTTTGTTCCATAAATTAAGGTGGTAAACGAGCCCGGTTCAAACCGTGTCTATACATCAACGTTAGGGTTGCAGTGTATTTTATACGCAGTTTGATAATTTATATGCATATTTTATGGCGCCCCACGATTTACTGCCGCTGCTAGAGATTGTTTATGTTAGCTGATTCTAACTAGAACCTAAATTATTGGAGAACATCAGGCTACAATATTTTTAAACTACATGATAAGAGAAAAAATGAATTTATTGAATATAACTTTTTACGATTTTTTTTAACAGGATAAGGGTAACAAGTGAGCACACAGTCCACCTGATGGTAAGTGGTTGCTGTGGCCCATAGACATTTACATCTATCCTCGCTCGCGAATCAAAATGCAGATGCGTTTTGGAGATGGAATGCCTCTTTTCCAGTAATGAGGGTCTCCGGTTGTCTACACTCACCATACGAAACACAGCAGCATTAAGCTGCTATTTTACGTTGGTATTCTGTGAGAGCATGGTCCTTCCCCGGTCGAGCCTACCCATTCGTGTTACAACTATACTATTAATATAGTTGCAGCATGGGTCTATCACGTTAAACAAATTAATCGCGATTACTTATTTTTAATTCCCGACGTTCCAGGGGTCATGCAGCACCCATGGTCACGGGGTAACTTTGCAGCTCACATGGTCAAAGTGACTAAGGTGATTGCCGTCCCGATGTCAAAGTTAACCCGGAGTACCTTCAGCTTTTTAATTATTACTTTTGGTCTGATCTACGCAGAATGAGCATACTGTGTCTTGAAGTCTTTTGTAATATTCTTGGGTTTAGTTTTAATTTTATTAATTACAGGATCCCAAGCAGGTGGTAGTACCCAGCCGCCTTCTCCATTGAAATTAGTATGTTTTTTTTTATTTCAATAGCCTCACGTATCATCCTTGGTAAGAATCGATGTTCTTTCGCGAGGATTTGTGGTCTATCAAATCTCATGTAATGGCGTAATCCGTCTAGGATATGATCACAAACTGCAGACTTCTCGGAGCGTTTGTGTTTCAATGTTATTCTAAAATATTACACAATAATCAGCCTGCGGCAGACCACTGCTGGACATAGACTCTTCCTAGGCGATTTAGCCCAATTGTTGGTTTCACGCCTACAATTTCTGTTAGCTACTTTACGTCGCTCGAACGAACTAATGGGGGTCCTTTACGAAGGCGACACTGAAAGTTTTTAGAACTGGCCACTTGTTATAATAAAAAAATAAGTTCAAATTTTGAAAATGGAACTCTTTTCCAATATTATTGTGTATGTATTTTGAAGACGATGAAGTCCATCTTGTGCCACTGTTTACAACTGGTTTAATGAGTTTAAACGTGGTCGCACTAATCTCACCGATGATCTGCGTGAGGAACGGCCTTCTACGGCGACGACTGAAGATAACATCAGTTTTGTGCGGCGTATGATAGAGACTGACAAAGAGTGACTTATCAGCAGATTCGAACAAGCTGAGGCATTGGTATGAGTCAAGTGCACAAAACCTCCATGAACATTTAGCGGTCAGGAAGCTTTGTGCCCGTGGATACCTCATAATTTGACAGAGGCCTAAAACTCCGTCGTGTTGATTGGTGCAGTGAAATGGTTCAAAGATCTAACGGAGGTGACTCAAATGCTGTGTTCGACATACTTACGGGTGACGAAAGCTGGATTTATTGTAATGATCCTGAAATTAAGAGACAATCTGCTGTCTGGGTGTTTCCTTCCGAGGAGTTGCCAACTAAAGTGAAGAGAGGTCGAAGCGTGGGAAAAAGATGGTGGCCTCGGTCTTCGGAAGGACGGGTCATTACGCAACAATTGTTTTAGAGGATCGAAAAACAGTTCGTTTCATAGTGGTACACTAACAATTGTTTGCCACTTGTCTTGGAAAAGTTCGGGAGAAACGACCACGCAGTAGGATCCTCCTTCACCACGACAACGCCTCGTCGCACACCGCCAAGCAAACAATCAACTACTTGGCGACGTCAGACGTGGAATTACTGGGTCACCGCCCTATAGCCCCGACCTTGCACCTTGCGATTTTTATTTATTTCCGAAAATAAAATAAAACTTCGGGAAAAGGTTTTATGGACGCCGAGGAAGCAGTGGCTGCGTTTCAAAATGCCGTCGAAGAGACCCCTAAGGACGAGTGGGCAAAGTGCTTTTCTCAGTGGTTCCATCAGATGCAGGGATGTATTGATGTAAATTGACACTATTTTAAAAAGATATAATAAAACGAATAACTTGCTAGCTTGTTCAGTTTTTGATTTTCTAAGAACTTTCAGTGTCACCCTCGTATTGCGTTTACAGCACATTCTCGTACCTGTAGATGAAGTGTAAGGCGTCCGTCCCCCAATAGATGGATTGACGACCTTAATATATGCAGGAGATTGATGGATGGCTCACGACCGTCCTTTGTGGCATTCCTTAGGGGAGGTATAACTTCAGCAATGGACTTGTGAAGGGCTGTTATGTTGATGATGAAGCGCATTCTCCACTTTATGACACGGTTACTCCAACGGTTGTCACTTTGCGATAGAGGAGACCAGTCTATTGTTATTTCAGTTTGGAAACCTAGTTTTCAAAGGCTATGACAGTGAGCTCGGTTCTCCAGCGTATTACTTCTTACGAGTCTTATTCACCAGGAAAATTCTAAGTATAGCTCTTTTTATGGTTCTGCTCTTTTTATGGCTCAGGGACTTTGAAGTAATGGTATTAATATACATTCATGTCCACATTTTGGCCCCATATGTGTAAAGAAAGAATGCACTGTTTGAAATATTTCTAATTAAGGCTTTGCGTAAGTTTCCCGAATGCTGCCCAGTTCATAGATAATTTTATATAAAAATAAAACATTTAATGTCCTAAATTATATACAATAATTGGTTACAAGTCACTAGCTGCTAGTCAAGAGAAGGGTGAGGTCATCAGTATAGTCTAACTACGTTGCCTGCAGTCTTACAACAGTCTAAATTCTATAGTACTAATACTTCAGATAGGGAGAAGAATATACGCTAGAGTTTTGAAAAGGGAGTCTTGACCTGTCTGTTACTATCGATCGATTGAATACAAAAATAATTATTTTACTTGAAATTGGAAGCTAGGACCTTCGACCTAATTGGGTACTTTGTCTCTCAGTGTCTAAATTTGGTTAGTACGGGTTGTACAGTTAATACTAAAGTTTATAAGCAGATACAGATTTTTCAATCCTGAGATAAAATTTATTCATTGGATAAAATACAAAAGGAATAAAAAAATATAGTTGTATGAATAAAATGCTTCATTTATATTCAGTCAGGTTATAATTTGTCTATTTACTTTTATTTGACAAGTGTAAAATTAACCCTTTCATTTTTCTAGCGGAAAATTGCGATGAGACACCACGCTATGGGGTAACTAATTGTTTTGACGTAAACTATTCAACACAACAACGCAATACTTAATTTATATGTGGTAGAACCACGCTGCAGCTAAAACATGTTTCCCGAGAAATTGTGCAATTGGATCACCAGTTGCCTAGACGTAGTAGACGGTGCATGCTCAGATTACAAGTTGTGTGCTATTTAGGTGATTTTCTTTCTGCATATCAATGATATGTTGCAAACCAGTGTGCGTCACAAGCGAAACACATTCATTGCACAGGTGATGCTTTTTACACCGGCCGTGCCAATATTTCTCGGGATCACGTCATCGAGTACCGGAACAAACTTGTGTCTGAAGTCGAGTCGTTGTTAAACAAAGTGTCGGATTGGGGACGACTAAATCTAGTCCCGTTTAACCCTCAGAAGACACAGGTTTGCGCGTTTACCGCTAAAAAGAATCACTTTGTAGTATCTCTTCAATTTCAGAGCACTCCCCTTGCTGCCTCAGTTAGCATCGGAATCCTCGGCGTCGACATATCTAATGATGGGCAATTTCGGGGTTACTTGGAAGGGAGGGCTAAATTGGCCTCTAAAAAGCTTGGCGTGTTCAGCAGAGCGGGACAGTATTTCATGCCAGCACACTGCCTGCAACTTAATAAGGCGCAGGTTCAGCCTCACATGGAATACTGTTCTCATCTCTGGGCCGGGGCACCCCAGTGCCAGCTCCTTCCACTTGACTGCATCCAGACATCTTGACAAGATCAAGTGGTCCATCATTGAGTTCTTTCTGATCTGCTCGATTTATTTGCGCTGCGAAGGAATGTTGCATCCCTTTGCATTTTCTATCGCACCACGAGGAGTGCTCTAAGGAATTGTTCGGATTTATTCCAGCCACTAAATTTCACGAATGCACATCGCGACATAACTCACGATACCATCCACACTATCTGGATCACTGTGCGTTTTACTAGGAGTTTTTTTCTTCGCACAACCTCTTTGTGGAATCGTTTACCACCGGTGATTTTTCCGAACCGATACAACTTAGGGACCTTCAAAGAGCTTACTCCTTTTTAAAAGGCCGGCAATTGCCCTGGTGTTGCAGTTATTCATGGGCGGCGGTAGTCACTTACCATAAGGTGAGCCTCATACTCGTTTGCCCCACTTCTACAAAAAAATGGCTGTAGAACGAATGGGTCGACCCGACCGGAGTAGGACCACGCTCTCACAGAATACTAGCGTAAAATAGCAGCTTAATGCTGCTGTGTTTTGTATGGTGAGTGTAGAGAACCAGAGATCATTTTACTGGATACTAGGCATTCCATCTTTGTCCTCAGGGTTGCAACGCATCATCATTCATCATTTTAATTATTAACCGAGGATAGATGTAGATGTCT
The DNA here is from genome assembly GCA_029286625.1 of Parnassius orleans. Taxonomy (NCBI): domain Eukaryota; kingdom Metazoa; phylum Arthropoda; class Insecta; order Lepidoptera; family Papilionidae; genus Parnassius; species Parnassius orleans. The sequence goes on from JAGSMP010000056.1 coordinate 3,671,551, forward strand.
ATGGGCCATATCACCAACTTACCATCAGATGGGTTGTGTGCTCGTTTGTTACTCTTATTCTAAAAAAAAACAACAACGTAGTACAAACATTACATTTAATTGATATTCCACTCTGTTACTTCGCATCGCGAAGTTTTGTCGTTTTTATCGCACACCTAAGACAACACCTTGGCAAGCCAACGTGTCTCCTACGGATACATAACATTCTCGCTTTATTGCCCATAACCATAATACCGTGAACACACGGGCGTGGAGTCACAAATCGCAACAAATTCGCGTTGTAACTGCTCAATTAAAGCCGGTGCACATTAGCAAAATAGTCCCTTAATGAACTTCCTAGGTGCAAACGCTAAATATAATATGCCGCGGGCGTGTGTCTTTCGCGTAGCGTAGATATTATGGAGACCGCTTTTTTATTCTCTGTTTATGAAGTAAAATTTTTGTAGGTGCAACTTGAGGGTAGGTCAGATCTTATTCGAAAGGAAGTAACGTACTGTAAAATATATGGTCCGTTTACGCAGTTTTCGCATTTATAAAGGCAGCGACTGAATATAGTAGTATTTCGTGAGTATGTATATTCTTAAAATTTCTATTCTCTTTTTTAAAGATCTCCACTAGTGATAATGATTATTTTATTGACCAATATTTTTTTAATTAACCCCGACGCAAAAAGAGGGTTGTTATAAATTTGACCGCTGTGTGTGTCTGTTTGTCTGTTTGTGTGTCTATCTGTATCACCGTAGCTCTTAAACGGGTGAACCGATATGAGTGCGGTTTCTTTTATTTAAAAGCAGATTTTTTAGCGGTAGTCCCTAGATAAGTTTTATCAAAATCGGTTCAGCCGTTTCAAGGTCATCAGTTGTTTTTTCGGGTTTTTTTTTTAATTTTTGAGAAGTTATAAGTTAAAACTTATTCAATCACAAATAATAAATAAAATATTTAACTCAAATGCGCGAAAAAGTTACACGTAATCATTAGTTTTTATTTTTAATGTCAGTGATAATTAAATATTTACTGACGTTTTCTAGGGGTGTAATTTAATGAAGTTTTGTACAAATTCTTTTAAACTCCCTTCTATAAGAAGCCCGGTATAACAATAATCTTTTTCTTCATCATCAGTGTGACATCTTGCAGGTTGACGATCGCAGTACCAAATATTTCGCACATTTGTCGTTGCTCATCCTGGCGTAAACGAGGTGATATACCGTTACCTATCAAAACTTATGAGTTTTCTCTACCATTTCCCATAGTCGCCTCTTCAGACACCTATGTAACTAAATGGGAGATGGATTCTATTTTGGCGCTATCACACAGCTAGTTTAAAAGTCCAGTCTAGTCTTGCAAAGGTTACACGATTGAGGTCTGTGTTTATAGGCTTATAAGGCTATGGTTTTACTTTCTCGATTTCTGTAAACCGAGAAATCAATATGGTAGAATTTTCGTCCCCAAAATTGCAAGACAGACGGAATAAAGTTATTAGATACATATGAAAAGTTATTATATTTACATAAATTATTGACTGATATAACCAGGATGCAAGACGCGACAGAGGCAAACTGAAACAGGAGATGGTCAGCAGCATATTTTTCTGATAGCAGCACAAAATCAATAACAGCTGCGATTGCCGACCCGCATGCCAAGCATGGAAATTAAATGTAAAGCTTTTTTCCCACTTCTTATGAAGGATGTTATTATGATGTATAGAGTCACATGAAAAGGCTTTTAGAATAGAATAGAATCACTTTTATTTAACATAGTACTACTACCACCGGTTCGGATACAACCTCTATCCTGAGAAGAACCAGCAAGAAACCCAGCGGGACTTTTCTTTTAAATAAGGTTAATTTACAATAGATTACTTAATACAAATATAAATTGTACAGAGACTAATTTTGTAGTTAAGAATAATAATTAATTCGTTTGCACGAATTAATTATCCAACGAGTCAAGGATAAGCTAGTGACGAAATACGACAAGCGCACCGTTCCACGCCAGAGCCAAGACTGCCCTAACGGCGGCCGCTCCGTCCGTTTTATACAACCAGAACGGGCGCCACCGCAGGTGCATTGACGCAGGTGTGCGGTGCACGTGTTGTTTACAAGAATTCTGTCTAGCTACACCGACGCCGCCGCACGTGCAATGGTGCTGGTACCGTCACGGCCATGCTGACATGCGTGCGTCCTCGCACGCGCTCCATCACAATCTAAGCTATCTGTAGACAGAAAAACATCGTTCGATTATCCTGACAAAAATCATAGATGGTTACACATTCAGCAACATATTCTGGTCCGGTCTATAATGACCCTTCAGATATTAACAATTAGCTCTGGTCTGGTCTATATCGACCCTTCAGGCAATTAGTATTGGACCGGTTCCTTTGAACCCTGCAACACTAATCAATTTTGGTCCGGCAAAATGCCCTTCAAAACTTTTCTCTTTTTTTTTAAATAGAATCATACTTTTTTCTATTTTCTCCTTTTTTTCAAGTACTGTTTATGCTAGTCCGGAATCACTATTCCCTATAGCCATATCATTGGACCGGCACAAAGCCCTGCAATGATAGTAAGAACCATTTTTTTCTTACTCTTTTTTTTCAATTCAGTATAGAGCAATTACAGTTCGACCATACCGCAAACATGTCCCTGTCACAATTCACACATTAGTGCAACGCGAGGAACGTAGCGACATGATAATACCAAAGTATGCAAACCAACAGCAACACGACACATCCCAGTGTAACACAGACCAGTCTCCCAGCAACATCATCTTCCTTTCCTGCATTAGAAGAATAATTACTCCGCTAGAGTGATGCAATCTCTATATTTTCTAGACGCGCAGACACGGCCACCTCCGACTGTCGCACGTCCCCGTGTGGTTGGCAGTAAACAGCATACGGTCTATCAGTTATCATCACCTGCTAACAGATATTAATTAATACTTGTTAAATACTACAAGGCTCGACCATTCCAGACTTCATTTAGGTCATGGACGCGTCGATACGGCCAACTCGAGACAAACGCGCACCAGCGTGCGGTTCCGCTGCGTTCGCGCCACCCTCGCGCCAGTGAGCCGTCGCGCCGTACTGGCCGCCAGCGAATTGTCGTCCTGCTTTGCAAATATAAAAATTAAAAGAAATAGAGATAAATGTATTGCGAACCATAGAATTCCGAGCTTCCAAAGTTCACCACAATCTCTTGAGTAACGTTAACTGTATGACATGGCACTCATGGAAACCATTGCACACATTGCAAAAAAGGCAACTATGTCTAGAGACCGATACCACCACATATTTCAAAGGGAAGGAGGCAACTGCGCAAAATCTACGAAAGCTGACCAAGCCTCAGACGTCCATTTACAGCGCCAAAGCACCATGTGTTCGGCGGCCGCTCGAATTGTCTTGCCGTAAGATCTGCCGATAAGTTACAGACTGTAGCGGTGTAGGCTCAATCTTACCAGCGCTCGGCCGTACCTGACCATGTCCGATTTGGCCGTCACAACATCTTCCTCATTGATCATTGTTGTAGAGACTTCTACGAATCCCTCGACATCAAACCCCAATCCTGTCGACCACACAATATTCGGAGTAAGCTGCAACACTTATCAACACATTTGAACACCAAAAGGCCACTTATTATTTTCAATTCATAGAACGTTAAAGTTATTCAATTATTTTGGTACATCGCTTAAACATTTCGAACTTCAAAATGTAGCAAATGTTAATCATGTCCCGCGTGAACTATCAAGTTATAATAAAACTTGAACAAGTTAAGTTTTCAATGAATGCAAACTATAACTCGTTTAGAAAGCCTCCAACATTTCTTTCGACATTTATTAACATATTTCGGTAAGTTAAGAAATAATGAAAATACTCGCGGGTACTTTTAATATAAATCGAACAAAAGGATTTTACCTTTGGGCTTAAATCATTTCACTTTAAATCTTTCCTCTACACTTTAATGATAAGTCAATATCGTAAGTAAGACAGCAAATTTCTTTACGGCATTTAACATAAAAAGAGATCATCAATGTGAAATTGAATTATTATAGGTCTTTCACAAATGTAATAATCCTCATACTATTCGAAGATTATATGTGGGCAATAATGGAGACTTTATCACACTTCTGATGTAGAAATGATGTTAAGAATATAGAGAACTTAAATGGAAAGCTTTTTCCCACTTCTTATGAAGGATGTTATTATGATGTATAGAGTCACATAAAAAGGCTTTTAGAATAGAATAGAATCACTTTTATTCAATATAGTACTACTACCACCGGTTCGGATACAACCTCTATCCTGAGAAGTACCAGCAAGAAACCCAGCGGGACTTTTCTTTTAAATAAGGTTAATTTAAAATAGATTACTTAATACAAATATAAATTGTACAGAGACTAATTTTGTAGTTAAGAATAATAATTAATTAGTTTGCACGAATTAATTATCCAACGAGTCAAGGATAAGCTAGTGACGGAATACGACAAGCGCACCGTTCCACGCCAGAGCCAAGACTGCCCTAACGGCGGCCGCTCCGTCCGTTTTATACAACCAGAACGGGCGCCACCGCAGGTGCATTGACGCAGGTGTGCGGTGCACGTGTTGTTTACGAGAATTCTGTCTAGCTACACCGACGCCGCCGCACGTGCAATGGTGCTGGTGCCGTCATATATATATATTGCAAGATGATGTTGTGATCAGGATTAAGAAAGGAATGCTTCGGTGGTTTGGTCATGTAGAAATAATGAATGAGGAAAGAGTGACAAAGCAAATTTATGTGGCAGAAGTGAACGGTAGACTCTGGAAGGGACGCCCTAGGCGAAAATTTATCGACCAAATTGGCGATATATTGAAAATGGGCCAAATTAAGAGTACCCTTAACCGACGAGTGTGTATGTGCAGGTATATGGATGTGGAGGAGGCGAGAGAGGTGTGTCAGGATCGTGCCAAATGGAAGTCCATAGTCTCTGCCTACCCCTCTGGTTGACAGGCGTGAGTGTTTATGTTATATGTTATGTGTTATATATACATACATACATACATACATACATATATATATATATATATATATATGTGTGTGTGTGTGTGTGTGTGTGTGTGTGTGTGTGTGTGTGTGTGTGTGTGTGTGTGTGTGTGTGTGTGTGTGTGTGTGTGTGTGTGTGTGTGTGTATTATAGGTTGTAATGGATTGACTGATAAAATATTTATAATAATATTATTCAAAATTGCCACTGAATCTCGGAATCATTTTTTTATAGGATAAGGATGAGCACACAGTCCACCTGATAGTAAGTGGTTTCTGTGGCCCATAGACATTTCACATCTATCCTCGTTTGCGAATCAAAATGCAGATGCGTTGTCAGCCGTGAGCACTAAGATGGAATGCCTCTATTTCAGTAAAAAGGGTCTCCGGTTCTCTACACTCACCATACGAAACACAGCAGCATTGAACTGCTATTTTACGCTGGTATTTTGTGAGAGTGTGGTCCTTCCGCTATCGAGCCGACTCATTCGTGCTACAACTATACAATTAATATAGCTGCAGCATAGCTCTACTACGTACAAAAATTTTCTTTTGTTTAAAGACTTGATGTCTTTGAAATTCTTGTTTTACTTTTCGTGTGCACTCTTTATTGATACTTTTTAAGCATGTCGATCGTACATTAATTTTATTGTCAAATTATTCTCATCCCATTTTACCACTAGATATTAATTTTAAAAAGCCGCCTCCATACAACCATATCATGATATTTAGTTATGCAAGTCCGGGAGTCGGGTTGCGAGTCGCAAGTATGCCAAGCACAACAAGGAAGCTGTATTGTGCGAGAGCTCCCGCCATCTGTCTGTCATATGCTGCGGACCTGTCTAGGTGTACTGAAATGATATTATGTTTTGGCTTCATGTATCACAGTTAGAGATTATAAAACTATTTTTGAACATGAGAAGAATTTACCAAGTGTCTTTCCTCTGGATATTTTTGACAAGTGACTACAGTTAACCGTGTAGTGGCGTTGTAAGAATATGTTCGTACTGTGAGTGCCGTAAGAGGAAATCTGAAACAATTTATGCGTGGTAGAGCCATGCTGTAGCTATATTAGTAGTATAGTTGTAGCACGAATGGGTCAGCTCGACCGGGGAAGGACCACGCTCTCACAGAATACCAGCGTAAAATATCAGCTTAACACTGCTGTGTTCCGCATGGTGAGTGTAGAGAAACGGATACCCTTTTTACTAGAGATAGGCCGAATATTCGTTTTATATTCGGCACATATTCGGCTAAATCACCAAACATTCGTTAAAGTGGCACTCAAAGTGTCCACTGTATTGAAATGTACGAACCTGTTTGTCCACATGTCAGATGTAGCCGATAGACATTTGGCCTTAGATAGCTCACCTTGAATAGTGCTTTTAAATTTTTCATACTGTTGTGGAATCACTGTTTCACCTATGCATTTTCGGCTCAGTATTTGGTATTTGGGCTTTGCCAACTGCATGAGCCGATCAAAGCCTTTATCTTCGACTATAGAAGTAGCCTGGTTATCTATTGCTATCATTTCAGCAATTGAATTCGTAATTGGAAGTGATCTGGGGTCGTCAATTCGCCATTTGGAAATAATTTAAACGCGACGACTGTTTTTGTGAGAAAAAAAGTGTTTTGTTGTGTTATTCTTAGTGAAAATTGATAATTATATGATAAAAATGAGTGGCAGGAATGAAACTGACCACCAAAGTAAAGTGAAATGTACGATTTGCGAAAAAATACTTTCTATAAAACTACCTCTAAATCTAAATCTACCGACTTCAAAAAGGAGGAGGTATTCAATTCGACTGTATGTTCTTTTTTTATGTGTGTTACCTCATAACTTTTTTCTAGGTGAACCGATTTCAATGATTCCTTTTTTATTTGAAATCTGGTGCTTCTCATGTGGTCCCTTATAAATTTGATCAAGGTCTGACCAATAGTTTTTGAGTTATCCTTAATAATTTATTTCGAAGTCGGTTGTACAAATTTTTAAATTTTAAATTATTTCCATATGGCGAATACACGTGCCGGCAATTAGCTCACTACTACGAGGTGATCCTGCCAAATAATATTCGGCCGAATATTCGGTTCGGTGAAAGTTTTACCGAACTTTTGGCCAAATATTCGTATTCGGAGAAATCCATATTCGGCCCATCTCTACTTTTTACTGGAAAATGAGCATTCCATCTTAGTCCTCACGGGTGACAACGCATCTGCATTTTGATTCGTAATTGAAGATATTTTGATTCGTAATTGAAGATAAGATGTAGATGTCTATGGGTCACAGCAACCACTTACCATCAGGTGGAATGTGTGCTCGTTTCTCACCCTATCCTATAAAAAGAAAACAGGAAATAGGCAGAAAAAACTGCGTTGCCAACCCGCTTGCCAAGCGTGGGAACTATGGCCAATATTCCCTCTATGAGGCAATCTGTGGGGGAGGTCTATGTTCAGCAGTGGACTTTAATAGGCTGTAACGTTAAATTTTACTTCACTATATCGGCGACAAAAAGCATCCACGAAGGTGCAAGACGTCTGGTGCTGCGACTGATAAGCCGCCCGACAAACATCACTACTAGAGTTGCTACAACGAGAGAGGCCTATGTTTTAGCAGTGAAGATTTATATTATGATATATTGATATGATTCATATTACGGGCCAATGATGTTTTTTTTATAGAATATGGGTGACAAACGAGCACACAGCCCACCTGATGGTAAGTGGTTACTGTGGCCCATAGACAATATACATTTATACCCTATTAAGAATCAAAATGCAGATTCGTTGTTACCCCTGAGGACTGAGGATAGGAATGCCTCGTATCCAGTAAAAAGGGTCTCCAGTTCTCTACACTCGCCATACGAAACACAGCAGCGTTAAGCTGCTATTTCACGGCGGTATTCTGTGAGAGTATGGTCTTTCACCGGTCGAGCTGACCCATTTGTGCTTCAACTATAATAATGAATGAATGATTTTTTATTCAATATTGATTATTACATAATACTTATTGAAAGTCATTTTTTATTTACCACTGGTTCGGAAAATACCTCTGTCCTGGGAAGAACCAGCAAGAAACCCAGCGGGACTTTTTTTTTAAACATATTTAACTTAACAATAATTTTGTTTATATAATTTTTAAATGAATTTTCATAGAACCAGCATGGTGGCGATCACCTTATAGCTGCAGCATCACTCTACCACGTATAAAGAAGAAGCACAAACATCGTCAGTGACAATAACGCATAGGATAAGCGACAATAATCAACAAGTAAATTTCTAGAACATTATTTCGTAAGAAATTATTTTAGAAAAAGGAATATAAGGCACATTAATACCTCATTTCTCCCACCTTCACACGCTGTGCCACCATTACTACAGTATTAATAAACGAGTCTCACATAAAACGCAACCCGCGAGGGTTCCAACAAGGGCCATTGTTTCCCGGCCATTGTTCACTATTTTTAGGCATACTTCATAACACATTTCAGGCACTTCTTGCCTTAGCGGTATTAGATATTCTATAATACATAATTAATAGAAACAGGCGTTACTTTGCGGAAATCTATTATTTAAAAGATGATAAATATTAATTGGCTAAGATCCGCATAATGAAATAAGATGATGTGCTTTACCTAACTTTAAGAGCACCTCCCGCCCTCTCTCAGTTAGACACTACTCCCAATACCAAGACGGTGGTATGTCTTTCATATTGCAGTAGTAGTGTATAGTGGTGACGGAGATAGTGCACGTAATAAAAAACATCTAAATCTATCTAAATATAAACATCTAAATCTATCTATAGAAAAGGAAAAAGGATAAAAAGGATTACCAGTAAAAAGTATCTCCAGTTCTCTACACTCACGAAACACAGCACCATTAAGCTGCTTTTTCACCGAACGGAATACAATGAGAGCGTGGTCCTACCGCGGTCGAGCCGACCCATTCGTGCTACAACCATAATATAGCTGCAGCGTGCAGCATGGCTCTAACACGTATAAAATTATATTATTATTGTAATAAAATATAGTAATAATATTATTTCAATATTTCTAAGTGTTTTCATACTTAATTTTATAAACTATTATATTGTAAATTCATGTTTAAAAAAGGTCCACTGGCTTTCATGCTGGTTCTTCCCAGGACAGAGGTTTTTTCTTCCGAATCAGTAGTAAAGCTTAAATGACTTTCAGTTAGTATTCTTGTAATCTGTATTGAATAAAAATGATTCTATTATATTCTATTCTGGAAACTTTAAGCACCACGTTATAATATTATCCTTAGTTTTTTTTGTAAGGCATTACACACACAATTCGATAAATACTCTAAATCGAATTTAGTACGTCAAAGGCCAAAGTATAAATAAGGATAGTAACGTATATTGGCATTACAGTAGAATCCCATCAAGCGAAATTATCGATATCTAACGAAAGCGTTAACCTGTTGCATTAATTGTCGATTAGTCTTCATTAAGCGAGCTTAAGCTGCCTTCGTAGTAATAGTTACTAATAGTGTTGTGACTGTACATCGACTACGGCTTAGCGCCTGTCAGAGTGTACAAATTGGGTACGCTATTCAATGTACGTACCGGGGATTTGCTAAGCAGGTGCTAGTGTAGCCGGAGATGGGAGAGATTTGTCACAGTTAGCTTAGGTGATGGCGCGCTCTGTCCGCGTCTGGATACTCTGTGGTTGTTTTTAGTCAGCTCTCGATCTTCGGCCTTTTGAAGTTTCATCCGGTGATTTATTAGCGCACTGGCGATCGCTTGTTATTGGAATTACTTAGGTTCGCGTATTATCTCGTTTCGCAGAACGTTGTGTTGACTGCTATAGCAAAACATGGGATAAGTATATTATTGAATGAAATTAATTTTTCGAATTTTATCACGATAAAATCCGTAAATTTAGTTTTATTTAATGTACTACATACGCGTAAATATAAAATATTAATACACGGGATATATTTTATAAATGTACAATATTTATTTTTAACGAACATTGTAACGTGAACGAACGAACGTGAATATTCTAAGTTACTTCATTTTTTATCTCTGTTTTCAGATATCTTTTGGATAAAATTTATAAGTGGTAGTGCCACGCTGCAGCTATATTATGGTTGTAGCATAAACGGGTCGGATTAACCATGCTCTCATAGAGTACCAACGTAAAATAGCAGTTTAATGCTGCTGTGTTTCGTGTGGTGAGTGTAGAGAACCGGTGACTCTTTTTAATGGGAACGAGACGACATTCTATTGTTATTCGTGCGTGGCAGAAAAATCCTGGTAGAACGCACGCAGTGGTGGACTGCTAAGTATCAAGACGATATGGAAAGAATGCTATTTGATTGATATTTCTACTATTAATATAGCTCATGTTCATTGCCTGATTAGATCACACAAAGATTTAGATTAGTCACAAAAAGCGGTATCAGCTTACAAAGGAGATTTTCTTTTGCTCTCATATAACGGTCATCATCCATCCTCCTACTCAAACTATCAGTTTCAGTTTGATCCCAATGCAATTTAATCCAAAAGGGCAGGTATAACACTGTTGTACGGTCGCCAACTTCGTTTCTTAATATAGATCGAACCCGCAAATAGGTCTTCCCATTAAACCTTTGTGCTATGATGTATTGTTGACGCGGGGACGCCACTGATGTTAATCATCCGGACGGTTGAATCTTTTTCATTTTACACGCTTCACGTTTGTCAACTCCGTGAATTATGGAGTCGAAGACAATGCATCATTTCGCAAGCAGGTTTATTTTTAAATAGCGCCTGCTCTTTTCGATTCAGTTAGTGTGTTAATTAAAAAAATAATGAAGTAATATTCGGAAAGATTTCAAAATGTATTGAAAACAAGACTAAAGGGTGAAAGGAAATATATATTTATATGAACGGGTAAACAAGTTGCAAGTATTAGTTAAAAGATGTTAAGAAACACTACATATACAACGAGACATTATTATTATTACATTATTACTTTACTAGATGGAGTGACGACCTGGTAAGAGATAGAGGAAGTCGATGGATGCAGGTGGCTCAGGACCGTGCTTTAAAGCATTCCTTGGGGGAGACCTATGTTCAGTTGTGGACTTATTAAGAGCTGTAATGGTGACGATGATGATTATTATTATATGTGATATCCTTTTAACGAGTTTATAATATTATATAGCCTAATGACGTTCCATTGCTGGGCTCATGCCTTTTTCATTTTTGAGAGGGTATTGTATAAGTAAGGCTAACTGTACGCAGAACCATATTATCCGCACGACCACTTTATACAACCTACATTCGCGATAGCTTGGCTGTGATGCGGACGCGGTTTGGTCGCGGTCCTGCCGGTAGGTATACGATTTTTGCTGCAGAGATGGTGCGGCGACAGTGAGAAGACGGTGCAGAATTGGTGCGGAGGCGGTACGGAAGCGGTGGGGAGGAGATGCAGAGGCGGTGCGAAAGCGGTGCAGCTACAGTTCCATGTACAGGACGCCTAAGTCCGTCCCGTAGTTCCAATGGATGTTAGCGGACTTCAAATCATGTCCTCGATCCCTCACCCACAGAGCATAAAAATCGATACTTGAACGCTGCAGCTGTATTATGGTTGTAGCACGAATGGGTCGGCTCTACTGGGGACCGCGCTCTCATAGAATACTAGCGTAAAAAAGCAGTTTAATGCTGCTGTGTTGCGTATTGGGAGTGTAGATAGCCGGAGATCCTTTCTACTGGAAATGAGACATTCCATCTTAGTCCTCAAGGGTGACAATACATCTGCATTTTTTATTATAATAATAATATTTTATTTGCATAAAACATGGTATATAAAAAAATTACACAACGTTACAGATCAGCATTTCTTGCAACGATCGTTAGCATGCAATTTTTTTATATATTAATACTTATGGCTACATTAATTCCTTATGCTATAGAAGTTACTTTCATTCAACCACTGAAACAATTTTAATTTAAATAATCTGATATTTAATCGTTTTAAGTTATTAGGTATCTTACTATATAAGCTTACACACTTAAATAAACTACTTTTGTAATATTTTCTTATTCTGGGATTGTCGTTTAGTACAAGCCTATGTGGATCTCGACGAATACGGGGATTTATATCATCTACCGTTGTAAACAATGTTTTTTGCTTCTGTACAAACATGCATCCTTCGTAGATATAAAGTGATGGTAGTGGTAACAAGCCCAGTTTTTTAAACATCGGTTTGCACAATTCATTCGGTATTAGCCCACATATTGCTCTAATGCATTTTTTCATTCTTAATTGAGGATAAATGTAGATGTCTCTGAGCCACAGCATCCACTTAACATCAGGTGGACTGTGTGCTAGTTTGTTACCCTTATTCTCTAAAAAGCCTAAATAAATAAATGGATACTGTGGCTCATGGACACTTTCATCTTTCCTCAAAAATGCCGCCGTCACCTTTGAGGGCTAATATGGAATGCTCCGTTACCAGTAAAATTAGAACCTCCGGTTGTTTACACTCACCATACGAAGGACAGCAGCATTAAGCGGGTATTCCATGCTGGTATTCTGCGAGCGTGGTCCTTTTCCTATCGAAAATATTCAATTGTACTCCAGCCTTAAAACGTTGCAGCGTAGCACTAATTAAGTATTAATTAGCAGAGGGTTAATTGTTTTATTAGTTTCTTTTTTACTACAATATTTACTTCCTCGTTGGCTTAGGGATCTTCTGCCTCAGTTTCCCTGAGGCAGAAGATGGGCAGCAGCATCTTTCTGATAACAGCAAAACAACAATAAAAAAACAGCGGTTGCTAACCCCCTCGCCAAGCGTGGCAACTATGGCAATATACCCCCCATGCTTAAAGTTAAGAAGAGACGGCCCCCATTCCCCGGCGGCCCGCTATTCCTGCCTACGGTGGCGACCATGGTAACGGCGGGGCAGGAGGTGCTATGTATCTCCGGTGGAAGTTTGGTTGTCACCTAAGACGACTCGACTTGGCAACATATACCGCACGCACCCTGAGGACTGAAGAGAAGATCCTGGTGCTGGAAGAAGAGATAGACAATTTGCGCTGGAATATTATAGGATTATCTGAGGTCCGAAGAGAGGGGGAGGACATGGTGATCCTCGAATACGGCAACTTGTTCTATCACCGGGAGGGCGACCATGGTTGCGTACCTTATACTCAGAATCACCAAACGGTATTTGCTGAAGGTCATATAGGTTTACGCACCAACCTCGGCACATCCCGATGAGGAGGAGGAGGAAATGTACGAGGATATATCTAAAGCCATGCATTCCTCCAAAACCCACTATACGGTGTTAATGGGAGACTTCAACGCAAAACTAGGCACAAGAGAGAACGGTGAGCTGAAGGAGGGCTCCAAAGTCTTTGCTAGAGATCTGTCTGCCAGAAAGAGCCAACTGTCGAAGCTGAAGACCGAGTGTGGCAGAGTCGTTTCCTAGACATCTGAGATTATGAGTGAGATTGAGAGGTTCTATGGGCAGCTGTACACATCATCGTTGGAGCCATACGCAAGCGTGAGTAACGATCCAGGAGCAAGTCTTATCCGACACTATTCCGATGATATTCCGGACGTCAGTCTGAGCGAGATTAGAATGGCTCTCCAACACCTTAAAAACGGCAAGGCCCCAGGTGAGGATGGAATTACAGCAGAGCTTCTGAAAGCGGGTGGAAAACCGGTACTTGAAGTCCTTCAGAAACTCTTTAATTCCGTCCTCCGGTGTAGTGCTGGTGGCACTACACCGGAGGCGTGGAGCAGAAGTGCGGTGGTCTTGTTCTTCAAGAAAGGTGAGAACGCTCTCTTCCCTTCCCTTCCCTTCTGAGCCACGTCTACGTGCTGTTTTTGAGAGTCATTACGAATCGTCTCGCATACAGACTCGACAACTTCCAGCCTCCCAAACAAGCCGGTTTCCGAAAAGGCTTTAGCACCATAGACCACATACATACCCTTCGGCAAATTGTACAGAAATCCGAGGAGTCCAATTTGTCACTATGTCTGGCGTATGAAGACTACGAGAAAGCCTTTGATGCCGTCGAAATTTGGGCGGTGCTGCAGTCCCTTCAGCGGTGTCAAGTTGACTGTCGGTATATCGAAGTGCTGAAGTGTTTGTACAGTAGGGCTACGATGGCTATCCGAGTACAGAAGCAGAGTACGAAACCTATCCAACTGCAGAGAGGTGTAAGACAGGGTGACTTAATATCCCCTAAACTCTTCACCGCTGCATTGGAAGACGTTTTCAAGCTTCTGGACTGGAAAGGATACGGTATTAACTTCAACAGCGAGTACATCACTCATCTTCGATTTGCTGACGATATGGTCCTTATTGCAGAATCGCTGGAGGACCTGAGCACTATGCTCAATGACCTCAATAGTGCCTCCCAACAGATAGGTCTTAAGATGAACATGGACAAAACAATGATCATGTATAACGTCCATGTCCATGAGCACTAAGCTCGAAGTTGTTGATGAGTATGTTTACCTGGGACAAATAGTCTTACTAGATAAGTCCAACTTCGACCGACAGGTCAATCGACGGATTCAACTTGGCTGGGCAGCTTTCGGAAAATTACGGCACATCTTCTCGTCAGGTATACCTCAATACTTGAAAACGAGACTGTACAACCAGTGCGTGTTGCCAGTGATGACCTATGGAACTGAGATGTGGTCCTTCACTGCTGGCCGGATGAGGAAGCTCAAGGTCGCTCAGCGAGCTATGAAGAGGGCTATGCTCGAGTTTCTCTGCGTGATAAACTTAGAAATGAGGATATCCGCAGTAGAATCAGAGTGACCGACATAGCTGAATGGATTAGTAAGCTGAAGTGGCAATGGGCCGGCCATATAGCTCGAAGAACCGACAACCGATGGGGAAAAATGTTCTCGTGTGGCGGCCTCGTACCGGCGAACGTAGTGTAGCGCGTCCCCCCACTAGATGGAGTGACGACCTGGTAAGACATGCAGGAAGTCGATGGATGCAGGTGGCTCAGGACCGTGCTTTGTGGCATTCCTTGAGGGAGTCCTATGTTCAGCAGTGGACTTGTGAAGGGCTGTAATGATGATAATGTTGATGATGGCTTAGGGATCGTATGATCTGATCACGAGGCCTCTCTAGTTCAACTTCAGGATCGGGGCTAAGTCAGTTATTTGGTTTTTATGTTAAGAAACTCTCAGTAGAAGCATGGAGACAGGAAGTTGGCGATGTTTCGACCCCGTGCCTCGGTAAGCACGTGAAGTCTTAGGTTGCGCCTAATGTCTCCCCGATCGTGTCGAATTGCCGTCCCAATGACTATGAGAGTAAGGGAATAGAGACTGCAGCCGTGCTTGCTCACATACTCGTGCATTTTAATCCTGTCCTGTGCAGATGGCTAGTCTCCGCTGAGACCGGCCGTCGTGACCAAAATTCTGTCTTATATATTTGAAAAAGAAATCTTAAACTACATTAGGACGTGTTGATTTTACCTTTATTGTAACCGACGCAAGGTTCATACTCATACAAAAGGATCGGGCACAGGAACGATTATAATAGAGTAAAATGAAATATAATATAGTATTTGTACCATTTTCGGCTCCGTCGCATATTGGTTTAGCGTTTGGTTTCTTTGGTTCATTCATTTAAATGAATATATTTGTATTATACAAGTAGGTCTGTATGCACTATAGAGCAACCGTTACATCTCAGCAGAAATAATAAACCACGTCTTGTCACCTACAGATAAAAGGGATTAACTGACGCGTGAAACAGGTTGTCTTAACTTTGAAACGGTGACTTTGTTTCCGACCTCTTATTTTGAACCTTATTTTTTTGATTTAAAGTTGGTTATCTAGTGTGATTTTAAAATGGTTATTTACAGAAAATTAACAGCGTATTATTACAAGTGTAGAGGTGGATTGTTGTATAATTTCGTTTTGAAATAATTTCAATGTGTTTTTAGTGTTGTCACTGATACGTTTTACGCTATGTTGACTGTCTCGTTGATTTAGTGGTCGTAAGCGTGATTGCTGATCTTGATGTTCCGGGTTCGAATCCTGGGATGGGCCAAAATTAGTTATTGGCGTTTTTTTGTCAAGAAATTTTCATAATACATAAACACTCACGCCTGTCACCAAGGGGGGTAGGCAGTGACTACGGACTTCCATTTGGCACGATCCTGACACACTTCTCTCGCCTCCTTTACATCCATATATCTACGCATACACGCTCGTCGGTTAAGGGTACTCCTAATCTGGCCCATTTCCAATATATCGCCAATTTGGTCGATAAACCTTCGTCTATGGCGTCCCTTCCCGACTCTTCCGTTCACTTCAGAAATTTTCAATAGCGGGGAAACTCGCCCGGAGTTAAAAAGCTGGCGGTGTTTCACCCCCGTGCCTCGGAAAGCACTTAAGCCGTTGGTACTTTGCCTGATCTCTCTCCAGTCGAGTCGAATTACCGTTCCATCGGACTATGAGGGTGAGGGAATAGAGAGTGCACATGTGCTTGCGCATACACTTGGGCACTATAATCCTGTACTGCACAGATGGCTAGTCTCCGTTGAGAATGGCCGCCGTCACCGAAATTCGGTCTGGAGGACATTATTATGTTATGTCGATATTCTTATAGATAGAAAAGAAGTCTATTGCCTAGTATAGACTTCTTTTCTGTCTATAAGTCCGTCTGCGTAGGTACCACCATCATACCTATTTTCACCGTCAAGTAGCAGTGCGTACACTGCTTTGCTCCAGTCTGAAGGATATAGGAAGCCAGTACAATTTCACGGTGTGATGCATTCCATCTTAAGTCTCAGAGGTGTGAACCCATCTATAGCCTTTCTTGTGTGAAGTTCGTTGCAGTTGTCGACGGACGGCAGTAGCCACGTACCATTAGGTGGGCTCTAAGATGTTAGTCACTTCAGTTTTATTAAAAAAAATTATAGAGTACATTCACCAGCCGGTGTAGGCTGTGCCTTCCAAAAAACCACAGATGACTACATGCCAATTGGGCTTAATATGGTATAATAAGAAGTTATCTCTGTGAACCCCTCAGTTCCTCGTGACTATATATACTCGAAAGGTAGGATATATAAAAATAGCTTTTTAAACGCGATAAGATCTGTAAAATCTAGTTTCACTTAATTTTCGCGTCATTACTTTTTTTTTATTAGAGTTCGCGTAAATATAAGAAATCATATTAATTTCCGTGTGAAAAATAAAAAAGTGTATAACATAGATTAAAGAGTGCTATCCACCCTCCAACAATCACGATCAAAGGAATAAATAAACATCTTTATTTGAGGCTACATAATAAATGATTGTCCCAAATGAATATATTACGTTACATTAACATTAATGTAACGTAATATACGATTTGGCCTCGTACCGGCGGACGAAGTGTAGGGCTTAAAGTTGTAAATATTTACTTTGCAAACATCCGCTTAATAAAATAAAATGATGTGTCTTACCTGGTTTGAAGAGCACCTCCGCCCTCCCTCAATTGCGTGCACTATCCCCGTCACCACTAATCCCAGCACCACTACTCCCAACACCACTACACTAGGAAGTGTAGGGCGTCCCCCACTAGATGGAGTGACGACCTGGTAAGACATGCAGGAAGTCGATGGATGCAGGTGGCTCAGGACCGTGCTGTGGCATTCGTGAAGGGCTGTAATGATGATGATGATGAACATTAATGCAGCAACATTTAGGCATCCGACTCAGCCACGGTGTTGGTAATAACGGATACGTTCTCACAGAATAACAGCGTAAAATAGCAGCTTGACGCTGCTGTGTTTCGTATGGTGAGTGTAGAGAACCGGAGACCATTTTTACTGGAAACGAGGCATTCCATCTTAGTCCTCACGAGTACAACGCATCTGCATTTTGATTCGTAATCGAAGATAAGATGCAGATGTCTATGGGCCGCAGCAATCACTTACCATTGGGTGGACTGTGTGCTCGCTAGTCACCAATATCCTTTAAAAATAAATAACCATAGCGCTGATACTCTGCCTGTACCCTTATCAAGAATTAACGAGCAATCTCCAAACATGTTTTGTATATAAGGAATACAAGTAAAAATTGACTGTCATAGCCACCACTAAGCCTAACACCACTACTCCGAATACCATCCGTGCCCATAAAATTTAAAATACCCCCTACCGTGTAATTCCTTTAAACGCGACATCATCAGTAGAAATATTGTATGATTGCTAATCGCTACGATTTTTAAACGTAATTCAATTTTTATAACAGTTTTCTTCCGCGTACGACATTTCTGTGGAATAATTTACCACCGGCGATTTTCCCGGACCGTTACGACTTAGGGACCTTCAAGAAAAGAGCTTAACTCCTTTTTAAAAGGCCGGCAACGCACCTGTAATTCCCTTGGTGTTGCAGTTGTTCATGGGCGGCGGTAGTCACTAACCATCAGTATATGATCCTCCTATAAAAAAAAAATCATCATAATCGTCATTCTAGTCAATCACATGTTCTCTGAACATAGGCCTCTACAAAAGAAGGCTACAAAGCATGATCTTGAGTCACCTGCATCTATCGAGTTCCTGCATCTCTTAGCATATCGTCACTCCATCTAGTGGGGAGCTGCGTGTATCTTAGCTGTATAACTTCCTCATCTTTGACAATTAAAGCCAGTAGATGCCATGTTAAATTTAAAATAAGTGAAAAAATCTAGAATTAAAAATAAATTTACAAGTTACTACATTTGCTCTTCATGCACGAATATCAGAAATAGGAAAGTTTTGACATTAAATTTACAATCTTCACTGGTTAATTGGTCGCCCATACAATGTTGCAAACTGACAAATGATATAATTAATCTAGAATATGTAAGGCAACTGCTTGATTTGACGGCATATAATGTTAAAAGATAATCTCCCAACTCGTAATATCTTCTAGATAAACGACTACCTAAGGTATATTAATTATGATCTTATATACTGGTATTGCTATGGATGATCTTATATATTACTAGCTGGCACCCAGCGCGTTGCTGCCGCAAAAGAAATTATCGTTTTACATTTGGAAGATTTATATTGTTTAACTCTAGCTGCGACTTCGCCCGTGTGAAATTTAGGGTTTTAATTATGTTGCGCGGAACCCTAATTCTTTTTCTAAAATATAAGTAGCCTAAGTTACTCCCTATAATATCAGCTATCTGCTAGTGAATGTCCCGTAGAAATCGGTCCAGTCGTTTCGGAGATTAGCCGTAACTAACAGATAGACAGACAAAATTTTTTAAAATTGTGTTTTTGTTTTAAGTACCGTATATACTTTAATATGCATTGAGTAAAAAGCTGTTATTTTGGCATTACAAACAGACACTTCAATTTTATTTATTTGTATAGATTAGAAATGATAATACATTCATTAAAATTGAACAATATATAAATTTCAAATATATTTTTCGGAAAGATACGCGCGTCATCTACTGTAAGTTATTCGTAATACGCCAGAACCTTCGCGCAAGTGCAAGCAATTAGTTGACAAAGTTTTACCGCAATCTGATGAACGGTATAGCACTGCCATACCGTTCATCCAACTTTTATGAGCTGCCATAATGGCAGCGCATAAAATACGAACAAACAAAAATAAATTTTTATGTATTAGATATACATTATTTTACTAAAGCTGTCTTTTTGTGTTGTGTAGCGGCAGTGTTAGAGAATTCGCTACCCCGTATGATCCTGATGGTGCCGTAAGAAAATGGGCATCAGCATCGTCTTGTTAACAGTTCAAAATAGTAGATAAAAAACTGCAGTTGCCAGCTCGCCTGCCAAATGTGGCATATATGGCTAATGCAATCTATGGGTCCCCCCGTTTTTTATGTTATGTATGAACGTAAGAATTAATGAATTATCTTTTGTTCGTACAATAACGAGCTCTTTAATAAATTATGTATTAGATAACTAACGTATTCTTTCACAAGTGTTGTAATATATTATTACCTATAGATGTTTTGTTTATCTTTAATCAAAGCAATTCCATCTTATTACAAAACATGGTTTATTGATAGTCATGGGTTTAAAGAAGTGTTATGAATAGTCCTGCTAACTAAAGAAGTCCTATAGCCGCGGCGCGGCGCCCCAATCTTCGTGAAATTTCGCTGTCGAATTCCATACTTTTAATACGTGGTAGAGCCATGCTGCAGCTATATTAATTGTATAGTTGTAGTACGAATGGGTCGGCTCGACCGGGGAAGGACCACGTTCTCACAGTATGCCAGCGTATAATAGTAGCTTAATGCTGCTGTGTTTCGTATGGTGAGGAGTGTAGAGAACCGGATACCCTTTTTACTGGAAATGAGACATTCCTTCTTAGTCCTCACGGCTGACAATGCATGCACATTTTGATTCGCAAACGAGGATAGATGTAGATGTCTATGGGCCACAGCAACCACTTACCATCAGGTGGACTGTGTGCTCGCTTGTCACCTATACATATTTTCCACGGGATTTCTTAATTTAAACTTTAGTATAACCTAAAACAAATCATAAACTACTATTTGTATTATGTTAAATTTAGTAGGATTATATTGAATTCCTTAAGTCTCTTAATATGAATATGTACCGATGTAATCCTTGATGTCAATTTGTGCCGTGTCATTTTTAAAATTAATTAAATACAAGACAATAGTAAAATAAATTATTAAATAAGTAAAAGGTAAAAGTAATGGAAGTAAAAAAAGTATGCAAACTAACAGCAATTAAGACTTAGAATACTGTCCATGCTAGTTTTGTGCACTGTACTTTATATTGCTTGTACGAGTGGGGGTTTTGAGCAGATCTGCCATCGCTTCTTTTTGTCTCTTACTTTCCTACTATCATCTATGTGTTATTTATTTTCTACCATCATCGATAAAAGAATACAGCTTTGGTGATCAGCATGATTCTTTAATAAAATACGTATTTCTTTAAATAGTTTAACGGATACGGGATAAGAATGTTACCGGTAATCGAACTATTAAACTAATAAAATGGATTTTCATGAGAAACAATTTTTATTGGAGCTAATAAAATTTAGACGCTAACCAAAGAAATCAGACGGTCGGTACTAGCGTTAAATGTTTTAGAAATAGTGTATATAAAAATACGTGCGCAGGTAGGTAACGGTGATTGCGGCCGAATTGCGGCGCGCGCGCACCAACGAGAAACACATGGCCAGACTGTTTACGTATGTACTGCGACCAAATGATTTTGATATTAATTTTCGGATTATTTTTAGATTTAAACTCAACTCAAGTATAGGTGTGAATTTCTTGTGACGTGATGCTTTCATTACAAAATTTAAGTCAACCTGATGTTAATTGGCAACTGCAGTTCATGGATACCTGAAATCAACTTTAAACAAAGAAAACTATAAATGTGATGGAATCTCTGAGATACCATGAAATACCTTACGGCACGTAATATTACTGGCTCTCTACACCCCCCAGACCCCTCCTACTTTTGATTTGATTGTTTGCTGTCCTGCCAGGACTACACAGAAGGATATTCTTAATCAAGATGATGATCAAATCGCTCAAGTACCTATTATGAAGTTTTATCAAGTTTGATTTTGTGCGTCCATCTGTGGATTTGTGTGAGTAACTAATCATGAATTTAATAGTTAAAGGACGCAGTGGCGAAGCTAAGGCTCCAAACTAGGGCAAGCCCAAGATATTGTTTTGTTGTTTTTAGCAGTTTTATAAAAATACACCAATCTTGATCTGTCTCCACTCTTCAGTTTCATATTCAGTGCTGTTGAGGACGTGTTTAACAAAGCACACAGAAGGCATACTACTGCTAGATAGATTGCATGACATATCAGCAATTGCATACCTTCAGTGGTTTTGAAAAAGCCGTTTGGGTTTGCTTGAGCCAAAGAAAAGATATTTACATACAATACAATACATGAACAAAAGAAAATCATGAATAAAGTACAAACAATGTACAAAATTAAAAAAAAACTAAATCGAATCGTCTCTATTTCTTAAGGAAAGATTTGATTACGTCCGCGTAAAATGTTGGTAAACGTTTTAATTGTACCAATAACTGTTTTTCAGTTACAATAATTGATAAGTCTGAAAGACACTCTTGACCTTGTGTATTTCTCAAATAAGTATGGATACGCTTCAGAGATGGAAAGTACGTTCCGCGGAGGAACTTGTGGCTGGAATAGTTACAACAAGATAAGCTAACTTTATAAGCTGGGAAAGGCCTCTTCAAGACTGTTTTCGTTTATAAAGTCAATGAGTGATGAGATGACGAAAACATTGCGGTCTTTTAATTCAGGGTGGAATACAATGAAATCAATTGATTTTCAATGTTTATTTATCAAAATGGTTGCTGTTTTTTCTCAACAAAGTCTAAAGATTTTACTTTTCCTTGCCGATTAGCACTTTAACACACTTCAATTCATCACAAGGAACAATATTATCCTCCATTTCACTAAAATCTTTAAAAAGCATAAATTTTCAACTCGCAATATTCATTCGCTCAAGTAAATACACAGAGTAAACATTGAAATGTGAGTGAACTTGCAAACGTATTGCCCGCGCGCCCCGCGCTCAACTAACTTCACACCGAAAGCCCGGCTTAACGCTCCATACTAATTGAACAATCGTAGTTATATTTCGTTATAGAACATTTTGCCACAGGTTAGAAAGGGAGCGATCGTCTTCTCAAAAGCCCGGTAAAAAGCCCAAGCGTGCGAGAGAGACGACTAATCGCTCAACTCAACTCCTTATTTATGACAATAGTATCGCGCAGTTTTGCCGCGGGTTGGCGTTACATAATAAGGCTACGAGGTCATGACCTGTGAAGAAAAGAGGAGCACGCGGGAAATTTGAAATAGTTTGAAACAGTTTACGAGTTATTTTATTAGTTGATATTATTGATTGAGCAGTTTGATAGGACAAGCCCGGCTTTTTGGCTTCTATGTAGGCTTCGCTACCGAAAGGAGGTACATATTATAATATTCAAAACTAAGGTAAAAAAATAAATGAAAATAGTATTATTTCTCTGGTATATGATCATGATCTATGTTCTTATCACAACAACCAAGCTGGATTGTATAAACTATGGTGTGTTATTCTGTGATCAACACACTAGACATTCCTGTGTTGTGAGGACCTAAAGGTGTGCTATAACACTTTTTCTAGCGTTTTTATAAGTTGCCGTTTTAAACTCAGTTATCGTTACCGTTACCGTAACCGTTATTTGTTAATAGCAAGATGCTGCTACCCCCTTCAGGATTTTTCCTCTTTCACCACCCACAGGATGATATGGGGTAGTGGATATTTTTACACCGCCACTACACGGTCACTACATGGTACACGTTTTAAACTCAAATTATCAAAATGAAGCGTCGCCGTATAAATGTCGATCAAGCGCAAACGCATCAAACATTTCAGTAAGACCAACAGGTAATTTACAGCTGAAGCGGGCCCCGGACGCGATAGCTCCATGTTTATTTTCGTTCTAAATCTATTTATTTTGCTTTCCGCTCTCGATGGGCGTGCTGATTAGATTTTATTATTTTTTTCTATTTGTACAAGGATTTTACACCTGCGCTATTGAGGTGTTAGTGAAACACTATTTAGACTATTTCTCATATTGTTTACATTTTTTTAAAACGTGAAAGATCTCATTCTGTCCGTTTAGTTTTGTTTCGTTTCGTTTCATTTCGATTATAAGAACCTGAAAGTTTATTTTATTCTCGTAAATCGTTAATGGTTTTGATGATGGATAGTGAATTACACTTGAATACAGATCTTTTGTTGTTTTTGCGATTGGTATAACGAAAATATTAACAAGGTAACTTATTTTTTTTTCTCTTTACGTGGTGGAGCAATGCTGCAATTATTTTATGGTTATAGCACAAATAGTCGGCTCAGTCGTGGTAGGACCACACTCCCCCACACAACACCAGCGTAAAAAAGCAGTTTAATGCTGCTATGTTATGTAGGTATGGTGATTGTAGAGAACCGAAGACCTTTTTAATAGAAACGAGGCATTCCATCTTAGTCCTCAGGGGTGACAATGCATCTGCATTTTGATTCTTAATCGAGAATAGATCCACTTACCATCAGGTAGACTTGGGTGGGTGGGTGGAGTTGGGTGTGTGCTCGTTTGCGTCCCTTATTCTATAAAAAATTAATAAATATAATCTTTGCCAATCTGCCATTAATGGCCATGGACCTACCAGTCGGGAAGCTTTGTCATATTGACCAATCTTGTTAGGCAGAATAGTGATCACAGGATTAAATGTCTTGTACTTTCAACGCTATTTCTCGCTGCCGGCCGCCTGGTAATTTTAAGGATATATATATATATATATATATATATATCAGTTATGAATATTTTGTCTTCTCTACATCGTATAACACAAAGTCGCTTCCCGCCGTATGTAAGCTTAGATCTTTTAAACTACGCAACGGATTCGGTTTTCATCAATAGACAGAATGATTCAAGAGGAAGGTTTGTATGTATAATACATACATATTATATATTATATATAATTCTTTTGTTCGTTTGTATGTGACAGAACTCCTCCTAAACGGCTGGACCGATTTTGATGAAATTTTGTGTGTGATTAAGATTAAAATGGTTTAGATACACAATTGGACCCGGTAGGTGGTGTTGTTGCCGAGATCCAGTGTCAATCAACCGTGCGAAGCCAGGGTGGATCAATAGTTGAATAATAACTTTACATATTATGTAAGATCTCATGGCCTCCAATAGATAGATGTAGCTCTACTATCGAAGGTCTTTCCATAGTTGTCTCTTACGTCACCCACGGAACGATATAATGCCCTCCGGAACCGAATTTCCGTCCCGGCGGCCAGTCTCAATGGAGAATTGATCTGCGTGGGTCAGGATTGTAGTGCACAAGTGTATGCGCAAGTACAGGTGCAATCTCTAATCACTCACTCTCATTGTCCAATAGGACGATAATCCGACACGACCGGAGAGAGATCAGGGCAGGGTAAAAAACCGCTAACTTCCTAACTCCGGGCTGCTACTGATAAATTCTTGACAGGAAAACCCAATAACTGATTTTGGCTCAACCCGGGGTTCGAACCCGGGAGCTCATGATCAGCAATCGCGTTTACGATAACTAGACAAACGAGGCAGTCAATTGAACGACATGACATTAGGCACTTCTACCAATCTCCTCTATGAACACTACTTTTTTGTCTAGGTGCTTCTTTTTTAATTTATTTTGGGTATTTGTATCTTTCTATTAGCCTATCAAGAATACCGATTAAGGTAAATCCTCTCTACAAAAGAGAGTCACGAGTCCGGCGGTGGATTTTTAGTTGCTGTTATTGAATGACAAAAAGATGGTGGCTACGCCAAGAATACTTAGTTGGAATTAAATCCGGAGCCACCATTTATTAAAAAGCTCTGTTTTTTAATTACTTAAGGCAAAGGGATTTATGGGGCATATGTAGCCTTGTTTCACGTGTGTTATTTTCACGAAATACGGCACAACATAAACATACGATACTTAAATTACATTGTGATGTTTGGGAGATTTTGATGACATCTTAATCCAGCAAGAGAAGAGTCTAGAGCTCTCCTGTTTGTAGTGATGGGTTTCTAGAAATGTATTTAAGTTTCTTACATTTAGGTTCGTTGAAAATCGGCACCTAAAGTGCAATTAATAAATTCAATCTATCGGCGTACTATGGTTACTAAGGTACTTACGAAATTCATAGAAAACACCAATGACCTATAAAGGGTCACTGCTGATCTGCAATGATATAAGACTTACGCGTTTTATATTTTCACTTATTATAAGCAAGTGTCAGATCACAATCCCACCTGGTGGTAAGTGGTGATGAGCCGTAGATGATAAAACGCACTGTCTTGGCGTATAAAATGCCTATTCGATCTTGCCTTGAAGACGCCGACAGATTGCCTTGAAGACTCCTTTGCTGTACGCGTTACGAAAGACGAAGAAAACCGTTTAGTCCTTATGCGTGGAACATCGACAACAAAGGGGAGAAGGGCCGCCGACCGCCTGGATGTCTGATGGTGACAAGGATGGTGATATTAAAGCATGTAATTTCTGCACACACTCTCCGAAATGCATCCATCCATCCATTACAGCTTATAAAAGTCCACTGCTAAACATAAATCCCTCATAGGGAGATTTCGCCATAGTTACCACGCTTGGCAAGCGGGTTGGCAACCGCAGTTATTTATTATTTTAAGTTGTTTTCAAGAAGATGCTGCTGCCTATCTCCTGTTTTATTTTCCCTCTGTCGCCTCTTACAAAACCCCTGGACGATATAGGGTAGTGGATATTTTTACACCGCCACTAAATGGTTACGGTCCGAAATGCATCCTATAGAATAATATATTTAAAACCAAACAAATGCAAGCTGTCTATATCAAGAACACCTCCTGACCCTCGTAATTTGTATCTGCCGTCGCTCGGCGCCAAAACAACACGACCGTGCAGCAGCAATGTAAAAAAGCCATCGATTCAGCGTAACGGAGATCTAATTGGACACGTATCATTCACACCTTGGTACTGCGGTCTCGACGCACGTATTAGAGAACGCGAGCAACGCCGATCTCGCCCGCGTAGGAAATACCGCGACGGGGAACGCGGGCGAAGAACTCCGACGACAGCATTAGGTGTCAACGATTTATAGTCTAGGAATTGTTTTGTAAAGGTGAGTGCTAATTTAGCAAGTAATTTTGACGTTTGACAGATGTAATAGCGACTGCTGAAGAATAGCGGGGATGCGATCGTCACCCGTGCGAGGAGGAGCGCTTATATCTGTTACAATATTTCAACACGTCGTTTATAACTGGGTATCAGAGTATCATGAGGCTGGCTAGAAGGGCAACAATTATTGCGGTACGAGAATTTATGAAATGTCATGAGTTACACTAAGTGTAACATTAGATATGCATTTACCACATACTGAGCTGTGTGCCTAGATTTTTTTTAAAGGATAAGATGACAAACGATCACACAGTCAACATGATGGTAAGTGGATGCTGTGACCTGACAGGACCGTGCTACTATAACTGTAACGTGGCTCTATCATGTTTAAAGATAGCACAAGTGGTAAAATTAAAAATTTTGTACCGACTTCAATATAAATATAATTTATTGTTGATTTTTTTTAAAACCGCTCGACCAAATTCGATAAAATTTAAATGGGACCACATGGGAAGTATGCCCTTTGAAACAAAAAAAAAGAATTTTCCAAATCGGTTCAGGCGTCTTCGAGTAATCGGTGAACATACATAAAAGAAAAGATTCCGACGAATTGTAAACCTCCTCCTTTTTGAAGTTGTTTTTAAAATACAGTTGAATTGATAACTTCGTCCCCTTTTGAAGTCGTTAAATAATACAGTACACTTACTATCATCTTTTTTAATAAGGGCGACAAACGAACACACTGTCCAACTGATGGTAACTGGATGCAGTAGTCGATAGACATCTACATCTATCATCGATTACAAATCAAAATGCAGATGCGTTGTCAGCCGTGAGGACTAAGATGGAATGCCTCGTTTCCAGTAAAAAGGGTCTCCGGTTCTCTACACTCACTATACGAAACACATCAGTATTAAGCTGCTATTTCACTGTGAATGCAACATAATCCGTCCTTACCCCACGAGGTTCCAATACATAACATAGGAAGGAAGTTGTTACTTTTAAATGTAATAACAGTAAATTATATTACATAAAATGTAGTAATACTATCATGAAACCTGTGTTTTCCCAAATAGTCATCATCGTCATCATAATATCAGTGCAAAATAGCTACTTAATGCTGATGTGTTTCTAATGGTGAGTGTAGGAAATGAGGCATTTCATCTTAGTTCTCAAGCGTGACAGCGCATCTGCATTTTGATTCTTAATCAAGGATAGATGTGGGTGTTTATGAGCCACAGCATCTACTTTCCATCGGATGTGTGTGATGTGTGCTCGTTTGTCTTTACTTATATTCCCTTATTTTATTTTATATTCTATATAAAATGTCTGTTATTCCAGATCTCTAACACTTCAAACCGATACACAGTAGTGTACGGGCCAACCGTACATTTCTGTTGGCTTTAACATTTTACGCAAAGCAATCGCTATAGTTTGACAATTACAAAAATTGTGTTAGTTCACGTATTCACCTTAACCGCGACGGACGCGATCTCATTAACTAACATATTTTAATCTTATAATTTTTACTCGTTAAATAAAATGTTTTAACATAAACTTTAAATTATTATTGAACATTCGTCGAATACCCGAACATTTTTGATCCTTCGAGCCAGAATATGGACCTATAGAAGATAGGTGATAGGGTAGTACCGACCCTGACTTTCAGCGCTGGGGGCCACGAGTTTGAATCCCGCACGGAACAAGTATTTGTATGGCCTACAAATAATTGTTCCAGGTCTAGATGTTTGTTCTTGTACAATTTATGTTTGTAAAATGCCCCCACGATATAAGAGAAAATCCCAGTGTGGTGGTAACGGTTTATTAAAAAAATGTTAAAAGTCTATCAAAGTCCACAGCTGAACATAACCTCACCCATAGAAGAGGCCATAGCTGCCACGCTTGGCAGGCGGGTTGGCAAACGCAGTTTTTAATTTTAGTTGTTTTGAGGAAGTCGCTGCTGTCCATCATAAGTCATAAGTCATGAAGTTGGCGGTGTTTCACCCCCGTGCTTCGGAAAGCATGTAAAGTCGTTGGTCTAACGCCTGATCTCTCGCCGGTCGTGTTGGACCGCAGTCTCATCGGACAATGAGAGTGAGAGAATAGAGAGTGCACCTGTGTTCACGCATACACATGGGCACTATTATCCTGTCCTGCGCAGATGGCTAGTCTCCTTTCCGAAATTTGGTCTTGAGGACATTATAACTAATTCCTGACACATGCAGTTCGAATGGGAAGTATTAATATAACATCCTAACAAACCGCGCGAAATAAAAGCGTACACCAACCGCCAACTAAGTTATAAATTATAATTGCACCGGCTCCGAGCGCTCTGATGTAATTACGCGACCGCTCCTCCTTCGCTTATCTCCAAAGGACTTTTGCCTTTAACGCACCTAACTTCACGTTTATCAGGTGAAACTTTCAGCGAAGCCAAATTGAAAATTTTACGATGTTGAACCTCTTGCTCGAATTAATTGTGTTATCAAATATTAATGCTCTCGGCCAGTTTTAATTGCCGTTTTGGTGAAATTCGGGGATATTTTCGTGTTGTATTACAGAAGTCGGCCTTAATTCCTTTAAATGAACGCTAATGCAATATTGAAATTTATGTTTTATGTTCAGTAAGTACATATAATTAAGAACATATAATAATTTATATTATACTAGCCTGCCCCAGCTTTGCCTTGACAGGAAAGAAATACCGTTTATAATATAAATTTTTCGCTTTTCTTAAATCAAGCTTTTCCGGTAAGATATAGAATAGAACCCTTTTAGCATTGCTCTCTATCTGTTCGTAAAGTTACATCACAATCGATTCAGCCATTCCGAAGAGATTAGCATTAGCCCAGACAGACAGAAAGACAGATAGACAGACAATGGTTATTCATGTCTTAATGGCATGCAAATAACTCCCTGTGCTTAATAGAAGCCAGTAATTTTAAGTCGATGTATAGATAATTTTTTTAATCAATATTTATATATAAACAAAATTGAATTCTCTGTCTGTAATATCGAAATAACTGCTTTATATTGAGCTAAGAAGGTCATTAAGAAATGAATAACCATTTTTAATAATTTTGTCTGTCTGTCTGTCTGTCCAATAAGAATTTATTTTTATGCACCCTTCTATCTTATATTCTTTACTCGTCTAATGTTCGTAAATGCGGTTGCTCATCATGAGGTCCTGGGTTCAAATCACGGGTCGCGCCAAAGTCAGTTGTTGGGTTTTTCTGCCAAGAAATTCTCAGTAGCAGCTCGGAGCCAGGAAGTTGGCGTTGTCTCACCCCCGTGCTTCGGAAAGCACGTAAAGCGGTAGGTTCTGCGCCTGATATCTTTCCGGTCTGACGGAATACTGTCCCATTGGACTATGAGAGTGAGGGAATAGAGAGTGCACCTGTGCTTGCGCATACACTTGGGCACTATAATCCTGTCCTGCGCAGATGGCTAGTCTCCGTTGAGACTGTCCGCTGTGACCGCTATTCGGTCTGGATGACATTATTATTGTTATTATGTTCTTTGCAGGCTGTAACAGCCCACAGCTGGATATCGGGCTCTTATAATGTATAACTTACTTTTATCAAACATATTTTTTGTTATACGATATACTTAGATATCTTAATGTAAAAAAAAAATTGTAAATAGTCCTAGGTAAAAAAATATTGTATATAGCTGACGTGAGGCACCGACGCTCTGGGAAGTCTGCAGTCTGTGAACATGTTCAAGATCGTCCCCGCCATTACATCAGATTTGATAGACCACAAATCCTCGCAAAAGAACACCGATTCCAACCAAGGATGATACGCGAGGCTATTGAAATTAAAAAACGTCCTAATTTCAATAGAGAAGATGGATGGGTGCTGCCATCTGCTTGGGATCCTATAATTAACAAAATTAAATCCAAACCCAAGCATACCACTGCAAGACTTCAAGATACTGTAAGCTCATTCTGCGTAGATCGGACCAAAAATTAATATTTAAAAAACTGAAGGTAGCCGGGCTAACTATGACATTGGGACGTCAAACATCTCAGTCCCCCCCCCCCCGTGACCATGGGTGCTGTAAAGCACCCGAAACGTCGGGAATGAAAATAGTAAAATTAAACGCGATAAAATCCGTAAAAACAGTTTTATTCAATAGTCCTAGCGATTTTTTACTT
The DNA here is from genome assembly GCA_029286625.1 of Parnassius orleans. Classification (NCBI taxonomy): domain Eukaryota; kingdom Metazoa; phylum Arthropoda; class Insecta; order Lepidoptera; family Papilionidae; genus Parnassius; species Parnassius orleans. Next base: position 3,702,383 of record JAGSMP010000056.1, read on the forward strand.
CTTTGAGATAGCTGTTTTACGTGGTAGAGTTATGTTGCAGCTATATAGTAGTTTTTGAGTTATCCTTAATAATGAGTATTTAATTGACTTCGACTACATTGGTGATGTTCTCATTTTATTTATATTGAAGTCGGTTGTACAATTTTTTTTAATTTTACCACTTGTAACTAAAGAAATCCTTTATCTTTATCCCTTCTGAAATAAGAGAATTTACTATAATCCCCACTTAATCACCTTCGGTAAATACTAGACGGTAGCGCTTTACTTCTGCTTAGTAGTACTTCTGGGTTAATGCCACCATCTTACCCATATCTGCTGCTAACCAGTTGTGCACTTCTGATGTGTTCCGGTTTAAGAGACAAAATAGAGCCAGTATAATTACAGGTACAGGTATCCCATCTCATATATATATATATATATATATATATATATATATATATATATATAGCATATTTATGATCTTCTTTGTTTAAAGTTGGTTGCAGGAGTCCATGGACTGTACTAGCTACTTACCATTAGATTGACTATTAGTAGATTTGTGACAGCAATATTATAAAAGGAATTTTTTTTTTTTATAGGATAGGGTAACAAAAGAGCACACAGTCCACCTGATGATAAGTGGTTGCTGTGACCCATAGACATCTACATCTATCTTCAATAAAGAATCAAACTGCAGATGCGTTGTCACCCGTGAGGACTAAGATGGAATGCCTCTTTTCCAGTAAAAGGGTCTCCGGTTCTCTACACTCACCATACGAAACACAGCAGTGTTAAGTTCTATTTAACGCTGGTATTCTGTGAGCGTGGTCCTTCCCGGTCGAGCCGACCCTTCTTGTAACTTACTATATTTGTTTTAGAGAAGAGGGCCATAAGCGCAAGCTATGATTTAAAACATAAAAGTCGCGCAAAAAAAAGTGTTGTTAATTGTGTATTATGACGTGTGTAATATGATTGTTAGCTGTTTTTTTTTTTCAAAAAAAATATGTCCCGCTGGGTTTCTTGCTGGTCCCTCCCAGGATAGAAGTTTTTTTCCAAACCAGGGGTAAATTAAACAAAAAAGTGACTTTAAATGAATATTATCTATAATCTATATTGAATAAAAAAGTCTCTGTTTCTGTTTCTATTAGATCTGCTTGGCACATTTTTTTTATCACGCAATCCACATGGTGGTAAGTGGATGCGGTGGCCCAAAGGCATCTACATCTAGACTCTCAATACTCACTATACGAAACACAGCAGCATTTAGCTGCTATTTTATGCGAGTATTCTGTGAGAGCGTTACACAGAACGGTGAGACACAGAACACCAGCGTAAAATAACAACTTGATTCTGCTGTGTTTCGTATGGTGAGTGTAGACAACCGGAGACCCTTGATACTGGAAACGAGGCATTCCATCTTAGTCCTTAGGGGTGACAACGCATCTGCATTTTGATTCTTAATCGAGGATAAATGTAGATGTATATGGGCCACAGCATCCTCTTACCATCAGATGGACTGTGTGCTCGTTTGTCACCCTTATTCTATAAAAAAATCTCCTTTTTTGAAGTTGGTTGAAAAGTAGTCGTTCGTTTCACAATGTTTCGTATGCCGTGGCGTTAAGGGGCTTGTCACCCCGTTTTGGGTACGGGAAGGGGCGACTATGGGAAATGAAAGAAAGATTGCTGGATTATGACAGATGTCATGTAAACCCAACGTAAAATAACCATACCGGCAACGAGGAGTATCCGCAAACGTCTGGCACTGCGATCGTCAATTATGCCTTACCCTTCCTACAAAGGGAGGGGCTTATGTCAAGCATAATGGACTTTTAAGGTGTGATGCAGAATAACTAAGTTTTTTATAGAATAAGGGTGACAAACGAGCACACCGTCCACCTGATGGTAAGTGCATTCTGTGACCCATAGACCATTAAGAATCAAAATGCAGATGCCTTGTCACCCCTGAGGACTAAGGTAGTATGCCTCGTTTCCAGTAAAAAGGGTCTCCGGTTCTCTACACTTATCATACGAAACACAGCAGCATTAAGCTGAAATAATTAAATATAACAATTTCACCGCTAGTTAGGCAACAGGTTAAATACTCTGAGTAGATCATTCGAAGTCTATTACTCGCCTTGGTTTATGGTCTCACTAAAACCTAAACGTCCAAGCACCTTCCCTGACATATGTCATAAAACATAATTGATTTACGTGCAAAATTTATAACCGGCAATTAATTATTGCAGTCGCAGTTAATTATATGTCAGTTATGGCATGCGTTTGTTGGAATATAGTTTAACTTATTTTGGTTTAGTACCTGTTAAATTATTTTAGTTAGTGTCGTTCCGAGTATAAACATAACTAGACATTATGAAGTTATTAACCGACTTCAAAAAGGAGGAGGTACTCAATTCGACTGTATGTTTTTTTATGTGTTACCTCAGATTTTTTCTGCGTGAACTGATTTTGATGATTCTATTTTTATTTGAAAGCTAGTGCTTCTCATGTGGTCCCATATAAATTTGATCAAGATCTGACCAGTAGTTTTTGAGTTATCCTTAATAATGCGTATTTAATTGATTTCGACTACATTGATGATGTTCTCATTTTATTTATATTGAAGTCGAATGTACAAATTTTTAATTTTATCACTTGTTTTTCTTGGCGAATTATTATTTTGGGATAATTAGGGGTAAAGTTTTAGCTGTAGATGGAATAGATGAGAACTCATGACGGGTAAAAAAGCTGAGTATTTTTATAGAATACGAGTGACAAACGAACACACAGTCCACCTGATGCTAAGTAGATACTGTGGGCCATAGAGCATTTATCCTCGATTAAGAATCAAAATGCAGATGTATTGTCTTACCTGAGGACTGAGATGGAATACCGAATGCCTCGTTTCCAGTGAAAAGGGTCTCCGGTTCTCTACACTCACCATACAAAACACAGCAGCATTAAGCTGCTATTTTACGCTGGTATTCTGTGAGTAGTATCCATTAAAGTTGGCAGATTGTAAAATTGTTATTCGAACAGGATAACACAATTTGTCTTACAATGATACGGAAAAGTTGCTAATTGTTTTTATTTAATTCGTGATTACATATTTTAGATTCTATATTTTAGAGATTTTTCAATCCTCAGTTAAAACTTATTCATAGGATGAAATACAACATAAACAAATTCAAAATTACAAAATTATTTTTTAATAAAATTTAACATTAAATTTGGAAAGATTTACTTTGCCAATATCCACTCAATAAAATAAAATGATGTGTCTTACCTAGTTTGAAGAGCACCTCCTGCCCTCCCTCAATTGCGTGCACTATCCCCGTCACCACTAATCCTAGTACCACTACTCCGCTACGCTCGGCTCTGCGTCCACTGGACGGTTGACCCAGCGTTTACTAGTGGACGGCCAGGCGATTACGAGTGAAAAGAGCATCAGTTATAAGTCTCCGGCTCACTATCGTCTATCAGATTCGTATTCATAAATACCTACTATGAAAAATCACCGAATTTAAAATGTGCAGCGCGTGCGGTATCTCTTGAAGTTGCTTAAGTGATGTATGACGCAAAGCCGACAAGTTGGCAAACGTAGCTAGTGGTAAGTGGGCTATAGGTGGTCAGAACGATACGACGTGTAGACACCGCGAGGGCCACTCGTCTTATACTACTTTCAGATTTTTTTAACAATTAACTTTACGTCGCATGAAATAAAGATCACATTTAAATGACTTACTTCAAAATTAGTCGGTTTTGAATCAATAAGGTGTGCCCTAAGGCACCATGTCATAGCGCCATAACTTCATCGAGACTTTCAACACTGTTAAGCCCCCTCTATCCCTACAATTGTGTGAAGATTTAGCGGAAATCGAAACGCTTGGCAGACAAATTTATACGTTGCCAATATAGCAGCTGCATGGCTGTACGTGGTATAGCCATGCAGGTGCTATATTATGGCTGCAGCACGAATGGGTCGGCTCGACCAGGAAAGGACTACGCTCTCACAGAATACCAGCGTCAAATAGCAGCTTAATGCTGCTGTGTAGCGTATGGTGAGTGTAGAGAACCGGAGACCCTTTGTACTTGTAACGAGGCATTCCATCTTAGTCCTCAGGGGTGACAACACATCTGCATTTTGATTCTTAATCGAGAATATATTTAGATATCTATGGGCCGCAGCATCTACGTACCGTCAGGTGGACTGTGTGCTCGCTTGTCACCCTTATTCTATAAAAAAAAAGAAAACCTTTTACACTGCTACCCGCCGTTCGTTTGATTATTTTACATCTGGCATAAACCCAATAACATACTATCATCATTTGGAGCCTATAAGATCTTTCTAGTCATCCTGGTCATCAGCATATAAAATTTTTACTACTTAAAAAGACAATAACCACTCTAAGTAAGCTTAAAATGCTTGTGTTTGGAGTAGTTCCCCACAGTAGTCGATGGCGGGTTCGAACCCACGACCTTTGGAGTTCGTGATCCGCACTCTATTAGGCTACTGTCGCTTTAAAGAAACATATGTCTTAAATTTTATTTAATAAAAAGCTGAGATATAGTTTATAAAGGAATTAAAACCCCGACTTCAGAAGATATTATGTGGACTAACTTTATCCCCTAGTTTTCCTAACCCTATGGATAGAATATTTTGTCCAAATTTATATGGGAGCATCCCTGAACCCTATTAATAAAAAAAGAATCATAAAAATTGGTTGGTTTACAATGGAAAGAATATACCGTCAATTAGGAACCTCTTTTATTTTTTAAGTTGGTTAAAAAGGCTGAAGACACTTTAACCACCCTCACCTGTTCATGCAGGTGGCTCACGACCGCGTTTTATTGCATTTCTTGGAGGAGACCTATGTCCAGCAGAGTACTTGTAAAGATCTGTAATAATGATGATGATGAATCTAAAATATTATTTAGTTTGTGTATTCATTTCCTTTATTATACGTAATTTTAAATAATATTGTGGATTACAGGGATTCCTTTAATAACATTAATTTTACAGATTTTTTCGCGATTAATTAAACCTTTTTTTTATTTTAATTCCCGACATACTCCTACTCTTTATCTAACGATATTCAAAAGCTAAAGGTAGCCCGCGTTAACATCGGAATGTCAAACACCTTAGTCCTCCCGTGACCTGGGCACTGTAAATTACCCGTAACGTCCGGAATAAAAAGAAGTAAAAATAACTTTAACGCGAAAAATCCGTAAAAATAGTTTTTATTAAAAGTTTAGTATTCGAATAAATATAAAAAAAAAACATTACGTAAACCAGTAGAGATAGATATCTTGTATAAAACATGGTATAGATTAAATGATACACGGCATAATATCCATCGAATTAGTTCTATTCTTGCGCAAGTTCTTCGTTTAAGCAGAATAAAGTTACAGTCGTCCGAATAAAAACAATCCAGCAATTGAATCTGCAAATAATATCAGCTGTATATAAGTTCACCGGTGCGCCCTCGAAACACTTTGAAAGAAGTTAGTCGAGCGGCGCGACCGGCAGGTTCCCGGTAAAAGTACCGGAATAAATACTGGAGGTATTTGGGAGCAATACACCGATAGGTATACCACACAGAGATGTTTTTACCGTTAGTATTTTTTTAGAAAAGTTTCTCAACAAATTACCATAGACTTCTGGTTACTATGTATATTACTGGACCGGCAATTCAGAACAAAAACTGTGTCACAACTGTGGATTGCGTGGGCGCGGTAAAGCCATGCAGTTGTATTTTCATTTACAAAAGCTACTGCGTTTAGGCAAATACGATTAAAATTACATACTTATCTGAAGTAAGCTTCAAATCACGTTGACAAAGTCCGCACATATACCACAATATGACAAAGTGCGCACATAAACCACATAATGACAGCGTTTTGATAGTCATATTAAACAAAATCAGTGTTAGATTGTCGAAAACAACGCTCGCGGTTTACAAAACAAAGAACTAGTCTTCTCTTCCGCCCGCAATCGACCAAAGCAGCTACGTAGAATTAGCAGTTACTAATCCGTTGAGCTATATCGGTCACTCTGGTTCTACTGCAGACATCCTCATTTCTAAGTTTATCACCCAGAGAAACCCCGATTATAGCCCCCTCCATAGCTCGCTGAGCGACCTTGAGCTTCCTCATTAAATTTTGTAAATAGTACAACCTTTCTTATTGTATAATTTACGTATTTTTTTTAAAGTCCCGCTGGGTTTCTTGCTGGTTCTTCCCAGAAAAGAGGTATTTTTCGAACCGGTGGTAAAGTAAAAAATGACTTTCAATAAGAATTACATTTAATCTATATTGAATAAAAATTATAATATTCCACTCTATTCTACTCACTCTCACAATGGGCACAAACTTCCTCTAAATTTGAAAGAGTTGTGGAGAAATTAGACTGCTGCGTTTCTCCAGTGCCTGTTGACGGATTTCGCATGTCTTCAAAATATATTCCTCACGACATTTTCCTTCACCGCCCAGCATGTGTTCAATCAGCACTTAAAATTACACTTAACTATTTTATTGTTGCTGCCGAGGATCAAAGGATGCAGATGGCTCAGGACAGTAATTCGGTCAATCCTTGGAAGAGGCCTATGTTCAGCAGCGGATTTGGGAAGGTCTGTAATGATGATGATGATGACGAGCATCAAGGCAGGGTAGCTTGCGTAATTTACAGTGAACGCTTAGTCCCTGATCTACCACGGTTCAGCCATAATTTCAGCCTTTATGTGATTACAGAACTTTCAACTCCATGTCATGTACAAAGTACAGTCAAATACAAAAACGTCCACGTGCCGGCTCTCGGCGCCAGGTGCTCAAACCGCACGCCTCTAAATTTAACGTCTTTATTTGTATTTCTGACTGTACAGCCGTGTTTCTGCAAACCCTACCCTAATTGGAAGGTACCTATTTTAAAATAACATGACTTATTCCCGTTTTACTCGCATGGATTTAATATTGTTTTAAAGGGGTGTTATGTTTAAGCGTTCCCGGGATTCCGGTACGATAATAAACACGGTTATGTGAACACACCTGGGATCTGTATAAACGGAATAAGAATGTAAGTATAAAATTGGAAAAAGAAAGAAGAAAATATAGTTTTTAGTATATTTCACAGTATTTTATAGGTATAGAATATAATCGTTGGTGTGTCTGTTAGTGATCGTGTAACTTCTGAACTAATTTCGTTATTCGATAGTTTTGCTGTATGCTGTTGATACCTAAATTTTTATTGTTGTAAAATCTATTTAAGATTGTCTTGATTTACAGAGTGATTTGAATCGTCTTAGCGAATATTGTTTGCGTAATAAATTATTTTTAAATATAAGTAAATGTTGCATTATCTCATATTATAGGGAAAACACTCATATTCTTTATAACTACAGCATTAATAATATATTACTAAAGAGAGTTACCGAGGTGAGAGATCTAGGTGTTTATCTTGATTGTCAATTAGTACTTAGATCACATATTGACATAATTACGGCCAAAGCCTTTAAAATGTTGGGTTTCTTGTTTCGACAAACAATTGACTTTAAAAAGAAATTCTACTTTTGTAACTTTATATAATTCTCTGGTCAAGTCGCATCTAGAGTACCCTGCAACGTATTTAAAATAAGTTCCACAAACGCTTAAAATATAAGTTCAAAACAATTCCAGCAAATTTAGTAACTAATCTCGAAACCAGAAGTGAACACCGCGATGTTATATTTTTGTACAAAGTCCTTAATAATTATATTGAATCCCCATACTTATTGAATAAAATAACAATAAAGTGTCCCAGGATTAATCTGCGGCTTAACTTAAAATCGACCTTTTATATTCCTGTTTGTAAGTCTAACTATGTAAGAAATCGATTTATTGTTAGAGCCTGTTATTTCTATAACCAACGTTATAATACTTTAGATATATTTAATTTGAACATTTTTAAATTTATATCTGCCATCAAGCAACTTATATAGTCCCTAGGTTTTACATTTTCTTTCAATATTACCTTTTATTTCATCACTACCCTTTTTATAATTACCTTTAAAATATGTGACATAAAAAAATTGTATTTCAGTATTTCTGCCCAATGGTCAAGTATGTTATCATTAGTTAGAGAAAACTTAACTGGCTTTTGTAATAACTCAATTTAAACATTAATTATGTATTATTATAGCTGTATGTTTTCCTTTAATAAAGAGAAAAAAAGAGAAAAATAGCAGCTTAATGCTACTGTGTTTCGTATGGTGAGTGTAGAGAACGGGATACCCTTTTTACTGGAAACAAGGCATTCCATCGTAGTCCTCAGGGGTGACCACGCATCTGGATTTTGATTTTTTATCGAAGATAAATGTAGATGTTTGGAGCTACAAAACAGTACATAGTATTTTACGTGGTAGAGCCATGCTAGAGCTGACAAATGGGTCGACTTGACCGGGGAAGAACCATGCTCTCACAGAATATCAGCTTAAAATAGCAGCTCAATGCTGCTGTGTTTCGTATGGTTAGTGTAGAGAACTGGAGACCCTTTTTTACAGGAAACGAGCCATCTTAGTGCTCAGGCGTGACAACGCATCTGCATTTTGATACACACACGCATCCACACAGTACCACAGCATCTACTTACCATCAGGTGGACTGTGTGCTCGTTAGTCACCCTTATTCAGTAAAAAAATTATGACCATAATGCATCACAGGTATAATTTTACGTAATTATAAGTCGATTCATATGTCCTATGCTTAAGTGGGATTTAAAGCAAAACATAATGTGCCAACTGTGTTACTTGCCTAGCGTGTCGTAAAATGCGACTAATAGCAACGGTAACGGTAATGAGAATTACTTGTAATCTATATTTATTACTCTATTCGCCTAGAATTTTTTGTTGTTTTATAATCGTAATACATATCAAACGGTAAAACATTCCAGGCCAAAAACTTTACATATTAAAGAGTCATCCCAAACGCAGCATAACCTCTAAAATACTGGATTATGGTTATTCGATATAATATGAACGAGTAATGCGTTGTACGCAGCGGGGCGATATGAAGTTTTATTGAACCGATGCTGGCCGGCCGCCAAGCTCCGGTGGCCGCGACACTGGCAGATCAGGTATCAGCTATTAGTGCACCGAGCGTTTACACCGTCAAGTCTACTGGTGACTGTACTGGTTCAAGATTACGTTTACTGTCGAGCATCGCGATGAGTATAGAGAGACTTTTTCTGGATTTAGAATATTAAACAAGTCCAAAGGTTAAAACAGTAATTAAAAAAAAAGTTTACTGAAAAAAAAGTTTTATATCTTGTGTCACTTCTACAACTAAGACGATTCTAACGACACCACATATTATGTTAAGATCCATCAAGCCTTGGAGGCTAAAGAGTGTGAAATAAATAGACATACATACATACATATAGTCTGTTCGCTTAGATACGGTCGCCTTTGTATCGCGCCGCCTTAGCACGTGCCGCATTTTGTCAAAGGTGCCGCCGCGACATCAAAAGTCACTGCGTGCGGCGTACACCCGAAGGAGAATTTGGAATTTTAAAACAAAGCGCCGTAGTGAAAGGTTCTTTGCTACCTAACTTGTTTTTATTATTTATATACGAATTTTATTACATGAACCAGAAAAACATTTATTTAACAAACACAGTAAAAAATAATAAAATAAAAGCAAAATAATAAGTGCGCCTCCGGGTGTATCGACACTATATTAGCGAACAGACTATACATACATACACACATATATACGTACACACTTAAATACATACACTTGAAAAACATTACTCTCCTACTGTTGCAGTCGGGTAAAGACGTTTGGATGTTGCTTAAATGTATGCGAGTTTGTTCATAAATATGAAACTTATACTAAAATATTATTTAGCGGCAAGAAAGGATCAAATATATATATATTTCAGGTGTATACTTATATCAATAAGTAAGTATACACCTGCCACAATAGCTCACCACGCTACGGGTTGACTGGCAGAAAATGCCGACAGGCGTTACGTCCGCCCCATACCCGAAAACTTGAAAACGAGACTGTACAACCAGTGCGTGTTGACGGTGATGGCCTATGGAACTGAGACGTGGTCCATCACTGTTGGCCGTATGAGGAAGCTCAAGGTCGCTCAGCGAGCTATGGAGAGGGCTATGCTCGGGGTTTCTCTGCGTGATAAACTTAGAAATGAGGATATCCGCAGTAGAACCAGAGTGACCGACATAGCCCAACGGATTAGTAAGCTGAAGTGGCAATGGGCCGGCCATATAGCTCGAAGAACCGACAACCGATGGGGAAAAAAGGTTCTCAAGTGGCGGCCTCGTACCGGCGGACGAAGTGTAGGGCGTCCCCCCACTAGATGGAGTGACGACCTGGTAAGACATGCAGAAAGTCGTTGGATGCAGGTGGCTCAGGACCGTGCTTTGTGGCATTCCTTGGCGGAGGCCTATGTTCAGCAGTGGACTTGTGAAGGGCTGTAATAATGATGGTGATAATTAAGTCCGCCCATTGTTGCCTTAGTTATAAGGTGTAACAATAAAGAATAAATAAATAAATAAATAAAATCCATAACCTTATTTCGTTCCGTAGGGATCGTAAGAGGAGACTCCGGGAATCGCAGAAGAATCATCGTCGTCTGATTGATGACGGTATTGCCATCTTTTTAAAATGTTAGCACAGGTCTCCACTCATTTTTGAAAGAGTTTATGGAGGAATCTTTTCATTATTATTATTAAAAAATACAAAGAAAAAATTAACAATATAAAATAAATAATTAATTGGATTGCAGCAACGAAAGGCCACTTTCGTTTATTTAATTATTAATTATGCTGCAAAAATATTGCAACAGCACTTTTATTCTGTCGCTAGTAACAAGACCTTCGAGCAGTCGTTAGGCAATTAAACTTGGTATAGCCGCGCTGCAACCATATCATGAAAGTAGTACGATTGGGTCGGCTCGACCGAGGAAGCACCAAGCGCCCACAAAATACCAGTGTAAAATAACAGCTTAATTCTTTTGTATTTTGTATAGTGAATGTAGACAAGCGGGAGACCCTTTTTACTGCCAGCGAGGCATTCCATCATAGTCCTCAAGGACAGCATATGCATTTTGACTTAATCAAGGATATATTTAAATGTCTATAGACCCCAGCATCCACTTACTATCAGTTGGACTGTGTGCTCATTTGTGACCGTTATTCTATTAAAATTTTGGTTTCCACACTATGTCTTTCCTTCACCGCCGAACAAGTAACATTGCACCAGAACTTAATAAAAAGCTACCTGCCTAGTACACATATGTAATAATTATTAATTAGAAAGTAAGTTTAAGCTTGTAACATAAACAGAATCGTTGGACTCTTATAGACTCTTACTCTTGTTGTGGGCTACTGTGTATACTGAGTAAAGTAATCATAGTAATAGTGCCAATCGACACATGGACTGACCAACCAAACCAAGATGACTTGGCGTGACGTCATTAGCACCCGAATCTGTAAATGGAAATTACAACGAAATACAAAATTCTCACGAAAGAACATCGATTCCTGCCAAGGGTGATACGTGAGGCTATTGAAATTAAAAAACATCCTAATTTCAATAGAGAGGGAGGCTGGGTACTACCACCTACTTGAGATGCTGTAATTAATAAAATTAAAACTAAGCCCAAGCATACCACTGCAATATTTCAAGACACAGTAAGTTCATTCTGCGTAGATCGGACCAAAACTAATAATTAAAAAAACTGAAGGTACTCGGGTTAACTCTGACATCGGGACGTCAATCACCTCAGTTCCTCGTGACCATAGGTGCTGTAAAGCACCCGAAACGTCGGGAATTTAACCCTAGATTCATAAACATTCGTCTCACAGACCGCGCGAAACGTAAAAACGATAAAAATTTTATAGTAAAAGAGATAGAAAGCTGACCTCTCAAGTACCTTCCTAAGTCATACGACCATTAGTATTGCGAGTGCATTTTACTCGCAGTAACGTGTCCTTGAGCGGTTAGAGAGTTTTAGGTAGTCGTCTGAGGGACGAATATTTATGAATAGATACACGTTTGACGAATACGGTTGCAAATTTTGAAATACGATTTTTGAAGATTTCTAGTTTGATGAAGTAGACGGTAAGTTTGTGATAATATTTTTAATTAGTCACAATTATTCAAGTACATTTTATTTAGTAACATCGTGTGTATTTACATGTAAACATCCGCATTTTTCCTTCAAAACATTTTATTTTATTTTAGAAATGGATGCTCAAGATCGGCAAATAGAGCATTATTTGAATTGTTTATCCGATTCTGATGATGACAATGATACTTCGACTCAGCGAGAAGACGCGGGCTTGAGCGACATCGAGGATCACGTCGATATTGAAGAAGAGATCGACAGATTCAGACAGCAATGAAATTCAAGATGATGAACAACTGATCGGTTTACGACAGCAACGGCAAAGCGGTGTCATCTTATCTTCTGATTCGGAAGCTGAAGAAAGCCCAGGTACGTCAGGTAACTCCGCTTCATCACAACGTATAGTTATTCCATCTGCTCGCAATCTTAGAGGAAAAAATGGTCATAAATGGTCTTCAATTCCTTTTCAATCTGCGAATACAAGAACCCAGGCTAGAAATATCGTACATGTGATTCAAGGACCGACAAATAACGCGAAGAATATGATGGAACCAATTGATTGCTTTTCTATTTTTATGACGGCTGATATGATACGTAATATAGTTGGACATACAAACGAAGAAATTGTATTGAGAAGTTCAAAATATAAAGAGCAAACCGCAACAATTTCATCAACATGCGAAGAAGAATTGACTGCTTTGTTAGGATTGCTTCTGCTGTCAGCTGCGAAAAAAGACAATCATCTCACCAGCTTGGAACTATTTGATCCTACATTTAGTGGAACCCGATACATATCGGTAATGTCACGGGACAGATTTGATTTTTTGTTGAACTGCTTGAGATTTGACGATAAGTCAACAAGAGATGAACGTAAAGCACAAGATAAATTCGCGCCCATCAGAGACCTGTGGGAAGTTTTCATTCAGACATGCAGGGACAGCTATAAAGCTGGAACTTATGTTACAATAGATGAGCAACTACTAGGTTTTAGAGGACGTTGCCCTTTTAGAATGTACATTCCGTCAAAACCTAATAAATATGGCCTAAAAATCCTGATGCTATGCGATGCTAAAACATGATGACAAATGATAAATGCAATGCCGTATGTTGGAAAAGTTGAAACAAATGGTGATTCACTCGGATCTTATTATGTAAAAACTTTGTCTGAAACTTTGTGGGGCAGTAATCGTAATGTAACCATGGACAATTGGTTCACGTCTGTCCCTTTGGCTCATCAGTTACTAAAGGAACCATATAAACTTACAATAGTAGGAACCCTTCGAGCAAACAAACGTGAAATACCACCTGCAATACTTGATATCAAAGAAAGACCAATAGGTTCGTCTATGTTCTGTTATGATAAACAAAGCACGATAGTATCTTATAAGCCTAAACATAACAAGAACGTTCTCTTGCTTTCTACCACTCATGGCAATGGTACTATTGCACCTTCTGGTAAACCAGACATTATTGAGTTCTACAATTCGACTAAAGGCGCCGTAGATACCTTCGATCAAATGTGTAGTGGTATGTCTTGTAACAGACAAGACGCAAAGATGGCCACTGTGCTACTTCTATGGCATGCTCAATATGGCAATCATAAATTCTTATGTTATTTACGTACATAATAATGTAAAACAAGGTAAAAAACCAGCAAGCAGACGATGTTTCATGAAAGATGTTTCAGTGAAAATGACCGAACCGTGGTTACGTAAGCGTCGTGAAATGCCAACTTTGAGGCGATGCCTAAAAAGGAAGATAGCAGAAGTTTTGAATGAAACACCTATCAGCGATACGCCTGGTCCAAGTGGAACCCAAAAAAAAATTTGTAGCTTTTGTGATTACAAAAAGCGTTGAATGACGAGGTTCCAATGTAACCACTGTAAAAATTTCATGTGTATGGACCACCGTGGCCTGATGTGTCTGGAATGTTCAGAATAAATATGTTTCTGTTTTATCACATAAGTTTTAAATAACTCAATAAAGAAGTTAAATAATACAATTATCTATTTGTTTTCTTTCATTAAAAATTTCATAAATAACCATACCTGAACATGTTCGTCTGTGAGACGAATGTTTATTAATAGTGTTATTCCTACATATGTTTATGAATCTAAGGTTAAAAATAAGTATAATTAAACGCGATAAAATCCGGGAAAGTAGTTTTATTCAATGTGTAGTGTTCGCGTAAATTATGGAAATCATTATGGAAATTACAATTTCAATAAGCTAATAACATAATAATGCAACTTCCATTCTATGTTCCTCCTTAAGCACCGCAGGAGTCTTATTGGCATTTACAGTATCGATTCACGAAACAGTTTTTGGGTAGAAGTGTCAAGGGCGATCTAATTAACCATCTTATTTTTTATACAATTCAAATTATCTGTAAGGAAATGCGTTTTACACAGTTTATCGTTATCATCAACATTTATTCCTATCATAAGTCCACTGCCAAACGTAGGTTTCCAAACACGTTGCCGTAAATCACGGTCATGAGCCACTTGCATCCATCAACTTCCTGCATGCTTCATCAGGTTCTACCAAAGTACGCTTTGGCATGAATAAAATTATTACCCTTTAGGTATTCTATTTCAGACCAATTGGCTAATTTATGACCTCTTATACGTGATATTAAAGTAGAATTGATAAGAGTTTGCTACACTATGAGGATAACACGTTTCCTTGAGAGCAAGAGGAAAATCGGCCCTTAAAATCATCGATTTCAATTTTAATGATACAGATAACACCTTAAATTTAAATTGAGTTTATCCATTTAATATAAGGTGCGCTACCTTAGTTATTTCACAAAATTTACATAAAAGAAAATTATGTTCGTTGTCGTTGTAAAATTTTGACACAAAGTGCATTCGAATGCAACAACATATATGTGTATAGACTGGTTGTAAAACAACTGGTACAACCAGTCTATACACATATAAATAAAACTGAAGTGTTTGTCAGTAACATTGCATTAAGTGGATTTTATTAAGCTAAGAGGGTTATTTGCATGCTATTAATTTTTGTCTGTCTGTCAAAATGTTCGGTCTGTCTGTGCTAATCTTCGGAATGGTCGAACCGACTCTGATGAAACTCTACTAACAGATAGAGAGCAATCCCAGGTGGGATCTAGGCTATGGTTTATCCGGAAAACTTAAATAAATAATTATCTTAAATCTAAATAACTCCTCATTAATAAATCCTATCCAGACGAAGCTGGGGCGGA
The DNA here is from genome assembly GCA_029286625.1 of Parnassius orleans. Classification (NCBI taxonomy): domain Eukaryota; kingdom Metazoa; phylum Arthropoda; class Insecta; order Lepidoptera; family Papilionidae; genus Parnassius; species Parnassius orleans. The sequence goes on from JAGSMP010000056.1 coordinate 3,717,712, forward strand.
TCGCTTGTATTTAATAAAATTTAACAAAAATACACTTATTTTCAATGATTGATAAACGTAATTCAAATGGCAATGACTCATCTATTTTCAAATTCTGAACATGTGTACTCACACAGCCTTTAATTTATTCTCAACTCACCTCCTCGGCGCTGTGTAAATCCAATCAGCATAAATTCAATCCCGCGCACACGGGAGCCGGGCAGCAGCGACAGATGCCGTGTAATTGTTCTTGTGACAATTTTTTTTGCTGCCCACCCCCTAATGTTATAGTACGGTGATCGAATCTGTTTTAAACCGGCTATGATTTTACAGAGACGGCTTGTATAAAATTTTTGTCAATTTCTTAAAAAAGTCAAGTAGATTTTTATCGTTCACGGAATTTAAGTTACTTAGGTACTTTCAAGATACAGCCTACTTCTTTTTAGTAACCGGCCAAGTGCGAGTCGGACTCGCACATGTCGGACATGCACATGATAAATAATTTAGAAATTATATATATAAAAGAAGTATGCAATGGGTGGTCTTATTGCTGACAGCAATTTCTTCCAGACAATCAATGAATGGACAGGATTGCACGAATATGACAGGGGTAAGGCAAATTGGTGTGATAGAAAAAAAGAGGTAAAAAAGATATAACATATATATATTATATCTTTTTACACCAATTTGCCCTACCCCTGTCATATTCGTGCAATCCTGTCCATTCATTGGTTGTCTGGAAGAAATTGCTGTCAGCAATAAGACCACCCATTGCATACTTCTTTTATATATATAATTTCTGTAATTTTTGTATGGTGTGCAATAAAGAATATTAAATAAATAAAATAAATAAATGATGGTTTCCGTACCATCGCAAAACACGTTTCTAGTAGGGAGCCCTTTAATTATTTTTTTTCGTTATTAAATATAAACAAAGTTCTGAGACAATCCTTAATGCCAATTACAGGTTCTTACTTTATATACATAATATACCTACATACTATCGCTTGTTAATTGACAAATTAATGATATTAATTATATAGTGCTTAGATTTTTTTTATTTAAAAAATATGTTTAAACAAAAACAGGCAATAAGCAAAGAAAAAAAAATAATAAATTTATATAGAAATAAAAAAATATTATTTTTGTTATAGCGGCAACAGAAACACACATTCCGTGATAATTTCTGTCTACCTATTACGGATCATGAGATACAGCCCGCTGATAGACAGACGGGCGAACAGCGGAGGCTTAGTAATAGGGTTCCGTTGGTTACCCTTTGGGTACGGAACCCTAAAACTTGGCTTGCTACCACCATTATTTTATATCTATGAAGTATGCATGATTATACAGAATTATATAAATTATAATAATTTAGTTTCAAAATCGGTTTATAATTTTTTTAAGTTTATTTATAGAACCCTTTGATAGAAACCTTTACAGATACCCTTTTGATAGAACTAAATAATAAGTGCGAGGTAATAACTAAAATGTCCTCTAAATGGTAACAATAAAAACTTCATATACTATTTTAATTATAGAATAACTATTTTATATATTTATAGAATAACTGTTTAATTATAGAATAATTATTAAAATCGGTTCATAAACAAAGAAGTTATGCATGAACATACATAAAAAATATACATACCGATGTTTTGAGAATCCTCCCCCTTTTTTTAATCGGTTAAAATATAATAAATGCGATGTTGTTATTTACAACCATCTCCATACTGTAAAGCATCCTATTCCCCATTATAAACGCAGGGGAGCAGTGTACTCAGGTGTCGAATCGCGATTCTGCGAGAGGTATGTGCACGTTGGCCCTTCTATACTAAATACGCCTAATACTATTGCGTTTTTTCTATATTCTATTATTACTTTTTAGTGCCTTTTTTATTAAAAATATACTTCAATGTTCAAATAATTTTCCTTTTTATTTAACTAGCTGGTCTGGCAGTCGCTCTACCCTTTTCGGTAGTTGGAGCGTTAGTTTCACTCTCAATTCATTAGGACTTTACAATGTATATATAATTTTTTTAAAATTTATCGACTACAATTAAACACAGATATAATATGTTAAATAATTAGAAATTTTGTTCAGACTTTTTCAATAAATGCTGGCACTAAACCAACATTAATCTCTGCAATAAGCTCAAATAAAAACTAGGCATATAATAATAATATTTAAAAAATAAAAATAAATATTGCTTGTATTTGCCACGAATTATTTCTGACATTAACTTTACTACATGTTTGTATATATGTGTGTGATGTGAACTAGATAGTAGGAGATAGCTATACCGCTATCTGTTGAAAGCCATGAGACATGACTTTTAACTGTCCTTTGTGACACCCATGGGAAGAATTGATGAATTTTACACTTATGTTATAATTATAATTTTGATACTAAATATATGCCAATAATTATATACTAAAGATTATGGCCCTGTAATCGTATATGGCTCTCTTTACTTTTCAGACCAGAACATAGTGATGCAAGCATCAATAATTAGCAACAGACGTAGGTAAGAGGATGGTAAATACCCAGGCGGATTCCTAGGCAGAAATGAACTTATGCTATTCACTAATAACAGCCTATAAAAGTGCACCGCTAACATAGGCTATTGGAGGATTTGGCCATAGTTTTTTTTTAGAAATAGGGTGACAAACGAGCACACAGTCCACCTGATGGTAAGTGGTTGTTGTGACCCATAGACATCTACATCTATCCTCGATAACGAATCAAAATGCAGAAGCGCCGTCAGCCTTGAGGAATAAGATGGAATGCCTCTTTCCAGTAAAAAGGGTCCCCGGTTCTCTACACTCACCATACGAAACACATGCTATTTTACGCTGGTGTTCTGTGAGCGCGTGGTCCTTCCCCGGTCGAGCCGACCCATTCTTATTATTTTGAGATGTCGTCAGGAAGATGCTGCTCCCCATCTTCTGTTCCAGTTTTCCTATGTCGCCTCTTACGACACCCTCGGAACGATTTGGGGCAGTGGATATTCTCACACCGCCACTACACTGTTTTATATTATTATTATTTTTTTTATAGGAGAGGGCAAACGAGCTTGCGGCTCACCTGATGGTAAGTGACTACCGCCGCCCATGAACAACCGCAACACCAGGGGAACCAGAGGAATTGCAGATGCGTTGCCGGCCTTTTAAAAAGGAGTAGGCTCTTTTCTTGAAGGTCCCTAAGTCGTATCGGTCCGGAAAAATCGCTGGTGGTAAACTATTCCACAAGGAAGTTGTGCGAGGAAGAAAACATCTTCTAAATCGCGTTCGTGAAATGTGGCGGCTGGGATTTATATTATATTTATGCAAGTCATTAATATTAATGAAGCACTTATGTAATTTTTATTTAAATATTTTTCATAATCGCACATCATTCAGTCGTATCGCTTATAATATAATATGGGGTGGACCGTCCATAGTAGGGAAGCACTGCCCTTCGCGTCAACCTCCCTCCCGCTTCTACAACTCTTTGATGTGGCCTCCGTGACCGTGAAAATGTAACGCCGATTTCTTGCCATGCAATTAACGGATTTGTAATTGCGTTGAAATTGAGGCCTTTTGTGCGGTTCCAATGCAATCGGCAACGTATATCAGGCTGGCCACCCTACTGGAATGAATTAAAACCATTTCACTCTTGGTAGTATGTCATATATCTATAAAAGTAATCACCGAAATATGTTTTTGAAAACAGGATTGCCGGGTCGATAGATCAAGTCGATCAAGGCTCTATTTCAGTATCTCTCTTCTTGTCTGGATGGGGCTCTCCGGTCTTCCTCTAATAACAAGATTTATATTCCTATTCATTTCACCGGGTTCCATGGTAACTCCTTCACTGTCCAGGCTGCAATTCTTTGGAATGTCTTGCCTGATGACATTAGAAATGGACCTAACAAACACTCCTTCAAAAAGTTTGTTCGCGAGTATCTTAAAGTTTGTACCCTAGAAATGGGTACGTACATATAATCATCATTACCGTAGGAGCCTACTATAAACGACCTGTCAAAGGTACAAAGTAGTTCCAAATAGTAACGCTAGTTAACGCTCTTGCGCAAAACACCATTCATTGGCTGCCATGTAGAAATATGATAATATATATATTGGTTTGAACAGACAAGAATTCCCAGCTTATTATCGGGTTACTGAAACATATCAAAAAAATCTCACTCTGGCATTGTGACTGGTAGGTCATGGCTAGGTGGGTTGTTACCAAAATCTGTATTACTTTGAAAAAAAAGTAAACTCTGTAAAATAAGATCTGTGACCCCCGACAAATGGCGGTTTTCGATAAATACCATTTCGCCTTTTACTTCTATTTCGTAAAGTATGGGGGAACAGAGGCCTCCTCGCATTTTTGTGTGTTTTCATTGAGATATGCAAGTTTCCTCACTATGTTTGCCTTCACCGGCGAGTAAATAAGTAAACAAACTTTTTAAAAAATTATTAACTTTCATCACAGGTTCGGAAAAAACCTATTACGTGGTAGAGCCATGCTGCAGCTATATTATGTTTGGAATGGGTCAGCTCGACCAGGGTAGGACCATGCTCTCACAGGATACCAGCTTGATACTGCTGTGTTTTGTATGGTGAGTATAAAGAACCGTTACTCTTTTTACTTGAAACGAGGCATTACATCTTAGTCCTCACGGTCGATAACGCATCTGCATTTTGATTCGTAATCGAGGATAGATGTTTGTAGGCCACAGCAACCACTTACGATCAGGTGGTCACCCTAATTCCATAAAAAAAAACCTTTGTCCTAAAAAGGGTGGGTGAGAAACCCAGCGAGACGTTTTTTAGAAGTAATAGTTTAAAAGAGGCTGCACAATAATTTACCGTGTAGTGGCGGTGTAAGAATATCCACAATCCCATATCGTCCCGTAGGTGTCGTGCCACCGAGGCAACAGAGGGAAACAAACCACAAGATGGGCAGCAGCGTTTACCTTATAACAACAAAAGAAAATTGCTGTTGTCAATCCGCATGACAAGCGCATGGCATGGAATGGCAAATACCGCCTCTATGAGGCAATCTATGGGGGAAGCCTAAATTCAGCAGTGGGCTTTTGATAGGTTGTTACAATAGTTTATTATAATATATATATATATGAAAGAGGATCATCCCAGATGCACTCATGATGGATGGCGTAAATATGCGTGCGTTGCAAAATAAAGTACAAGAAAGTATAATAAACAGATCGTTAGCAATTGTCGCAAATATATGTACAGGGTGTCCAGTAAATAGCACGACATACTGCAGGGGTGATAGCTAGGGTCACTACCTATCAATACAACACAATATATGTTCAGCAAAATCTTACGGATTTACAGTTTTACAAAATTTTCCGAAATACCGAAAATCTCTACCTTGAAACAGATTTTAAGCATCTCGTAATGAAAAATCCTTTTCTAGTACTTTTTACATAAAATTATTCGTGAATAGTTACTTTACTCATTGATAAGTCTTTTTCTATCAAAGACAAGAAGGTTTTCAAGAAATACTATTTTTGTTTAAATTTGCACAGAACTATTTTCTTATCACTTAAGTTTAACCTACAGTGGTGAAAAAAAAATGTATGTGGCAGTTTTGTACAACAAACTTAAAAAATAGCTTGTTTAATGGTGATTTAGGAAAGATACAATACTAGTGCATTTTCATTAAAAAAATACAAAAAAATGCTATTTTAGTTCCAGAGAAGCTGATTTTGTTGAAAATGTAATTAACGTAATTTTGACAAAAACCACTATGAGAATAAGTAATAGCTGCTCATTTACGCGAATTATTATAAAACTAGTTGTGACACGTAAAATGCGACATGCACGCGTAATGACTAAAGGTTTTTACCTGCTCGCCGACCGACCCGACCCGACCGGTTACTGTCTAACAAAAGAAGCGTATGTGCTATCCCGCTCTTTCATGCATTGTGATTTTGTGTCTCACTCTCAACCTTATTTGCGATACTTGTCAGTATGCTACCTTAAACCGTGCGCAACGCATCTCTGTGTTCACAAATTATTGTTTCGTACTGACGACTGTTTTGTGCCTTGGACCCCGGACTTTGTTTGCCTTACGATTTGGATTTTTATTGTGATCACTACGACGACTTGACGACCACCTGGACTTTTGTGTTTTATAATATGGCCAACCGCCGCGTTTTTCCTGGTTATACGCAGCGAGAGTATGCTGAGATGCACCTTATTTACGGAGAAGCTGGCCAAAGTTCCTGAGCTGCTGCCACCTCTACAGGAAAGGTTTCCCGATAGGAGACATCCACACCATGAAATGTTTACCAGAGTGCATAACTCCTACATGGAAGGCAGACTCCTGGTCAACGTGGCGGTGGTCGGCCCAAGTTGTTGACGAAGACATAGTGCTTCAGGAACGAGAACAAGACCCGACAACTTCGGTTAGGGCGATACAACGGCGCACAGGGATACTGAAGTCCACTGTTCATTCAGTACTTAAGAGGTATGGATACCATCCATTTCACGTACGACGCGTGCAAACTCTTTTAACTAGAGACTACCTGCCGAGAGTTCAATTCAAATGCATCGGGAGGACCCAAACTTTTTTAATAAGGTGTTATGGAGTGATGAGTCAGCCTGCAGAAAGGACGGCTACTTGAATTTGCATAATTTACATAGTTGGCAATTAGAAAATCCGTATGTGTCAAGAGAAGACAGGCCCCAGTACCAATTCAAAATAAATTTATGGTGGGATTTTAATGGCCAGATTGTGGGTCCGTCGAGCTTCCACCTACATTAAATGCCAATAATTACTTGGAGTTTTTACGAGAAACCCTACCCACGCTCCTTGAAAATGTTCCGAGGAGCTAAGAGAGGTGATGTGGCTTCAAAATGATGGGTGCCCTGCTCATTATGGCTGGAAGTAAGAGCCTACTTAGATGAAGCTTATCCAGGCAGGTGGATTGGGCGACTGGGACCGATATTATGGCCACCTTGGTCTCCGGACCTAAACCCCGGGTTTTTTTATTGGGGTGCCATGAAGGACAAATTCTATGAAAACCGATCCAAATGACAATGAATTGAGAGCAAGGGTTAACATTGCAGCAAGAAAAATATCGGAAATAAGCCTGAGAAGACTCAAAAGATCATTTTAAGAAGATGCCGAGCGAAGCGAAGAGAGTGTATTAGGCACAAGGGAAGCAATTTGAGCATTTATTGTAATTTATTTAAATAAATGTTTATTAAAGTTAACTCCTCTGTTCTTTTTACTATCACCTTATCCTTCAAGATGTCATTTACAGACCGGCCGGCCGGTCGGCTGTAGATTAATTATTATGTAATTCGAACCGTACATTACTTGCATTTAAAATATAATGCTCTTATTAACTAAAATAGCTTATTTTTTGTATTTTTTAATGAAAATGCACTAGTATTGTATCTTTCCAAAATCACCAATAAACAAGCTATTTTTAAGTTTGTTGTACAAAACTGCCACATACATTTTTTTCACCACTGTAGGTTAAACTTAGTGATAAGAAAATAGTTCTGTGCAAATTTAAACAAAAATAGTATTTCTTGAAAACATTCTTGTCTTTGATAGAAAAAGACTTATCAATGAGTAAAGTAACTATTCACGAATAATTTGATGTAAAAAAAAAGTACTAGAAAAGGATTTTTCTTTACGAGATGCTTAAAAATCTGTTTCAAGGTAGAGATTTTCGTATTTCGGAAAATTTTGTAAAACTGTAAATTCGTAAGATTTTGCTGAACATATATTGTGTTGTATTGATAGGTAGTGACCCTAGCTATCACCCCCTGCAGTATGTCGTGCTATTTACTGGATACCCTGTATGATACGCTGTTCCGATGACGTTAGATAATATTAAAAATCCTCTATAAAACAACGGTTGCTACGTTACCCACAGATACGACGCTTCGCTAGAGTAAATCCTTTTTACCGTTTACCCTTAATCTGGTCATTATTTTATAGTCGTACCTACATGGCCAATCCTGACATACGACCGTCCTCGGGCGTGTATCTTCATGAATTCCTGTAACAAACCGCTCCGTCCGCTCGTCTATTCTGACCAGGTTTACTGTCCCTATATTTGGACATTCACTCACACATACGCAAGGCGATTACGTTTGACCACATGCAAACTAACACTAGCTAAGGCGTCCTTTTGACCAGCCATCATCTCATATGACAACATGGACCGGACAACTGGCTCTTTCCACTAAGCACACACAGGCATACAGCTCTTTATACAGCTTGCACGGCACTATTAGCATCGATAGAAGATATACACTTTAACAACACATACTATTATTAATTATATTAATAATTTTATTTATTTTAAAGAAAAAAAAATAAAGCGTGCGTCCCTTCGACCACGCATGGACCGGATGGCACCTTCCTCTCAAGCCACCACATACAGCTGTAAACTAGTATGTCCCTACGACCAACCGCTCGGATCTGGCCCGGACGATACTGTTATCTGTACTCTGTTCAACCAACCTTACGGAACCGGACGGGTGCGTCTCTTCAACCAGTGTAACTCCATAATTCATAAGCCTGGACCGGACAAATGTCCTTTCAACCAGCCGCGCGCGGCATGGCCTGGTACAACATTGTCCCTGCGACCAGCTTCACACAAATCCAATCATCAACATCAAAAATTCATAAGCCTGAACCGGACGAATGTGTCCTTTCAACCACCCGCGCGCGGCGTGGCCCGGTACGACATTGTCCTTTTCGACCAGCTTCACAGAAATCCTACCCTCAACATCAAACATTCATAAGCTTGGACCGGACGAATGTGTCCTTTCAACCAGCCGCACGCGGCATTGCCCGGTACGACATTGTCCTTTCGACCAGCTTCATACAAAGCCAACCCTCAACATCAAACACCAATTCTGTCGACCACACAATATTCAGAGCAAAACTGCTTCACTCATTAGAACACAAAAAGGTCACTCATTCTCTCAATTCATAGCATGTTAAAGTTAAACATTTCCCCGGTACATCGCTAAACATTTCGAAATTTAAAATGTACCCCATGTAAATCATATTTTGCATGAACATAAAACTGAGATAACAAATCCAGTAATAAATTCATCAGGCAATATTGTTTTAGGAATTTACTTGATGAGGAAGGAATCATAAGTGAAGACCAGTTTCAGACGCTGTTTCTTTAACTTGGGTTTCTTTCCTAAGGGATATGCCATTTTAGTAAACTTAAGCTCGGTAAGACAATTAGCTGCATGATCTTTTAAAGCGATTATAAATGTTATTAACAAATTAAATCATTTTCTATCTAAGCGTTTATTTTGTGCAATAATTTTTAATACATTACACCATCCCTCTAAATCAGAGTTTGGATGGTCTGGATTAAATTGCAAAAGTTGCGTAGGATTTTTACTCTGAATTGACATAATATGCGGCATTACCAATGCTCGTGATAAAACGCCTCCTTTACGTCCACATATGTACCTACGCATACATGCTTGTCGGTTAAGGGTACTTAACAAAACATACTTTGTATAATAATAATTACGGAGTAATAACACTTTTGGTCTCTCTTCCTGCCACGTTTTCAAAAAAATCATGATGTACAGTGTGCCAAGATACAGTGAAATCATTTAAGTTATCTATTTGATTACACGCAATGATCACAATGCCGCAATGACTAGCAACAAACTATTACCCTATCTTCTTGTGATACGATCTACTGTAGGGACTACGACTATCAGGTCGTTCCAAGTCAACCAACAGTAGTCTCTACGAGACAAAGGCCTTCCACCACACCATCAGATGTTCATCGCTCCTGAATGACTCACAAGTAATCTATAATAAATGTCCAAGGGCCATAACCTCTTCATTTTATTTTTACGAGCAATCATCTCTATGTTCAGTCATCCCCGTTACATCTCAACGACGACTAAACTAGATCTCTACCAACCACCACACGCGCACCACACCCACTCTTTGAGCTACGGCTACGGCTGTTGACACAAAATAAAATGAGGTAAGCAACTCTACACTTTAACAGGGTCATTAAACACCCAAATAGACTCAGGTTAGTCAATTGAATTAAGCTTGGCTTTCAGGCATTTCTCTCAACCAATTAAAAAGTTAACCACTTGTTACTACAAAATATTTTTTTCAAAGCAATATTTAAGACAAATTTACTTCCCTCACGCATTAAATGTCGGCCGGCAGTAGCGTTAAATAATCTGCCCGCGGCTTCCCACGCCGACAGAATCGGCACGGCACCACGCCTTCATCACATTATTTGAAGATTATATGTGGGCGATAACTTTATCCCACTTCTGATGTAGGCGAAAGAGGATCATCCCAGATGCACTCATGATGGATGGCGCAAATATGCGTGCGTTACAACATAAAGTACAAGAAAGTATAATAAACAGATCGTTAGCAATTCGTCGCAAATATATGGTACGCTTTTTCGATGACGTTAATTTTAAAATCCTCTATAAAACAACGGTTGTTACAAAGAAAATATAATCACTACGTTTAAGAGGCGGGACTTCCTAAGAAAAAGTAAATGTATGACATTGCGCCAAACTACTCTACCAACATCAAGACATGACATTTAATTTTTGACAAACAGTGCTGACAACATAGGCGAATTATAATAGTGCTGTAAATGTCGATCCTCGAATAATTTTATCGATATATTGTTTATCGATATTTTTTAATAAAAGTTAGATCCCTATACTGAATAATTTATAAGAAATATTTTTTTTAACGTGGGGATTGAGTAAAAATGCGCATGAGGATAAGAAATCAATGTATTTCACACACAGCAATTTGTAATTAGATCTCTACAATTATTAGGTACAAAAATATGTATTAAGAAAATATAAAATAAAAAACGCACTATTATACTAATAATTAATTAAGTAAAAATAAATGACGACTCCGTAGCGCAGTGGCTATGCGTTTGGCTGCGGCATTGCAGGACCGAGACTTCGTTCCCGCACTGAACAAGTGTTGCTATGCAAGCATCCAGACGCAGACTATTTATTTTACATAAATAGTCTGCGTCTGGATGCTTGTTTTCATTCAACATTATTTTTTTTAAAGGGTAAAAATATTGGGTTTTTTAACACTGATTTGATTAAATTCCTTTTAAGTGTAACAAATACAACAAATACTATGTACATACTACTTGCAGAGATTGTTTACTAATTGTCGCTTTCAAAGTGAGTGCTCATTATAGCTAATGTTTGTAGATGAATCTATAAAAAAAAATATTTATAACCAGGTAATTACGAATAACTTTGAGTTTAGTTATATAATCGAATTCTTACCAAAATGTAACTTTAGAGGGATATTATCTTTTGCTTACACATAATAGTGGAAGTTTAAATTAAGTCCACTGATGAAATAACAGTTCGTTTTAGTTGGGTTCAAAATCCTCGGATTTGCAATGTTTGCCACAAATATGTTTTAACATGTGAATCTTTTCAATTGGTGCATGTGCCAGCTATTTCACCCATTGCTTGCATCTGAAAAAATTATATAAATAAAATCACATTTTTATTGAACAAACAGAATGTTAGCAGTCACAATTGACAATGTAGTTTCTAAGTATAGTTCGTTTCGGATTGCCATCCCATCGAACTATCAGATTTAGGAAATAGTGTGTTTGTATTTGTGCACACAATCGTACACTATAAAAACCTGTTCTACATAGATGGCTAGTCCATAAATGTACTGGCGTTAAATATCATATTACAATTAAAGTTGAAATCACCACAAAGCTTTCATCATCTAAGGGAAATATTGCTACGAATAGCCTTTTCTTGTTATTATTTTTTCCGCTTCTTGCACCATTTAATTGGCAAGTTTTATAATGTATATTTATTTTTTTAACAATTCTGTAAATGAACAACGGCTTCTATAACAAAATTTAAAGCAATCTTAATAAATAAATTATACAAATGTAATTGTTTGATTTGACATTTGAACCTATTTGATTTGACAATGTCGTTAACAGACACATTACAAAAAGCAGAAAGAAGAAGAAAACCGTCATTAAAATTTGATCAATCTCGTACGTATAATTTTTACTATGGAAGTTGCACCAGCCTGAGTAAATGTATGAAAGGACGCCAAGCTACTTCAAGATATGACATTAAATTTTTGGCAAACAGTGCTGACAACATTGGCGAATTACAATAGTGCTGAAAATGTCTATCCTCGAATAATTTTATCGATATAATGTTTATCGATATATTGTTTATCGATATTTTGTATAATAATATCGATAAGCAATATATCTCTATACTGAATGATTTATGAGAAATAAAAGTTTTTACGTGAGGATTGTGTAAAAATGCCGAAGAAGTTAAGAAATCAATGTATTTTACACACAGCAATTTGTAGTTATATCTCTACAATTATTAGGTACAAAAATATGTATAAATAACAAAATAAACAACGCATAATTGTACTAGTAATTAATTAAGTAAAAAATAAATGACGAATCCGTGTCGCAGTGGCAGGGTTTGGCTACGACACTGCAGGACGGAAGGTTCGTTCCCGCACTGAACAAGTGTTTCTATGCTGTAAAATAAATAGTCTGCGTCTGTATGCTTGTTTAAAAAAGGGTAAAGATATTGGTTTTTTTTAACACTGATTGGATTAATTTGCTTTTAAGTGTAACAAATACTATGTACAAATTGCTAGGCTTCTTCACTGAGGTAGATACTACTCGCAGAGTTCGTTTACTAACAGTCGCTTTCAAAATTAGTGCTCATTTTAGCTAATGTTTGTAGATGAATCTAAAAAATCAGTAAATATTTATAATCAGTTAATTAGAAATAACTTTGAGTTTAGTTACATAATCGAATTCTTACCAAAATGTTATGTTAGAGGACTATTATCTTTTGCTACATGTAAGGGAAATGTAATTAACATACACATAATTATGGAAGCTTTATGTACACTGATGGAATAACAGTTCGTTTTAGTTGGGTTTAAATCCTCGGATTTGCAATGTTTGCCACAAATATGTTTTGACATGTGAAGCGTTTCAATTGGTACATCCGCCAGATCTTCATTCCCATATAATTTCAAACATTACTTACATCTGAAAAAATAATATAAATTAAATCACATTTTAATTGAACAAATAGAATGTAAGCAGTCACAATTGATAATACTTATAGTTTCTAAGTATAGCTCGTTTCGGATTGCCATCCCATCGAACCATCAGAGTTAGGAAATAGAGTGTGTTTGTATTTGTGCACAAAATCGTACACTATAAAAACCTGTCCTACGTAGATGACTAGTCTCTGGTGTGTCGACGTTCGGTTTGGAGGTCATTACTACAAATAAAGATCTAAAAATGTATTCGCGTTAAATATCATATTAAAATCACCACACACCTTTCATCATCTAAGGGAAATGTTGTTATGAATAGCCTTTTCTTCTTATTATTTTTTTCGCTTCTAACACCATCTAATTGGCAAGATTTATAATGCATATTTGATTTTAACAATTCTGTAAATGAACAACGGCTTCTACAGCAAAATTAAAAGCAATCTAAATAATTCAAATTAATATAAATTTAACTGTTTGATTTGACATTTGAACCTATTTGATTTGACAATGTTATTGATAGACATATTACGAAAAGTAAAAAGAAGAGATAACTGCCATTAAAATTTGACCCGTCTCGTACATATAATTTTTTACTATGGAAGTTGCACCAGCCTGGGTTGCCTACGTTACCACAGATACGACGCTTCGCTAGAGTAAAATCTTTTTACCGTTTACCCTTGGTCTGGCCAGTATTTTATAGTCGTGCCTACATATATATATATAATGAATATTTCTGAATCAGCTTGACAGCGATCAACTCAATCTCAGTCAGGGGTTATTTTCTATCATGTATTCCTGATTTTCCTTCTTTTAACTATTATAAGGCAGATAACAGACGCAGAGTACCCAGCCTCTCTGTATTTTATAGGATGCATTTCAGAGAGTGTGCGCAAGAATTAAATGCTTGAATTCCTCCCTTCTGGGCTTTTATAACCACCTGATGGGAAGTCGTGATGTAGTCGAAGATGGTAAAGCGTCTCAATTACCAACTTTGACTGAACAAGAGCCTATTTTTGCTTTGAATTTTTATTATCATTTTATCATAATCCATTTAATAAAATTATAATAACAATCTTTATCCTGACTATGTTTAATAAAAAAAATTAAGTTTTTTTTAAAAATAGGATAAGGATGACAAACGAGCACACAGTCCACCTGATGCTAAGTGGTTGCTGCGGCCTATAGACATCTACATCAAACCAAATGCAGATGCGTTGTCACCCGTGAGGACTAAGATGGAATGCCTCATTTCCAGTAAACAGGCTCTCCGGTTCTCTACACTCACCATACGAAACACAGCAGCGTTAAACTGGTATTCTGTGAGAGCGTGGTCCTTCCCCGGTCGAGCCGACCCATTCGTGCTACAACTATACTACTAATATAGCTGCAGCATGGTAACCACGTAATAGACATTAAACATACCTTGTAAATTTTCTGGGACGCTGCACAAATACGTATATTTTGAATGAATAAATAACTTTGTGTAGTAAAATTACTGGTGCTACTAATTTGTGTGTGTTCTTAATGTTAACAGAATGTACATATATCTCTTTTTTAATAAAACTATTTTTATTTTCTTACTAGAAATAACGAAGGCAGTGTAAGAATATCCACCACCCTATATCATCCTGTTGGTATCGTAATGGAGGAAAAAGAAACAGGAGATGGACAGCAGCATCTTCCTGATAACTCAAAAATATAATAGATAGATGTCTTTGTCATCCACTTACCAACAGGTGGACTCATGCTCATATTCGTTTGTCACCCTTATTTTTTAAATAATATTAAGCAACTCATTTAATATTTGAATTTCGAATCGTTTAGAATCCAAACAAGCAGTCGCGTCTCCGTGACGTTAAACTTAACCGCGCTGAACTATGCGTGGACATAGCGCGATCGCAAAGCCGCAGAGAGCGCTCGCTTCGTAATTAGTGCGTTCATTAATCAAGCCGCAAGTGTGGCCCGTGTCCGCGTGCCTAATTAACGCTTCCAGGAACGTGTCGCCGTAATATATGCACTAGGTAATGCGTTGCCGATGTGGATGACGGCCGCGAATGGGCCTTAGATCGCGCCCTTCAAAGTTGTGCGAGACGTAAAGAATTTGGATTGAAAATATTTTTTGAAATCATTAAAAATTCAAAATTCTTTATTCAGTATCTTAAATTTAAATACATTAACTAGGCTGGGGTCTCCTTTTAAGTTCCCCTAACCTGTGTTAGGGGACGCCGCTCTTCCATAACAATTTTTTTTGATACTTATATAAGATCGCATACATAAAGTTTAAACGTGTGTGCGTGCGTGCGTGCGCGCGCGCGTGTGTGTGTGTGTGTGTGTGTGTGTGTGTGTGTGTGTGTGTGTGTGTGTGTGTGTGCGTGCGTGTGTTTGTGTTGTAGTATTTGCTGTAAGTTTTACAATAAAAGTATCATTAAACATTATAAAATAGAAATTCATTTTTGTATTATTCTAATATGATAAACAAGCTGACCGTTCTGATGGTAAGTGGTTACTGTAATCCATCGACACTTGCAACCCACTTCCAAAAAAAGGAGGATACAAATGCGTTGTCATCACTGAGGGCTAATATGGAATATCTAATACTTCATAGTTTTGTTTTTTAGACTAGAAAACAGTGCATGGACTGCTGTTTAGCGGAAAAATAAGTAAGAAGAAGAGTCCTACCACCTAAAGCCTATATTGATAATGAGCTTTTACGTAGTATAGTGATGCTGCAGTTATATTATGGTCGTAGCACGAATGTGTCGGCTCGACCGGGATAAGGACCACGCTTTCACAGAATAACATTGTAAAATAGCAACTTAACGCTGCTGTGTTTCGTATGGTGAGTGTAGAGAACCGGAGAATCTTTATACGGGAAACAAGGCATTCCATAGTAATAGTTCAAAAGAGGCTGCACAATAATTTACCGTGTAGTGGCGGTGTAAGAATATCCACTATCCCATATCGTCCCGTAGGTGTCGTAAGAGGCAACAGAGGGAAACAAACCACAAGATGGGCAGCAACGTCTACCTTATAACGACAAAAGAAAACTGCGGTTGTCCGCCTGACAAGCGTGGCAACTATGACAAATAACTCCTCTATGAGGCAATCTACGGGGGAGGCTTATGTTCAGCAGTGGACTTTTGATAGGTTGTGTATAGTAATCCTTAGGAGTGACAACCCATCTGCATTTTGATTCTTAATCGAGGAATGTAGATAGATGTCTATGGGCCACAGTAGGCCATCAGGTAGACTTACCACCTGATGTTAAATCTACTTTCCATCAGGTGGACTGTGTGCTCGTTTGTCACCCCATTCAATAAACAAAAAAGTAACAAAAATTAGGTCTTTGTTTTTTAAAGATCGAGCCTTTATTATATAAAGTGTAAAAAATATATTTAATACTTTAAATCTATGTTACTAACGCTAGCTGCTTAGGGATAAACGTATGCCTAAAAATTTCATAATACGCTAGCAAACCACGTTCGTTCTGCGTCGGTAAGACTAAAATTGGTAAAAAAGTTTTTTTACCGATATATAAAATACTTGGCAATAAAGGAAAATATCGTGAGAAAGCCTTCATGTCAGGGAAATAAAATAAAAATATATTTTAAGTACATGTGAAGCTTAAAACGGCATTAGGGTAGCGCGATGGGCTCTTTCCTTCTCCAAAACCAATCAAGATTTTTTTGACATTTGTGAGGAGGTCTGTGCCCAAATGTAAGTATATAATATGTGGGCAGTTACTTTAAATTTTGTATGTTATTAAATGAAAGAAATAAACTTTATCGAAGATTTATAAGAATGATATTATTATTAATTCAGGAGAGAATTACATTGTAATTTATACTATAAGAGTTTTATAATATAATTAGAAGGAAAATACAATACGATACAACACATAAAAACAGAACTTAATCTCACAAGTAATATTGGGTCAATATGGTCAACAACTGTTTGGTGAACTGCCTGACTGAATATAAAATATATATTACGAAAGACGAAATGATCTGAGTAAATAAATTGTACCATTAACTAAAAATATCAAACTGGAAAGTTAATTAAATAGAAGATACAAAAAGTAAATAAAAATGAATTCTTTAATTTATCATCTCATCGTTGTCCAGAAATCAGGTTAATACCATCATCGTAGTAGAATTCTTCGTTTAAATAAGTTGGAGAAATACACAAGGTTCTCTGCGCATCTCGATAAAATTGTGTTGCGTTTGATATTAAAATCGCGGAAAATTCTCTCATGTTGCAATCATAAAAATTATGATTTGTTGTTCAACAAAATAATAACCTCGCTACCAAGCCATTTCTGATTTGTTTCGTGTTGTTAATTGGGTAATATAATATATAATTGTAAACTGTAATATTAAAAAAGGCCCGCTGGGTTTCTTGTTGGTTATGCTCAGGACAAAGGTATTTTCCGAATCAGTGGTAAATTAAACATAAGAGTGACTTTCAATAAGTTTTATTTATAATCTATATTTAATTTTAAAAAAATTGTGTTTTTACTTCTAAAAAATGGTAAATTTGCCTCAGGGTGCGGTTTGCATCTCAATGATAGTAAGTAGCTTTAGGTAAAAGAAAGTTTAAACACGTCAGACATCACAATCGCGCTGTGTAGCGGCGTCAATTTTTTCCTTGAGAGTGGTCCACCTTCACATTATTACAATCAAATGGTAAAGATGCAAAAATTTTACTTTGCCAATATCCGCTCAATAAAATAAAATGATGTGTCTTACATAGTTTGAAGAGCATCTCCCGCCCTCCCTCAATTGCGTGCACTATCCCCGGAACACTAGGAAAGACACACCGCCGACGATAATACGACACGTGTTTCGCCTCTACACGAGGCATCTTCAGGTGTAGTAGACTCTGCGGTGGTTGACCATAGGTTACCTGAAAAGTCATTATTTCATTAAGTAAAATTTTTCCAACTTTAATATAATAGATTTCCGCAAAGTAACGCCTGATTCTATTAATTATAATCAAATGTAATGAAACTGCATTTTATCAACTGTGTCTCTTTAAATAAAGACTTCAATATACATAAGAACATAGGTAGCCCACATTTGACATAGGACGTCAGACACGTAACATGGGGAATTTAAAATATGTAAAAATTTAATGCGAATGCGTAAATTTAGTTTTAATAAATGTGTAGTATTCGCGGAAACATAATAACACTTGATTTCATCTAGCAGGGGTGCATTCATTTCGCAACCGGCGAAGTTGCTAATTTTGGGATAATAAAACGACACAAAGGAATGCAGCGAAGACGAATAGCCCCGTGGCTTTGTAAAATGGATTCCAGCGTCTAATTAGAGTAACGGATAGTTGTGAGTGGGATTAATAGGCGCATCTCGAGAACAATGGTGCGGCATGCGTTCCGCGAAAATGCACCGTGATTTTAGATTAAACTCCGAGAACTAAGGTGGGGTGGTGTGTTAGGCAATCATTTATGTTTTATTTTTAATTTCTCCTAAATTAAATCATACAAATATCAGAAGATTAATAATTCTCATTTGTCCCACACTATATAGGGGGTAAGTAATATGTGTTCGAATTAGAAAATATTTTTTATATAAAATAAGCGAGACAAGCGAGCACACAGCTCGCCTGATGGTGAGTGGATGCTGTGACCCATAGACATCTACATCTATCCTAGATTAAGAATCAAAATACAGATGCGTGTTCACCCCTAAAGACTAAGAGGGAACGACTTGTATCTAGTAAAAAGGGTCTCCGCTTCTCTACACTCACTATACGAAACACAGCAGTGTTAAGCTGCTATTTTACGCTGGTATTCTGTGAGAGCGTAGTCCTTCCCCGGTCGAGCCGACCCATTCGTGTTATAACCATACTATAGCTGCAGCATGGCTATACCACGTATGTTAATTATAATTATGTATTTTAGTAAATATAAACGTTTGATATATTTTTATTCTGTTGTTAACAATTAAATCATATTACAAACGTTAGCAACTAAAAATAAAAACTGCGGTTGCCAACCCGTTTGCCAAGCGTGGCAACTATGGCAAATATCCCCCTATGAGGCAATCTATTGGGGAGGCCTATGTTTAGCAGTGGACTTTAGTAGGCTGTAACGGTAACAAACGTATAGTTGGAAAAAAACAAATATTTTCAGTAGAATACCATTTTCTTAATATAAACGACTTCTTCGCAAATAATTAACTTAAGCTACTTGCAAAATTAAAAAAAATTTAGATAAAAATAAATTATATAAATTTTATAAAATAGTACGTAGTTGCTGTAGCCCTTACTAACATGAACTTACTATTGCGTTTCGATTCACGGTAGAATTTCACGTTCACGATTTACGGAAGTTCTCATGATTACATTTAAATCAATATATTCATCACCGAAGAGCTCCTACCGCATCCAAGATGAGGATCTTGGGCAAACATACATCTATCCTTGATGAAATGCAGACGCGTTTTCCGCGCCTTCCCGAAACTAAGACGGAATGCTTCGTTAGCAGCTCAAAGGGTCTCCAGGTCTCGTCACTCGGGCAATATGCAGTTGTTTTACTCTGGTATTTGTGCAAGTATGGACATTAGCCGATCAAGTCGACTCATTTTGCTAAAATATGCAGCAACCTGGCTCTTCCACCTTCGTGCTGTTTTTTAACAATTTAATATTTTTGTAAGCTATGCATCAATATTTCGTATGATACTGTCTATCGGATTTTTTTAAATTATAGAACTGAAGTGATAAACAAACCGAAGTTCACTTGATGGTAAGTAGCTATTGTAGTAAACCTTTGCACCTGAACCTTGGTTGACACCTGCAAACAAATTCATACAAAGAAGGCAACAGATGCGTTGTCACCTCTGAGGACTAAGAGCTTGTTATTCAACTAACTCTCTCATTCCTTCAGACCGGAACACAGACAGACAATAAAAGCACTGATATTTGCCGGCATACACCATTTCAAAGGTTTTACATCACCTGATATTGTAAAACGTAAAAATATTTTTCCAGTTCAACGTAATGTAAGGAATGTTTATAAATAAGCTGTCTTAGGTAGAAGAAAGTAATTTGCGTCTAGGAATACCCTTGCTGTCTCTGTCACTCACTTCTCCTGGATAAATTTGCCTTTTCACTCTTTCCTCGGTCATTCTTTCCACGTGTTCAAAGCAACGAAGCAATCCTTGTCACAATTTCTCCCAAAATAACATTTTTTTTATTTTTTAAATTTTATTGAATGGGTCTGACAAAGGAGCACACAGTACACCTGATGGTAAGTGGATGCTGTGGCGCATATACATCTTCACTTATCTTTGATTAGCCCCACCCCTGAGGACTCCGATGGAATGCCTTGATTCCAGTATAAAGGTTCTCTACTTTACTAAGCTGGTATTTTACGCTGGTATTCTGTGAGAGCGTGGTCCTTCCCCGGTCGAGCCGACCCATTCGTGCTACACCCTTAATATAGCTGCAGCATGGCTCTACCACGTAAAAATTTCTCACCCTATCATTCAGTTACCAGTAACATACAATTAATGACAGCATTCCTACAGCATTAATTTTAATCTCATGCTACTTCTGCCATACACAACTTTCACAACCATAGAATAAGGTGACTAACTAACTAACACATTATTCTGGATTGCCATACGTGACTTATTTGACACATTCTGTTCCCACAATAGAGTGAAGCGCCCTATTTACTCTGTCACCTGCATTAACTCTTCGTTGAAGCACTTTATCTACTAGGAAGGCAAGTACATTTTTCTTGAAGAAAAGGACATAAAAGGTTTTACAGTATTAAAAATAAAGGTCGTTACTCTCTTTGTGGGGTGTATTATCTCTATACCTTGAGCGACTCATTATCTCTTACCTAGTAGGTATCGCAAGCCAGCTTAACGTCTAGACGCAACTAAATTGGGCTTTACAAAGCGATTACACCAATAACAACATTTAAATGGTAATGAAACGACTACTCACAGACTCTTTGGGGTATTAGACAATTACAAGCGAAATACTGACTTGAACTCTATGAAAATACTGAAAGCAACGTGCATGCAATTATCTCCTTACAATTCAACTTGATGTGATTGCATTTAAGACTAAAATTGTATATAGAATAGCAAATGTATTTTTGTGTAATATTGTCGTTGGAAAAATGATAGGTTTACCGAAAACGGTTTTTGTTTGCGATAAAATCAAAATACGCGACGCGCGCACTAGGGATGATTTATATTTTATTTATTGGTAAGGGTTTGGACTTATCGTCTAAATGTACGCCTATATAGGCAATGCATTTAATGCAAGCTTTTGATATCAGAGGTAGGTATTTTCAGACACCTGATTTACTGTCTCCTTGGTCTAGTGGTCGTAAATGCCGTTGCTAATCAAGAGGTCCTGGGTCGGAATCCCGGGTCGTTCTAAAATCAGCTATTAGGTTTTTCTGCAGCTATGCTTGCGCATACACTTGGTCACTGTTGTTTTTTTTATGGGAGGGGGAGCAAACGAGCATGTGGCTCACCTGATGGTAAGTAACTACCGCCGCCCACGAACAACTGCAACACCAGGGGAATTGCAAATGCGTTGCCGGCCTTTTAAAAAGGAGTAGGTCCTTTTCTTGTAGGTCTCAGTCCGGAAAAATCGCTGGTGGTAGTCGATTCCACAAGGAAGTTGTGCGAGGAAGAAAATCTCTTGTAAATCGTACAGTGGTAGAACGCCAATAATCCAAATGGTATGACATTATTATTAGTGACTCAAGTAGTCCCTTGGTTTCAGTCTCAACAGCCTTAAATCTTAAACCTTTTTAAAAATGAAGTGCCCTAGGAAACTGTCCGTAATTGGCTGTCAGTGTTAGACAAATAACGCAGACCCACCATCGTGGTATACCGCCTCATCGGAGTAACGGGTTATAATATTATAGGTGAGCAGGAATTATTACAATATTTTTGGTCATTTCGTGGTGACGTAAAAGACCATAATATCATCAAATTACCCCACACCTCCTGTGGGTGTCGTAAGAGGTGATAGGGACTTGAAACAGGAGATGGGCATCTTTCTGATAACAGCTCAAATTAATAATATAAGAAAAATTGGTGTTGCCAAGCCAAGCGTGGCAACTGTGGCAAATATTCTAGTAGGCATTCTTTGGAGGAGGCTATGTTTAGCACTAGACTTTTGATAGACTGTAAATTAATGAACGAGTGGGAATTCAAAATAAAATCAAACGTGTTAAAACACCTGCATTATAATTTTCACCCAATGAGAGATTCTTTTAAGACTAGGACATAAATGTAATGAAATTATTCAATGTGCTCATATATTATTCATTGTAATAAAGTTCAGATTAATCTGTACATCTGCCAGCGTCGATTCATCTAACGACGAATAAGCAAGTTAAGAAAAAGAACCAAACGCCACGAATTGCAAAATTGATCTTTGTACGTTGTGATAATGTTTCATTTCCCATGCACACGAGTCTGAGACCACATCTCATTTGGTCAAAGAGCTCATCAATCAACTTGGACATTGATGGAGGTGGTATAATCTAGTTTGTCGACTGTCTGTCGTTCCACACCTTTTCTGATCGCTGACTAATTCGACATCAGGTGTTTCAGGGGGCGATAATTTCTTGGCGTAGGATCTTCTCCCTCATTCCATTTCTTTTCGAAATTTGTATTGGTGCCACAAATAGCTTTTATTGCTGAAATTATACTATTCACATTTTTATAAAATGTCGACGCAATTTTTAACTTCACACATCTTTAAGGTATGTAGAGTCCACTGCCCTGTTATGGGCCGACAGAAAAAAGGTTATACCAATATAACTCTCACAAACTCTCACTCATTGTTAGAGATATTAATACTCCATCTCATTGAGACGATTATGTAGCTAGAAAATATTATAAAATGCATTATATTGCCGGATTTAGGCAATAGCGAATTGTGCAAATATTTATACCACAGAACACAATTACTCGCTACCAACAGATTTATACAAATACACATTATTATTCAAGGCAATTTATTATTTAAAGGCAAAGGGATCCATACTCATACAGCCTAATCTAGCGTGTATTTGGTTCACAAAGTTTTCACATTAAATTGATGCAACAGATGATTTTTTGACGACAGCTTAACCAAAATGGCAATCGATTATGATGGTACAACAACGGAAGTTATAACGTTATAACGATCAGGGCACCCGTTCATCGTTTCCACTAATAATTCACATGCGCAGACATTAAAAACACTAAATTACACCACTTTTACGAATCAAAATCCACAACATAGGAGAAAAAATCCATCGGTCAAGTTCCCGCCAAAATTCAAAACAATTTTAAAACTTGTTTGTCTGATTGTATTGTGACTAATCTCCGTATTTTGCTGACGTTTCTATACTTAAAAACGCTTCGATTTCTTTTACGAGTCATTTTGCAGTAAATGAAGTGCATGAAAACTCTTTTTTTAAAACAAAAAAATAGTTCTACTATTTATGAATCGTTGAAAATTTTTTTTTCATTTTAAGTCAGCCTAGGTTGTAGAATGAATAGTTTGTAATATAAACTGTTTTTACATACACCTCTTATGTAATAAAACGTATCCTTATGGAGAACGAAACGTTTCTTGAATAAAAGATTCGGGCATTAGTCTATCTCCGATCTTATCGATTTTTTTTAATTTTATTATTATAAAAAAATCGATAAAGGCACGTATAGCAATTCACAATGCTGTGTTAGTCCCTACTTTAATGTATGGTAGTGAAAGTTGGATGTGGCAGAAGAAGCACGAGAGTAGAATAAATGCTGTAGAAATGCGGTCATTAAGGAGTATGTTAGGGCTGAATCTGAATGACAGAGTGAGAAATTGTGTGATAAGAGAAGAGTGTGGTTTGCAAGATGATGTTGTGACCAGGATTAAGAAAGGAATGCTTCGGTGGTTTGGTCATGTAGAAAGAATGAATGAGGAAAGAGTGACAAAGCAAATTTATGTGGCAGAGGTGAACGGCAGAGTCGGGAAGGGACGCCCTAGGCGAAAATTTATCGACCAAATTGGCGATATATTGAAAATGGGCCAAATTAAGAGTACCTTAACCGACGAGCGTGTATGCGTAGGTATATGGATGTGGAGGAGGCGAGAGAGGTGTGTCAGGATCGTGCCAAATGGAAGTCCATAGTCTCTGCCTACCCCTCTGGGTGACAGGCGTGAGTGTTTATGTATGTATTATTATATCAAGTCGTGATTAGGAATAAGTGAGTGTTTCTGTGAAAGCGCATAAAATAATGATGACAAGATTGAATTCTGGTCACAGTGGTCAGTCTAATGGAGACTATCCATCTGCACAGGACAGGATTATAGTGCAAGAGTTTAAATGCAAACACAAGTGCACTCTCTATTGCAATTTAAAATGATCAGAGAGAGATTAGGCACAAGACTAACGGCTTTACGTGATTTTCGAGGCATGGGGGAGAAACACCGCCAAATACCCGACTTCAGGCATCTCTTTTTTTACACGGGAAATGCCTACGCATACCCGCCTCGCGGTGGAAAGGGTGCGGGTTTTGTCGGACTCGCACCGACTATAACCTCACAGTGTTCCACCTTTGTCACATATTGACTGGGCCACGGGATGCTTTCGCATACATCCGCAGCCCCACCAGCACCAGCCTCCCCCTTTTTATTCCCTATTACTCCACCATATCTTTCTCAGGTAAGGCGCACCAGAACATCCACTAGATAATCATATGCCAGGATGACTCCAGCCATCCTAGCATACTGTTATCGCATACAAGAATACTCGAAATACCGATTATTCGGAAGATATAGTTCTGCTCTAATATCGGTATATATATTGATATATATTGGGTTACTGATTGTTTTTCCACGAACCATTACACCAGTATTCATATTACTTAGCCTAAGCATAAGTCCTCTATTGAAGACGCGCGATAGAGCGCGTGGCGTGTTGGTGTGTTTCCCGTATATCTCGGGCGGGCGTTATTTACATAATTTTCTTTTTTTGGATTACGGACATATTGATATAATAACATGATGTGTTTGTCGTGATACCAAGTTGCACACCCCGCTGACTGATCTCCACTGAGGGCTTACTTAGCGGAGCGGTGCGTTGAGTGTACATGACAAATACATGTGTTACGTACTTTTTGAGCAACCTGTAGGTACTACTCAGGGTAACGTATTGCAATAGTATATGATTTATGTTTTTCATATACGTCGAACAATCAACCTTGAAGTACGCTTAAACAGAACGAACTCATTTTCTAGATTTAACCTATGCTGTTCAATCGGGCGTGTGGTGTAGATGTGCGTTAGGTATAATTTAGAGCAATCACTTCTCACCGACGTAAGAATTTGCTCGTCACAGGATTTCCACACTTAATCATTATGTTATAAATTATATTTGTAGGATATTAATTTGAAAATTAGATTTAATTAGCCTTTAATTTGTTATAATTATACTTTTTATTTTATCTGTAAATAAAGCTTTCATTGAAAAAATATTATAATCGATGATATATTATCGTGTAACTAAATCTTATAAATCTATCATTTAACCTATATCCAAAAATATATATAAAGTTTGGACATTGTAAATTGAAGACGCATTTTTTAATCAGCCCATAAAAATCAAAACCTGGAAATGGATCTCTCCGATTGTAGGGAAGAATCTACAGGTTTTATCTAGTCTAACCTTGAATATAGGATGAAGATGAATGATTATTGGAAGTATTGGAAGTAAAGACTAGAAATGAGTTGGGGGGTGACTCGAACTTTAGGCCTAGTCAGTTTGAATAGCCTATCATGTAGAGGATGTCATGGGGGTCATGGTTGAATAGGGGCAAAAAGTTCTCATTACACTCCTAGGGGGTCAAAATGGCCAAAATCAAAAACTTATTTCGGCTATAACTCCGCCTCCTTCGGAGGTTCTTTACTTCCCGCATCCCACTTGTGAAAATAATCGATTATCAACGTCAACAGAGCACATATTAAATAAAGGGACTATTGTTACCACGAACATTTAATCGGCTTCAGTATCGTGGGGGCTCGTGTTTCTCGAGAGCATTCTGTCGTGCTACGTCAATAAACCTAAAAAAAATTTAAAATATTTTAATTTATTGTTGCAAAAACCTCTACTACGCAACCATAATTCATTACCCATTTGGATCCTACCAAAATTTTTGAGTGTCCTTTTTGTTTGCGATTAAAAACCCAGTATAATCAAACCGAAGCGCATACAGGCTCACTGAGGTACATCTGTCGGTCACTAAACGCCCCGGTAGCTTTTCCCCACACCGATTTACCCTCGGCTCGGGGCAATCATATCGAGTGCCATTGTTGGAGATAAAAAGGTAAAAAGCGATGAAATATAGGGTAAAGAACTAAATTGAATGGATGTGGCTTTGAATTTATGTAATGATTCTTTTAGCCTCTATTGAAAAGTAGATTGTTTTTTTTCCTTAAATATTCGTTTTATTGCTCTATTGAAAATCACAGGGTTTGCTGTCATCCGGAGCCTCTAAAGTCAATAATGCCAATTCATTATATTCACATGATCATACAGCCAACTTCAAGCAAAGGCTTCAGATGCGTTGTGACCTCTCAGGTCTAAGGTGGAATGCCTCGCAGTCTGCTTTTATACTAGCGTTCTATACCCTTCAGACCGGAACATTTTACCATAGTCGTCACGCTTGGTGAGCTAGTAACCAGAGTTTCAGCCTCAACAGGAAGATGATGGTGTCTTTGAGGCAAGAGTGAATAGGCTTTTGCTGAGTCAGTGCGCTTTACCATCTTAGGCTACATCACCACTTACCATCAGGTGGGGATGTAGTTAAGCGCTGGCTTAGAATAATATAAAAAATTATGGTGATTTTCTCCTGCGTCGCCACTACATAACATTGATCGAAATTTTTGCATAAAATAATTTTAATTTTAACAATAAATACAAAATGATTTTTTTATATTTATACCTCATCCAGAAAGTTCTATCGTCCTTGATAACGTTCGCTGCACTTCCCCCAATTTTATAGTATAAGAGGCACATTTCAAGTGGCGAGGTGTGCTGTACTTTGAAGATCGATTCCGGTTATCATAATGGAACTTTAAAAAAAGGTATTTTATAAATCGCACACCTATTGTATTAATACTCATTATTTTTACTTTTTTATATTATAATGGTACACAGTCCACCCGATAAGTTGATGCTGAAGCCCACAGACAACATCTATCTCGATTAGGAACCAAAATGCAGATGAGTTGTCACTCCTGAGGCCTAAGATGGAATGCCTCGTTTCCAGTAAAAAGTATCGCCGGTTCTCTACACTCACTATACGAAACACAGCAACATTGAGCTGCTATTTTTACGTTGGTATTCTGTGAGAGTGTGGTGCTTCCCCGAGCCGAGGTGCGGGCCTAAACGCTCGTTGTAAATTTCACAGTACGCGAGCAACCCGGGTTCGATGCCACCGGCTCCAGTGAACTACCACAACGTTATCGTTACAGCCTATCAAAAGTCCAACGCTGAACATTAGCCTCCTCCATAGATTGACTCTTAGACAGTTTTATATTTTTAGTTGTTATTGGAAAGACGCTGCCACCCATCTTCTGGTTTGTTTCCCTCTGTCGCCTCATACGACATCCACGGTATGATGTGGGGTAGTGGATATTCTTACATCGTCACTTCACGGTACTTACTTGCAGTTTACTTTAATTTCATGTTATTATATTATTTATGCTTAGCCTCTGAGCTACCGCGACTTTAATAATATATCAATAAGTAATATTTATAGGGATAAAAATCAATCGGTGTATTTTTTATATTTAATTAAATAATCACAAAGGTAGCAAAACGAATTGTAAAAGCAAAAAAATTTAATTTCGTATTCATTGTAGACTGAATTACACAGGAATTTTAAAATTACGACAATCACCGATGACCTTTATCTCATTGTCCAACTTTCTCGTAGCCGACCGCGTGGAAAATTCGCAATTGATTATAAAAAGATCTCAATGAAACCGTGTTAAATCGAACATCGGGTGTGCTGAGGTTGTCATTATGCCATTTTAATTAAATATTTTATTCCTGGTAACATTAAAAAACATTTATGTTTTTGAAGTGAAAACTTATTTAGAATTGTTGTGATTTGAAACTCGATGAAACGAAAAAGCGACACTAAAAAGAGATAAACATATACATCTATAAGATTTAGCCTGCGAGAGAATGAGATAAAATACTGCAGTATATCTTATTACCTCGGTCTCCTCTTGTCCTGAAGGCTTTATTACTACCGCGTTTGGACGTTTTTTCTGCACACATGTTTTTTTTCTTACTGTGTGTTATTTACATGTCAATAATTTTCTACGTAAGCCTCTCAAATACCTAATATTTCACTATTGGAGGCTCCCAAAGGCATTAAAATCAATCCGTGGTGATTTTGGCATAATCACCCCGCATTGATTGCGTCTTGTAACTTTTGCGTTTACTGTTGTAACTGTATTATTATTTGGGGTATTTATCTAGTATTCTTCTCTAGTTCGGATGTAATTATAAATAATATGTATAAAATGACAAATAAGATATAATAAAAATTATGATGATAAACTCCTACATAAAATATAATGAAATAATTACATAAACATAAACCCACTGTATTATTATTATTATTATTATTTGGGATATTTATAAAGTATTCTCATTTGGTTGGGCTGAATAAATATATAAAAGTAATATAGTAAATAAATATACATAAATATATATGTATATATATTAAATATACTAACACAAATAATACATAAATAAATAAAAACCAACCAAATGGAAGCCCTCGGTAGGGGAGACCAAACGGCCGAGGGTTAGGGGGAAAGGGAAAGAAACCAGCGAACGATGCGGGCGGTGTCGAGGAGCACCGCCTTCTGCATTTGAGCACGGAGCGGCCCCTCACGGAGTCCCAGTCGCCTCAGATGACCCGAGAGGCTGACCGGGATTAGCCCGTTCGCAGAAACGACCACAGGAATAATTTCGGTCGGCAGACCACCCCACATGTCGGTCACCTCGTGAGCCAGGACCAGATATTTTGTTTATTATTATTATTATTATCTGATTTGTTGCGTTCATATTTATATTTTTAAAGCATTTTTATATTGTCTATTAAAAAAAAGCTATTTGTCCTGTTCCTAACAAATTTAAAAAACAGACCTACCGGTTTGTTTTTCACAAAAATTTCATGAGAATTTTTTTGTAAAAAATAAAAGCGTAAAATCTTCAACGTATATTGTGTACGTATGTATGCACCAATCACATTATTTTTATATAATTGCATGTTATGTTGATTTGAAATGATATTTTAGTTAGCAATTTAAGTACAAGATAACTCAGACAAGTTTGTAATTAAAACTTTTTTTAATTTATTTAAGGTCGACAGTAAGTCACTAAATTTTTTCAGTTTTATATGATATAATGTGTATAATTTACATAAAGTTTTTGATGATATTTCTGTTCACACTGTAACGTTACAGTCTATTTAAAGACCACTGCTGAACATAGGCCTCCCTTATAGATTTCTTTATGGGGGATATTTGCCATAGTTGACACGCTTGGCAGGCCTGTTGGCAACCGCAGTTTTTTATTTCTAGCTGTTATTATGAAGACGCTGCTGCCCATCTCCTGATTCGTTTCCCACTGTCACTTCTTACGACACCCACGAGATGATATGGGGTAGTGGATATTCTTACACCGCCACTACACACGCAACGCTCTTACAGAGACACAGAGGTCACACTGTAAAGTCTCCGGAACAGAAATAATACTAAAATAATATAAGAATTTTAATAAGGAAATGAGTTTAAATTGTTATTAAAGTTCTTATCAGATACAACTTCGTTTGCACCGCTAAGTTGGAGATTCATATTCGCAAATGCACCATTAATTCCGAAACATTGAGAGTACCTTATCTCGGCCCCGCAACAACGTCCAACTGCATTTAAATTTAAATCTAGAGCCACCTTGGCACTAAGTTCTCAAGTAATTTACGAGTGAATATTAAACATCACCTACCAGGGGAGCAGAACATGCCAG
The DNA here is from genome assembly GCA_029286625.1 of Parnassius orleans. Lineage (NCBI taxonomy): Eukaryota > Metazoa > Arthropoda > Insecta > Lepidoptera > Papilionidae > Parnassius > Parnassius orleans. The sequence goes on from JAGSMP010000056.1 coordinate 3,747,897, forward strand.
GGGAGGAGTTTTGTGTGTTTTACTAATTGCTAAAAGATGGTAATCAGGTAGTCGAGATTTCTACCTATCTCGCTTCAACTGCCAAGTGCGCGTATAGTCTATCTCGCCTGTTTTTTACGACGCTCATGAACAGATAACTCAAATGCCGAAGCAAAAACCATGACAAGGAATTAATTAGAGCTCAAGGTAAATAATGAAGATTGTCGCTCGTTCTAATGAGTTTTCTGTATAAGTCGCTGTTTGGTGAAATAATTATAGAACAGGTAATTAAGAAGTTTGAGGGTAGGTATGCTAATGGAGGGGAGTTAACAGTGCGTAAAAGTGCTTTTCTTTGTGAACGCTCCTTATAGCCTTTTAAAGAAAGACAGTAATTTCGCTGCTCCATCAAATAGTTTGTCATGAATCAAATATTCTATAATATCAAAAATATTAAGCCCGTGTAGAGGCGTTGTAAGAATATCCACTACTCCATATCATCTTGTAGGTGTTGTAAAAGGCGACAGAGGAAAACAGCCACGAGATGATCAACAGCGTTTTCCTAATAATACCTAAAAATTAAAAACTGCGGTTACCAACCCGTCTACCAACCGTGGGAACTATCGCAAATATCCCTCCTATGAATCAATGTGGGAGGCGTATGTTCAGCAGTGGAGTTTTTGTTAGGCTGTAACGGTGACGGTAGATTAATACGACGGTAGCATAACAGTATACGACTACGTGTTCAAAAAATTTTTAGGTTAGACGTACACAGGAATAACACTTTCTTTTTCAACCCTGTTGTCAGAATGTGCCGTGATTACGAAGAGATGACGCGTAGATAACGTACATCTAGATATATTCGATTGTAGCCTTGTTAGATTTAAAAGAAATTTACGTGTTTCTCTTCATATTTGATGTATTTTTTATCTTGTTTGTTTTTGCTACGACAAGTTTCTACTGCAGTTATATTATTATGCTGTGTACACTTTGTTGGATTGTTGTTTAGATCAACACCATTATACTTTTAATTTTAGAACTGTATATAACAACTGTCTGTTTGTGTACCTTATTCAATACAAAAAAAAATATCTATATAAAAAATCAATTGCTGTTTTTAATCTCGCAAAAACTCAAAAACGGCTTGACTGATTTTGATTAATTTTTTTGTGTATGTTTGTGTGGGTATCTGGATGGTTAAAACACATTTCAATTGGACCCGGTAGGTGGCGCTGTTGTCGAGATCCAGATAACACCCGTATGAAGCCGGGGCGGATCGCTAGTCTATACTAATATTATAAAGAGGTAAAGTTTGTAAGTTTGTGAGTTTGTTTGTAGGAAGTAATCTCTGGAACTAATGAACCGATTTTAAAAATTATTTGATTGTGATTAATAGTATTTTTTAATGTGAAATAACAATATATGTCAATCAATTCCGAAAATAACTCCTAAACACTCAGTACTAAGAACCACACAAGATAATTTCATCACAAGTAAAAATGTTTGACGCCCAACAAAGTGGGCACGGGTCAGCTAGTCTAATATAAAAATATATCGTTTATTTAACGCAAGTATATTGGCAGTCAGTCATATAAAATTAGAGGCAAAGAAGCACAAATATTGCAAATAAAGATTTTAGTAGACTATGTACCCTGGATGGTTTTACCTTCTATCGTATGAGATATAACATCAGCTATGGTTTGCTAACTTTATTGACAACATATGATCATCACTTTGTTGTACATTGCGTATTCTTGAAAGCTTTTCTTTAATAGGTCATAAAACATACGACGCAATGTACACCAAACTGAGTATGGACGGCTCAGTGGTGCAGTGGCTTAGCAATGAGTTACAGCGCTGAGGGCCGCGGGTTCAAATCCCGCACGCAACAAGTATTTATATGGCCTACAAGTAATTGTTCCAGGTGTGTGTTGGATGTTTGTCTTTGTGCAATTTATGTATGTAAACTACCTCCACGACTGTTTCAAATTAAAAGAAATATAAAGGCAGAGTAGAGCAATTAAAGATTTCAATGCTCCTTATACCGTGGTACGATATTTCTTGTATCTTCTTATATTTATTGATTTTAAGTCAACGCATGGCTTTTATTCCTTTTTTTTTAATTATGAGAGTATCTTAATACTAGCATAATGAAAAATATTAATATTAAAATTTAAATACCTGTCCCGAATTGCTATTTACATTACACGGAGATGGGAGATGAACATATACATCGCTCCTTTGAGTCAGAGCACGTTATTATGCGACGGACACACCCTTGTTTATAAAAAAAAGCGTTGGAAACAGAAATGTTTGAATAAGTATGTGATTGCGGCTTGGGGGCGAGCAGACGTAATAAAACACCGTGGACGAATGCCGCCGCCTTTTCATTTCAACAACTGACAGGCTAATTTTGTCACAGGTATTTGTAACAGTCAAATTCTGAGTTGGTTAACATCTGTTGTTTTCATGTATGATTTGATAATAGTTAAAAAGTAACTATACTGTGCAAACAAACTACAAGTATTGTTTAAGAATACAATTACTGCTAACACAACATAGGCCGTGGTAACTCACCGAAGTTGTATGGGTTACCAAAAATACACAAACCGAACGCTCCATTACGTCCAATAGTGAGTCAGATCGATTCACCAACTTACAGATTGGCTCAACTCTTAGCAAAAACACTATCACCACTCAGAGGACACACAAGAGCACACACTAAGGATTCATACCATTTTGTTAGTGAGATAAAAGACCTATGTCTTACTGACAATGAAACTATGGTCAGTTTTGATGTTCAGTCTCTATTTACATGCCTACCTGTTGAAGACTGCATCTCAATTGTAACTAGGAAACTAGAGGAAAACAACATGCCAGCAGAATATGCAGTATTGTAGACATTGCCTTACATCTGGCTATCTATTGTGGAAGGTACAGTTTTACAAGCAAGTAGATGGTGTTGCAATGGGCTCACCGGTATCTCCCATTGTCGCTGATATTTTCATGGAGGACTTTGAGGAGAAAGCCCTGCTTACTACCAGTAACTCCAAGGTTCTACAAGCGGTACGTAGACGATACTTTCACAATTTTACCATCAGACAAAGTAACTGCATTTTTAGAACATCTTAATTCCATAAACTCTAAAATTCAATTTACTATGGAGTTAGAGGCAAATAATTCTTTAGCTTCCTAGATGTATTAGTCATTCGAAATCCTAACAACACCATAGGTCACACCGTGTATAGAAAAAGACCCATACAAACAGATATTTAAATGGTGAATCCCACCATCATCCTTCACAGTTGGCTACCGTGGGCAAATCTTTGTTACAGAGAGCACGAGGATCTGTGACAGCAAACACCTGGCCGCCGAGCTTCAGCACGTCAAGCAGGTTCTGCACGACAACAAGCTTCGGGTCCCGCGCCTACGAGACAGTGACCGAGTGAAGCCGGCCACAGTCGAGCGTGTGCCTGCTGTACTACCATATGTCAGAGGTGTCACAGACAAGATTGGCTACATCTTGAAGCGAGCTTCTATAAGAACATTCTTCAAGCCGCCGAAGAAGATTAGTCAGTTCTTACCATCCGTCAAGTGCAATATTCCTCTACAAGATGCAGGAGTGTACAAGCTTGATTGTGAATGTGGTCTCTCATATATAGGGCAAACAAAACGATCTATTAAAACCCGCGTAAAAGAACACATAGCTGACGTGAAGCACCAACGTTCCGGGAAGTCTGCAGTTTGTGATCATATCCTAGACGGCCCCCGCCATTACATTAGAGAGGGAGGCTGGGTACTACCACCTGCTTGGGATCCTGTAATTAATAAAATTAAAACTAAACCCAAGCATACCACTGCAAGACTTCAAGACACAGTTAGTTCATTCTGCGTAGATCGGACCAAAATTAATAATTAAAAAAGCTGAAGGTACTCCGGATTAACTTTGACATTGGGACGTCAATCACCTCAGTCCCCCGTGACCATGGGTGCTGTAAAGCACCCGAAACGTCGGGAATTAATAAAATAAGTTAATTAAACGCGATATAATCCGTAAAAGTAGTTTAATTCAATGTGTAGTGTTCGCGTAAATATAAGAAATCATTATGTAAACCTGTTTATGGTAGGAAAAACCATGAGTAAACCATAGGCCACTCATGATGTGTGACATCCTCGTCCTGGTTTTCAATGGCCATCTTATGAAATGGCAGGAAACAAACACTGTGACCACCCGTCTTGGTCACAGTGTTTGTCGACACGTCGACCAACAGTAGTCTTTAACAAAACATTGTCGATGTCTGAATTCAAAGAAAGTTTATTCACAAATTTTCTAATTATTTATTATACCATAAATCCACGTGTGTGTTAATTAAAAATACAATATTTTTAAGTATAAGGGTGACAAATTATCACATTATCCACCTGACGGTAAGTGGATGCTGTGGCCCATAGACATATATTCTCGATTAGGAATCCATATGCAGATGCGTTGCCGCCCCTGAGGACTACGATGGAATGCTCCGTCTCCAGTAAAAGCGTCTACGGTTGTCTGTACTCACCATTCGAAACAAGGCATCATTGGTCTTCTATTTTGCGCTGGTATTCTATGAGAGCGTGGTCCTTCCCCGGTCGAGCTGACCCAACTGCATCGTGGCTCTACCACGTGAAAATTGTAAAAATATTAATGAGTATTATAAATTTTGAGCCCGGTCACTCCACTGCCGAGTTGTATGCCCACGACACGTGAATATATGGGATATAATATTATTATGCACTAGCGATCCGCCCCGGCTTCACACGGGTGATTTCTGGATCTCGACAACAGCTCCACCTACTGGATCCAATTGTGAATCTATACCATCCAGAGACCCACTCAAACACACACAAAAAATTCATCAGAATCGATCGAGCCAGTTTCAAGTTTTAGCGAGACTAACGGACAGGAATTGATTTTTATTAATGAAGATATATTATTTAAGCAATTAAACTTCTACGACAAATATTATTTTGTCTTCAACATACAATATATCTTTATTTCAGGCATCAAGAACTTATAATACTAATACAAAAAAATGGTGACAAATTCTGTACTCTGCAAGCTGCAACTTTGTGCGTTTATAACAGAAAAACAGGCGTAATGTGTGGTCTGGTTCATGGTGGGCTATAAAATTCGACCAATCAAAGAGTTACACGGTCCAGTTGCAGTCGGTGTTGACAGACCACTCCGAGGCGTTATCCGACGCACGATTGGCAAGATGCGCCTCGGCGACATCGCGATATGCGTGATGCGTCTTATTGTGCGGTAGGTATTATTTATATCCGTGTGTACCAATTTCTTTGTCCCACTCTGTAATTTATTGCATATGGTGCAGTTTGGTTCAGCTGTTTAGTGACCGTTTGTGGTCTTGTTTTTTTGGGTACAGCTAAAGGTTATCGCGATATACGTGATACGCCTTATTGTGCGGTTGTTATTATTTATATATTCGTGTGTAGTATGTACCAATTTTTTTGTCCAGCACTGTAATTTATTGCATATGGTGCACTTTGGTTCAGCTGTTTAGTCCGTTTGTAGTCTATTTTTGGGTGCAACTGGTTGTTGTGTCAAAGTGCAAATAATTAATATAATAATTAAATATAATATGTTTTATTAACATGACATTTAAATATTATACACAAAATTTAAAAAAAAAACATACTAAAAAAACTAATACTCAAAACTTAAATTATCATATAGTCCTACTCCCCGCGATATCGTGCCAAGAACCTGGCTGCGTTTCCTCGCTTAATAGCTATTACTCAGGCTTTGAGCGAGAAAAGAATCAACCCTCATATTACCAGCAGCGACGACCAGTCGCGGATGCAGTTCCTTTAGGTGCTTCATCGCACGTGGAGCCCACGGACCGATAGCTCTACAGTAAATTCCACAAATATTTAGTCTTCTCTCAGATACTCATATTTGCGCCACTTAGTTCAGCTGCCTCTGATGCCTCCCCGGCTCTAAACGACGTACTCCTGAGATGAGGCTGCCAGTGTCTACGCAAGTAGCATCCCACACTAGATTATATAATACAGTAATATTATATTATGTTATAATTTACAATATATTTTCTTTATATAGAAGTACATATTGGTCACAAATGAACAAACAGCCCACTTGATGTTAAAGGTCTGTTGCAGCCTATGGGTACCTGCAGCCATCGTCAAACTAAGAAGGTTACAGTTGCGTTGTCATCTCTGAGGACTAAGACGGAATGCCTCCACAGCCTTTTTTTATAGAATAAGGGTGACAAACGAGCAAACAGTCACATGATGGTAAGTGGATGCTGTGGCCCATAGACATTTACATTTATTCTCGATTAAGAATCAAAATGCAGATGCGTTGTCACCCCCGAGGACTAAGATCAAATGCCCCGTTTCCAGTAAAAAGGGTCTCCGGTTCTCTACACTCACCATACGAAACACAGCAGCATTAACCTGCTATTTTACGCTGGTATTCTGTGAGAGCGTGTAGTTTTTGGAAAACAGGACGCTGGAAAAGCATGGGATGAAGTTTTAATATAGCTATTTAGTGGTGATATTCCTTCAATATTACTACGCACTAGGTATTCAGTGCGCTTTACCATCATCCGCTGCATCGCCACTTACCATCATGTGGGATAGTAGTCAGGCATTGGCTTAGAATAGTAAAAAAAAACACTAGGTCTTAGCAACGACTTCTAAAGCTAATATGTGAAATTATATTTTATTACCTTAAGTTCATTGAAGTCAGCTTTTATCTTTTTATTAAAAGTCTAATTTTAAGTCAAAAATACAACACGGTTAGAAATTTCTTGACGTGTGCTATCTCGCATTCGCTATAACAAACCGTCTGCGTTATGACGCGTGTCGCGGGACGAGCAGTTTGTCTTTCGGTGACCATTTCCTGGGCCACCCTCTTGCAACCGGAACAGAAAATCTTTGGAGGGTCTTACAAAGATTACCTTTGATTTTCAATGTAATTTTCTTATTTTGTTTTGGTTTCTATTTGATGTAAGTATGTAGGTATTTATTTGTTTGTGTGAGTATGTATTCATATTTTAATGTATATATGTTTGTATAGTTTTGTTTACCTGTTTATTTGTTTTTTTTTCCTTTTCTTTTCATTCATTTTCACCAGAGTTAACTGGCAGAGCCCATTGTAAGACTCAAGATGATTAAAATGAAGAATTAACAAAAAATAAAACTTAATGAGACATACACACGCGTTGTTATCGTCAGCTAGTTTTTTGGAACGAAGTTCCTTATCAGACTGTACGAATTTGGCGGATGGGGGCTAGGCAAGAAAAAGTGTAAGATTTTACCGTCACGACCCCTTCTGACGTAGTGTAGATGGCCTTGCCGGCTATAAGGAAGCGAGGTGGAATAATATCCATCTCCTTCGCACTTTCTCTTATCTTGGCATGAAAGAAATATTATTTTATTTTAAATGACGCTTAATTTTAATAGACGCTAGTAATTCATTTATTTGTATTTGTTAATCAATAATAAATATAATACGTTTATCAATAATAATATACTAAGAAAGGAACTTCGTTCCAACCGAGTGTTCCACGACACTCACGCATGTTTTTTTATTAGTATACTAAATATTTTATTTATTTTTTAATATGTTATAATTTAAAAGTTCTTAAAACATTCATCCGATAGTTATGAATCCTTGGTGAGTTATAGTGCGTGTTTCTGACAAAAAGGCATATAAACGCATGCCGGACACAGCTAGTATATTATAAACAATAAATTATCCACGTCATAATATTGAGACGACTCTCAATATTATGACGTGGATAATTATCCAGACCCGGAAAAATTATTCGTATGCCATAAAATTACTAATGCGGTATTCGAATGTGCGGCCTTGTAGCTAAACTAACCAGCTCCTGAATTTATAGTGAATTTATAAATCCTGGTAACGATTATAAAAAAATATTTTTATTTAGGATATAACGAGTATCATACTGTCCAAATATTATGGATATAGAGATAGTAAATAGGGAAAGTAAAGTAACAATATGTATATAGTCTATTTTCCTTTGCTGGTCACAGGCAGTCCAATTCTTGATAGGAATTAATGGCAAATTTGAGTCCAACTCGCTGTCCTAATGTGTGTGAGCAGTGTTCATTCGACCTCGAAAATGTTCTTTTTTAATTACTTCGGTATGGAGCTTTCGCACCGACAGGAAATCGAAGAGACACGGTTTATAAAACGATATCCTATACGTCACATGAGCTGTTGCTATGTTGACTAGATAGGTGTCAACCCTGAGAAATCATTATTTTCAACCGACTTCAAAAATTGGAGGAGGTTCCCAATTCGACCGTTTTTATGTTAAAATGTGGTGAACCGATTTTGATTAATTATCTATTTAATAAAATCGGTTCACCTTTTTATATTTGAAAGCTGGTGCTTTTCGTGTGGTCCCATATAAATTTGATCAAGATTTGACCAGTAATTCTTGAGTTATTGTTAATAATGTGTATTTAATTGACTTCGACTAGGTACATTGATGATGTTCTCATTTTATTTATATTGAAGTCGGTTGTACAAAATTTTTAATTTTACCACTTGTTTTCTAACAGCTATATTGACAAGGTTGACAAATTAAAGTATTAAAATTAGAATCTGAAAATACATTAAAATCACTTTCCTTATAAAACGAGTTTTATTTAAATACCTAACTTATTCATGTGAATGTAGACAAATATTATTCGGGGAGACGTTCCGATGCCGTCCGTTTCCGTCCAGCGGTGCCCTGCGCCCCCTAGGGGAATATATCAAGAACATTATTATGTAAGAACATGACCGAACCTTTATGATCACCTAGCCTTTCACGGCGACTGCACTACATTGTCACAAACGCTAGGGTTGGCACTTTAAAATTTTTATATGTTTTGAGGAAACAAGGCATTACCATAAATACCCTACCATAAAACCATAGATTCGTTGGCCTTTGTCGGTTACTCTAGTTCTACAGTGTATGGGATATCCTCAAGCATTACTCTACCCTAGGAATTTCTACAGTAACGTTGAGGCGTTTTTTTTACGTGGTAGAGCCATGCTGCAGCTATATTAGTAGTATAGTTGTAGCAGGAATGGGTCGGCTCGACCGGGGAAGGACCACGCTCTCACAGAATACCAGCGTAAAATGGCAGCTTGACACTGCTGTGTTTCGTATGGTGAGTGTAGAGAACCGGAGACCCATTTTACTGGAAAAGAGGCGTTCCATCTTAGTCCTCACGGGTGACGACGCTTCTGCATTTTGATTCTTTATTGAGGATAGATGTAGATGTCTATGGGTCACAGCAACCACTTACCATCAGGTGGACTGTGTGCTCGTTTGTCACCCTATCCTATAAAAAAAAAGCATACGTTGTTGTTGACATACATCCAGACACGGAACAATTATATGTAGGTTCATACAATTACCAACCCGCAGTCAGCAGCATTACATCTAAACGTTAAGCCACTGCAATACCGAACCCAGTAGTTCAATTATGGATGCCGGTAACGATTATAAAAAGTGATTTCTATTGAAGTTACTGCTATTGTTATATAAAAATAAATAAAATAATAATAAGATAAAATTTCACTTAAACAATTAATACCTCCTTTAGTTAATAATACACAATAATATTTAAAAACAAACTATTGAAAATCAAATAATTCCTACTTAGGTTAGGTTAAATAGTCACACTGCTTTTCTTTTAGTTAATAATAAACAATATTATTCAAAAATATATAAAAAATATAATTATTTAAAAAAATCCTTCAAAAGCTAACCCTACGGGGACGGAAGTTTGTCCGCGGATTCTTTATATTTATATTCACCTTGTCGTTTGGCGGGCAGATTTATTCACTTCTTTAGAACGGGCGCACTGACCGTGTCCTCGCAACGACCCTCGTGTGGACGCCACCTTATAAACTTCACGACGCACTATATTTTATACAATATGAAATACTATGTTTTTTTTTAACAAAATTCAGTTAGCAATTTAATATCGAAACGTAATGAAAGTTTTATTACTTTAAAATTAATTGGCATCAAGCTCATACTACGCATATTATTATATTTTATGTACTTTAAATTTAATTAGTGCTCTAAATATAAATTTTAATTAAAAAAGATATATGTTAAAAATAAAAATGACGTGTCTTACCTAGTTTGAGGAGCATCTCCCGCCCTCCCTCAATTGCGTGCTCTATCAGTGTCACCACCAATCCCACTACTCGCACCACCGCTACACTAGTAAAGATACTCCACCATCGATAAATATGACACGTGTTTTGCCTCCAAACGAGGCATCATCAGAAGAAATAGACTCTGCAACTGCAGGCCGCTGAGTGTAGTTCTAACCATTACCACCATTACAGCTTAATCTAAAGTCAACTGCTGAACATAGCTTCCCCATAGACTGTCTTACAGAGAGGATAGTTGTAACGCTTGGCCGCAGTTTTTTATTCAGTTATTATCATAAACATGCTTGTTCCCATCTTCTGTTTCAGTTAACCTCTGTCGCCTCTTAAGACACCTACGAGATGTTATGAGGTAGTGGATATTCTTACACCGCCACTACACATCTTTAATATAAGGAATTTGTGTAAAATAACGTCCGATTCTATTAATTATAGTAGTCTGTATGTTATGAACGTGTAAAATTTTAAAAATTATATTATGATTTTTGAAGTTAAAATTTCATTAGAATCGTTGTGATTTGAAACTCGATGAAACGAAAAAGCGACACTAAAAAGAGACATGTACATCCATAGAATTTAACCTGCGAGAGAATGATATATAATATTGTATACAGTGTTTCATATTATCTCGGTATTCTTTTCTGAAGGATCTTATCTTTTCTTCTACCGCGCGTGAACTGCACATGTTTTTTTAAATGTATTAGTTGCAACAGCGTTTAAACGCCGCGTTTATCCGTTAAGTGCGTAGTTTCACCCTTGTCCAGTATGATATGTGTTGCGGAAAATTTTGTTTTTCGGAGAGGTTCCCCATGCGGTAGCGCCCGCTGACAAATGTCGGGCGGCGATACACTGTGCCTGGAGTTCGGGATAGCGGCTAATGTACCTCTGGACCATCACCACGGCAGTAAATGTGTTTACTTAGTAGTGTTATGATACTGTTATTACATGGGAAGATATTTTAACATGACGATCAAGTGACATCGTACGAATTTAAGATATTGTAATGAAAAATAAAAAAATAGTGATATGCATTCTGTAAATACTAGGAACAAGCACAAGTTAGTTATACCAGTTACTCGACTCCAAAGAGTGAGTAATTTCTTCATGGGGCAATGTATACGCTTTTACAACAAATTCCCAGAAAATATGCAGACCTTTTCTCTCAAAAGGTTTAAAATATTCATTAAACAAGAATTGTTTAGTACGGGTTATTTTTATTAATTTTTTAGTAAGGAATGAGGTGATCGCTACCTTGCTGTTTAAAAAGTTTTCATAACAATTGTATAAATATCATATTATACTTTATGTTTTTTTTAAAGTCCCGCTGTCCCGGGTTTCTTGCTGGTTCTTCCCAGGACAGAGGTTTCTTTTCCGAACGAGTGGTAAAAGTTAAAAATAACTTTCAATAAGAATTACTTGTAATCAATATTGAATAAAAATTATTCTATTTCTATTTGTAATAAAATTAAAATAAATAAATTGAAATTTCGGTAGTTCCAATAAAAAGCCAGTCTCTCGGTATTCTTCGGAATAAATTTTGGAGTGCTAAGTTTTCTTATATAATAAGGGACAAACGAGCACACAGTCCATGGTAACTGCATGCTATGGCCAATTGACATCTATTATGTAGCATCGATTAAGGATTGCAGATGCGTTTTCACCCCTGAGGACGAAGATGAAATGCCTTGTTACCAGTAAAACAGGGTCTCCGGTTCTCCGGCAGCACTATTATGTTGTTTCACGATGTTATTCTGTGAGACAATGGTCCCATTCCAGTCGAGCCGATCCACTCGTGTTGCAGCTACATATGTAAATCTAGTATAGCTGCAGCGTGGATCTACCGCGTAAAAAAAAAAGTAGTTTGTAATGATTTCTTATATTTACACGGACACTACACATTTAAACTAAACTAGGTTTTATGAATTTTATCGCGTATATTAACTTATTTTAAAGTTAAGTTCAAGTTAAAGTTAAGTTTTAAGTTTCAAGCACTTTACAGCACCCATGGTCACGGGGGGGACTAAACGAAACTTTTTTTTAAAATTAATAATTTTAATCTGGAGATAGCCGTGGTTAACTATGACATGGGACGTCAAATACCTCAGTGCCCCACCATGGGTGCTGTAAAGTGCCCGAAACGTCGGGAATATAAAATAAGTTAACATACGCGATATAATCCGTAAATACCAGTTTTAATTAATAAGTAATTTATGTTTATTTACATACCTAATTCATCACATTTCTTCAACCATTGCACAACTAGGCGCTACTCGAGTCTCTACCCCTTGGTTGTTGAAATACAACGATTAGAAACCAACAGTTGACTAGGATGAACGGTTGAAAAGGACATAGCCATCGTAATGGCTATAGGAAAAGAGTGGAATAACTTTCCATGTCCGCTTGGATCCGGTTATAACGTGGGGTCAATAAGGTCAGAGTGAATAGTCTTGCTACGCTAAGCCATTGCGGCTTACTATCTAGGGCAGCTCTTATAACCAAGTGAGATTGTAATCAAGCACTGGCTTATAAGTATACAGCAGGGTCAAGGATGCTACATCTCAGTGCTCTTTCCCATCTTCCTTCTTACCTCACCTAATACATGAGGAAGTAGTCATATTCATATATCCTTAGAGTGAATACACAAAGGCATCATTATAACAATAATTAAAATATATAATATGTTACAATAATTAAAATGGTAAAGTAAAATGTTTAAAAAAATAAAAAATAAATGTTTACACTAGTGTACTATAGGTCATAAGAAACTGTAATGTTGGTGATAAGTGTGGCTAAACACATAAATAAATAAAAAAAATACCATCAGCTTAAGATAGTCGAGCACTGATTCATAATAGGTTAAAAGAAGTATTCTTTTGACGGTTTCGTTGCGCAGTGGCTTAGCAATGAATTGCGGCGCTGAGGGCCGCGGGTTCGAATCTCGCACGGAGCAAATATTTGTATACATCTACAAATAATAATTGTGCCGGTTCTGGATGTTTGTCCTTGTGCAATTCATGTTTGTAAACTGCCTCTACGATATAGGAAAAAATCGTGTAGTGGCGGTGTAAAAACATCCACTATACCATATTATCCCGTGGGTGTCGTAAAAGGCGATAGAGGGAAACAAATCAGGAGATGGACAGCAGCGTCTTTCTAATAACGACTAAAATTTAAAAACTGCGGTGGCCAACCCGCTTGCCAAGCGTAGCAACTATGGCAAATATCCCCCCTATTAGGCAATCTATGGGGGAGGCCTATGTTCAACAGTGGACTTTAATAGGCTGTAACGGTAACGGTTTTAAAAAATCTACCTTATTAAAAATAAGTTCCACAAATGAACACGCGTTTCTAAAATCAATAGGCCTACCCACGCTGCCCGCTGGCGCCTGGTCTGCTGCCAAGAGCGCGTGACGCCAAATCCCGTTAGGGCCCAGGTATTCAATACCGGATTACGGGCGTGCAGTTATGCAGGCTGTGGGGCAATGAGATTACAGCGATACGTAGGGTGGCTCGGATCGATAGTTTTATCGGCTTAATAGATTCTTCTGCTTTGACTGCAATTCAAGTTCAGTAATAATAACACTCGAAGACATCTTTACAAACAAGTGGTAAAATTAAAAATTTTGTACAACCGACTTCAAAATAAATTATTAAGGATAACTCAAAAACTATTGGTCAGACTTTGATCGACCACATGAGAAGCACCAGCTTTCAAATAAAAAAAGAGTCATCGAAGTCGGATCACCTAGAAAAAAGTTACGAGGTAACACGCATAAAAAAAAAACATACAGTCAAATTGAGTACCTCCTCCTTTTTGAAGTACGGCTTTTTTCCGAAACGGCTGAACCGATTTTGATAGGGGCTTTCACTGGCAGATATCTGATATTTAAAGAGTAACTTAGGTTATTAACTTTTATTTTAGAAAAGAATTAGGGTTCCGCGCAAAAAAATTGAAACAGCTTGTTAATAATAAATTAAATAGAGTTATTCGTTTTTAAAATTTTACAAGTTGGAAGAACATTTTTGGGGTATTCCCAGTAGTCTTTCTAAGTAATCTTAAAATGTTCTCTAGTGGTCTTACTAATTAGGTCTACTTGGTAAGAAAATTCCCAGTAATCTTACTAGTAGCCAGTGGAAGGAAAAGGGGAGATCTCCCGCCGGGCATGATGTTCTGCCCGGGGAGCGGCCAACGCTTCGAGTGGTAGTTTGGAGCTATTCTATATATACTGCTTTTACTTCGGAACTTTGATAGCGTGATTTAGGCTTTGATGTATTTTCGCTTGTGGCGCGACGACAGCGCCGCCACATCACCCCCCTACTCAGACCGGAGATCGATAGTGCAGTTTAGATGTCGACAAATGTACAAGTACCAGGGAATTGTCTTGTAGTCTGCGGTGAGTCGAGAAAAAGGCAAGTAATCTGCGAGTGTGCCGTGAAGCAGAGGCGAGCGCTTGTCACTCTTGTCCTATGAAAAAATATATTTGTATATCATACAAATACTTCTTTCGTGCCAGATTCGAATCCATAGCCCTCAGCGTTGGAACTTAATGCTATGTCACTGAGCCCCAGAGCCGTCCGCAATCATTAAAAAATTGTTTTACAGAAGTAAGTCTTTGTTTGTGTTAACACTATAACGTTCTCGAAAACTCCATAAATGCCCTTATTGAATATTAAAAATGCGATACTTACGCTTTTCTAAAACTATTAAAACGTCATTTTTGTCACTTTCCATTTAAAAATAATTTGCCAGTTTCTTTTTATAAGACATCAGTTTTCTTCTTTTTATTAATATAAAAATTATAAAACAAATTTTATAAATAAAATTGCAAGTAATAAGAATCTTAAAATTAAAACTATGATACATCACTATCCTTCATGGGATTGTGCCAAAAACTAAGCTTGTCTTCTAGTTGAATGGATTTAATTAACCTAGGAGCGAGAACGAGAATTAGCAATAAAGAAAGGTATGCTTTAAAAATAAATAAATATAATTGAGCCTTGAGGTGGCAGCCAAGTAAAGTCTTTCATTCTATTTCGCCTCGTGAGCATCGTAAGAGGCGACTAAAACACAGGCTGTGAGGCATTCGATCTTAGTCCATAGACGTGACAACTCATCTGTAGACTTCTTTGTTTTAGGTTGGTTCCAGGAGTCTAACTGCAGCAGTTACTTACCATCGGGTGGACTGTAAATCATTTGCTTTTAAAAAAGATTAAGATTACTTGGAGTGGTTAACAGGAGTATAATAATGTTAATTAAGTTAAATGTGAAGTAAAGTTACAGCCTATATACGTCCCACTGCCGGGCACAGGCCTCTTCTCACTTCTGAGAGAGTTTTAGAGTAAGGAAGTGTCCGCCGCGCTGCCCCAATGCGTGTTGGCGAACTTCACATGTCTTGGAAATATTTTGTTTTATTTCTCAGAAGCAGGTTTCCTCGTGATGTTTTCCTTCACCGCCAAGCACGTGGTAAATCAGAACTTAAAATTACAATTAATGTTAATAACGTTACTAGCATTATTTTATTTTATTTTAAACATAAACGCGCATGTGCAAAACGTTAAACTTACAGCTCATCTATCATCGACTTTCTCATAATTACCGGTTTTGAAATTCAATGGCACTCAATCGCCCCCACGTGCGCACCCTTCACGCCCTGCGGCTATCTGGGCGAGCAGGGCCCCAAACTATTGTTCCACTTCAATTTTTTAATTTAGATGCCCACCTCCACCTTGGCTTATTTATTCTATCCCAAGTCCGCAAATAAATGCTTTTGAATTAATACGCCCTGCGGACGTAACGGCAGTTCGGGCATTATGAGATTTTTTCTTTTATTCGTGCAGCGCATGGGTTATTGAGTAATAAAGGTGAGTGGTTTGATCTGAAAAAAAAACTGAGAATATTAAAATTGCTAAAATTAAATTGCGTATAATTTTATGCCGCTTTGAACCGGTGGTGAAGGAAAACACCGTGTGGAAATCTGCATGTCTCAGGAATACAATATTTTCGAAAACATGTGAATTCTGCCAGAATGCACTGAAACAATGGTGGAATAACTGCCACTAAACTCCTAGCCTTTTTAGAAATGAGAGGAAGCGTGTGACCAGCAGTAAAACGTATACAACCTGCAACTTTAAAACTGTGTGGCGACGATTTAAGAAAATCCCAAGATACCCCATACCCACATTTATTCCCGAGAGCGTCAGAAAGATGTTATAGCGTCCAATAGATGGCGCTATAACCAAAAAATTCTCAGAGTGATGATGGGGAGTGGCGTCAAAGGTGCGAGACGTTTGCTACTGCAACGGGTTTGACGGGTTTAACGGGCTGATGACTCTGAATGCCATAATTCTCGCACATCATGTTATTTTATGTATTAATATTTATTTAAATAGGATTTCATATATTACTCTATTATACTTCTATACATGTATTAAATATAGTTTTTACTATTTCAACCTAACTTTATTTTACTTTTAAGTCACCTTTTACACTATCTAATATTTAAAGCCGGCAACGCATCTGCAATTCCCCTGGTGTTGCAGTTGTTCATGGGCGGCGGTAGTCACTTACCATCAGGTGAGCCGTATGCTCGTTTGCCCCCTCTCCTATAAAAAAAAACTATCTCACTACCCGCAGGGTTGGGAGAGAATGCCTAAATGGAAAGTTCGCCCTTTGTAAACCTTTTTGTATAGGTTAACATAATAATGTGTTTATAAATAAATAACATAATCTACATATTACATAATATGTCCAGTCACAGTCAGCTCTACTAATCATTAGTACTAATAATACTTATATACTTATATTATAATAATACTTATATTTATATGAAAAATATATTTTTGGTTGTTTAAGAGGGTTCCTTTTGCTTGTTTTGGAACGAAGTACCTTATCGCACGGTATGAATTTGGCGGATGGGGGCTAGGCGAGAAAAAGTGTAAGATTTTTCCGTCACAACCCCCTTTCTATAGTGCGAGCGAGATGGAATACTATCCATCTCCCTCGCACTTTTTTTTATCTTGCCATGCAAGAAATATTATTTTAAATGACGCTTCATTTTAATAGACGCTAGTAATTCATTTATTTGTATTTGTTAATCAATAATATAATACGTTTATCAATAATACAATACGTTTATCAATAATAATATACTACAAAAGGTCTTACTTCGTTCCAACCGAGTATTCCACGACACTCACGCATGTTTTTTTCTTTTTTAATATGATTTAATTGTACAATATGCGTCATCGTCACAAGAGCCCATCAATCATCTCCTGTTTTAGTTCCCTCTGTCGCTTCTTACGACACTCTGAATTCTCTTTAAAAAAAGTGATATACACTAAGCTATTGGAAGCGTACAAAAGAAATTCCTACAGACTATGCATTACAGATGTTCTAAGACTTATTCAACGTATGATGATCTTAAAAAATATAACATCCTAAAGCTTTTTCAAAGATGTAGACAACTAGAAGCAATAATACTATATGACCTATGCCAGAGTAAATATGATTGTATGCCACTTATCAGCAGAATCTGTTACCAATATTCCTAATAGGACCCATTGCCGTTATCCGTGTCAGTTGTTTGCCACTATACGTTGCCGTACAAATGCAGGCAAAAGTTAATCCCTGTAACGCATAGTAAATTCATACAATACCCGCCCTACTATCATTAAAAGAATGATATTAGAAAATCTAGATTAGTTTCTACTATATTAGATGAGATTACGATAACGCTACCTATCTACGATATGCCTAAATTTATATACAGATAAAATTATATGATAATAAAGTGATAAACGGTGTGGATGTAAAATGTATGTAAATATTACTTTAATATGTTGCAACATAATGTAAATTTGTCAGTGTTTGTTTGCCCTAATAAATAATTAAAAAAAAAAAACAAGTTAGTGATTCCAATTACTCGACTCCACAGTCGGTAATTCGTTCATGGGACAATGTATACGCTAATACAACAAAGTCTCTGAAAACGTTCAATGTCTCTCAATTACAAAGTTTTTAATTTTTTACTAAACTAAGCAAATACTTTATTAAAAGGGTAATTATAATATAAATGATTACATATGAGGTAATCGCTTCCAAGTAGTTTCTTACAAAAATTGTAAATAATTGTAATATCAATTTTATATCTTATTTAACTAATTAATAATACATATATACAATTTTGTCCCTTTGGGTTTCTTAATGGCTCTTCCCAGGACGGAGGCTTTTTTCAACTAGTGGTCAAAGGAAAAAATGACTTTCAATAACAATTATTTATAATCTATATTGAATTCAAATTATTCTATTCTTTTCTATTCTGTAATCTAGACAAAGTGTTTCACCGGGATTCTTGTTGGTTCTTTCCACTACGGAAAATGTTTTCCAAACCTAACAAAAAAACAAAACAAAAACAACACATCATGTAAATTATATTGAATTAAAATTATATTATTCTATTTTATTTTAAGTTCTTTCTAATTTAATTTAAGGTAAAATAATGTAAAATAGATTATTTCACCTTAAAACAGATATCCACACAATAGCAAAATAAACAGTGCAGTTGATCTAGACTCGAACCCCAAAGTTGCAGCTACTCGCCGCCCGCAGCGCTGCAGTCGCACGCCTACGCTCCGCACTACTCAATGAATGCAATGCAAAACTCCCATTGGCTCGCGCCACAAGGTATGCCTTCAATCCACACCGCGCTGCCCGCGCCGCTTCTGGGAACTGTTTTATGGTTAAAATTTATCGCGGCGCGTTTTATTGCGATGTCGCTGGAGAATAATTATAATTTAACCGCTTTATTCATCAACAGTGTTAGCAAAAGTATGTCTCGTCACCATTAAACTGAATTCAGGAATAGATGACACGAAAAGTTTGCGTGATGAATATTTTATGACGCTCCGAAATCGTTTTGTTAGTTGCACATAATTTTTTATTCTAACGCGTTAGCGCAATATTTAAAAACGCGGTAATGGAAGTTGGCGATTCTTAGTGATTTTGCGGGTTGCGGGCTCGATTTGGCAAAGAAATACATTTTGTATGGTTTACAAATTAATGGTTACTCTGGGTATGGGTGTGTGTTTAATTTATTTATGTAAAAATACTACTTGAAAACAATTTTTTTCAATTTAAATATAAAAAAGTTGTTAGTTGACATATAAAATGTAATATACACTTAAGTATATTATATATTAAGTATATTTATTAGCATATTATATTTTCTTTAGTGTATATTATATTTTACGTGTGTGGTTATAAAGTAGTTTCTTACGTGGTAGAGCCCCACTCCAGCTATATTATGGTTGCATCACGAATGAGCTGGCTAGACAGGGGAAGGACCCAGCTCTCAGAAAATCCCCGCATAAAATAGCAGCTTAATGCTGCTGTGTTTCATATGGTGGTTGTAACGATCGGAGACTATTTCTGTACTACCATACTGGTAACGAAGCATTCAGTCTTAGTTCTTAGAAGTGATATTGCAATACTTTGTTCTAATTGAATCCACAGCAACTTCTTACCTCTTACATGTAAATGGAGTCCAGTCTTCGTTAGTTCGTTTAAACACCTTAAATAATTAATTAACCATATCTTAGAACACCTAAAAACTTTTTGCATCAATCCATATTACCCGTTATTTGTTACTGACGTGAAATTTTAATAAAGAACACACTCTAACACAAATCATTATAAGCAACGAACAATTGCATGCGATTATGTTAATAATTACTGCGTATATTAAGTATGAAAATTGCTCGCACGTTATTGTTAATAATAGGTAACTTACGTCTAGCAGTGTACTTTCTCGCAAACAAGCTTCCTTCGCCGGTTGACACAGATAATCAATTAATTCAGTCAGTCGCGGTAATTAGTCGCGAGATACACCTCGCCGGTTATGATTAAGATAAATCTATTACATCCTTACAGAAGCATCGCCTTTGAAGGCCACATTGTTTTACCTACATACTTGTACATTAGTTAGTAGATGTAATATATAATTAAGGTTTTGATCTGACTTTTAGGTTAACCCGGGTTTCATAGAGCCCGGCGTTAATTTGCGGAAATCCATTATATTAGAGATGATAAAAATGTACTTGCTAAGATCACCGTCATTAAATAATGATGTGTCTTACCCAGAAGTCAGCCACCGCAGAGTCTACTTCAACTAAGGATGCCTCGTGAAACACGTGTCGTATTATCGACTGTGGTGTGTCTTTCCTAGTGTAGTGGTACTCGGATTATTGGTGACGGGGATAGTGCACGCAATTGAGGGAGGGCGGGAGGTACTCTTCAAACTAGGTATGACACATCATATTATTTTATTACGCGTATCTTAGCTAATACATTTTTTAATATTTTAATAACCGTGGTAGAGCCACGCGGCAGCTTTCGCTGTTGCACGTATGGGCCGGCTCAAGCCGGGGTAGTGCCACGATCTCACAGAATACCGGCGTGAAGTGGAAGCTCTGCTTCTGTGTTTCGTCTGGTGAGTGCAGGTGGCCGAATTAAATATAGTACTCGAGAATCCTTGGTGGGGGGAGGGGGGAATTCCTCTCAAGACAATAATAAATGCTCGGGGCAAGCTGAGAACAAGATCAAGGCGACCCCTGCCACGCTATCCGTGAACTCCTGCAACATCAGGGGACTTCACTCGAACCTAAACGCCATCCACTACCATCTCGAGACTGCGAAGTCTGCCTTGCTCTTTCTGACCGAGACGCAGGTGTCCTCTCCGGCTGATACTTCGTATCTCTCCTACCCGGGGTACGAATTGTAACACTCCTTTGCGCCTCGGGCTGGAGTTTACGTATACGTCAGAGGGGACATCTGTTCTCGACGCCTCGGCAGCCTTGAAGGTTCGTACCTGTCCATCCTTTGGCTACGCGTAGACAGCGACGACCATCCGCGCGTCTATGGGTGCCTCTATAGGTCCCATAGCGGTAATGCCGAAACAGAACGACTCATCGACCACGTCCATATGGCTACAGATGCCTTGCTACAGCAGATCCCATCCGCAGAGATCGTGATCCTCGACGATTTTAACGCCCACCACGCCAAATGGCTCGGTTCACGTTTAATCGATCATGCGGGGAGATCTGTTCATGATTTTGCATTGGCATATGGTCTGACACAACTGGTTACTTCGCCGACGCGGATTTCAGATGTGGAGGATCATGCACCTTCCTTGTTGGACTTTCTGCTGACCTCTCATCCGGACAGATATCAGGTCTCCGTCGACGCCCCTCTTGGCTGACATCGCGGTTGCATTCTTAAGGCTGCCGCCGTGTTTGGCACTATAGTTCGGCCGATTGGGATAGGATGCGGTCTTTCTTTGCATCCTATTCTTGGGGGTGAGTTTTCTTCTCGCCAGACGATCCCAACGTTGTTGCTAATTCTGTCGCTGATGTGGTACTTCAGGGTATGGAACTTTTTATTCCTTCCTCTGTGGTGCCCATCGGAGGCAGATCTCAGTCATGGTTTGGTCACTCCTGTAAAATAGCATCAAGCTATATGTGCCGGACGGGCGAAACTCGGGAGTAAGTGTTATCGAAAGTACTCCGCGAGTCGCTCACGTCCTACACCTATAGGTTCCGGAGGATACTTCTAGTGCCGTCTTTGTTTGTTCAGTTGGGGTACTGTGGACTGAGGTTAAATCAAAATGCACGAAATAGAATACAAATGGCAAGGCAGTGGCCAGCGGTTCGACTGCTCAACTGTTCGGCGGAAATCTTCTGACTATAGGTTATTGACCACGGTTGCTGAATACGGTTGGTCAACTACGGTTGTTCTATATCAGTTGGTCATTATATATTTCAAAAGATTTCTTCAAATTATTATGGTAGTATCAAATATTTATTAGTAGTAGCTGGTTTTATCAACACTGTCTGACTAGCTGCTATTATTAACTAAAATAGCTATTTCTATCACTTTCGGGATCAACTATTACGCAGTTAATTAAAAACGTTTAGAAAGTTCTACAATACGTCGCGCTCTGATTGGTCGAGTTTTTTGTATATAATAAGAGATATTTTTTAACTTTCATCAAATTCGATGTTCTATACTAACATATTAAAGTTACAAATATGTTGTAAAACTATATTAATTCACTTAGTGAATAGAAATTGTGCTTATTAATGCCAAGGCTGCGTGCTATCACCAACGATGTTTCTTCTGCATATCAATGATGTTGCAAACCGGTAATATTCATTGCTATGCGGATGCCAGCACTGGTGATGCTCTATGCACCGGCCGTGCCAATATTTCCAGGAAAACGTCGCCGAGTACCGGAACAAATTGTGTCTGAAGTGTCGAGTCTTTGCTGAACAAAGTATCGGATTGGAGGCGACTAAATCTAGTCCAGTTTAATCCACAGAAGACACAAGTTTCCGCTAAAATAACCCTTTTCGTATCTCCTCAGTTTCAAGGCACTCCTTGTTGCCTCAGCCAGTATCGGAATCCTTGGCGTCGACATATCGAGTGACGTGCAGTTTCGTGGTCATTTGGAAAAGAAAGCCAAATTGGCCTCTAAAAGCTTGGCGTGCTCAGCAGAGCGCGGGACAGTATTCCATGACGGCACACCGCCTGCAACTTTACAAGACGCAGGTCTGTCTGGTGTGGGGCTCCCAGTACCAGCTCCTTCCACTTGACCGCATCCAGCGCAGAGCGGCTCGAATTGTCGACGACCGAGTCCTTTCCGATCGGCTCGATTCACTGGCGCTGCGAAGAGATGTTGCATCCTTTGCATTTACCACTTTATGCAATTAGTTATCACTTCAAAATATGTAACTGTGAATATCAGTTACCACTTTATGCAACTAGCTATCACTTTCAAATATGTAACTGCGAAAATCAGTTACTATGTTGCTAGCTACTATTCACTATTCACTATAATCTGCTACTAGTTACTTCAGCTACTACTGGTTACTACCGCTTCTTACTGGTAGCTCTTTACACTACAACGTTACTGGGTCCCGAGCCCTAAAGTAGACTTGAGCGTTACTTTAAAGTGAGCCGCTTGCCATTGTCCGTTTTGCCTCTTTGTTGCATAACATTTTCACTACACAATTGTCATAAATTATAATTTTATTCATACATGGTCAATTCCTACACTAATATACTATATATTATTACATCGGCAATTTAGTCCTTTATTAGTATACCATAAAGGTTTCTTAATATATTAACATTATAAAAGTCCCGAAACAAAATGTCCCGAATTTTCATAATATTTGGGTACATTATTTCTTTAATTTCACTATAAAAAGGAAAAAGTTTAATTACGCTAAATATTATTTTACTTCCTTAGTTTATAAATTTTAATCTAATTCAATATTATATTTATAATTCTTCCAGAACATAAAATTATTTCCATCATTTTCGGGATCAACTATTACGCAGTTAATTAAAAACGTTTAGAAAGTTCTACAATACGTCGCGCTCTGATTGGTCGAGTTTTTTGTATATAATAAGAGATATTTTTTAACTTTCATCAAATTCGATGTTCTATACTAACATATTAAAGTTACAAATATGTTGTAAAACTATATTAATTCACTTAGTGAATAGAAATTGTGCTTATTAATGCCAAGGCTGCGTGCTATCACCAACGATGTTTCTTCTGCATATCAATGATGTTGCAAACCGGTAATATTCATTGCTATGCGGATGCCAGCACTGGTGATGCTCTATGCACCGGCCGTGCCAATATTTCCGGGAAAACGTCGCCGAGTACCGGAACAAATTGTGTCTGAAGTGTCGAGTCTTTGCTGAACAAAGTATCGGATTGGAGGCGACTAAATCTAGTCCAGTTTAATCCACAGAAGACACAAGTTTCCGCTAAAATAACCCTTTTCGTATCTCCTCAGTTTCAAGGCACTCCCCTTGTTGCCTCAGCCAGTATCGGAATCCTTGGCGTCTACATATCGAGTGACGTGCAGTTTCGTGGTCACTTGGAAAAGAAAGCCAAATTGGCCTCTAAAAAGCTTGGCGTGCTCAGCAGAGCGGGACAGTATTCCATGACGGCACACCGCCTGCAACTTTACAAGGCGCAGGTACGGCCTCACGTGGAATACTATTCCCCTGTCTGGTTTGGGGCTCCCTAGTGCCAGCTCCTTCCACTTGACCGCATCCAGCGCAGAGCGGCTCGAATTGTCGACGACCGAGTCCTTTCCGATCGGCTCGATTCACTGGCGCTGCGAAGAGATGTTGCATTCCTTTGCATTTTCTATCGCATCTACCACGGGGAGTGCTCTAAGGAATTGTTCGGATTAATCCCAGCTATCTCCCGATACCATCATCACCATCTGGATGCTTGGTGGTCCACCACTGTACGTTTTACTATGAGTTTTCACCGACGATTTTTCCGGACCGATACGACTTAGGGACCTTCAAGAAAAGAGCTTAATCCTTTCTAAAAGACTGGCAACGCACCTGCAATTCCCCTGGTGTTGCAGTTGATCATAGGCGGCGGTAGTCACTTACCATCAGGTGAGCCGTATGCTCGTTTGCTCCCTCTCCTATAATATAAAAAAAAATAGGAGAAATTTATGGCTTTGGTCCTAGCCAGTAATGTGATTGCCAAATACCTTTTTAAGTGGTAATTTATCACATGCTCGTTGGTGAAGGAAAACATCGTGAGGCAATCTGCATATTTGGAGAATACGAAATTTAAGCATATGTGAATTTCGCCAACCCGCACTGAAGCAAGGCGAAGGACTAATTGCTTATAACCCCATTGGCGACGAAAGGAGGCCAGTGCCCAGAAGTGGGACGTATATGGACTGTATCATTACTTAACTTATTATTTATTTATTCTTTTACTGCCTCGTTGGCCTAGTGGTCGTAAACTCGGTTGCTGATCATGAGGTCCTGGGTTCAAATGCCGGCTCGGGCCAAAATCAGTTATTGCGTATTTCTGTCAAGAAATTCTCAGTGGCAGCCCATCATCAGAAAGTTGGCGGTGTTCCACTCCCGTGTCTCGGAAAGCACGTAAAGCCGTTGGTACTGCGCCTGATCTCTCTCCGGTCGTGTCGGATTACCGTCCCATCGGACTATGCAAGTGCACTCGGGTACTATAATCCTGTCCTCCGTCTCCGCCTCCGTTGAGACTGGCCGCCGTGACCGAAACTCGGTCTGGAGGACATTATTATTTATTATTTGAACAAACAAATGGAAAAATGAGTTGGTTTGAATCCGCTATTCAACTACTGTCGAGAACCACTCATAGCACCAAGCATTATTAAGCTTGGCTGGAGTGGTTGACAAACAAATATATCATTTATACGAAATTCAAAGTGTAGGTACACATATTATATAATTTTTTTAATTTTTTTTTAAAGTTGACAATCGAGCACGCAGTACATAATGGTAAATGGATGCTGTGGCCCGCAGACAACTACATCTATTTTCGATTAAACATCAAAATGTAGACGTTGTCATCCCTGAGGACTAAAATATAGCGAATATCGTTACCAATAAACAGGGTCTCTAGTTCTCTATACTCATCATACGGCACACAGCAGCGTTAAGCTGCTATTTTATGCTGGTATTCTGCAAGAGCATGGTGCTTCCTATGGTTTTCTTGCTGCAACCATAATATGTACTAGCTATACGACGTTGGTAAAATAAAAGCAGTATTTAATACGTCTAGTAGAATAACGCAGGTTCCTCTCATTTCTTAAACACACAGTTCCAGTGTGTTTTCAAACAAGAGAAGATAATTTACATATTATGTATATCTGTCGTAAAAGAAACTGAAATAATATATTCATTTCTTTTGCAATTTTGTACATGTTTCCATTAAAAGTGGCAGATTGTAAAAATGTTATTCGAATATGGTTCCAAAATTTGTCAAACGATGATACGGAAAAGTAGCTGATAGTTTCGAGTTAATATACAATGATAGATTTTAACGAAATTAACCTTAATTAGTTGGTATGTTATTCATCTAATATAATATACAAATTAATTTTTGTTTGTTCATATTTTATGCACTGCCATACCGTTCATCAGATTTCGGTAAAACTTTGTCAACATATTGCTTGCATTTCCACGAAGGTTATAGGCATAGTTGGACCCGGTAGATGGCGGTGTTATAGAATCCAGACATCACCCGTGCGACGGGGCAGGTCACTAGTTTTATATAAGAAACAGAAAATAGTTGATCACTAAGATCTATTAGCGCATACACCTGAAATACAGGTTTATCCTAGTTCAGGTGCCTATTATTGTAGACTATTTTTTTAGATTAAGGCATTGTTTGAATTCATTGTATAGTTTCTTGAAATAAAAATTAAATTAATTAATATAAATATTACCTTTATAACTTATAACCCCTTGAAGATATAAAGTTATTCCTCGGCACTGATTTGTTTCTATCAGTAATGATTATCTAGTGAACCAAAACTATTCCAATTCCAAATAATTCACGACGAATTCTCTTTAAATTAGAAATGATTGTCCTAACCCTCCAATGTTCCGCGAATAACCAGGTTGGCTCACTTAATCAACCCTCAAGTAATGAGGAGAATCAGGAAGGGTGGATATCAATTAATGAATATTTTAGTCCGACTCGGGATCTTAATAAACGCTTCGTGTAGGGATTTTTGGAGGATCCCGCGGGATTTTCCGTGATTTATTGAAGGTGGCAATTCAGTGATTGATTAGTGATATCTTAATTTTGTTTTCTGTTTATTCGTTCGTGAATTTTAGGTCAAATAGAAAAAAAAGTGAAATAGACTAGAAAATCGTTTTTGTTTCGAATATTGCAGGTATATACATTTTCATGAGACAAACAAATGGTTTTTATAACTGGAACAGACCTGAGTCTGTTAATTCTTTGAAAAAATACTTCATGAAATATTATATTATATGAAATTTAAATTTTAATTACATGATCATCCTGCGGCACCAATTGTTAGGAAAAATGGGTTGGTATGGTGGGTATGGTATGTAACGGGGCACAAATTTGTTATCCCAGTTGCTCTCAATATATTCCTACCAATTAGCTACTTGACGAGTGAAAAGAATAAGAAATTTCTTTCACAAAAAGTCTCACGATCTAATCTCCGTTGCTTTCACAGAAATTGATCATTAACAAAACTATAAACATTTCCCTCTCAGCATTAAATCACTGGCAAGCGGAATTGATAACAAACTTGAAAGGTCTGACGTCAAAGCTGTAGAACAAACAAAAGTCAATGCTATTACAATGAGAATAAGAAACCGTTAAATTTTAGATAGGCATGCCATAGTTGACACCACAATCAAATTGAGGGAATAAATTTAAATGTCAGAACGTATTCACCTGAGTGCGTGATACTTTACGATTTCTTACATTTTTAATGCGAAACGTCTGTTACTTGACGATGTAAATTTCGTGTAGGTGACGCGTATAAATAGTATCTACGTAAAGAAAGTGGTCATTTTTTTTATGGAGTCGTTTACGTTTGCTTTTAAATGTAACTCGCATACATCATTCATTTGCTATGAGCCGATGTTCTTAATTCCTTGATACCTTTTTCGGGTAAGCAGACATCTTTGATGTTTTTACTAATTTATTAATAATGGAATAAGGGTGACAAACGAGCACACAGTCCACCTGATGGTAAGTGGATGCTGATGCCCACAGACATCTACATCTGCCCTGGATCAAGAATCAAAATGCAGAGCGCGGACTAAGATGGAATACCTTGTATTCAGTAAAAAGGGTCTCCAGTTCTCTGCACTCACCATACAAGACCGCAGCATTAAGCTTCTAGTTTACGCTGGTGTTCTGTGAAAGCATGGTCTTTTTGCCAGTCTAGCCGACCAATTCGTGCTACAACTATAATATAACTGCAGCGTGACTCTACCACGTTTAAATCTATATAAATGGTGTAATCGTCGATAAAGTTTTTTTTTAATAAACTAATTAATAAAATAACACTCTACATACGTCCTACAATTTAATAAATAGGCTAATTTTAATTACTAAGATGCTTTTATAGCAAACCTTTTGTGTTTCAAAAATATTTTATTTTAAATTTCTTCAAAAATTTCGCTACATACGGTTAGTTTGTAATAGCGGTGATTGAACTTGGGTCGCTCGGTATTTGCTTTATGCTAGCAAGGCTTCTCCATGTTACCGCACTTATATAGTTTATACACAGATTTGTCTTGAAGGCAAAAGCGCTAAGTACAAATAATGAAATAAATTTCACTGCAGTTTCCATAAAATGTTTGAGCGAATTATTAAACGAAAATCGCAGCAAATCTAACTAACTTGTTCTTTTCCTGGCCCGAGGTGGTTAATTGCTTTAGCGGCTGGAGGTCTCTGGCCCAGTTACAGTACGCTTAGTATATAAAATAATTTTTTATTTTATTTGTTACAGCCTATCAAGTCTACTGCTTAGCATACACTTTCCTATAATTTGCGTCATAGGGAGGGATATTTTCCATAGTTGCCACGCTTGGGAAACGCTTTGGCAACTGCAGTTTCTTATTATTTGCAGTTGTTATCAAGAATATTATGTTGCTGTTATTTATTAATTAGACCCGTGGTAGCTCAGACGGTTAGCGCTCGCTGTAAGTTACACAGTACGCGAGCAAACCGGGTTCGATCCCCGCCGGCATCAATGAAATTGTTAATTGCAATTTTAAGTGCTGATTTACCACGTGCTCGGCGGTGAAGGAAAACATCGTGAGGAAACCTGCATGTCTCAGAAATAAAAAAAATATTTCGAAGATATGTGAAGTTCGCCAACACGCATTGGGACAGCGCGGCGGACATTTCCTTGCCCTAAAACCCTCTCAGAAATGAGAGGAGGCCTTTACACAGCAGTGGGACGTATATAGGCTGTAACTTTACTTTACTATGTATTAATTAATGAAAATGTACTATTGCAATACATCACACCTTGGAAAAATTATGTACACTACATTAAATAGAGCAGCCAGCTACATCGAATTCGTGGCACAGATAGTAATAACTATGTCCTCCAAACCCGAAGTTTGGTCATTAGGACCTGTCTCATCGGAGACTAACCATCTGCGCAGGCCTGGATTTTAGTCCACAAAACCAACTTTTTTCGATGATTAATTGTATAATAAATTAGTAGGTATATAACGATTCTGTTTTTCTTAAAAACAAGCAAACTTAGAATAAGTTATCTAATGGTTTTTGATAGTGAGATCAGACCGAACCTCACCCACGTCCATTTAAATTTTATTTTAGTTCATATCCTGATGATACCGGCTCTCCTAGATTTTAGCCGAGTATCTTTGTTCAAACATTCAATTAAAATGCTAAGTGTGGTCTTACCTTACAAATGCCGGAAGGCAGACGTCTGGCTTCCTTAAAGAGAATAAGTTATTACTGTTTTAAATTGAGATTAGTGTTTGAGTTTCATTAAATTAGGAATTTATTTCCTTATATTATTTTCCTCTAAATTATTCTATTTGCTTAGTATGACTGTTTTACTTGCTAATTCACAACCGCTATATACATACTTGGTAGAGCCACTATGTATATGATTCTAGCACGAAAGGGTCCGCTCGACCGGGGAGCTACAACGCTCTCACAGAATACCAGCGTAAAATAGCAGCTTAATGCTGCTGTATTTTGTATGGTGAGTGTAGAGAACCGGAGACCTTTTTTACTGGAAACGAGGCATTCAATCTTAGTCCTCAGGGGTGACAACGCATCTGCATTTTGATTCTTAATCGAGGATAGAAGTAACATTTATGGACCGCAGCATCCACTTACCACCAGGTGGGCTGTGTGCTCGCTTGTCACCCTTATTTTATAAAAAATTACATTCATACATACAAACATGCACGCATACTATATATGTATGATGCAGATCAAGGTAAGAAAAGCGTGTGAGAAAGAAAAAATATTAACCAAAAAAATTCACTTAATATTCGTTTAACCTTGACTTTTCTTTAAAACTTCCATTACGCTTGGTAAAAGAGCAAAGATCAAATATGTTAGAGATTAAATTTAAACTTGCGAGTCCGACCTCTTTATAATGAACAATCTACACGGCACGGTTTGACGGTAATCTTTACAAATTGCTTTCGTTTTCGAGCTTTAAGCTCCTTCGTAATGGAGAATTGGCGCGCATTCTGTGTTGGTACTATAAAAACTTTTGTGTGTTTACGCTTTATATATTTGAGTGGAATAGTCGTGATACTGCCAATAAAAAAAAAAAACTAAAAAAAACATGCGTTTTCATCTCAATTGTTTTTTTTTATCATCAAGTAGTAGTGCATCCACTTCTATATTCTATTATAAAGGATATGAGAAACAATATATTTATAGTTTGTTACACATTTAACCTCCTTCCGTCCGAAAAGTCTATGCTCAGTTATCATTCGTGAAGGACAGTAATGATGATGATGCATTTCATCTTAGTCTGTGGCTGTTTTTATAAAATATGGGTAAAAAACGAGCACACATTTCACTTGATGTTAAGTGGATGCTGTGACCCATAGACATCTACATTTATCCTTAATTAAGAATCAAAATGCAGATGCGTTGTCACCCCTGAGGATTAAGATGGAAAGCCTCGTTTTCAGTAAAATAAGTTTCTTGTTCTTACACTTACTGCTTTTTACGCTGCTGTTTTAAGTTGGTATTCTGTGAAAGCGTGGTCCTTCCTCGAACAAGCCGACCCATTCGTGCTACAACCATAATATTGTTGCAGCATGGCGTAAAATTATATTCTTATTTGAATTTGGTTACAGGTGTTCAAGGTATGCAGTTACTTACCGTTAGGTAGACTATTAGCTTGTTTGTCACTTTGATAATATAAAAAACCTTCTCTCACACTTAATCTCACACCGGTTGTTACGAATTTCCGTTCCATTGAACTATGAGCACATGTGTAACTAAACGGAATATGAAAGTGGGAGAAGAGAGAGTGAAACGTAGTGTTTACGCACTCTCTCATATTCCGTTTTTTTTTGTTTTGGGGGACATTTTTATATAATCTAGGAAATTTTTAAATCTAAGAAGGCATTTCTATGAACGATTACTTTTGTACTTCCATTTTTTTATAAATTTTCGACACTCTATTAAAATATATTACCTTACTGCTATTTTTAGCTTATCCCATTCCGCGGTAATAAATAAAATTGGGATATAGCAATGTTGGGTTCCCCACAGCGACTCCGAGGGGTAGTATGGAACCCCATCGAGTGATACCACCCGTGGTGAGCGGTGCTAATGGACAGTACCTTTGTCTACGTGGACTTTATCGACGGACAGCGCAAATGGACTCGTGGAGTAATTAAATCAATTGTTCAATATTTATTATGAGTTTAATTTCGTCATTTATCGAGTCGTTTATGGTTTTTGTTGATGGCTTTTGTGATCTGACGTCGATTGATGTTTAGTTTACCCGTGGTGTTGAAAGGCATGGATAGTTCACGTCTCGCCTTAAATTTGATAGTAAGTACGAGTTAGTAGTCTCGCGTGTTGACAGCACTGATTTTAAAAATTACTGTCTTAAGTGCTGATTTGTCATGTTCTTAGTGGTGAAGGAAACTTGTCAGGATGAAAACCTGGAAATATTTTTAAAGTCTAAGAATAGTATGTAAAATATGTTTCTAAGGCACGATAAAACCACAGAGTATAATAGTGGCAACCTTCACTGGAATTGTTTTGTTCCGATTTGGAGTATTTACGGTATGTAAACACTAGGAACAAACACAAACTATTAATTAAATAAAACTAATTTTACGGATTTTATCGCGTTTAATTTAACTTATTTTAATTTCCAACGTTTCGAGTGCTTTACAGCACCCATGGTCACGGATGACAGGTGATTGACGTCCCGATGTCATAGTTAGCCCGGCTACCTTCAGCTTTTGAATATATACTCGAATTCACAGAATAGATATCAGTAATTGGGTAATGTATACGCTTTTTAGCCTATTCCAAAAAAGGAGGACTGACTGGACTTTTGACTGAATATTCTGTCTTTTTATGTATGTGGCGGCGCTGAGGGTCATGGGTTCGAATTCCGCACGGAACATGTATTTGTATGGCCTCCAAACAATTGTAATCTATGTAAACTTCCCCCACGATACAGGAGAAAATCCTAGAAAAAGGTAACATTTTTACAAAAAAAAAAGATGGATTGTACTCCACAATTTATAAACTATTACTTAGGGTTGCATGCTGATTTTTCCAGGACAAAGTTTCTTTACAGTAGAACCCTACATGACTTACAGTTGGAATGTTACTAAAGATATTCTTAATTATTTTTAATAAAAATCTTATGAAAAACAACGCAAACACAAATGTAATTTAAATCAATTTGTTTCTTGTCAGATGATACCTACTTAACTTTTGTCCTTTGAATGATCGGATTACTTGACGTCATGTCGCGGCCTGGGTCAATTATTTTTGTACATTAATAGAGTTAACTAAAGCTCAACAGGATATCTTATGTTTGACGTTTCTTTTTACGACGTTAATTTGAGGTTCAGACAAAAAGGATTAGAGAAAAACTGCAACCGTTCGTCAATAGGCCTCTCTACAATAATGTGAACATAATGATTTATAAGTGGTGTACTCGCTGCTATATTATATTTGCAGCACGGATGGCTCAATCGGAAAAGGACCGCGCCCTCACGGAATACCAGCTTGAAATAGCAGCTTAACACTCTGTATTAAGCTGAAAACTAGACATTCCATCTTAGTACTCAGGGGTGACAACACATCTGCATTTTGACTTTTAACCGAGGATAGATGTATATGTCTATGGGTCACAGTATCCACTCACCATCAGGTGGACTGTGGTAGTTCGTTTGTCACCCTTATTCTATAAAAAAAATTGAATAATATTCAAACGATGCTAGTTACATTTGGCTAAGTTAAGTCCTCTTGAAGTGATATTATAATTTAAAAATAGGTATATTATCTACTACTACTATGCCTAACAGAATGCAGGTGGCTTTTCTTCATGGCATTCTTTAAGCTAAGCCTGTGTTCAATAGAGGTCTGGTCTGTCCAGGAATCACGATGAATAAGAAACAGTTTCTGTATAATATTTTCCCCCATATAAACATTATTATTTCAATATATATTTGACACAGGCAGTAGTGTCCTATATTAAAGTAGAGGCGGTCATTTAATAAAACGACTGTGTATTTTCTATTTTGATAGGTTTCATATTTGCGACCGCAGGGGGCGGGACGATCGTAAAGCGGCCACCGCTTGGCTCTCTGCCCTCCTACCTATTTTATTAACGGATACAGCTAAGGTATTTCAGTTTTCTCTGCTTTAATAAAATAAAACTGTTTTGTGTCGTAAAACTTTATAAAACACGTTACGGTCTCTTCAACAAGGTTAATGGAAAAAGTGCTTATATGATAATTTAAAATTTAAAACTTTGTACAACCGACTTCAATGTAAATTATTAAGAATAACTCAGAAATTATTGGTCGGACCTTGATCAAATTTATATGAAACGACATGTGAGGGCATCAGCTTTTAAACAAAAAAAGAATTATCGAAATCGGTTCACACAGTAAAAAGTTATGAGGTAACACACATAAAAAAGAAAAACATACAGTCGAATTGAATACCTCCTCCTGTTGAAGTCGTTAGAAAACAAATAAGAATGACGGTGACTATATCTTGATTGGTACAACAATAATGAACATGACGATTGCGTGTATTAGTGTATTATTGGAGTACTCACTATAAGAATTATGGCAGATGATAGGCTAAGCGCTAGTCGTATTTTCATAGGTGGTAGAGCCATGCTGCATATTAGTAGTATAGTTGTAGCACGAACGGGTCGGCTCGACCGGGGAAGGACCACACTCTCACAGAATACCAGCGTAAAATAGTAGCTTAATTCCGCTGTGTTCCGTATGGTGAGTGTAGAGAACCGGAGACCCTTTTTACTGGAAAAGAGGCATTCCATCTTAGTTTTCACGGGTGACAACGCAACTGCATTTTGATTCTTTATTGAGGATAGTTGTAGATGTCTATGGGTCACAGCAACCACTTACTATCAGGTGGACTGTGTGCTCGTTTGTCATCCTATCCTATAAAAAAAATAGGACGCGTGTGATAGAATAGGTACATTTTTTCCTTGTTAGTAGTTAAGTTTAGTTATAAGCTTGTTAGTTACTAACGATTCGCCCCGGCTTCGCACGATTGACTTCTGGATCTCGACAACAACGCCACCTACCGGGTCCAATTTTGAATCACACACACAAAATTTCTTCAAAATCGGTCCAGCCGTTTAGGAGGAGTTCAGTTACATACACACGGACGGAAGAATTATATAATATATAATATGCATGTGTTATACATATAAACCCTTGAAGTCATTCTGTCTAATGATGAAAACCGCATTAAAATTTGTTGCGTAATTTAAAAGATCTAAGCGTACAGACGAGACGGCGGAAAGCGACTTTGTTTTATCATAGGAGAGAGATGCTGCATATAATGTTATACTTAGTTGCCAGTGCCTAGCAAAATTTGTAAAGAAACGGCCAGATAAATATCTCTTTCTTTCTTTACATATTTATTTTAAATATAAATATAAAATCCACTATTTGCTACACTCTCAAAAATGAGAAAAGGCTATACCCCGCAGTAGCACGCATTTGGGCTGTAATTACATTTTTTATACTTTATACTCATTGTTTGTTTAACAGAAGTGAGAAAAAGTCATATATCACGTTTAAATTTATTTATAATGACGCACAAAACCATGAAACTGTGTGATTGCAGTGTTAGAGATCCATCATCCCATTTTGTTCCAAAAGTTTTAACAGTTTCGCAGCAGCCAGCTAATTGAAAACATTTAGACCAAAATTTTTATAAACATTTGTTAATGAAGACAGTAGGTACTCATACAAAATTTTATAATCGTATTGTCACATCCCCAGCCCATAAAAGTCCACTGTTGGACATGGACATGTCCTTTACAGAGATTGCTGGACTGCCTTTTACGCCCAATAATCGTATATAGTTCGGTAAATACGAGCAATATATTATTTCTGATAAAGATAAACATAAAACAACTTTTGTATATCGATTCATCGGATGCTTGTAACATATTACACTGTTTGTACAACACACAGACTTTTATTATAATGAAAGCCATCAATTGCAATTAATACGCACCATAAAACAGGTTCGCGTAAACAGAACTATAGATTTATAACGGCGATCGACTATAATTTTAGAGATCAAAGCCTATGGAAAGGGTTCTCAGTCGTCGCGTTGGGCCCGCTGTTATTATCTATGTATGTTCTCCGCACCTTAACGCTGTGCGGCGCCAAAGCAGACAAAACAATTACGTCATCGACAGAAATAAAGCACTTAAACCGCAATATATCATATCTACAAAACTGTGTGAACTTTTAAAGTTCTTTATACGCAATTGCTAAGCGGCTATCTTCAAAAGGCGCGTTAAAATCACTTAAACGCTGATAATGTACTGAGATATTTCTCGTAAGCAAAATTTTAGCATGTTGATGATGTAAAACTGTCGTTACCGTTACCATTACTCCCTATTAAAGTCCACTGCTGAACCTAGGCCTACCTTATAGATTGCCTCATAGGGGGATATTTACCACAATTGCCACGCTTGGCAAGCGAGTTGGCAACTGCAGTTTTTATTTTTAGTCGTTATTAAGAAAACGCTGCTCATGTCCTGTGATTTGTTTTTCTCTGTCGTCTCTTACGACACCCACGGGATGATATGGGGTAGTGGAAATTCTTACACCGCCACTACACGGTAAAAAAAGCAGCCATTGCAACTATAAAATCCAGTACTTTTAAGATAATATGGTGAAATAAATAAATGTATGGCACATGTATATGACAGTTAAATTTATAATAAATTACCTCCGTATATATTACAAATGAAATCAAATCGAGTCAATTTAATTAAAAATAAAAAAAAAATACAATGTTATCTTAAAAATTGGGACGAATATCTACAAAATTAAAATACTCTACAGTAAAGAAAATTTTGTATTTTTTATTTTTATATTACGTAATTTTGAAAATATTTTTTAATCATTTACTTATAAAAAATATATATTTGAGTTTGAGTGAGTGCACTACTGTGAAGAGTATAAAGAGCCAGTATAATTATAGGTTATAAGCATCGATCACTAATAAAAAACTACATACACAATCAGTGACAAAAAATGTCCTTAGCGAATGAGCGCCCACTCGAACATGTGGCTACGCTTTTAATTTGTACGTAGTTTTGTGAATACAACTTTAGGCAATGCATTTAAGGTTGAATTTACATTAATGTATATTTATTTCAACTAGAATTACGTCAAAACAATTGGCGACAGTTTTTAGAGAACTTTTGCATGGGATTGTATAAGGCAAATTATGTATTAGTTCTCAGAGGTGACAAAGCATCAGTAGCATTTTTGCTTCAATTTGGCTGCAGGTGTTCATGGGCTGCAGTAGCTACTTACCATAAAGTAGACAGTAAGTTCTTTTACCACTTCATTTTGAATGAATGAAAAAATGAATGAAATATACTTTATTGTAGACCACCAAAAACATTAGAGAAAAAAAATTAACAACAAATTATTTAAAGGTACAATTGGCGGCCTTATCGCTTAGAAGCGATCTCTTCCACGCAACCACATTGCAGAGGATATAATGACCTGTAAGAAAGGGTATGTGTGTACGTAAGTTGTTAGAAAATATACACGACATAAATATAATTATATACTCGATAAATACATACATAATAATATAAACAACAACACCTTCCTACTCACCTTGTTAACCTGCGGAGCCCAAGATAAAAAATTGTCAAAAGTAATATGGCATGGATGTCCCATCAAAAACAATACCAGGTAGAGTAGGAAAATCTATAAGAGTTACCAATTTTTGACTGCCTATTATTATTTCTTTATTTATTATTATTGCATTTTATACTTTTTTATAATTTTAATTAATTGTTTAATCTAATACAACTACATAACAACTTTATTTAATAATATTGATTTAGTTTATCATTTATATTAGAGACAGATCTATAAAATATGAAAAATACCCGAAAAGGGTGGTTAATTTTTAAGACACGTATTATTATAAATTAAAACCAAATGTATAACGTACTCACAATTAACTTGCAATAAGTATATTGAATTTGAATTTAAATTTAAACATATTTTTAAAGAATAAGGGTGACAAACGAGCACACAGTCCACCTGATGGTAAGTGGATGCTGTGGCCCATAGACACCTACATTTATCCTCGATTAAGAATCAAAATTCAGATGCGTTGTCACCCCTTAGGACTAAGACGAAATGCCTCGTTTCCTATAAGAAGGTTCTCCGGTTCTTTACACTCATCATACGAAACACAGCAGCCTTAAGCTGCTTTTTTTCGGTGATGTTCTATGAAAGCGCGATCCTAGGTCGAGCCGACCCATTCGTGCTACAACTAATATAGATGCAGTGTGGCTCTACCACGTATAAACATTAATCTAGTCTCATTAATATAAACTGAAATCTGTTCTGTCATATTTCAAATCTATTTGATGTTAATTTGCCATGTGGTGCTGGCATCCATGTATCCATAATCCATGACAATATTTTATCCCTAGGTTTTTGCAAAAAGCGACGGGAAATACCAGAATCCTATGGCTTCCGATAAATGGCAGTATACTGTCCTTTACGCCAGATGTAAAATATCCAGACCAGGGTTGAAGGAACGAGACGTCTAGTACAGTGATCTGCAATCCGCATTCCTATTGTGACATTAAAAGCAAATACATGCTAGAGTGGGAGAGGCGGATGTTCAGTAGACATTAAGAGAGTGTAAGATTTAAAAAGAAAAATTTCTTAGAAAATTTAAAATAAAAAACAGTGTAATGATTTTCTATATTTACGAATACTATATATTAAATGAAACACGTTTTACGGATTTTATCGCGTTTAACTTTAGCTTTTAATTCCGCGTCGAAAAACAAAAAATAAAAGAAAAGTATCGTTGGGAATTAAAAAGTTAAAATTAAACGTGATAAAGGCGTAAAATTAGTTTTAAAATATCTTTGATTAAGATTATTAATAATTTACAAACACGTTCTAAGTACTCAACTTCTAAACGGAGAGACCTGGTATATTGCCAAAGCAATTGTAATGCTTCATGAACAATAAATACAACGGTAATTTCAGTTTGTAAATTACTTATCTAAACGATGGTAACTACATCTGGCTTAGGTTGAAACCATGTGGCGGTGTAAGAATATCTACGACTCCATATCGTCCCGGGGGTGTCGTGGGAGGTGACAGAGGAAAGCTAGGAAGCAGCGTCTTCTTAATAAAAAATAGAGAAAACTGCGATTGCCAGCCTGCCTGCTAAGCGTGACAACTATGGCAAATATTCCGCCTGAGGCAATCTATGGGGATGACTTATGTTCAACAATGGACTTTAATCGGCTGTAATGAGTAAATTTATGTTTTTTTTTTTCTAGAATATGGTGACAAACGAGCACACAGTCCACATGATGGTAAGTGAATGCTGTGACCCATAGACATCAAAACCGTCATGGGTAACAGAGTCAAAGGTAGAGATGACTTCCGTCGCGATTGTCAATCTATCTGCCAAGTCTCTCTGCTAGGCCTCCACAAAGAAAAGTAAAGTTCGGTTATGGACTGTGATTTAACACTCTGATGAAGATAGATATTTTTATAATGTACAAAGATTTAAATTTTTTATAGAATAAGTGTGGCAAACGAGCACACAGTCCCCTGACGGTAAGTGTGGGTGTGCTGTGGCCCATAAACATCTACATTAATCCTCGATTATGAATCAAAATGCAGTTGCGTTGTCATCCCTGAGGACTAAGATAGAATGTCTCGTTTCCAGTAAAAAGGGTCTCCGGTTCTCTACACTTTATACGAAACAAGGCAACATTAAGCTGCTATTTTACGCTGGTATTCTGTGAGAGCGTGGTCCTACCCCGGTTTAGCCGACCCATTCGTGATACAACCATATTGTTGCAGTGTGGCTCTACCACGTAAAAAATATTTCTTATGTACATTTTGACTACCGTCTAAACAAGTTTACGACGAACGAAGTAATATGGGTCGTACTCATTTTATCATAATAAACAACATTGGGTAATTTTGTTGTACGTACATCTTTTATATGAGTGAATGAATTCAATCGCAAAGTAAACACTCTCCACGTCAGTCATACGTCTGCGGGTTTTCAACGCGACCGGATGTAGCCGCGAACGCTATAGCCAATGGTTTATAATATACGCAGATTTCAATGTAATAATATTGTCTTCCGTGCCGAGCCGTAATAGCTTAGGGCTAAGAGCTCGCTGTAAATATCACAGTACGCGAACAATCCGGGTTCGATCCCCGACGGCACCAATGAAATTGTTAATTGCAATTTTAACTGCTAATTTACCACGTGCTCGGCGGTGAAGGAAAAGATCGTGAGGAAACCTGCATGTCTCAGCAATAAGAAAAAAATAATTCAAAGACATGTGAAGTTTGCCAATATGCATTGGGGGAGCTCGGCGGACATTTCCTTGCTCTAAACCCCTCTCTGAAATGAGAGGAGGCCAGTGCCCAGCAGTGGGACACACATATATAGGCTGTAACTTTAACTTTAATATTGTCTTCCAGACCAAAATTTCTGTCTCGGCGGACAGTCTCCACGGAGACTACAAATCTGCTCAGGATAGGAATAGAGTGCCCAAGTGCACAGGTGCACTCTCTATTCCCTCACTCTCATAGTCCGATGTGACAACAATACAACACGACCGGAGAGAGAGATCAGGCGTAGGACCAATGGATTTACGTGCTTTTCAATGTATGTATTTAACAGGTCTTTGAAGTCCAGGTAAAATGGTTTTCTTCCTCAACAGCCCGAAGAAGTCCACTGCTGTAGATGGTCCTCTTCCGTTGCACGGAGCTTCAGGAGGCATCAGCTGGTATAGCGATGAAAGAAAATTGAGGTTGAATTAGTTTTGTGTGTACGGTGACAGGCAGCAGCGGGTGCAATTTAGTACTGCGTTTATGAATACGTCTGCCAATCTTGACTATTAAGGGAAAATGTCCGACCAAGATATTTAGTATATCAATAGTTAGATAGTTTGCATATCAAGCATGGCAATTATAATATACTAAGACATCCGTATACTAAGGTTTTCATGTTATTACTGATATTTGTATCGTTGTTTTTTGGCAACTGCCTGTGTTACTAAAAATAACCAAGACAACACGCAACCATATTCACCTACATCTCGTTAAATTTGTAATGATTATCCGTTGGCTCAAAATAAATGTACGAAGTACTCATAAACCACTAATTGAGTTTAATATTTTTTTAATAAATTAAAGGTGACAATCAAGCAAACTGTAGCCCATAGATATCTACATCTATCCTCGATTAAAAATCAAAATGCAGATGCGTTGTCACCCTTGAGGACTAATATGGAATGCCTCGTTTCCAGTAAAAAGAGTCTCCGGTTCTCTACACTCACCATATGAAACACAGCAGCATAAACCAGCTATTCTACGCCGGTATTCTGTGAAAGCGTTGTCCTTCCCCGTTCGAGCCGACTTATTCATACTACAACCATAATATAGCTGCAGCAAGGCTCTACCAGTAGAGCCATGATGCACCTAATATGTCGAAAAAGGCGACATTCACAAAATCTACTTTTACCTTTTTATAACCAAGTGCGGTAATTGAACAAACACACAATACATCTGATGTCAAGTGGGAGCTGTGGCCCACGTACACTTGCCCTGATTTAAGAATCAAAATGCCTTGTCACCCCTTAAGGTAAAGATGAAATGATTCATTACCAGTAAATAGGGTCCCCAGATCTCACTCACTATATGTGATACTTAACTAGGAGGTAGTACTCCTATTATGCAGTATGCCCAAGTCCGTCTGGGAAAGTACAACCTCTTGACTATTTCTGATGCCAAATAGCAGTGCCTGCACTTCTGTGCTCCAGTCTGAAGGCCATAGAGAGCCAGTATAATTACAGGCAGTAAGGCATTTCACCTTATTCCTCAGAGGTGACAATGCATCTGTAGTATTTTTGCTTGAATTTGACTGCAGGCTGCAGTAGCCACTTACCATAAAGTAAACTGTATGTTCTTTTGTCGCTTCAGTTTTATATTCACGCTGGTGTCTTGTGAGAGCGTGTTGCTTTAAGACATTCATGATCGGATTGAGAGACAAATGCTAGCAAATTATGCACTCTATTGCTGTATAAGTTAAGAATTATGAAGCAATTTATACTAATAATAATATACTGCATTTACAATAATAATGTCCTCCAGACCAATTTCGGTCACGGTGGCCAGTCTCAACGGAGACTAGCTGTTATGCGCAAGCACAGGTGCATTCTCTATCTCTCATTGTCTGTGAAATTTACAACGAGCGATTAACCTCTGAACTACCACGGCTCTCCGATCGTTAGTGCATTATTTAATTCTCAAACCACACGGTACCGAAAATAAACCATACAATTTGTTTCAATCGTAATGCTACTCCAGGTAAGTTTGTGACGAAACGATACGATTAAATAATTGTTTTTTTTTTTTATTTATTTACACTTCGTTGCACAAAAATTACCGTCTTATGGCGGTGTAAGAATAACCACTACCCCATCTATCATCGCGTGAGTGTTGTAAGAGGCGACAGAGGGAAACAAATCAGGAGATGGGCAGCAGCTTCTTACTAATAACGACTAAAATTTAAAAAATTACGATTGCCAACTCGCTTGCCAAGCGTGGCAATTATGGCAAATGTCTCCCCTGGAGCAATATATGGTAAAGGCCCAAAACGGCACAAAATGTACAATGGCGGACTTATCGGCTTAAGGCGTTCTCTACCAATCAACCTATAAGTAAGCACAGAATGCTACTTTGGAGGTGCAATATTGTTGTTGAGAGAAAAATAAGGATAATAATAATATAAGTAATTAAAAAAAATTATGAACGAATAAAATCATTAAATATAATATTGAATCCATTACGGAACGTCCGGATATCCAATCTGACAGATGTTTACGTTCGCTCGTGGCGATTCGCGCGTTTTAATTTACCTCTCGTCTAAATGCAACGTGTGTTTACGAGCTCGCCCACGTGCCCGGACACCTGACTGACTTCCTCCTGTCTTTGATGCTTTACGCAACTCGGAAATATTAGATCTATTTAGAACATAACCGGTTGATTCAGTTGAGAAACTAAACCTTGAATATCGGATTAATGGAAGAGAGCAGTTTTAGCCTCGCGTTCATTCTATTTATCAAGGTGTGTATTTTTTAGAAGCGAAGCTACAGTTAGATATTGATATAACTATAACTCGAGTGTAATAACACCCTTACAGACAAAAATGTAGAGTAAATCGTTAAATAAAATTAAATAGAATATAACATACACATTCAAAACAGTGTCTTAAAGAGCTCTGCCACCAACTGAAATGATATTAAATAAAAATATCTCATTAAGTCGGAAATTCATGTTCCTTCCATATTATAGGAATACTACGCCATAATCACTATGCTAATAAGGCGGTTGATCTTATTTCAGAGAGATGAGAAGGAAAAGAGTGGCATTTTATGACAAATCACCTTATTAAAGATCTGCCTCCTGGAGGATGATCAGAGGCTGACGATGATCATAATTTTAATTATTTATTTATACTTTTATGCACAAAAAATCATCGTACATATGGCGGACTTAATGCCTTGAGGTATTCTCTCCCAGTCAAACATTAGGCTGAGCAGAGATAAACATATGGGAGGTAGAGCAGCAAAAATAAACTAGTAATGAAAAAAAAATGTTAACGAAGTATAGATAAACCAGAATATATATTTAAATAAAAGATATTCTATACATATATTATAGAAATGTACATATATTATTATAAATTTATTAATACAGAAGCACACAAATACATAAATCTACGTATAATATTAAATATCTATGCCATGATATATTAGGAAAATATGTGAAAAAGCGTTAATTCACACTTGCAATGATTTGCTAAAGTGTTCGTGAACTTTGTTTTTTAAAAAAAAGAA
This sequence comes from Parnassius orleans, assembly GCA_029286625.1. Lineage (NCBI taxonomy): Eukaryota > Metazoa > Arthropoda > Insecta > Lepidoptera > Papilionidae > Parnassius > Parnassius orleans. The sequence goes on from JAGSMP010000056.1 coordinate 3,791,164, forward strand.
ACTTCTTGGAAGCTTTTAATGAGCGAAATTTTATTTTTTATTCGACACCTGTAGTTACGCAAAATGTTCCCATTCATACCCCGTTCTTCGTACCTCCGTACTATCATATTAAAAGAAAAACAATTCCTTAAAACGACTGATTCTATTAATTATATTTTTTTAAATCCAGCATAAGTCGACGATACCATTTTAACGTCGATCGGTATTCAGACACAATTACGAGTCGAATAAACTTAAACTTCACAATGTCAATATTTATGTGATTACATTAGGACCTAGCCTCAAAATTCATCATTGAGGCGTTTGAGTTGAGACCTAAATTCAGATGTTAAGCGGGTAACGACATTAATTCCCAAAAACACGTGCACGTATATATTTCAATTGTTAAGGAATAAAAGACTTTTTCGATAAACAGTAAAATAAAATAAAAAAATGTGCGTATCAGCTCTTTTCAACGATTTTCTTAAAATATATATGTCGGAACTACAACAAGATAAGGCCAATTCTGTAGGGAATACAACAGGATAGCGTTAAATGTTAAAAATGGTAAGTGTGAGAGTGGATGTTCGACTTGCTCTCCTGATTGCGCAATTAATCATTATCAATAATAGGACAGCGTAACGCACTATACAGTCAGTATAGAGCAATTACAGTTTAACTATACCGTAATATGTCCCCGTTACAATTACACACTGGTGTAATGTAAAGGACATAATTACATGATAACACTAAAGTATGCAAAGCAACAGCAACACTACCAATCTCAACGTAACACAGGGCAGGCTCTCAGCAACACCATCCTCCTTGCCTGCACCAGAAGAATCACCACAACGGCCAGAACCACGACTCTATCTTAGCACGCGTAGAATGACTTCACTCGTAGGGAAGGGGGGCGTGGGGCACAACCGTCCAGGGACGGAAGCGCGGGTTAACCAACACAGCCGCAAAGGGCGGCGGTGCTGGAGTGAAGGTGTGGGAGTCGCATGAGCGAGAATGCACTCACCGTACGGGGACAGCGAGCGCGGGCACCTAACACCACCGCACGGGGGCGGCGGCGCTGGCGGGGACAGGAGGGCACTCACCGTACGGGGACGGTGAGCTCATCAGCTAGCACAACCGCATGGGGGCGGCGGCGCTAGCTGGGGCGGGAGGGCACTCACCGTACGGGGACGGTGAGCGTGGACAGCTAACACAACCGCACGGTGGCGGCGGCGCTAGCTGAGGCGGGAGGGCACTCACCATACGGGGACGTTGAGCGTGGTCAGCTAACACAACCGCACGGGGGCGGCGGCGCTAGCTGAGGCGGACGGGACGGGACTGACGTTTTCAATTCCTCGACTGAACTGACTGAGGAGAATACCCGTACGGGGACGGGTGCTCGGTCAGCGAGCGGGCACCGTTAGCGCACGACCGCACGGGGCGAATGTGGAATGGGGACCTCCTGCGATGTGCACCTACACTGAACTTTATACTGCACAAACGAGTGGGGGGGGGGGGGAGTTCTCGATATACCCTCAATTCCAACTCGTCACCATCGATATGACGCTCCGCTAGAGTGACGCAACCTCTCGCTCACTCGAGATACAATAGGTAAACGAAGTAAATGAACCCAAATATTATTTATCAACATTATTTTGATAAAATATATGACATAAAAATATATGACTTAATATATTACATTATTCAGTATTTTATTATAAGTATGAAATGCGCGAGTAGGTTGCGCGGAGGCAAACCATAATGGCTTCACTTTTTGTTAACGGTTGATTTTACTACTCGTCTATTTTTCATACCGTGCGTATACCATTCTTAAGGAGCAAACTCCAATAAACTCCAAAAAAACGAAACACGTAATCATCGATCCAAACTTTAAGCGTAAAGTAGCTGTTTGATTGTTACATCTTTTTGCCTATCTGTCAACATCCTTCTAGTTTTAAAATGAAGCTAGGCGCATAAAGTCCTGAAATCTTTTGTTTTACTACAACAAGCCTGTGCTTGACTACTAACTCAGATGATGATAAGTTGTGATGAAGCTGAAGATGGTAAAACTCACTGGCTTAACTTAACAAAAGCTTATTCACTCTTACCTTGAAGACACCCACATTATAATGAGATGGAAAGATAGATGCTGCAAAATTATTTCACTCCTTTGCTGTACGCGTGACGATCGACGAAGCAAGATATTTCGTTCAAATGCGTGGTATGTCGACGGCAAGGGGTGTTGACCGGTCGACCGTCCGTTATTTAATATAAAAGGGTGAGGTAGGAATTAAGTCTCGCAATTTTGTACACACTCTTAAACGTAACCTGCAGAACATTGGTAAGATGGGCCTTAACTAGATTCAGGTCACCAATAAGCCATAAGCAGTCTCTTATATCTATATAAATTTATCAATAAAACGCAACTAAGCTACCAAAACACTAATTCCCATGAAACCTAAAAAAAATAAAAAAGTAAAAATCAACTTCTAAGAACTAAAAAGAATAAAATTATTTCACAGTCTGAAGTCGAAGATCCAATTCTGCTACATACCATGTCTTAACAACAACTTCTAGTGTGAAATTATTCAGTACATACAGTTGAATTGTATACCTCCTCTTTTTTTTAAATCGGCTAAAATGTTATCACAGTTTACACGCATTCAGAAACAAAGTTTATTAGCGAGTCGACGATTAACGACAAATAAAACGACGGTGCACCTTCGCACCACCTGGCCTGGGACGTAAACCTAGTTAACAACGTACGTTACTAGAAACACTATTAGTATGCACTGTTAATATTTTGAGTACTATTGCTTTGACCGGCGAGATTTCGTCATTGTGTCTTTTATGGGTGTGTATAACTCAATTAGAATTTATGTGAGTCTGATTATTTAAACTCTGTCGAATAGATGGCTTCCACGTATTCCATTCACCAAAGAGTTTGCTTTGTTGTTCATAACGTTTATTTATAATTTGAACTCATAAAATTATTTCATTCATATATATTTTGTGTAAATGTGCTGGAGTTTTGTGAGAGTGTGATCCGGGGAAGTACCACGATCTCACAGAATATCAGAGTAAAATAGCAGCTTAATAATAGGTCTTTATCTATAAAATCGCCGTTATGCAGTACTGGCCATTTCAAATGAAAATAATTTTTGTTTGGCTAAGAATTCTAATTTCAAATTAATTTAATTTAAAAACATAGAATTCTTTTTTTTAAATTAGTCGTTTGTTTATTGATTAGCGTTATGGTTTCATCGCATTTGAATGTTTTTTCGTCATCATGGATAAGTTAAAAATTTGACTAATTATGGAATCTGAGTACCATCGCGGCAGCAACGCGGCACAAGCGTTTTATAGGTGGTAGAGCCATGCTGCAGCTATATTAGTAGTATGGTTGTAGCACGAATGGGTCGGCTCGACCAGGGAAGGACCACGCTCTCACAGAATACCAGCGTAAAATAGCAGCTTAACACTGCTGTGTTTCGTATAGTGAGTGTAGAGAACCCGAGACCCTTTTTTACTGGAAAAGAGGCATTCCATTTTAGTCCACACGGGTGACAACGCATCTGCATTTTGATTCTTTATTGAGGATAAATGTAGATATCTATGGGTCACAGCAACCACTTACCATCAGGTTGACTGTGTGCTCGTTTGTCACCCTATCCTATGTAAAAAAATAACGTGTGTGTTGACAACACAGGAGAACCAATTACCGTATTTTCCCGTGGGTGTAGTAAAAAGCGACTATGGGAAAGGACAGAAGGACCTCGTGGTCTCTGACAAATAGTAGTATACCATCTCTTATATAATAGACAACGCATCTGCATTTTGATTTGCAAACGAGGATAGATGTAGATGTCTATGGGCCACAGCAACCACTTACCAACAGGTGGACTGTGTGCTCGTTTGTCACCCTATCTTATAAAAAAAAAACAAGCGGCACGTAACATCAACGACGTTTACGGAGCGAATACTACAAACGAACGCACCACCTGTTATTGGTTTGTCCGCTTCCGTTCTGGAAATTTCGACCTGCAAAATGAACCCCATGGTCAAAACAAAACTTTGGTCGATAATGACAAAGGCGATTGTGGAAGCTGATGATACTCAATCTACGGCTGAATTAGCAGCAGCTGTCCGACGTTAGCTTAGACGAATATTGGTCCATTTTCTTCTAATTGGCAAGGTAAAAAAGCTTGACAAATGAGTGCCTCACGAACTCAATGATCGCCAGCACGAAGTACGCATCGAGACGTACCTTGCGCTGCTCAACAGGCACACAAACGAAGGAATTTTGAACCGTACAGTTACCTGCGACAAAAAATGGATTCTGTTTGACAATCGCAAGCGCTCATCAAGTTGGTTGGATACTGGTTCAGCACCTAAACAATGCCCTAAACTAAAACTTACCCCTAGAAAAGTGATGGTCACTGTTTGGTGGTCCAGCGTCAGTGTGATTCATCACAGCTTCTTACCTAACGGGATGAGCATTACTGCAGATGTGTACATTGAAGAACTGAACACAATGATGGAGAAGCTCGCACGTCTCCAACCAGCTTTGGTCAATCGCTCGTCCCCGCTGCTACTGCACGACAACGGGCAACCTCATACTACACAACAGACGGTCTCCAAGTTACAAGATCTGGGGTTGGAAGCTCCCGTCATCCACCGTACTCACTAGACCTTGCCTATAGACTTCAACTTTTTCCAAAATTTGGATAAGTTTTTGGCGGGAAAACAATTCAATACACGAGAGGCAGCTTAATGTTGCTGTATTTCCTATGGTGAGTATAGAAACTGGAGACTGGAGACTTTTTACTGGAAAAGAGGCATTTCATCTTAGTCTTCACGGCTGACAACGCATCTGCATTTTGATTCGCAAACGAGGATAGATGTAGATATCTATGGGCTACAGCAACCACTTACCATCTGGTGGATTGTTCTACTCGACGTCGACTACTCTACTACTACTCGTTTGTCACCCTTATTCTGTAAAAAAAAGGCGGTACAAAATGCCTTTGAAGAATTTGTTGCCTCCCGTCCAGCTGATTTCTTCAAGAAGGGCATCAATAAACTGCCACTGCATTGGAAAAGATGCATCGATTGCATGGGTGATTACTTTCATCAATAGAAATTAAAAATATAGAAATAAAATACGTTAACTTATTTCATAAAAAATGGCAATTTCATACGTAAAGACCTAATATTTCATATGGTGTGTCTAGATAACCAGAGAACCTTTTTACTGGAAACGAGGCATTCCATCTTAGTCCTCAGGACTAAGATGGAATGACAACGGCTATGCATTTTGATTCTTAATCGAGGATATATCTATATGTTTATGGGCCACAGCAACCACTTTCAATCAGGTGGACTGTATGTTCGTTTGTTACCCTGATCCTATAAAAAAACCAACATATCAAATTTAAATCCTATAGTGCTATAAATAATCAATTTATTAAACTAAAATACGACGCTTAAAATGTACAAAAGATAAACGATATTTAGCTTTTAAAGATCGGAAGGGAAGTAAAAATATATTGCAAGCCATAAATTGCCCCTCCAAATACAGCATATTAATCTGTAGCACAAACAAAGAAATTAGGCATCACTAACTCGGCTATTCAGTTTTTATTTCGGCCGCGCGGTGGAGGTTTATATTTAGAGGCGGAATGCGGGTAGACGTCGGGGCACGATCAGGATTTATGCGCGGTACCTGACTTCTATTCGTGGCACAATGTGCTGCCCGTGTTCCTAATTTGAATGTATCAACGAATTTTTAAAGACAGCACAAGAAACAAAGGCTAAGAAATGTATTAGAAAACCAAACGATATAAGCCGACGTCAGAGTGTTCAGATGCTATATTATTCGTGCACTTTCATTTTTAATAGAATCAATGTAGCTTCGCCGTAAGTCAATCACCGCGTGAATGTCGTAATAAGCGACAAAAGGAAACTGATAAAGGCGTCGTGCTGCAGCATATTCCTGATAACCAATGAAAATAATTAAAAACTACGGTTGCCAATCCGCCTGCCAAGTGTGGCAACTATGGCTTAATCCCCCCTATGAGGCAAGAGGAGGAGACCAATGTCATCTACTGAATCAACGAATGAATTAACTTAGGTTTATATGTATAATACATGCATATTATATATTATATCATTGTTCTGTCCGTGTGTATGTGACTGAACTCCTCGTAAACGAACATAAGCACTCACGCCTGTCACCCAGAGGGGTAGGCAGAGACTACGGACTTCCATTTGGCACGATCCTGGCACACCTGGGTCCTGGTGTATCCTGGGGATGAGTCGTTCGCGTCCGTAGGCTTCGACCACCTAACCCTAGGCCCACCCTACACGTGTCCCCCGGGTGGTGCTAAACGAGCGACAAAGCCGAAAGGATAGACTCGGCTCCTCGCCGTATGGTAGCGGCATAAAATCGTGGTAGATTCCTTAGTTCGCACCATGAGCCAACAAATCTTCGTAAACGACCGATTATGATGAAATTTTATGTATGTGATTAAGTTGATTAGAGAATGGTTTAGATTCACAATTGGACCCGGTAGGTGGCGTTGTTGTCAAGATCCAGAAATCAAGTACGCGAAGCCGGGCTCACCACTAGTTGGTTATACAATTGAAGGAACCATCCAATAGTTGTTTTAATGCGAAAAAGTTAATAATATTTACTTTATTTATTTATTTAACATAATTATTTAAATTTACACTATTAAAGTTTTACAGTCTGCCAAACTGCTCAGCAGTTTGTTGGCAAAAAAGCTCTCTTACTTCCTAACATGCAAAAAAGCTTAATACAAATATACACTCTCAAATATAACAAATCAATAGTATCAATATGTACATATATACATACACATATACATATACATACACAGGTACACACCCACACATAATAACTACGGCTTATATTTTTTAATAATGGAAAAGTCAAATTTTTACTATTTATTAGTATAAAGTATTTTAACTTATTTTTAAACTGCATTTTTGTTTAATGCGTAAGGCATTCTTCCGGTAAATTGTAACCTAATTTAGATTGATTTCTGCTTAAATAGGCTGATTGAAACAGAAACAGAAACTTTTTTATTCAATATAGATTATAAATAATACTTATTGAAGTCCCTCTTTTATTAAATTACCACTGGTTCGAAAAAAAAAACCTCTGTCCTGGGAAGAACCAGCAAGAAACCCAGCGGGACTTTTTTTAAATAACAGCTTACAATCATGTATGTTACACAATTAACCACACAAAACAAATTAGAAATAGCTTGGTAGCGAACACCTCATTCCCAGGGGTTATTATCATCCATAAATTCCTTAATATTATAATAACCCTTTTTATACAAACTTGGTTTAATAAAGTTTTTGAACTTTGAGCAGGTCAAATTTTGTATATTTTCTGGGATTTTGTTGTAAAAGCGTATACATCGCCCCAAGAATAAATTACTGACTCGGTGGAGTCGAGTAACTGGTACTACTAGCTTGTGTCTGTTCCTAGTATTTACAGAATGAATATCACTTATTTTTGTTTAACTACTTTTATTTTTGTGTACGTACATTACATTTTCATAAATGTATTGAGAGGCCAAAGTTAATATATTAATTTCCTTAAATTTTTGTCTGAGCGACTCTTTAGATTTTAAATCATAGATTGCTCATATGGCTCTCTTCTGTAAAACAAATATAACTTCAGTGTCAGTCGCGTGTCCCCATAGCAAAATACCATACGATATTATGCTATGGAAATAGCTAAAGTAAACAAGTCTAGCTATTTCCACACTGGTAAGATTTCTAATCTTTTTTACAGCATATGCTGCAGAACTATATCTGCTTGCTAATTTTGATATATGAGGACTCCATTGAAGCTTCGCGTCTAGTGTTATTCCAAGAAAAATGGTGGTATTGACAAGACTCAGTTTCTCTCTATTTACTATTACATTATTATTTAAATGTTTGACATTTGGAGTCATGAATTTCATACATTTCGTCTTAGTGCCATTTAAATGCAAATTATTAACATTAAACCAAATTACTAATTTAGATATAGCATTATTTACTTAGTCATATTTTAATAATTGTCGTTTCAATTTGAAAATTAATGAAGTGTCATCAGCAAATAATACTATATTATGGTTATCCCTACTATGTAAGGTAAGTCATAAATATATACAAGAAACAGAAAGGGGCCGAGAATTGAGCCTTACCATATAGTGGCGGTGTAAGTATATCCACTACCTCATATCATCCCGTGGGTGTCGTAAGAGGCGACATAGGGAAACAAATTTGGAGATAAGAAGCAGCGTCTTCCTTATAACGACTAAAATAATTGCGGCTGCCGTGGCAACTATGGCAAATATCACCCCTATGTGGCAATCTATGGGGGAGGCCTCTTTTCAGCAGCGGACTTTAATAGGCTGTAACGGTAACGGTAACGGACTGATTTGTAAATAACAATAATGATAACTTTTAACAAAAAGTAAAAGCCGACTTCAAATTGAAGTTGTTTATTTGCTACCCTTAAGGGTGGAATTTTTTCAACAAATTTATATGGGACTACCCTTGAAGTATAGCTTGTTAAATAAAAAAAATAATCATCAAAATTGGTTCACAATCTGCGAAGACGTCGCGTAACATACAAAAAAATACACTCGAATTGAGAACCTCCTCCTTTTTGAAGTCGGTTAGTAACTAGTGTTTGTGTTTATATGGGGACAGGTAATATTTAGTCATTACCGCAATAACTGACCCGGCGTTCTAAGCAATGTGGGATTTCAACGTGTACTTATTGAAAAGGAAAGTTGCAATTATATGCGTATAGAAAATTTTAATAACTATGAAGCAATAAGGTGCCCATTTGCTAGAAAACGCGTTTCACAAGTAATTCAATATTAAAAAGACAATACTCGAAAAAGTGAATAGATTAGTAGTCATCGATTATCGATGAAAATAACTTTATCATTCATTTGGCACTATATGTGACCAGGATTAAGAAAGGAATGCTTGGGTGGTTTGGTCATGTAGAAAGAATGAACGAGGAAAGAGTGACAAAGCAAATTTATGCTGCAGAAGTGAACGGAAGAGTCAGGAAGGGACGCCCTAGACGAAGGTTAATCGACCAAATTGGCGATATATTGAAAATGGGCCAGATTAGGAGTACCCTTAACCGAGATGATGATAGATATATGGATGAAAAGGAGGCGAGAGAAGTGTGTCAGGATCGTGCCAAATGGAAGTCCGTAGTCTCTGCCTACCCCTCTGGGTGACAGGCGTGAGTGTTTATATGTTTGTTATGTTTATGTTGGCACTATAGGGATGTCACCAACAATAGATATACTAAAATTTATAAAACTATTCACAGTATAATCAAATTGAGATAAGTATCCTGAAAAGTTGCATTACGTAGTAGGTACTATACACTACTACTACCTAGGGTAGTGAGTACATACCTTAAAAAATCTTTTAATATGTGTTTCATTAAATACGCACGCTTTAATAAGTGAGATCGGATGTCAATAGGCTTATCTTTACGGAGGAATTTATCCAAAACTGGGTCTTACAAACTGATATACAAAAATGGTTCTTGGCGGAATTGGACGTAACAAGAAGTGGTGAAATTCAGAAATAGTCGTATCCAGAAGAGGACACTTTAAGGACTGTCACAGACCGTCGAAATGATTTATAAATATAGAATATCAGATAAATATTTCAAAATAAATGTTAGTAATCTGGACATACTCCAAACACTAAATGCTCAGATTTAAACCCGAAATGAAATTTCTACACCGAAGCATCTAAATTTCCACATTACTAATGTGATTTACGTTCGTGCGACGTTCTAGGCGGCGCAGGAAACTGCGTTGTAAGAGAAACGAGCGGCCGTTGATGTGTCCAGTCGAAATTACAATTGCACCATTGATGAGTTCATTTTCTACAAGATTTGAGCATCCATTTTCAATATTAATGAAAAAGAAATATTTTTATTTAATTATGTATGAATAACATCTATAGCGTAATAGAGTCGTATATTGATATGAGAATTATAATTAGATGCGCGTTTGCGGATTTAGAATATCAAAGATTGTCCAAAATACAAATTATTAGTTTTCGGATTTTGATACATTGGGTCCGTTTGTCATTGAAAATGTTTTTTTCTTTTTTTTTTCAACTTTTTTTTTGATAAACACATTACCCCTAGGCTTTTCTTTTATTACGTGGACAAAGTTTTTATACATAAATTGCGCAAATACTAACATCCAGTTCTGGAAATACTCATTTGGATTCGAACCTGCGGTCCTCAGCGCCGCAACCTTTATAACCTAAGCTAAGTCAATGCACCACGGAGCGATTTATTTAATATTATCTGGTCAAAACATTACACTTGGAATTTCCAATGTATCTTGGACGCATTTTACATACACAATTTGTACATGAACAAACAGACAGACCCGGAACAATTATTTGTATGCCATACAAATACATTTTCTGTGCGGGATTCGAACCCACAGCCTCATAGTGCCGCTGGCGAGCAATTGGTCACTGCCCCTATGAGCTTTATACGCGCATTTAAACCTTTTATATATCAGTTACTCTTCTTCTTTGTTTAAAAATGGTTTAGCAAATGATTCTCTGCCAATGAGAGGTACAAGAGAGTCAGTTTCTCTGTATTTATGATTTTAGTTTTCCAATTTACCAAAAAAAAAACTGTATACTATGAAATAAATAAGAGGACCTGTGAAGTATTTTACAATCACGCCTTTATGATCGTTTAAAAGAAAATTAAATCACGAAAAGAATTTATGGTTTGATAAATAAAATTTGCTTAGCCTAGTCACATTTGTCATTAAGTTTTATGTCAGAAAATATGATGTCATACCAGTATGTCCATAAATTTTATAGCCAGTTTTAATAACAGCTAAAGAAATGATACGGTTTGGGATGAGAACGATTAATAAATGTCATTTGTAAATTTTATTGAAATAAAAAACAATTTAATTTAGATTGCCCACTGTAGAGACGCAACGCCATCTATTATCCCGCTTGTCATAGCAAACGACCAGAGTGCTCCGTAACTCATAAACCCAATAACTATTAAACTAAGCTTATTTGTATTATTACAGGATAGCCGTGTTGAATTGTCTCTTTAAGTATAATAACTGACGGTAACAGATATTCGTAGTTTTCTGTCCTATTTGGACACGGCAATAATTAAACAATATTTATTGGTACGAAGTTCCTTATCGGACAATACGAATTCGGCGGATGGGGGCTAGGCGAGAAAATGTATAAGATTTTTCCGTCACGACCCCTTCTGACGTAGTGTAGATGGCCTTGGCGGCTATAAGGAAGCGAGATGGAATAATATCCATCTCCCTCGCACTTTTTCTTATCTTGCCATGAAAGAAATATTATTTTATTTTGAATGACGCTTCATTTTAATAGCCTCTAGTAATTCATTTATTTGTATCAATAATAATATATTACGAAAGGAACTTCGTTCCAACCGAGTTCCACGACACTTACGCATGTTTTTGTAGATTTGTATTGCAGAACCGATTGGGTTTAGTTTAATTTTATTAATTACAGGATCCCAAGCAGGTGGTAGTACCCAGCCTCCTCTCTATTGAAATAAGGATGTTTTTAATTTCAATAGCCTCACGTATCATCCTTGGCAGGAATCAAGAAAAATAAAAACATGAAGTATTAAAACGAAAACTATAATTACTTACGATATATTCGGTTTGAAACTTTTTCTTAACTTTAACTTTCTTTTAATCTTGTAAAACCTTCGATAAAATAGACGCGAAGTTTGTATCATTACTAGCACAACCGTTTTACAAGGCGAAACCAAATGGTATCTTCAGACTTGTTACACCAGTTGACAGTCCGGGAAATTGAATGAAAAATAATTAATATGATGTCTTGAGAGCAAGAAAATGTCCAGCGAGCAACTTGCCCGTCAAGGTTAATACATTATGAAATTAGGATATTAATAACAGAATGCTTGTGTAATTTTTTTGTAAAATCACCACGCAGATTGTAAAAAATATTTTTACGTTCGCTTTACACCCAAACCACTTCCTAACATAATTAATCTATCGTTGTAGCATTTGTTAACCTGAAGCATGGACGTGATTATTTTTATTTTTATGATGCTAAATCATAGCAATTACTTAAATTTGTCACAATTATCGACAAACATAAATAAAAAATATATTCCGACGACGTGAATCGTGAGCCACTAAAGTGAAAGTTCGTATTAATGGTTTGTCTTTTTCATCCGACTTCAAAACAGGGGGAGCAGTCCCTATGGCTGCCTCTGTTATTTTCTATTTAATAAAGATTATAAATAAAACTAATAGAAAGTAATTTTTATCTTTAATTTACCACCGATTTAGAAAATACCTCTGTCCTGGCCAGCCACCAAACCTAGCGGTCTCTTAAACGTGGGTATGGTACTCTTGCTGTGTAGGGAAAATTTAAGCTCAGTAGATACTCCGTGTAGTGGCGGGTTAGAATACCCACTACCCATATCTTCCCGTGGGTGTCGTAAGAGGCGACAGAGGAAAACTGAGGCAGAAGATGGGCAGCAGCATCTTTCTGATAACAGTAATTAACAATAAAAACTGCGGTTGCCAACCCGCTCGCCAAGCGTGGCAACTACGGCAATATACCCCCAATGAAGAAAGTTCCCCAGCCCGGCGGCCCCGCTATTCCTGGCAACGGTGGCGACCATGGTAACAGCGGGGCAGGGGTGCTAAGAATCTCCGGTGGAGGTTCGGTTGCCACCTACGACGACTCGACCTGGCGACTTATAACGCACGCACTCTGAAGACTGACGAGAAGATCCTGGAGCTGGAAGAAGAGATAGACAAGTTGCGCTGGAATATTATAGGATTATCCGAGGTCCGAAGATAGGGGAGGACACGGTAATCCTCGAATCCGGCAACTTGTTCTATCACCGGAGGGCGACCATCTGTCCCAAGGAGGTGTCGCATTTATCGTCCACAAGTCTCTCGTTAACAACGTTGTAAAGATTGGGAGTGTATCGACGAGGGAATCACCAAACGGTATTCGCTGAAGGTCATACAGGTTTACGAACCAACCTCGGCACACCCGATGAGGAGGTGGAGGAAATGTATGAGGATATTTCTAGAGCCATGCATTCCTCCAAAACCCACTATACGGTGTTAATGGAGACTTCAACGCAAAGCTAGGCACAAGAGAACAGTGAGCTGAAAGTAGGAAATTCGGATTAGGGCAACGGAACCCAAGGACCAGCAGCTAGCCGACTTCATGGAGAAAGAGGACTCTTTATGATGAACTCTTTCTTCCAGAAGCGGTCCCACAGGAAGTGGACCTGGTCGAGCCCCGACGGTTTGACAAAAATGAGATTGACTTCATTATGTCAACTAGACGCCAACTGTTCAGTGATGTCTCAGTGATCGCGAGGGTGAAAACTGGTAGCGATCACCGAATGGTTAGAGGCACACTGAACCTAAACGTTAAGTTGGAGGTGTCGTCTAATGAAGTCAACGCTCCGTCCCCTCGTGCTCTAATCCAAAGTCCGAAACCTTTCAGCTCGAGTTACAAAACCGTTTTCAGTTCAGTTTCAGTTTTCAGTTTCAGAAGATTGCAATGCAGTGGACGATATGAATGACAAGCTCGTGGAAACTGTCCATGCGGTCGGAGCTAAGTTTTGTAAGACCCGCCGCAGAAGAACACAAAACTCTCCGATCACTCTTAATCTCATGGCTGTTAGACGGGAAATGAAGCTGCAGTCTTCAGCAGATATGACAGCATACAGACAACTGAACCGACAGATCTCCACTTATGCAACTTTAATACAGCTCATATTGAAGAAGCGATCAAGTGGAACCAGGGCTCCAAAGTCTTTGTCAGAGACCTGTCTGCTAGAAAGAACCAACTATCGAAGCTGAAGACCGAGTGTGGCAGATTCATTTCCGGGACACCCGAGGTTTTGAGTGATATTGAAGGGTTCTACGGTCAGCTGTACCATCGTTGAAGCCACACTCAAGTGTGAGTAACGATCCAAGATTAATTCTTATCCGACATTATTCCGATGATATTCCGTACTTCAGTCTGAGCGAAATTACAATGGCTCTCCAGCACTTTAAAACGGCAGGCCCCAGGCGAGGATGGAATTACAGCGGAGCTTCTGAAAGCGGGTGGAAAACCGGTACTTGTAGTCCTTCAAAAGCTCTATAATTCCGTCCTCCATGGTGGCAGTACGCTGCTACTTGTAGATGGTCAAGGTGTTGCCTGGCGTACACGAGATTATCATATTAAGAACTCCATTCAAATATCCCAGCTTAGTTGTGCTGTGTTTTGTGTGATACTCCTAGGTGTGTAGAACCGGAGATCCTTTTTATTTGCAACGAGGCATTTCATTTTAGTACTTAAGGGTGACAATACATTTTAATTCTTAATCAATGATAGATGTAGATGTCTATGGTTACACATAATCCACTTATCATCAGGCTTGTTTGTCAACTTTTTTTTTTAAATTACTAACATTGTTACTTTTTCTTGGCGTTCTAAGATGCTTAAAATGTGTGTATAAAAGTCATCAACCCCATTGTTGATATTATTTCTGGATAAATTTCCTTAGCAAAGCCATGGCGAAGTTTATGGTCATCAATAACGCCTACATATCATCCAATAGATCCCTAATCTTTTGGCACATTCTCAACTGTTAGCACACCTAGCTGTATTACAACACACGACAATCCCAATTTCTGTTATTAATTTATAAACGTTTATTCATCTTACGTTAACATAAATAAGTCATACACTATGTTATGTAGTAATTAAAAAAAAAACAATGTCAGGCTAATATAAATTTTTAATATTTAAACTTATAAACTTTTTTACAGGCATTTAGGTCGGAATCCCTTCATCTGCGACTGCTCGCTGCTTTGGTTGGTACCTCCGAAAGAACTTAGTGCATAAAGGTTTAATGCTATAACTACACCATAATAGCCAATACCTGTCGTAAGAGGCAACAGAGAGAAACTAAAACTGGATATAGGCAACAGCATCTTTCTGATAACAACTCATGCAATAATAACAATTTATAAAAAACGCGGTGCAGATTTTTCCCCT
This sequence comes from Parnassius orleans, assembly GCA_029286625.1. Classification (NCBI taxonomy): domain Eukaryota; kingdom Metazoa; phylum Arthropoda; class Insecta; order Lepidoptera; family Papilionidae; genus Parnassius; species Parnassius orleans. The sequence goes on from JAGSMP010000056.1 coordinate 3,806,290, forward strand.
ATGAGAGAGTAAGGCAATGATGTTCAGCAGTGCATTTTTGATAGGCTGTACGTTTGATAAAAATTGGTACAACTAGCTAACCTTTTAGATGTTGTATGTAATTGAGCGCAAACTTCATTATTCTACGTAAGAAAATAATATTGCGTATGTGAATGGTCATTTATTTATATTCTTGGATATATCAAATTTTAATATAACTAGCTAGTTATATATAAGGCTAGCTAGCCTCCTTAATCATTTCAACAATGTCAACTGTATATTTTAAAACACTATATATTATAGGAAGAACTATTATACAGCGGAACTGTGGAATCCTAACCTCCCTCTTTTTAAACTGACCAAATAACCTTCGAATTTTGCACGCCTCATAACGCGAATCATTATTAAGTATTGCTTTACTCTCGACCGTCAAAGTCAAGCAGTTTTGTGTTCTTAAAATGCCTCTATCATAACCATATTAGGTAATAATATGACTAGCCGTATATCAAGAAAACACTAATTAATCCATCTTATATTTTCTAAAAAATAATTTTATATTGCTACTTTGAAAAAAAAAATGACGTCCGGATGTTGATTTTGTATGCGGTCACGATAACCCCCGAAAAAATTGACGAATCGAGGCCGGTTTTTTTGTATTAGCTTCAGAATTACATCAATTTGTTCCCTATTTATTCATATCAAAAGCCTAGTACGCGTAGTTTGTTAATAAAATGATTAAGAAAAATTTAAAGGCGCTTTCATATTTTTTTTAGCCCTTGATAGACAAAGGACAAATGTACCATACAGCCTAAATCGATTTTATACTTTGTGTAATCGATTTATTTTGGTAAACATTATTACTTTTTTCCCTGTAGGTGACACTACCTGTTAAAAAAATAGAGCGCTAAATTTAAAACACGTAAATAATATATTTCAAAAGTCAGGAATACAATTTTTTTTTTCATCAAAATTAAATGAAACTCTAATGAGGCGTGCACTTTTGGATTTTCTAAACTATTTATGCTTTGTTTTCATCTCAATTCCAATACATTCTCTGGTGTCAAATGAGCACTAAAGCTACAAAATCGTGAAAAAAATCTATGTCAAAGTATTGAAAATCGTATCGTAGTCGTGTCGTATGATTGTAAAAGAAGGTAACGCTGAAAAGAATTTCATAGGATCATTGTAACTTCTTATTATAAATAAGAAAAAATAAAGGGGAATTAATGAGAGGGGAACTAAAATGTTATGATATAAACATAATCCATTCCAATTGTTGCGTATGTGTTTGTGGTAACGAGATTTGAGGAATTATTTTTATCTGAATGTTTTTCATCAGAAATAAAAAGAGTTACGTTGGTAAATACGTGCTATCATAAACACACTATTATAACTGTTTGTTGGATTTAAGCGTTAAAAATAATTTCAACCTATTGTGTTCGCGACAGCGTCCTATAATTTTGGAATGTTAAGAAAATATTTTGATAATTATGACTTTTTTGCTCAATTTATTTATAATTGTTTTTTTTTATAGAATAAGGGCAACAAACGAGCACACATTCCATCTAATGGTAAGTTCTGTGGCCCATAGACATCCACAATTATCCTCAGTCAAAAATCAAACTGCTGATGTGTTGTCACCCTTGAGAACCAAGAAGGATAGCCTCGTTTCTTGGAAAAAGTGTCTAAAAGTAGTAAAAAGGGATTTTTCCAAAACTTATTTTTTTATTTATTTTTATTAATATTTAATTTAAATGTATTTATGATGTATATTATTTGCGGTTGTTCGTGGAATTAATTAAGGTGACTTTATTAGGCCGACTGAAAACCAGTACTGTGGTATGCCACAGCACTGGTTGTTAGTCAGCTGAGGCGGTATCATTTTTGGCATCACACAACTGTTTTTAATTTTACTTATGAGATGTATATGTTAAGTACAAATAAAAGTAGATAAGACAAAGATATATGAATTTTATTATAGAAGAGGGGGCAAACGACTTCGGTTCCCCTGATGGTAAAATATAGCTCTCTTACTTTCTTTCTTTCTATTATTTGTGTGAATAATAACGACAAAGTTTTTCTTTTATTTAATAATATATACAAATAAAAAAATACAATCGAATTGTGAACCTCTTATTTATAAGTCGACCAAACCATATAATTCCTTACAGTAAGTGACATAATTAAGATCTCATATCTTAAGCGTTGATCCATGTGTCTGTTACCAGTAAAGAGAGTATCCGGTTCTTGGTAATCCCTATACGAAACACGAACCGATACGACTTAAGTATCTTCAATAAACGAGCTTAACCCTTTTTTAAAGGCCGGCAAGGCACCTGCAATTCCCCGAGTGTAGTAGTTGTTCGTGGCGGTGGTTGACACTTACCAGGTGAGCCGCATGCTTGTTTGCTCCCCCTTTTATAAAAAAACACAGCAGCATTGTGCTGCTATTTCATGCTAGTATTCTACGTGAGCGTGGTCCTTCGCGCCAACCCGCTACACATAAAACGCTGAAATAGGGTTCAAAGATTCGCTTTTTTATTCGTTATTTATGTTTTAGTTAAATGATTAAAATCCACTCTCTGTCACGTAAATCCCAATTTACTAATCACCTTTCAACCTAACCTATAATTTTATATTTCTCATTTTATTATTGCAGTTTTTTTATGATTCCAAAATCCAGATAATAACCTAACCGCAGATTTACGACATTTTTATAGCGCGAACAAAAACCGTGTAAACCCGGTTTTCTAAGCTCCCGCCGCAAATCCCGCCGTGTATAACGAATGTATTGTTAATCGGCCGTTTCCTCTGCGACAGGTGGTGAAGCGACGGGAATAGATTGTGTAAGTTTAGCGGCAGAGCGACGACGAGATATCAACACGGGGTGTTTCGATTAGAAAATTATCGATTTGAAAATCGTTTGTTATATTTTGTTTTTAAATTGACAGACGCAGTGTAGTAAATTACTAATAACAATCATCATCATCATTTCAGCCCTTCACAAGTCCACTTCTGAACATAGGCCTCCCCCAAGGAATGCCACAAAGCTTGGTCCTGAGCCACTTGCATCCATCAACTTCCTGCATGTCTTTCCAGGTCTTCACTCCATCTAAGGGGTCGCCCTACACTTCGCCTACCGCTGCGAGGCTGGCACTCGAGAACCTTTTTCCCCCATCGGTTGTCGGTTGTTCGAGCTATATGTCCGGCCCATTGCCACTTCAGCTTACTAATCCGTTGGGCTATGTCGGTCACTCTGATTCTCCTCTCTCTCCTGTTATTAATCTCTCCTCCGATTAATAACAATGCAGCGTAATAAATAACGAAAAACATCGTTAGCTCAACAAAATCGTGACATTCTTAATCTTGAATCCTCCTAACACTATTTTAAGCATTGTTTGAATTGTTAACGTGGGTATTAGTAATAATAGCGTTGCTAGCATTCATAAAAAATATAAAATGCCTAAAATTATTTTTAGGCTAATCCTTACTCGGGGATTATTCAGTTGTAATTGTAAACGATATACGTTATATCCTAGAATACATTTTATAGGTACTTTTTTATGAATGCTAGCAATGCTATTATTACTAATACCCACGTTAACAATTCAAACAATGCTTAAAATGCTTGTGTTAGGAGTGATTCAAGACATTAATCGAATGGCGGATTCGAACGCATGACTCTCAGAGTTTGCGATGCACACCCGTGACCATTAGGCCACTGTCACTTTAAACTTTTTAATGTATAATACTTGTTTAACAATGGCATTCTATGAATTTATGTATGATATGAACTAAGAATTAATTCTACTTTTATTTTATTTTTCCGAAATATAATATAGACTCAGATACCTAGTTTCTAAGGTTTTGGACCAGAGAATAGTTCACCGTGCCAATCTGCTTCAATGCGCTTTGGCGAACTTTAAATATCCTCGATTTTGTTATTTCTGGGACATAAAGGTATTTTTTATGGCATAAGGGTAACAAACGAGCACGTAGTCCACCTGATGGTAAGTGGATGCTGTGGCCAATAGCTTCATCTATCCTTGATTAAGAATCAAGTTGCAATTCGTTGCGTTGTCATCTCTGAGGACTATGATGAAATGTCTAAACTAAGTCTCTACACTCACCATACGAAACACAGTATCATTAAGCTCTTATTTTACTGGTATTCTATGAGGTGTCGTCATGTAGTTTTCCTCTACCACGAGCACGAGGTAAATTAACCTTTAAATTTGCTATTAACAATTTCGTCGGTAGCGACGGGTACTTAACTTAAATTTTTTCACGATATTTTTTACTCCCTTTACAAATTTTATTAGTTTAAGCAGGCATTAAATTTAACGCAAATTTTAGTCCACTGCGGTGTAAAAATATTCACTACCCCATATCATCTCGTGGGTGTCTTAAGAGGCGACAGAGGGAAACAAATCAGAAGATGGGCAGCAGCATTACTGAGCCATGCTGCAGCTATATTACTGGTATAGTTGTAGCACGAATGGGTCGGCTCGACCGGGAAGGACCACGCTCTCACAGAATACCAGCGTAAAATAGCAGCTTAACGCTGCTGTGTTTCATATGGTAAGTGTAGAGAACCGGAGACCCTTTTACTGGAAACGAGGCATTCCATCTTAGTCCTCACGGGTGACATATGCATTTTGATTCGTAATCGATGATAGATGCAGCTGTCTATGGGCCACAGTAACCACTTACCATCAGGTGGACTGTGTGCTGGTTTGTCACCCTTATCCTATAAAAAAGCATCTTCCTGATAGTAGCTGAATACCCGCCAACCCGCTTACCAAGCGTGGCAACTATAGCAACTATCCCCTCTATGAGCAATCTATGGGGTAGGCCTATGTTCAGCAGTGGACTTTAATAAGCTGTAACGGTATCGGTTAATTCACTGAGGTATCATGGTTCTTATTGCTTAGATATCTCTTATTATATCTTATTATATTGAATTTTATTTCCGTAAATGTGTTTTGTAATTTGTCTTTGTCAATGATTTTATGAAATTAGACACGGAATAGCAATTGCGCCTCAATACCTAACAGTACGGATCGCCTAAACTGCAACCGTGCGTGAATTACAACAACGATTACAACGTTTATGAGGGAAATAGTCGGACGCACGTGTGCTAGCATATTGATTCCGAATTATAAGCAAATAGCAGGCGCACTTGGCGCGCGGCCAGCGTACTTGCCAACACGAGGGCGGCCATCTTCAACTTGTTATGTGGGTAATCTCGTTTATGATTATCTGTTCTTCAGTCTTCTCTTAATCTGTTGTGTGAGTTGTGAGGTTGTAATGAGTCCTTTAGAGAAAAATTTATAGAAATAAACATATTAACTTTGGCATCGCAATATATCTATGAAAATGTAATGTATGTACACAAAAACATAAATAGCTTTGATAGGAATAAAGATGTTCATACTTTAAACAATAGGAACAAACATAAGCTTGTAATACCAGTTACTAGACTCCACAGAATTAGTAATTCATTTATGGGGCAATGTCTACGCTTTTACAAAAAAATCCCAGAAAATGTACAAAAAGGGTTATTATAAGATCAAAGAATACATAAGTGAAAAGGGAATGAGGTGTAAAATTTGTACAAACAAAAAAACAAAATTATTGTAAAGTGAAATATGTTTAAAAAAAGTCCCGCTGGGTTTCTTGCTGGTTCTTCCCAGGACAGAGGTATTTTCCGAACCAGTGGTAAATAAAAAAATGACTTTCAATAAGTATTATGTAATAATCTATATTGAATAAAATTATTCTATCTAGTTTTCTATAACAAAATAGGCATAGCTATTTTGTTATAGAAAAACTAGATGTGCGATTCTAGGGTTAAGGCTAAAGACGTTTTCCGAAATTGGTTTTGTCATAATTTAAGCGCAGGCCTTAATTTCCTCATCAGTTTTCAAAATTTTAAATCTGGTCATCTTAAAAAAAATTGACAGTAGAATACTGTTCTGTTAAATCTTAATCTTCGACGTAAAAAATTAAAAGTTTTGTTTTTCTATCATATTTTTTTAAATTACTACCTTCTAAAAATGAGATTTCTGGCCAGTAAAGAACCGACAAAAGAAACTTCACAGGCTTCCTTTTTTGTCATTTTTAACGTTAATAATATTATTTCAGTAGGTATCTTTTATTAGAAATATTTTCTCTTACTGTTATCCTCTCATTAAAATTCACTACACTGACACTGGAATTTTAAATCTGGCCGCTCGTAAATATTACTAGATGGACTGAAGACTTGGTAACACACATATTCGTTGGATGTAGGTGGCTCAGAGTGTTTCCTCAGAGAAGCCTATTTCCAGCAGTGGACTTGTGAAGGGTTGTAATAATGATGCTCAATTGTTTCAAGATTGTTTAAATGTATCCTTTAAACAATTTATAATATATCGTTCTGTGGGTGATAGCGTGATGGAATTGCTTAAGTAGCCATTACATAAAATGATTTGGTAATAGGTAAACTTAGTCTTTTTGACTACCCCATATTGTCCCGTAGATGTTATTAGAGGCGACAGAGAAAAACAAACCAGGAGATGGGCAGCTGCGTCTTCCTAATAACCACTATAAATAAAAATAAACTGTGGTTCCCGCCTGTCAAGCGTGGCAACTATGGCAAATATCTCTCTTAGGCGACAATCCATATGGGAGGTCTCTGTTGTATGTAACAGTAACAGTCACTCTTTTTAAGTGCTTTGTTTGTCCGGTTTATTTGCGTAGCACCATGGTCACTCTAGCCAAACGTAAAACGGCACAGTCCGTACAAACTATATTTCACAGGTAATGTTGTTTATGATTGTTGTATATTATGCCCGTTTAGCGGACACTTTGATATCGAGTGCTCCTCAAAACAAAACCGGTCATTATTCGCTTTGCGGTAGATTAGACGAATTTATGAACGTCACGAAAAATTAGAAGAAACGTTCAGTGTTAAGTACAACTTTAATATATATTTACACACTTTGAAGAAAATTTTCATTGCTCGTATTTCAAAAAATTAAAAACCAGAAGCTAGTTTAGACTTTTAGCAGAGTAAAATGAAAAAGAAAAGATTTACTCTATTATAGCTTGGATTTTAAAGTTTGTTGTTTTCTTCATTGATACCTTCCATTAATGTCGCGGACCTATTTTCTATCGACTTCAAACAGGAGGAGGTACTCAATTCGACTGTATGTTTTTTTTATGTGTGTTAACTCATAACTTTTTTCTGGGCGAATCGATTTTGATGATTTTTTTTATTTCAAAGCTGGTACTTCACATATAAATTTGATCAAGCTCTGACCAATAGTTTTTGAGTTATTCTTAATAATTTTGAAGTCGGTTGTACAAAATTTTTAATTTTAAATAATTCTTAATAAAAAAGGTTATCTCACCTAAGAGTTTATTGCTCATGGACATGACCGATGCCTCTCCTAATAGCTTGGATTTTAAAATATCTAAGTAGTTTTCTTCCTTAAAACCTTCCTCACGATGCGTACTTATTTATTCTTAATGAAAAGGTTCTCCCACACTAACGGTTTGTTCTGTATCATTGAGCCTTTTTAATTGCTCATGGACATCTTTGATCGATGTCTTTCGAATGCATAAAAATCGTCACGAGCCTTTCGAAGTGTACAATGATGTCACTGCTATCCGAAAAGTTGACTATCGCCTCTAAACGAAGCATCCTCAGGTGAAATAGGCTCTGCCTGAGCATGCTTCGTTTAGAGGCAAAACACGTGTCGTTTTGTCGACGGTGATGTATCTTTCCTAGTGTAGTGGTGTTGGGATTCGTGGTGACGGGGATAGTGCACGCAATTGAGGGAGGTCGGGAGATGCTCAAACTGGTTCAAACTAGGTAAGACACATTATTTTATTTTATGACGCGGATCATAGATAATTAATTTTTAAACATCTTTAATAAAACGTATTTATTATAGTATGTTTGACACAAAACTATTCTATAATCTATTGTTATACTTTCAGTTTCTGTCTTTAAACATATTTTTTACTCTCTAAAAACATAACGAATCATAGATATTCCCGATAGATTTTATCAATGCGCCATTTCATAAAGCTGGTTCTGTATTCTTTGATAGATACTAAGAGAAAAAGTTAATGTCTTCGTACAGGGTTGAAACATTGTTACTATATGATCTAATTTGAAATATTAATTTGAGTCCGTGGCCAACAAAAATCAATAGATTATGCTTAGTTTCAAAAATGAATTATCCAATGTTTAGAAAAACGAATCTGTATCCACGTGGCACACATTTTGAAATCTATGTAGGCCAAATTTGACGCAAGCATAAACATAATTTAGAAAGCAGTCATGACGGGATTAGTAAATCACGGAAAAATTTAATGTGGATTAATAAATAACTCATACTCCGTTAAATCAACAGCAATGCGCGATCAAGTCAAGTTCGATTCCTGCTAGCACCAATAAAATTGTAAATGCTGATTTACAACATGATTGGCGAAGGTACACATCGTGAGAAAATCTACATGTCTTTTGAATAATGTATTTCGAAGGCATGTAAAGTCGACCTACTAACACTCACTGGAGCAGCGCGGCGGACTAATTGCACCATAACCGACAAGCGCCATAATAGACAGTAAGGAAACCCATTACCATATATTTCGAACATGTAAATCTGGGGCGACGCTGTCCCTGTGTGTGTCCTTTTACAAAGATAAATTTATGAAAACCTTTCTATATATACACGTTTAAAAAAACTAAAGTGAAACCGAACAAACAGTCCAACTGACCGTAAGTAGCTACTGCAGCCCCAACTTTAAACAAGGAACCTAGACTGAATGCCTCAGCCTTGAATTTACTTGAAATACCACCTCATCACAAAATATAATGTGGAGTACTTGGCAAATGGCGGTGGAGTCATTTACAATACGATTGAAAGAACGTTTTAACATCTGATAACTATTGTCTTCGAGAGCAGTGGTAGTTCAGGGGTGTAGTGCTCGCAGTAAATGTCACAGTAAGCGAGCAACCCGGGTTCGATCCCCACCGGCAGCAATGAAATTGTTAATTGCAATTTTAAGTGCTGATTTACCACGTTCTCGGCGGTGAAGGAAAACATCGAGAGGAAATCTGCATGTCTGGGAAAAAAATATTTTGAAGAGATGTGAAGTCCGCCAACACGCATTGGGGCAGCTCGGAGGACAATTCCTTGCCCTAAAACTCTCAGATGTGAGAGGAGGCTATAGCCAAGCAGTAGGACGTTTATAAGCTGTAAATTTAACTTTAACTAACTTTAATTATTGTCTTTACCAAGTGGTCCCTTAAGTTAAAAAGCTAAATATTTACATACATATAGTGTAAATTTAAGTGAAAAAAAATATGGAAGTTAAGTGAAGAAAAAAACTCTATAAAAATGTCCACAATTAGAACATATAGCAAAGAACAGATTTATTAACAAGGATGACAAGGACGACAAATGAGCTCAAAGTTTAGTTGATGGTTAGTTAATACTGTAGTAGCCGATAGACCCTGAGGCCTAAGGTAGAATACCTTGCTAGATTTCGACTTATTTACAACTGTGTAGATGATGATGTAGATTTAATCCCTTTTATCGTGTCAATAAACTTAAAAATGTTAAAATCTACTAAAACGCTATAAAAACTTTGCATATATTTACATTCTATGGTAATTAATACGGTAAATATGACAAAATCTACCAAAAATTTAAGGGAGGCGAGTGCAATTTTAAATTAGACGATCGGTACCATTAAAAAACTTTCGGTTTTTGATATCATAACAGTATTCTATTGCAGGTTTATTGTGATTCTTTAAGAGTATGGTTCTTCCACGATTCAACTGACCTACCCATGCTAGAGCCCCAATACAGCTGCAGCGTTGCCTTATAGATGGATTACGATCCTTTAGATAGAGGAAATAATATAAAGAGTGGAATCATGCTATAAGTAATTCCCTTTCTGTCCGTCCTTCGCTTAACTTTTAGAGTAGCACCCTGTCTGCCTTATCGTCTTCCGTTGTTATTAACTTAACTGAACCCTTATTCACCTCCTCTCACGACGCTCACGAAGTGGATGGAAAAGATACGTCGTCACCATGCAGTCCCTACATCCTTATTCTTTTGATCATCTCACAAATATTTTATAAAGAGGTAATAATGTCCTCCAGACTGAATTTCGGTCACGGTGTCCAACCTCATTCGAGAATAGCCATCTGCGCAGGACAGGATTGTAGTGCCCGAGTGTATACGCAAGCGCAAGTGCACTCTCTGTTCCCTCAATCTTATAGTCCGATGGGACGGTTATTCGACACGACCGGAGAGAGATCAGGCACAGGACTAACGTGTTATACGAGGCACCAGGGTGAAATACCCTCAACTTCCCAACTCCGGGCTGCTACTGAGCATTTATTGACAGAAAAACCCAATAACTGATTTTGGCCCGACCCGGGATTCGAACCCAGGACCTCATGATCAGCAACCGCATTTACGACCGCTAGACCAATGAGGAAATCGAAAGAAGAGTGAAAATGTAAGATGTTTATATATGAAGACGTCTTAGTAAAGCTTAAGCGCGGGTGGTCCAATTTTACAGGCAATTAATGACTTGTAATGTTTACGTACAGTGCAGGAGCAATAATGCGCCCGTTGATTAGTGTTACGACCGATGGAGTTTATGCAGTGGAACAACGGGCCTTATGTATGAACGACAGACGATTGATTCGTCTTGCAATATGAAAGTTGCGAGGTGAATTTGTCTGTTACAAAATTACAAGTCACTCTTATATCTTTGTTATAAAAATGAAGCGACTATCGAATATTGTTTTTTTAAAGTATAAGGGTGATAAACGAGCACACTGCTCATCTGATTGTAAGTGGATACTGAGGCCCATAGACATTTATCCTCGATTAAGAATCAATATGCAGATGCGTTGTCTCTACACTCACCGGCACAGCAGCGTTAAGCTGATATTTTACCCTGGTATTCCGTGAGCGCGTGGTTCTTCCCCGGTCGAGCCGACCCATTCGTGCTACATCTATACTACTAATATACCTGCAGCATGGCCCTAACACGTATAAAAATAATTGTGAATCTAAACCATCCATAGACTCAAACACACCAAAATTTTATAAAATCGGTCTAGCCGTACGGAAGAATTATAAAGATGTAGGTATTGATGACTGTAAACTACAAGTAACTGGAAAAAACAATCTAAATGCACAGTTATTATTCAATAGCGGCTAGATGTGCGAAAACTTACACTAATGCAACTCCTTAGCACAACGAATGACGGTGGGAATCCGCATCTTCGTACAATGCGCAATCCAATACTTAATTTACTAACGAATGTCGGACGTAAACGTGGCTGAAAGCTGCAATAGTTAGTACTCTTAGTGTATGATGCTACATTACTATGTTAGATGAATGGTATGACAGGTGGAAATGTGCTTTTAAACGGACAGGGCTTTCCTGTACGCGATATTCAATACTAAATAATATTTGGGAGGAAGTAGAACGCGCATTTTCACCAGTCAACATGTGGTGGATAAATATTAACCCACATTTGCGGGTGTTAAGTTTCCAACGTATTGTATGATTGTATGTTTATTTATTGGCGTAATAATATATCTGTGTATCAATTTAGTAATAAGTATAATTTTATTACTAAATTGTTTTCGATGTACATTGTGGAATGAATTTGTGATAAAACCTATAATTCTTAAAAAAAAACGAATTAAAAAAAAACATACAGTTCACATGCGGTAGAATTGAAATCTTCAGAAAACTATACTTCGAGAGAATAAGACGAATATAGAAATCACTGTATACTGTATTCTATTTCATTATCTCGCAGGCTAAATCCTATAGATGTATGTGTTTGTCCCTTTTAGTGTCGATTTTTCGTTTTTTTTTATAGGATAAGGGTGACAAACGAGTACACAGTCCAACTGATGGTAAGTGGTTGCTGTGGCCCATAGACATCTACATCCATCCTCGATTACAAATCAAAATGCAAATGCGTTGTCACTCGTGAGGACTAAGATGGAATGCCTCATTTCCTGTAAACAGGCTCTCCGGTTCTCTACACTCACCATACGAAACACAGCAGCGTTAAGCTGCTATTTTACGCTGATATTCTGTGAGCGTGGTCCTTCCCTGGTCGAACCGACCCATTCGTGCTACAACTATACTACTAATATAGCTGCAGGATGGCTCTACCACATAAATAAAATCATCGAGTTTCAAATCATAGCGTTTCTAAAGAAATCTTCACTTCAAAAAAAGGAATTTGAGTGTATCTTCTTTTTTCTATCTTCGTCACTTGTGAACCAATTTTGATGATGATTTTTTTTATTTAAAAGGGTCTACTTTAAAGGAGTTCTCATATTAATTTGGACAAAAATGCTATCACTAAAAGTGGAAAAATGGGGGAAGTTATTGTAACTAAATAGTTCTATGTTCTAGCTTGTATATCGTCTAAACAGACGACATTCAAGCTTTTGATATTCCGAAGTCCATCCCAAAAGGCCAAAAATTTTATTTTTAAAAAAGTTAAAACCGACTTCAAACAACTAAAATAATAAAATAATTTCCGCGTAATAGCTTCAGAAGTCGGCGCTTTAATACTTCTATACACTATGTCTTAGCACTGACTTCTGAAGCGGAAACTATTTTATTTGTTGTAGTTCTTTAAAGCCAGCTTTTATTTTTTATGAAAGTCAAATTTTGATGGTTAGAATTTGAACACAAGACCAGAGAACATAATAACTCGTTCACATCAAAACTTTATTCATGAACAAATATATTATAAAACAGATGTATAATCAGGGCACTATTCATAATGCCTGGGCAATATCAATAAAGACAAGTCAAATCAGGCTACGTAATTAATACTGATTAAACTTCATTATTTATAAATTGTCCAGACAACGATAATTATCGCGATATTTAACGTGATTTTTATCTTGCAATATATTGGATCAAATCTACATACTACACATTCAATACTAATCGCGTCAGTACAACGGTAGATTTCATTCACTAAAGACGTGTACGTTACATACTCCGAAGCCAATAACGTAATGAGTGACTATAAAAGTAAAGCTTGCGTTGCTATTATATTAGCGATAGCATTAAAAAGACGTGTAAAGAGAAAAAAATGTATGAAGAATTGGCTTCAAGACAGACATCAATATACATACCTGAATTTATTAAATTAGATTCGGGAATACCGAGAAATGGATGATTATGAAAATTATTTTCGCGTGTCCATCGCAGACAGAATGAATACTGACCAATACTGACACGATAAATATCGACCAGAGACTAGACACTCGATATTTATCGACGATACTTGATACAGATCGTGGAATTTCTGGATTTTTAGAAATCCAGTGATCCGTATCACGATCCGTGATATGCTGTACTATACTACACACTCGATAAATATCGTAATCCTAGATTACGATCCAAATATCGTGATAATTATCGAGTGTGTAGCATTAGCCAATGTAGGTTGTAGGTTAGGTAACCTAACCTATCTTTTTATTATTTTGCTTAATAAGTAACTTACTTTATTCATAAAGCGCGTTCAATTCAATTATTTCAATATTTTATGTTCATAGTGCCCACTCATATTGGGCATTTTTCAAACTGTCTGGACATAATGAATAATGCCCTATTAAACATTTGATTCAAAACACATATCTCAAATACACCATCGGCTAGCATATACCATAACTTTTTGTGATTCATTGTCCAAGCATCTTGATATCTTGAGTTGTTTATTCTTGTTCACCTCCTTTGTGAATTATTTCGGTTGGCAGGTACAGGACGCGACGTCTGACGCTGAATCACAGTGTATTTTCAACTGGTCGGGTTAGGTGCGAGAATTCCTCGTTTTGTAGGGGACAGGTTGGCTTTAGCCGAGTTCTTTATGTACAAGGTGCGCTCATGCTGACAGATTTAGATGGCACCGCTGTCTCGGCTGATGGATTTGTTACTAGCGCAATACAGCATTCCTTGCTTTTTTCTTCTTCTATTTTTTTATTGCGTTTTGTCATTGTATTCTAATGCGATATGTACGGCTACCATGCTACGGAATAGCTTTTGTCATCTATTTTATTCAAGGTACGTACAAGGGCTTGTAAATAATATTTAAGTTGGTACATAGTGTGCATAAATATTAACAGCCACTGCTGAACATAGGAATGCCACAAAGCACCTGAGCCACCTGCATCCATCGACATCCTGCGTATCTTACCAGGTCGTCACTTTGTCTAGTGGGGGACGCCCTACACTTCGCATACCGGTACTAGGTTGACACTCGAGAACCTTTTTCCCCTTCGGTTGACGTATCTTCGCTATATGGCCGACCCACTGCCACTTCAGCTTACTAATCCGTTGGGCTATGACGGTTACTCTGGTTCTACTGCGGATATCCTCATTTCTAAGTCTATCACGCAGAGAAAGTCTGAGCATAGCCTACATTATGATGGCATGCAAATAACCCTCAAATTCGATAAAAAGCAGTTCTTTCTTCACAGACAGACACTTCACTTTTATTTATATCTTAGATGTGTTCTTAATATACATATAAAAAATATTGTTTGTTTATTCGTATTTTATGCGCTGCCATACCGTTCATTAGATTGCTACTTATGGCTTGCGCTTACGCAAAGGCTATAGGCATAGAACAATTAACTTACAGTAGGTGGCGCGCGTATCGTACCAACTAATTAATTTTAAAGTCATATACAATTCCATTTCAATGAATGTACATAATTATCATTCCTAATTAAACAATATAAACTTTTCAAATTTAAAACGATATTTTCACAATTATTTCTTCTGCGGCTGCAAAGCGCTGGGTACTAGCTAGTACATTATAAATAACTAGCGATCTAGACAGAACAGCTCGACCTATCGGATCCAATTGTGAATCTAAACCATTCCCTAATCAACTGTGATAAACACACACAAAATTTCATCAAAATTGGTCCAACCGTTTAGGAGGACAGTCACAGATACACACGGACGGAAGAATTATAAAACATATAATATGCATATATTTCAAATCTTATTCTTGAATCATTATGTCTATTGATGAAAACCGTTGCGTAGTTTAAAAGATCTCAGCGTACAGACGACGGGAAGCGACTTTGTTGTATACTATGTAGAGATACCTATTGAAAGTCATTTTTATGTTTAATTTACCACTAGTTCGGAAAATACCTTACAAGTTGTGTTTTTAGAATAACGTGGTTTAAAAGTCTTAGTACATGATTTTCATGTTTTAAGTCCTGGGCTCGAATACGAGTCGGTTTTTACATTCATGCAATGACGCAAATTATCGGTTGTGCAACTGATGATGATAATGAGTAAACATTTATAAATTTTTGTCTGTCTGTCTATCCGTTTGTCTGGCCTAATCTTTGGAATAGCTGAATCGATTATGATAGCACTTCATGAACAGATAGAGAACATTGTGAGGCTTTATATCTAGGCTATAGTTTCTTCGAAAATTTTTAAATAATCTAAATTACGTCACATAAATAAATACCGTCCTGACGAAGTGATAATTCTAATTCTATTTCTATTTCACAAATGACAAATATATCGCGTAACATATGAGTACATAGAAAATAGGAATTAGTCAAATTTAGAACCTCCTAATTTTTCTAAGTCGGCGAAATACAACTGAAACCACTCATAAATCAAACGACATGTACTTTTTGAAAACTTGTTAAACTAAATTAGAAAAGATTTATTATAATAACATCCACTAATGATTCTATAAGTGCTATAGGCTAAACGATATATCTTAAAATTGAATGACAAAGATTGATAAATAGACGAATCTTGTAAAAGCGAATAAATCATTGTCGTTGCAAATACGATATTTTAAACAATTTAATTTCAATGACAGCACAGATTTATTGGTCAAATTAAACTAAACACAACTAAAGGATAGTATAATATAAAAGTGCCTCTTAATTCAAATAGAAGATAAAAAATGAATACTGGTAGTAAAAAACTTATGTTTCTAACATGTGAATACTGGTATATAGACACAAAAGTAACACAATCGATTTTTTATAGAATAGAAAACGAGCACACAGCCCTCCTGATGTATCCTCAATTAAGGATCGAAATGTAGAAGTAATATCAGTAAAATATAAAATCACAAATATCAAATGTCAGTAGGTAATGCAATGGGCAGTCTCGCTAAAAATATCCTGTAAGCCTAAGTATTCTATGCTAAAACCATTTCTTCTAGACAACATTTTAATGCACAGGATTATAAATAGGCGAAACTAACAGAGAATCCAAACTTAATATTCTGATTTTAAAATATTTGTACACAATATATACTAAGACCAAATTGGCGATATATTGAAAATGGGCCAGATTAGGAGTACCCTTAACCGACGAGCGTGTATGCGTAGATATATGGATGTAAAGGAGGAGAGAGAAGTGTGTCAGGATCGTGCCAAATGGAAGTCCGTAGTCTCTACCTACCTTCTGTGACAGGCGTGAGTGTTTATGTTATGTTTATGTTTTAATATATACTCGTACTATTATGTAATCGGGATGTCTTGCTGTTTTATTTATGTTAACTCCAATTTAATCTGCTTACCTTACTAAGTAGAGCTCCTTTTTGCCTAGGAATGCGTCTGAGTAGATACCACACTCTTAAATCTGTCTGCCAACAAATAGCTGTGCTAGCACTACTGTGTTCCGGACAGAAGAAGGTATAGAGAGGCTATAATTACAGGTAGTGAGGCATTCCTCTTAGTTCTCAGGGGTGACAACGCATCTGTAACCTTCTTTGTTTGAAGTTAGCTGCCGGTGTCCACTGACTATAGTAGCCATTTACGATCAGGTGGACTGTAATTTCATTTGTCACTTCAGTTTTTTACGTGGTAGAGCCATGCTGCAGCTATATTAGTGGTGTAGTTGTAGCACGAATGGGTCGGCTCGACCGGGGAAAGACAACGCTCACAGAATACCGGCGTAAAATAGCAGCTGAACGCCGCTGTGTTTCGTATCGTGAGTGTAGAGAACCAGAAACCCTTTTTACTAGGAACGAGGCATTCTATCTTAGTCCTCAGGGGTGACAACGCATCTGCATTTTGATTCGTAATCGAGGATAGATGTAGATGTCTATGGGCCACAGCAACCACTTACCATCAGGTGGACTGTGTGAGCGTTTGTCACCCTTATCCTATAAAAAAAAGTTTCATAAAAGACCTACCAATTATGGAATACGTTGAAGTCTTGTTTATAAAACTTAAAATTGTTCTATTGACTATCTTCGAGAAAACGTAAAACCTTCATAATATACACTTTTATAACCAAAGAGTATATAATCACTACTTTAACTTCATTGACGTTCATATTGAAATAATAAAAATTTATTTAGCGTCCGTGTTTTGGAACTGAAGTCTTGCATTAAAGGCTCAATGTCGGAATCTTTGGAATAATTGCGCGTGTGTTGACAGCTCTCTAATTTGCCACCAAAAGGAAGTTTCTGGTCGTATATAGACCAATAATTTATACATTTTAGTATACAATTTATTGATATGACAATCATGAAGCCTTACTAAATTTACCTCCAGGTAATAAATGTCCGAAAAATTACTTTTAGCCGGTAATAAGAAGCATCAATTCGGCAAGTCATTGCTTTACTTGGCTGTATTATCAGAGTCGTTCACTCCGATATTATAATCTGTATTTTCTACACTGCACAAACAATTTAATTTGTAAATTTTTATAATTTCCGTTAGTGATCGATGTTTCCGGGCTTCTTACTCAGCATCCATTAGGATTCGGCCTTGTTAAACGGTTTCATACATTTTAAGTGGTATACAAAATCGTTTTAAATTAAATAAAAAATAATTTTATACGTGGTAGAGCCATGCTGCAGCTATATTAGTAGTACAGTTGTAGCACGAATGGGTCGGCTCGACCGGGAAGGACCACGCTCACAGAATACCAGCGTAAAATAGCAGTTTAACACAGCTGTGTTTCGTATAGTGAGTGTAGAGAACCCGAAACCCTTTTTTACCGGAAAAGAATCATTCCATTTTAGTTCACACGGGTGACAACGAATCTGCATTTTGATTCTTTATTGAGGATAGATGTAGATATCTATGGGTCACAGCAACCACTTACCATCAGGTTGAATGTGTGCTCGTTTGTCACCCTATCCTATATAAAAAATAACGTGTGCGTTGACAACACAGGAGAACCAATTACCGTGTTTTCCGTGAGTGTACTAAAAAGCGACTATGGGAAAGGACAGAAGGACCTTGTGGTCTCTGATAAATAGTAGTATACCATGTCTTATATAATAGATGCAATGTAAAATATCAAAACAAGCGACGCGAAATAGCGCCTAAGATGCGACTCATCTCATACTGTAATCTCTAATCACCAATCCGCTTTTATAGAGGCGATACGATCATTTAAGTTTGAAGAAATAATTTCTCACTAAAAGAAGAGTTTTACCTACAATGAGATAAAGTAAATTAATATCAAGATTTTAGATTTACTGCCTCTAGCGCTTACCGTTACATCATATCCATAGGCCTTCCCCATATATAGATATTTATGCCTCATAGGGGCTAATAGATTTCGGTCCTAATTTGAGAATGCGCGTTTTCATCAGACATCCACGTTTCGAGGTCCTAGGAAGCCGTTTCGACTATTCCCGGCTGGATCTCCGGCCGTGTGGTGTGTGTGTGTGTGTGTGTGTGTGTGTGTGTGTGTGTGTGTGTGTGTGTGTGTGTGTGTATGTGTGTAAATAAAATTTTGTTGTATGATATCTTTAGAACGAATCAACCCGATCAAGCCGATGAGCGACACGGCGTTCTAAAGTGTTCATTGAGACTTCGAGCTGATTAGATTTTCAAGTCTATCGATAGAGCCGTTTCAAAGATTAAAAAAAAATTAAAACAAAAAAAATGAAAATTAAATAGATTTTCGAGCGTTGCTTTCGAAAATAAACGGGAAGTTCCAGGTATGGCCTGCAGGGTCAACCGTTTTTCAGATTTTTTTTGTTGTTACCAGGAAGAAGTTGCTATTAAGTGGACGCTACTTCTGGTGCTTAGTTGTAATGTATAACTCAATAATTAATTAAGAGTGTAATGTTTCCTAATAGGAAATCCGGCGTCAAAATCAACTGTTAAAACATATCTACTAAGTTACTTCTGAATTGCTTTTTCAGTCACAGGTGGTCAACATGATATTCAATATTTTAAGGGCTATAGTGATCTATTACCATAACACGTTGACCTGCGAGCTCATTTTCACTCTAGAGTTATAAATAAAAACTACAAATGACACAAATTATACTCTAATTTTACTAAATGCAGACAAAATTTATTCTCCATGTGGAACATATTCCGTATGTCTGAAATAATTCACAAGGGGAATGGACACAAAGAAATCAGTCTCCCAATTTGTACGACGATTCATGAAGTGTTGCATTCATTCCTTTTTTATTTAAATAAAAATATGACAAACATACAGACCACCAGTTGATCTTCGGACCCACTATACTCTTCTGAGAGTGATGATGACAAATCTGATGATTAAGACTCGCCATTGCAGAAAACAATTAGTCAATATATCAACAATATTTTTTCAATTAAAGTATACAGCACAAAATATAAAAAAGTATTATCATCTTCATCATCATCATCATTACAGCCCTTCACAAGTCCACTGCTGAACATAGGCCTCCTCAAAGGAATGCCACAAGGCACCGTCCTGAGCCACCTACATCCATTGACTTCCTGCATATCTATAAACCGTGTAATGGCGGTGTAAGAATATCCACTACCCCATATTTTCCCGTGGGTGCCGTACGAGACGACAGACGGAAACTGAGCCAGGAGAGGGGCAGCAGCATCTTTATAACAACAGCAAGAACCGTGGTTTCTAATTGTATTAGAAACCACGTTTGCCAACTCACTTGCCAAGCATGGTAACTATAGCAAACATCTCCCCATGAGCAACGGTATAAAAAAGTAATAATAGGAAAGATTCAAGTAAAATTAAGCGTTTACCACATCTCAAATATTCGTATATGAGAATACAACTAAAAACCTGTGTTGTAGCATAAAACTGCGAAATGGACCGGTCATGGGGATAGCACTGGCCTTCGTTTCAGCCTCGAGCGATTAGCAATAGGTGGTAGAGGATTAATTTTGCTAGAAGTCCTATAATAAAGAAAATTTTGATAAATAATCACATAGTTCTACCTATGGTGAGTGCTGCTGTTGCCCCAGACACCGATATCTAACCTCGATTAAAAAACAAAATCAAGGTACGTTGTCACCCCTGAGGATTAAGATAGTAAGACGGTATGTCTCCTTACTAGTAAAAAGGGTCTCCGGTTCTTATTACTTACCATACAAAAACATACTTTTATGCAGCCTTTACGCTTGTACTCTGGCAAGCGTGTTTGCAACCGCAGTTTGTTTTTTATTTTTAGTCGTTATTAGGAAGACGCTGCTGCCCATCTCTTGATTTGTTTCCCTCTGTCACCTCTTAAGACACCCACGGGATGATATGAGGTAGTGGATATTCTTACACCGCCACTACACAGTCTGTTGCCCACAGACACCGATATCTAACCTCGACTAAGAAACAAAATCAAGGTGCATTGTCACCCCTGAGGACTAAGATGGTATGCCTGTTATTAGTAAAAAGGGTCTCCGGTTCTCTACACTCATAATACAATACCGTACGTATTATGGGGCGAGCGTGGTCTTAAGCTGGGTTAGCTTAACTGGAGATGCTCAGACTACAGAAGTTCTTTCTGTATTCTGAGCAGAGATGCATGCAGCGCATCTCGAACACGTAAAGTTCTATGCTGTATATATATCTATCTAGTCACTGGGTTATCTATATTTATTATTATTCTTAGTTTTGTCATTGTTTTTTTTTATGTTATTAGCTGTACTTTTTAATAGGTATAGCGATATTACGAAATAAAATCAGTCTAATAGACCCTAAACAAGCCGTAAATCTAACCCGTGTCGCTGTCATCTAAGTAAATATAAATTAAGAATGTCCAATAAATTAATCATGGTCATCGCGACTTTATGATATACGATTCAGCCTGAAGCATAAAATTCTTATAATCGTAATTATAGATTTGTGTTTTTATAACATTATTTATCTTCAGTAATTTAGTTTGGCAAATGAACATCTATGATTTAAATGTCCGTTTCGGCTTGTTCAAGCATGTTTCTTTTAAATATTATAAATCTTATACGAAGCTATAATGCAGTTCATCAAAAGAAAAAATATATAGAATTATTATTTATTCATTTATTTAATTTTTATTGGACCTTACAAAACAGTACAGGATCAACTTAATGCTAAAAGCTTAAAAATTCTCTACCAGTCAACCCTAGGGTGGTTACAGAGGACATATAAAAAGTAAACATTTACATACATATCTAAATAAACCTCAGAGAAAGATATAACGAAAATATATTATATAAATAATAATATAGAATGCATACACAAACTTATAAATATATACACAAATACATAAATAAACATATAGAACAATATTATATGTGTAAGATACATAATATAGTGATTAAAAAAACATAGAGATAACTGTAATGATATCGGAGCTTAGCAGTTTTGAACCATTTTTAGAAAAGATCCCGAACATTCGTTTATATTAGAATTATTATTTAAGGCCTTGAAGGTGACAAGGCATCTGTAGCCATGCTTGAAATTGGCTGCAGGTGTCCATGAATTGTAGTAACCACTTACCATTAGGTGGACTATGTGTCCGTTTGTCAGATTAGTTTTAAAAATAATAAAACAACATTTACATCACGGAACAGGCACCGTAATTATGCATACATACATGTGGCGGCGCTGACGTCGTGCCAAAAGCGAAACACATCGAAGCCTAAATCGCGCTATCAAAGTTCCGAAGGAAAAGCAGTATATAAGAATAGCTCCGAACTACCACTTGGAGCGTTGGCCGGTCCCCGGACCTAACACCTTGCCCAGTGGGGGATCTCCCCTTTTCCTTCCACGGCCATATGCGTTTGTATTTTATACGTGGTAGAGCCATATCGCAGCTATATTATGATTGTAGCACGAATATGTCGGCTCGACCAGAGAGAGACGACGATCCATATGCTCTTCTATAAAATAATTGTTTGGGATTTAAAAATTAATAAAATTAACCCTCAAACCAAGCACAAAAATACTTCAAGATTATATAATAATTAAAAGCAGTCTGTAACCTGGGTTAACTATAACATCACGACGTTGAACACCTCAGTAATATTTTGATTACTTAGTACTTGCCTGCGGAAGCTGTAAAGATATATATATGAGATAAAAATATAATAATAAATTAAAAGCCCCCGTATAAATACAACATTAAATTTTGAAATAAAATAGTTAAAGTGAACGATTTATAACTGGTCATTATAAAAAACTTCCTTTTAATATAATAATGTGTCAATCGAATCCACTAATGATTACACAGTGGTCAGACCAAAGAATCTTTCGTGCTGTTTTCAGATCAAAGACACCAATGCCGACAACAAGCCGGGCGTGCCCAATCTCGTCCCACACACTCACCGTCCGCATTCACGTTGTATTTTTAGTGCACAGGTAACAAGAATGCCCCTTTGAAATGTAACACTTCCGCTCATAACGTCGGCCGTTGGAAGTGGTCAAAGATTATGCATAGGTGTTAAAAGAGTATTATGCTTAAAATAACGTATACTCAAGGTGATTTAAGTCTAAAAAATTACAGGTAGTTGGGATTCGTGATAGTTCAGGAGCTTGTCTCCCGCAGAAATCTGAGTTTACATTGGATATTAATCACTTAGAAATGCCGGTAGTTTACATGGCGGTGAACGTAAAAGAAAATTGTGAGGAAACCTTCGTGAACCTGCACTGCAACCCTATAGCAGATATTTTCCTATTCTAGGACCATCTAACAAATTAGAAGATTGTACCCAGCAGTGTCAGAATTAGTGGGCAGAAAGTAAAAGAAAAATAGAAATGAGGGTAGTCCCGAAATCTATTTGAACAGTATAAAGTTCTGTAAGGTGATTCTCTCAAAGTCATTGAATCGCTTATCTTGTTTGTGGTTATTCCGTTAAAACAAATAAAAGAGTAGGCTACGATGAAGATGACTAGTTCATATCGTTATAAGATATTTTTTTTATTAATTAAGAGGGTAAGATATCATATAATGACTACCAACACGTTGTATTGTTACGGGACTGCATGTAATAATAATAATAATGTTCTCCAGACCACATCTCGGTCTCGGCATCCAGTCTCATCGGAGACTAGTCATCTGCGCAGGACAGGATTGTAGGTAGATCAGGCACAGAAACAACGGCTTTACGTGCCTGCCGAGGCACGGATGAAACACCGTCTAATTCCTGACTTTGGGCTGTTACTGAGAATTTTTGAGAGAAAAATTCAATTAATGATTTTTATTTGGATTCGAACCCGGGTTCTTATAAGTCAGTCGCGTTTACGACTATTATATCAACGTGGCAGTTTTGTACCTTCACGTATTGTATGGTCGAATTGTAATTGCGCTACGCTAAATGTGTGAGCAAGAGAGGAAGTTGAAAAACCGCTCTCACACTATATTATTTTTAACAATAACCCCTTTAGTTGTTTCTAAGACGGATATAGGCTATTACTTTAGTATTATTATGACTTGAGACTAAACATGGGCTCCTTTAACGCTGGAAAGGTGAGACAAGAAATAATTATAACTTTTAACAAAAAGTATAAACCGACTTCAAATTGCTAAAAAAGAAGTTTTTTATTTGCCTTGAAATTTTTTTTTATAGGATAAGGGTGACAAACGAGCACACAGTCCACCTGATGGTAAGTGGTTGCTGTGGCCCATAGACAGCTGCATCTATCCTCGATTACGAATCAAAATGCAGATGCGTTGGCATCCGTGAGGACTAAGATGGAATGCCTCGTTTCCAGTAAAAGGGGTCTCCGGTTCTCTATACTCACCATACGAAACACAGCAGCGTTAAGCTGCTATTTTAAGCTGGTATTCTGTGAGAGCGTGGTCCTTCCCCGGTCGAACCCTATTTTTTCATTTTCATTACAAGCTCGATGTAACAACTGGAATGTCGTCTAAATAATACATTAAGAAATTCATTTCCAATATTTTCACCCTTAGGATGGATTTTTTCTATATGGGATCATCCTTGACGTGAAGTATAAACTATAAGATAAAAAAAAAACATTAAAGTCGGTTTACATTTCACGAAACTATAGTAAAACGTACATACATAGATACATACAGTCAAATTTAGAATCTCTTTCATTTTCCAAGTCGGCTAAAAGAACATTAAAATGAGAAAGCGGCTTTAGATCTTTTTGAATCTTGTAGTAAAAACAATTTGGTTATTTTAACATAACATAACATAAACACTCACGCCTGTCACCGAGAGGGGTAGGCACAGACTACGGACTTCCATTTGGCACGATCCTGACACATATCTCTCGCCTCCTTTATATCCATATACCTACGCATACATGCTCGTCAGTACCTTACTACAAGTTACTTTTAAATTGGACCATCTTCATTATATTGCCAATGTGGTCGATAAACTTTTGTCTAGGGCGTCCTTTGCCGCCTCTGCCATTTACTTCTGCAACATAAATATGCTTCGTCACTCTTTCTTCATTCATTCTTTCTACATGTGGTTGTTTTCTTCTGGTGAATAAGAAACAAAGCCCGTAACAGTCACACATGAGACTAGTAGGTCCGTAGTAGTGTTTGTTATTAATTGCGGAAATATCGTTTTCAATTTGTAAGAGTTATATTTTTTCATTAGGAATGATAATACATTCAATAAAGTTGAATGATATATAACTTTCAAATAAATTTGTCGGTACGATGCGCGCGCCGCCTATTGTAAGTTAATTGTACTATGCCTATAACTAATAAACGGTATGGCAGCGTATAAAATACGAACAAACAAACATTAATTTTTATATATTAGATTAAATAATTCCAAGAAAACTCCATCAAATACCTGCTTAGAAATAAAATGTAATCAGCTGAGGGAACTCCCAAAACAAAAATAATGAGCCCTTCCAATGTTAAATCCTTCGCCGCATTCAGTCCTAATGGCATTTACATTAGCTTTTTATTTACCCGCGGTTTCTTCCTCAGTTATTGTAGTAATTATTACAGATTCCTTTTCCAGTAATTTCGTTTCTATAAAACATGTGATGTGCGATAATTATATGTAACTAACAATTGTATTTTTTTATAGAACAACGGTAACAAACGAGCACAAAATTCACCTGATGATAAGTGATTGCTGTGGCCCATAAACATCTACATCTATCCTCGATTACGAGTCAAAATGCAGATGCGTTGTCACCCCTGAGGACTAAGATAGAATTCCTCGTTTCTAGTAAAAGGGTATCTGGTTCTCTCCACTTGCCATACCAAACACAGCAGCATTAAGCCACTATTTTATTTTACCCTAGTATTCTGTGAGAGCGGGGTCCTTCTCTTTTCGAGCCGACCCATTCGTGCCGCACTCATAATATAGTTGCAGCATAGCTATACCACGTCAATTTGAGGTGTATTATTACAGTCTGCATGAGCACATTATCTCTTTATTAATAAAATTGTTGTTCTGTATAGGAAATTTGATATATTTATTTTCACAAAAATAAAGCTTTGCGATTACTTGGTAGAACATCCCCCATCAAACCAAGATTGATGCAGGGTAATGATTACATTCGACTTATCCAACAAGTTGCGAGGCTTCTTTATAGCTGTGAGCAATTTTTTTTACTATTATAAGCCAGTGCATGATTACTATCCCATCTGATGGTAAGTGGTGATATTGACAAAGATAGTAAAGCACACTGACTTAGTTTAACATAATTTAAAATTTAAAAATTATTAAGAATAACTCAAAAACTATTGGTCAAACCTTGATTTAATTTATATGGGACCACATGAGAAGCATCAGCTTTCAAATTGAAAAAAGAATCATCGAAATCGGTTCACCCAGAAAACAGTTATGAGGTAACACACATAAAAAAAAAAGAAAAACATACAGTCGAATTGAGTACCTCTTCCTTTTTGAAGTCGGTAGATAAGCCTATTCACTCTTGCCTTGAAGAAACATTATAATCGGATGAAACGACAGATTTTGACAAAATTATTTTCATTTGCTGTATGCATTATGAACGATGAAGCAAACCGTTTGGTACACATGCGTGGTAGGTATGTCGACAACAAACGGATGGTGACCAGCCGAGTCATACTTTGTAACTTTGCTTATTGTAGTGCTCTTCAATCGTACAAGAAGCCCAAAGGTAAAAACAGAAATTTAAAAACCCGACTGCATATCAAATATCATAATTAGCTATAAAAAAGCTTACTATCTTCCTATACCAATATTGTTGTTATTTATTTTAAAATCTTTCTCCTCCCTTTTTTATATTTTTACATACAATCTATACAAATAAATAAAATGACGGCTCCGTGGCGCAGTGGCTTAGCAATGAGTTGCTGCGCTAAGGGCCGCGGGTTCGAATCCCGCACGGAACAAGTATTTGTATGGTCTACAAATAATTGTTCCGGGTCTGGATGTTTGTCCTTGTGAAATTTATGTGTGTAAACTGCCCCCACGATACAGGAGAAAATCCTAGTGTGGAGGTAACGTTTAAAAAAAAAATAAAAAAATAAAAAATAAAGAAAGAAAAGAAATAAATAAAATTGAAGTGTCTGTTTGTAATGTCAAAATTACAGCTTTTTACTAAATGAATATAAAATTATATACGATACCTATAACAAAAATACAATTTTTAAAATTTTTGTCCGTCTGTCTGTCTGTTTGTTCCGGCTAATCTCCGAAACGGCTGCACAGAATTTGACGCGACTTTCACTGGCAGGTAGCTGATGTCATAAGGAGTAGCCTAAGTTACTACTTTTATTTTAGAAAAAGAATTAGGGTTCCGCGCAAAAAAATTAAAACCCCAAATAACACGCGGGCGAAGTCGCGGGGAACAGCTAGTATATAAATATTATATTGCCTATGCCTCTCCTACAATTAATACACCTCATATTCTTTATACGATATTATTAAGATATTATTAAGATTGTTTATTAACATTATTATTAATATTATTAAAATTGTTTGCTTGTTCTGTACTGTAGAGCCATGCGGCGGCTATATTCATTGTATAATTGTAGCACGAATGGGTAGGCTCGACCGGGGAAAGATCACGCTCTCATAGAATACTAGCGTGACATAACAGATTAATGCTGCTGTGTTTCGTATGGTGAGCGTAGAGAACCGGGGAGCTTTTTTACTGGAAAAGAGGCATTCCGTCTTAATCCTCACGGCTGTCAACGCATTTGCATTTTGATTCTTAAATGAGGATAGAGATGATAGAGAGATAGTAGATGTCTATGCGCCACAGCAACCAATTACCATCAGGTGAACTGTGTGCTCGCTTGTCACCCTTATCCTATAAAAAAATTTGTTAAAATCCATCAAGCCGTTTAGGCTATAGAGCGTGCCAAAGAAATAGGAATACACATAGATACATACCACTTTCGAAAAATATATCCCCAGTCGGGTAATTATTTCATCTCTGAAAAGCATATTTCTGTCTTCCGCTAGCGTATCGGGACAGCAAGCGTTTAGATCGGACACTGTCTTAAGCTGCAAGGACTGATTTAGGGCATGCTCTGTGTATCGACTGTAAGTACCTAGCATCAGGTCTTGTTTAATAATTCTCGACGAGGGTCTAGCGAAAATCTTCATTTCATAAGATACTATTTTTAACCGACTTCAAAAAGTAGAAGGTACTCAATTCGACTGTATTTTTTATGTGTGTTACCTCGTAATTTTTTTTAGGTAAACCGATTTTGATGATTCTTGTTTTTTATTGGAAAGCTGACGCTTCTAATGTAGTTCCATATAAATTTGATCAAGGTTTGACCAGTAGTTTTTGAGTTGTCTTTAATAACTTATATTGAAGTCGGTTGTACAAAATTTTAAATTTTATAATTTTTTTGTTTCCTTTTAGAGTTTTGACGTATTCTTGTTTGACAACATCACAGCTTGTCTGGTCTTAGCAACACGAGGTCGGTCGTAATCTTTTTTGGTCTACGACAGAGGAATTGGTGGTATATCTATCGATAGTGCGATAAACAAACTAACGGCTTACGCCTAGCTTTGGCACGCATGCGCACTTGTGCAAAGCAATCACTGCAATTCTGTTTTCTTTAAGGGCCCACTCCATAATGTATTTAAAATCACGGTAATATTTTATATAATAATATAACTTGAAATGGCGGTAAATCGATCGAAGTTTCTTACATAATAAATGCATCACAAATTATAAGAAGCTTCTTTAATTTGTTACATTTTTTAATGGTCAGACTAGATACTAATAAATATAAATATGAAAATGTTGAGTCAAATCTTTATTTCTTTTTATAAAAAAGCGGCCACATGCTCGTTCATGTGGCTCACCCGAAGAGAAGTGATTTTTTTTTTAAATTTATTTAAGGCAACAAACAGTCATGTATAAAGATACTAACATGGACAAATATTAATATAACTAAAGACCTATAGTGCCTTTAACTAAACTTTTACAATATTTTAAACTTATTGAGCCACTTTTAGGACTAAAGGACATTATAAATTTATTTATTTATTAATACACTAAGTTCTAAGATAAGGTAACTAGTTAACATTTGGTGTGCAACTGAGGAAAAGAGAGAAGAAAAACCTATGTTAAAAATCTGATTATTATAACACTGATAGATTCAATTCAGATTCAATTAGCGAATTGGGTGCTGCAGCATTTTCAGTGATGGGTAACTAGGTTATTCACAAGCCAAACATTCAAAGAGAGCGGAATTTAGCTTTGATACTGAAGTATTAAATAAATCAATATCTGTGAATTTTTTATTGTAAACGTTAGTGGAAGTGATAGATGAAACTATTGTAATGATGTTATTGTTAATACGCAATTTATTTCAGATAATGTTAATATGGGTTTTCTACATGGTAGAGCCACGCTGCGGCTGTATTTTGGCTGTAGCACAAATGAGTCGACTCGACCGGGGAAGGACCACGCTCTCACAGAATACCAGCGTAAAATAGCAGCTGAACGCCGCTGTGTTTCGTATGGTGAGTGTAGAGAACCGGAGACTCCTTTTACTGGAAACAAGGCATTCCATCTTAGTCCTCACGGGTGAGAACGCATCTGCATTTTGATTCGTAATCGAGGGTAGATGTAGATGTCTATAGTCCACAGCAACCATTTACCATCAGGTGGAATGTGTGCTCGATTGTCACCCTTATCCTACATAAAAAAACACTGCTGATAGGATGTAATTAATGAATGAGTTTGCCTGATTCCATCCGGTGTTAGTACTCTTTAACTTATGTGCCGTATTAATAAACCGTAACCTAATGCAGCTGTGTTTTGTATGATGATTTTTTATTTATTTATAGAATAAGGGTGACAAACGAGCACACAGTCCGCCTGATGGTAAGCAGTTGCTGTGGCCCATAGACATCAACAAAATGCAGATATGCGTCGTCACCCGTGAGGACTAAGATGAAATGCCTCGGTTCCAGTAAAAAAGGTCTCCAGTTCTCTACACTCATCATACGAAACACAGCAGCATTAATCTGCTATTTTACGCTGGCATTCTGTGAGATCGTGGTCCTTCCCCGGTCGAGCCGAACCATTCGTGCTACAACTAAACCACTAATATAGCTGCAGCATGGCTCTACCACGTAAAAAAGAATGTAGAGAACCGGATACCTTTTTTCTGGAAACGAGGCATTCCATGTTAGTCCCCAGGGGTTACAAGGCATATTCATTTTGATTCCTCTTCGAGGATAGATGTAGATGTCTATGAGCACAGCAACCACATCACGTGGACTGTGTGCTCGTTTATCACTTTTATTTTATAAAAAAATCTAAACTAAAATAAATTTATATTTTTGTTTGTTTCGTTCAAAAACTTCATTAGATAATACTTAAATTATGTGGTGCGGGTGCTTTTCGGTAAATTCCAATTAATAATTAAAATAACTGACTGTCTGAAGACAGTAGTTTAAGGATCACCTTAAACGTTTATGTTATTAAGTCTCGATATTTCATTCGTGAGGTAAAAGGTATCCACCAAATAAATTAGAACCTGACTGAATATAAACGTGAAACAATTAAAAGTACTTTATTCAAAAGTGCTATTTTTTAATTTGTTTATATTTTATTTTAACCTATAAATATTTTTATACAAGGATTGAAAAATAAAAGTACCTAACAGTTTTAAATTATATCAAACCGCAGACATTTATGTTATTTACAATTTATTTGGACTTTTTCCAAAAAAGCACCGGGTAAACCTAGATTTACTACTTCGGGCATTGCCCGCAACATAACCTTTTTTTGCATTCCTTGGTAACGGAATGAAACTAACAGACAAACGCATAAACATCACGCGATTACCTTCATTCAATCGCGTAACCTGGGTGGGCAGGCCTCACTAATAGGGTAGCCAGTAATCATGCTGCTAAATTAAATTAAAGATAATGTTTTATAACATATTATAGAAATGATTTTTGTATCAACAAAAAATATTACTGCACAGTATTATAATATTTTATTTGTAAACTAGCTGTTCCCCGCGACTTCGCACACGTGTAATTTCCGGAGATTAGCCGGAACAAACAGACAGACAGACAAAAATTAAAAAAAAAATTGTTTTTGTTATAAGTAACGTATATACTTTCATATGCATTTAGTAAAAAGCTGTTATTTTTACATTATAAACAGACACTTCAATTTTATTTATTTGTATATATGTAGATTGATAAATATTGATAGAAAAAGCATTGAGGCAGTAAGGCGAACTCTTCTCAGCTCTACAATACTCTCTCAGAAATTGAAGGAGGTTGGTACTCAGCAGTGACATGGTAATAGAAGTTATAGGAGAAAGGAAAAACAAAACACATTTATTCGTTACTTAAGTAACTATAAAGAATAATTTACCTTTTCTATCGACTGCCTCATTGGCCTTGTGGTCGTAAACGCGGTTACTGATCGGGTAGGGCCAAACTCAGTTATTGGGTTTTCCTGTCAAGAAATTTTCAGTAGCGGCCCGGAGTCAGGAAGTTGGCAGTGTTTTACTCCCGTGCCTCGGAAATCACGAAATATGTTGGTCCTGCGATTGATCTCTAAAACCTATGGGACTACGAGAGTAAAGGAATGGAAAGTGCACTCGTGCTTGCGCATACACTTGGGTGCTATAATAATTTCGCGCGCAGATGGCTAATGTCCGTTGAGACTAGCCGCCGTGACCGAAATTCGGTCTGGAGGACATTAATATATAATTTACAAAAACTATATAATATAAAAAAACAATCTTATAATATAAGTATAAATTAAAAAATATATAACTCAAAGAAATAAAATAATTAGCATTATAATAACAATAAAATAAGAATAAAAATAAACAAATGATATTTTGCAAGCAAATTGCATAACCACTAAATAGACTGGCCTCAGTAGTGCCGAGATAGTCGGTCCAGTCCACACCTCAAGCAATTAGGACGTCTGTCGATTAATCTGTTACTATGGTCATCTCGCGGACATTCCCTAAAAATTTCATGGCATGGTAACCCTATTCATAACGCCTTTATTACCGGTAACGCAGCGTTTAAGTGCTAGCGCGAAATACGCCGCGGTCTGCCCGGCTCCCGGAAACGGTGGCGTGAGTATAAAACAATTTATGGGCCCCGTCCGTGCGGTTGCCTGTTAGTTGATTGTAAATCTTTATCGGATAGCGTTACGTTGCTCTCATATCGGAACTACAGAGTTTATTGCCTCTATTATTGTATGAGCACATGCGGCTATCTGTTTCAAGCTATGGAAATGATTACACTAGTAAACATTTGCCGTGTGTAGGCGGCCTAAGAGAACCCATGAACAAATTTCGTCCCGTGGGTGTCATAATAGGCGACGTCTGCCTTATTAGTCTAGTGATGGTAAAGGTGACTGCTGATCATAAGGTCCCGGGTATGAAGCCCAGGTCAGCACAAAAACACCTGTTATTGAGTTTTACTGTCGAGAAATTCTCAGTAGCTGCCCTGAGTCAGGAAGTTGACGGTGTCTCATCCCCGTCCCTCGGAAAGTACTAAAAGCCGTTGGTCCTGCGCCTGATCTCTCTCCTGTCGTGTAGGTTTACTGTCCCATCGGACTGTGAGAGTGAGGGAATAGAGAGTGCACCTTGGGCTTTATAATACTGTTCTGGTTTCTGTTGTGACTAGCCGCTGTGATCGAAATTCGGTCTGGAGAATATATATAGGCGATTATGGTCAATGAAAGAATCATATAGATGAATAAAGATCGCGATATAAACATCTCGATTACGTCAGATGTAAATAACCATCTCGGCAAGGGCTAGCAGCATCAAAGGTACGAGACGTCGGTACTGCGATTGTCAATCTTGTTTAAAATGGTTATTTTTGTTTGCTTTTTAGTTGTAATTTCTTAATATTATGCATTATGTTGTGTGTAATGAAATCATTCATTAATTCGTTCATTTTGATATTCTATCGTTCATTCATTTTGTCATACATTTATTCATTCAGCGTGCCAAGCGTTACGATAAGGCAAATCCTTCCTACAACGGGAGATATCCATGTCCACTATGTATTTTTAGGTTCCGTTAAAGAATAAAAGGGGATGAAAAATAAATAAACATGTAAACTAACAGCTGTGGTAGCTCAGAGGCTAAGCGCTCACAGTTAATTTATGTGAGCAACTCGGGTTCGAAGCCGGCACCATTGAAAGTGTTATTGCAATTTTAAGTGCTGGTTTACCACGTTGTCGATGGAAAAGGAAATAATTGTGAATAATATATAAATATTTAAAAGAATATTTCGAGGATCTGTGAAGTTCGCCAACACGCACACTTGCTTGCCTAGATATGAGGAGAGATGTTATGCCAAGCGAGACTTATACAGGGTTATTTTTCAAAGGATAGCCATATTTTAAACTTAAGTTCAAATATATAAATAATGATAGTAGATAGATATAAGTAATGATAGATAGTTACAGTTTTGAAAATACGAAGAAATAAGGCTTCTACTTTTATTTGAAATTATCCAAATTTGAATGTGATTTATGGGCAACGACGTTTTTACCTACCGACTATTCTAAGTCTATGCTACCGACCGACCCTTACAAATGTGTGCGTGCACAGTAAAATCAGTTAAAATAATGCGATACCACGCATTTTGAATTTAAAATATAAAAAGGACAGAATATTTAAGATTTTTTAATTAATTTTAGTTTAGTAGGGTGCTATCATGTACTTGCGATCCTATAATTAATAAAATTAAATACCAACCCAAGCAAACAACTGCAAGACTTCAAGATACTCTATGTTCTTACTGCGTAGATCATACCAAGTAGTTTTAATCAGTTCCTGATAATATCTCAAAATAATTAATAGAACCAGGCGTTACTTTGCGGAAATCCATTATATTAAAGTTGGTAAAAATTCCTATGCCTACATCCGCTTAGCCGTGGTAGCTCAGATGGTTAGCGCTCGCTGTAAATTTCACATTACGCGAGCAACCCGGGTTCGATCCCCACCGGCACCAATGAAATTGTTAATTGCAATTTTAAGTGCTGATTTACCACGTGCTCGGCGGTGAAGAAAAACATCGTGAGGAAACCTGCATGTCTGAGAAATCAGAAAAAAAATATTTCGAAGACATGTGAAGTTTGCCAACACGCATTGGGGCAGCGCGACGGATATTTCCTTGTTCTAAACCCTCTCAGAAATGAGAGGAGGCCTGTGCCCAGCAGTGGGACGTATAAGCTGTAAGTAACATCCGCTTTATGAAACAAAATGATGTGTCTTACCTAGTTTGAACTTTGAACAGCATCTCCCGCCCTCCCTCGATTGCGTGCACCACCACAAATCCCAGCACCACTACTACCAACACCACTGCACTAGGAAAGACACACCATACACCAAACACATAGCAGTGGTTGCACTGCTGTGTTCAGATCTAAAGGAAATTCTGGAGAACCAGTATAATTACAAGCTATGAGGAATTCCATCCTAGTACTCAGAGTAACACATTTTTAGCCTACTTTACAGTATCCAATTACCATCAGGTGCATTGTAAGTACGCATATCACTTCAATATTATAAAAAAATACGCATGAGTGTCGTGGAACACTCGGTTGGGACGATGTTCCTTTCGTAGTATATTATTATTGATAAACGCACTATATCATTGATTAACAAATATAAATAAATGAATTACTAGCGTCCATTAAAATGACGCGTCATTTAAAATAAAATAATATTTCTTTCATGGCAAGATAAGAAAAAGTGCGAGGGAGATGGATATTATTCCATCTCGCTTTGTTATAACCGCCAAGGCCATTTATACTACGTCAGAAGGGGTCGTGACGGAAAAATCTTACACTTTTTTTCGCCTAGCCCCCATCCAACAAATTCGTACAGTACGATAAGGAACTTCGTTCCAAAAATCGACTGGTGGAAGTCTGTGTTCAGCAGTGAACTTGTGAAGGGCTGTGGTAATGATGATGATCCCAAACTGAGAAAGATTTTTATTCAGAATTTTTATACTGGCTCAAACATTTAGAGTTCAATTTGTTTTAACTATCTAAAATATTCTATACACCATGAACTTAAAAAAATTGTGACATTTAAAGTAAACAACAAAGTTTGTCTTTTGACATTCAATATTATCGTAAGCGCCATCTATGAAATGTGTAAACCGGAAATTGGGTCAGAGGCCCGCACTTATCCTCCGGACGCAAGGCCAGGGGCGCCGTATTTCCGCTCCTGCCGGCCGCATACCTCCGGACATCTTTGCACTGATAATTCAGATTGTGAACTTAGTTTAGGAGGCCGTTTCAAATCAGAAACGGGACGAATAAATTAGTATGTTTCAGTTATGTACTTATTTGTTTTATTTACGTTTGACTAAATCCGGCGTACTTTATTAGTCACGCTTTCCAGATCTTTTTTTATAGAATAATTGTTAACAAACGAGCACACAGTCCAGCTGATGGTAAATGGATGCTGTGATCAATAAGAATCAATTAAGAATCAAAATGTAGTAAATTCCTGAGGACAAAGATGGAATTGGTGTGACAAAGTGATCTTCTCTCACCACACGAAATGCAACAGCATTAAGCTGCTATTTTACGCTGGTATTCTTTTAGAGCCTGGTAATTCCCGGGTAAAGCGGATCCATTCTTGTTACAACCATAATATAGCTGCATGGCTTTTAATCATAAAAAAATTAGATTGATAATCGCAGTACCAGAGATCTCATACTTTTAATGCCGCTTCCCGTCGCTGGTACTTTACACCTCACGTAAAGAGATGGTTACACCACCAAACGAGACATTCCATCTTAGTCTTCAGGTTGACAAAGTATCTGCATTTTGATTTTTAAAAGATGTAGATGTCTATGGGCGACAGCATCCACTTACCATCAGATGGACTGTGAACTCGTTTATCACCTTTATTCAATCGTAAGCCTTAAGATCTTTTTAGCATTTTCCAACTATAGTCGCCTCCTACGACATGGAACGAATTGGGGTTATGGGTTCTTTACTCTGTTTATTAAATTTAAATACACAGATAAACACGCAATTATTTCAAAATACGCTTCAAAGTGATTTTGATTTATCACCATAATACTTTAAGGTAAATACCTCTGCCATTAGGGCCCTTTATAATAGAACATTAAAAACATTTACGATGCTGTATTGTGTCAAGCGTGCCGGTGGACGTCCGACTGGGCGGTGCTCTTTGATCTTTTACATCTAGACTAATAAGATGAGAGGATGTACCTTTTTTTAATAATTTCTTAATACATATATCATATGCAGTATTATAATGGCATATGATATGTAAAAAATATTGCCTTGTGGTGGTAAGAGACGCCATGTAATGGTGGCTTAAGAAAATTCATTATTATCATTCCATGGATGTCGTAAATGGGGTTAAAAATACCTTTACACGCTTAGTAGTAAGCGTGTATACATTCTACTGATTGATGCACGAGGCTATGGTGAACGAATGATCGCGCGAAGTTTTCCAGAATCACAGAACCAAATTAAAAAAAATACGCAGGCTGGTGATGAGAAAAAGTATTATCAGTGCTAGTGTGTAATATAGTGTAGTCTACGTTCACAAAAAGTTAAAAGGTCCGCCAAACCGAATTGCAGTTACGGCGGCCAGTATAAACGGAAGCTAGACTAGACATCTGTGCAGGACGGGTTATAGTGCAAGAAATAGTGCTCATGCGATGATGCGCACTCTATTCTCTTACTCTCATAGTCTGACAGAACAACAATCCGACACTATCGGAAAGAGATCAGATTATTTTTGACCCGAACGGAGATTTTAGCTGAGGGATGCTGGATCATCAGTCGTGCTTACCACTAGACCACTGAGAAAGATTCAAAATTTATATGATACAAAGAAAATTTCTAGGGATTTCTACCAAGCACGACCATATTGTAGAATTTACTGTCACCAGCAGTTGCTCCGGTTCATACAAGTAAGGGACTATCAAGAAAAAAACTAAATACTATACAAAAGTTCGGCAATGCTCACATCCAGGAGACAAAATGATGTAAATTCTCTTGTACCGTCATAACATAACAAATTATAAGATTTTACTTTGTATGTCAGAATAAACTCAAATAACTATAAAACTTGGTTTCAGCTTAATTTTCTTTTTTATTTGTGATATAATATATTATATTATGAGGTTTAAA
Organism: Parnassius orleans; assembly: GCA_029286625.1. Classification (NCBI taxonomy): domain Eukaryota; kingdom Metazoa; phylum Arthropoda; class Insecta; order Lepidoptera; family Papilionidae; genus Parnassius; species Parnassius orleans. Next base: position 3,843,160 of record JAGSMP010000056.1, read on the forward strand.
CATTAATACTAACTCACACAAAAGCGCGCACGCACTTACACACACTCTTTCTCTTTCTCTCTCTCTCTCTTTCTCTCTCTCACACACACACACACAAAATCTGTAGCACTAAAAATTTAAGAGCATTTTCTATTTGTTCCCTTTTGTAAGAGGTAGGGACTGAATCTCCTTAATACTTAACTTACTTACTTAATATTTTATAGTCTAGCAAGGAGAACAGAACGTCACCCTCACTAGTGTTTTTACCTATCTTTATTACTATTCCATGTAAGATTTTTTTCTCTATGTACTAGAAGTTTAAGTTTAATAAATTATTATTAATATATATTTTAACTATTAAATTAATTTAAAATTTCAAAGTTTAGTCAAATTTTAATAATCTAACGAATTAATAGCCCGCAATTCCACGGTTATAGAAATCCGAATTCGTTACACGTGTAGGCAATTAAAAAATGTATATTTTCTCACTATTGCTTTCTACCTACACACCGTTTATGTCGCGTCTATTTTCTATACGTTATTTAATCTATGAGTAGTGTTTCAGTTGGAAAATGCGTCGCCAACTGTCAACCTTGAAATATCTCTTGCCAATTATCCATTCAGTTTAATGTTTCTTCTAAATTTGTGTTTAATAACTAACATCGGTGAGTAAAATTTACATTACCGCTTGTGTGTGTATTAAACACAAAATATAGGCTATAAAATATCTATCTTTCTATGCGATTATATGGGTGTTTTCAAGACAAGAATCAATAGATTTTGTTATGCAAAGTCAGTGCGATTAACTATTTTCGGCTTCGGTTTCTAATGGTGAAAAAAAATTAAGCGTAATAGGTAACACTGATATAATAGCTTTTAAGCAGACGTTTGATCTAAAGCGTACAAACGCAACGAACTCCATGATTAAAATAGACATGGAACAAAGAAAAAAAATCGGCGCGGGAAACAATGGCGTCCGCGGGCGCCCGCCGACTCAATCTGTCACGGGTGCTGTCACCTGTCAACCGGAGTGTCAGCTGTCAGGTGGTAGACGCCGTCCGCGATTGCGGCGACACCTCGCGGGGCCCGCGGCTATCTTGCACCTGTGGGGATTTATAATTTCCTGTGTTTCACAAAGCTTCTTTGTTTCGAACGAAAGATTAATTTCTGAATTAGTGTTGTGCAGTCGTGTAAACTATTTATAAATTATGTCGATTGAATGATTATTACAATATTAAAATATTTTACTTTTATTATATCTGACACAAGAGTCGTGGTAGCTCAAGAGAGAGGAGTTAAGCACTCGCTGTAAATTTCACAGTTCGTGAGCAAACCGGGTTCGATCCGCACCGGCATTAATTAATTTGTTAATTGTAGTTTTGAGGTTGATTTACCGTGGTGAACGTTTTCAGCATTATGAGAAAGCCTTCATGTCTTTTTTTTTATAGGATAGGGTGACAAACGAGCACACAGTCCACCTAATGGTAAGTGGTTGCTGTGGCCCATAGACATCTACATCTATCCTCGCTTCCGAATCAAAATGCAGATGCGTTGTCTCCCGTGAGGACTAAGATGGAATGAACAGCCTCTTTTCCAGTAAAAAGGGTCTCCGGTTCTCTACACTCACCATACGAAACACAGCAGTGTTAAGCTGCTATTTTACGCTGGTATTCTGTGAGAGTGTGGTCCTTCCCCGGTCGAGCCGACCCATTCGTGCTACAACTATACTATTAATATAACTGCAGCATGGCTCTACCACGTTAAAATGTATGTCTGAAAAATGAAAAAAAAAATATTTCGAAGGTTCGCTAATAGGCTTTGGGACAGCGCGGCGGACATTTCCTTGCCCTAAAACCCTCTAAAAGAAATGAGAGGAGGCCTATTCCCAGCATTGGGACGTATAGGCTTTAACATTAACTTTAATATAAGTTTTGTTAGAATTGCGAGCCACTTGGTTGGAATTTGAATACAAGAATCTCTTTGTAGGTGAACCACCAAACCCACCGTGGGTTTTATTTCACTTATTGTAAGATTTATGAGTAAATTGAAGGGCAATTTAAAAGATAGGTCAACGCTTCGCATCTGAATTTCTTCGCTAATGTAATTTATATTTCCTGTTCCTGATTTTTATCTACGTAAGTGTTTTAAAATACACTCTCAACGGTCACATCTGAAACTCACCTATTAGTGACGCCTCACTTCGTTTAGTGTCGTCCCACACTAACGACCTGTAACATTTGGTGTAAAATTGTCTTTGCTTTGTTTTGTTGTTCTGTAATTTACGAATAGACGATAAGAGTATGTTATTTTTATTTACTTTTTTTTATAGGATAAGGGTGACAAACGAGCACACAGTCCACCTGATGGTAAGTGGTTGCTGTGGCCCATAGACATCTACATCTATCCTCGTTTGCGAATAAAATGCAGATGCGTTGTCACCCGTGAGGACTAAGATGAAATGCCTCGTTTCCAGTAAAAAGGGTCTCCGGTTCTCTACACTCACCATACGAAACACAGCAGCGTTAAGCTGCTATTTTACGCTGGTATTCTGTGAGAGCGTGGTCCTTCCCCGGTCGAGCCGACCCATTCGTGCTACAACTATACCAGTAATATAGCTGCAGCATGGCTCTACCACCTAATAAAACTACTTAGATAACAAAAGCCTTACATTATTATAACAAATAAATTTTATAAATATTTTAGGAAATTCGGCCAATAACAGTGATCTACTAGCTATATTTGATAAGGACATGATGTGTTAACAAAAAGTAATCAATAATGACGGCTCCGTGGCGCAGTGGCTTAGCAATGAGTTGCAGCGCTGGGTGGGCCGCGGGTTCGAATCCCGCACGGAACAAGTATTTGTATGGCCTACAAATAATTGTTCCGGGTCTGGACGTTTGTCCTTGTGCAATTTATGTTTGTAAACTGCCTCCACGATACAGGAGAAAATCCTAGGGTGTGGGGTAACGTTTTTTTTTAAATGAAAAAAAAAATCAATTATATTTGCATTAGAGCCTTCTTACTAAATATGCATTAAAATTATGTGGTTAATCAATCAAATAAAGCAAAAACAACGTTATAAGAACATACATACCATGATAATGTCTAAAAAAAAGTGATATAAATTATTCGAAGTGTAACATAATAATATGAAAATAATATTAATATTTAAAAAGCACTGACAATAAAACAGAGGAAAAATAAACAATTGTATATATTTAATTGAATTTATGCCTAATGTTTCGTTTAAATCTGTCCTTAGAGCCAATGAAGGAATCAATCACCTCCTGAAATCATAGAACATATATTGTAAGTTGTAATATTCTAGTAAAAACCGCATTTTGACCATAGTTCGTAGAGTTAAAATGAGCATGGGTTTAAGAAGTATATCTAGTACGGTCTAATGTCCTGGTCTATTTATTACTTTTAACATTATTTTAAAACTATGAGATTAATGTTTATGGTTTTCCATTCTTTTCATACCATATCGTGATCTTGAGGATATTAACCTATCTAAATAACAATAATTGAAATTACATAGTACAACATTAGTATACCTACAAACTATCTATGGCATTGAGTTATATGTACTACGTACTAGAGAAGCTCTTCCAAACAAAAAATGTGCGCTACTCTATGTCTTCGCGCATGCGCGGTAGATAGTAAAATATTACGATATTATTAGCTATTTATTCACTTGAACAACAAAAAATTTTACTTACTTGACTACTGAATTTTTATTTACGTAAGGTTTAAACTTCAATTTGAAATCTCGTATTATTATCGCCGCTCCACACTGCATGAATATTGAAGCCACAGTAAATGACACTAAAGTAAGGTGTACGGATTGCAGTACAGTTCAGTTGAACATAGTGAATAGTGAAAAATCGGAATGCGAAATCTAGTGCGTAGTACATATATATCAATGATCTATGGTTACAGAAGTATCTCCGACAACTACTCGGTAATATATATCTATACATATAATAAATCTGTAGAAAAATTGTGTGTTCACGATTCACGCAAAAACTACAGGACGAATTTCCATGAAATTGTTTATGTCGGCAGCAATTGACCTTGTAAAAGGCAACTTTTCATCCGCTTACAGAAAAGTAAAAAAAAGGGTCATATTTTTAATTTTTTTAAAGTTTATCGTCATTATGCCTGCTGATGGTTCTATTAGTCCTAAAGAGGATTTAGCTATACGTTTAATAAATCTATAGATAAGTGTGCGTGTGAAATTAAAACAAACGTCTATAATAGTGGCTAGCTAGTATATAAATATATAATAACGACAGTTTAACAGAACTATGGCGGTGGCAATAGTGCTACAGCATCATGCTGAGTCGGATGCCTTTTCATTGCAGCAACAATGTATTTGTGTATATTAATTTATGTTTGTAAATTTTTTGTTTCTTTGTAGCATACGCTGTGGTAAATTATTGATTCGTTCATTCAAAAACCGAGAACTATTGAGAATATGTCCACGAAAATAACAAAAAAATGATGTCAAAGGAATTTTAATTATTTGAAATTTGGCATTGACTTGCAGCTCGCCGCTGACGGAATTTTAGTTTTTTATAATGATTTCTTATATTTACGCGAACACTACACATGGAATGAAACTAATTTTAAGAATTTGTTCACGTTTAATTTTAACTTTTTTGATTCCTGACTTTTCGAGCACTTTACAACACCTATGGTCACTGGGGAAGCTGAAGTTTTTGACGTCCTGATGTTATGTTTAACTAAGGCCGATCTACGCAGAACGAACTTACAGTATTTTGTAGTCTTGCAATAGTATGCTTCAGTGTGGATTTAATTTGATTAATTATGGAATCCTAAGCAGATGGTAGACCGCAGCCATCTTCTCTATTGAAATTAGGATGTTTTTTTTAATTTCAATAGCCTCGCGAATCTCCCTTGGTACGAATCGGTGATCTTTTGTTTTCTGCAGATATCCCGTAGCGTCGGTGCATCACATCAGCTATATGTCCTTTTACGCGGGTTGTTATGAATATTTTAGTTTGTCCTATATAAGTGAGACCACATTCACAATCAGGCTTGTACACTTCTGCATCTTGTAGAGGAATATCACACTGACGGATGGTAAGAGCTGATTAATCTTCTTCGGCGGCTTGTAGTATCTTCTTATGGAAGCTCGCTTCAAGATGGCCAATCTTGTCTGTGACTCCTATGACGTATACAGCAGGCACACGCTCGACTTTGGCTGGCTTCACTCAGTCACTGTGACTGTGTGCGGGAGCCGAAGCTTGTTGTCGTGCAAAATTTGCTTGACGTGCTGGAGCTCGGCGGCCAGGTTTTTACTGTCACAGATCCCTTTTGCTTTCGAAAATAAAGATTTTCCCGCGGTTGTTAACTGTGAAGGATGGTGGTGACGTCGGTAAGAAGTCAAAGTGTCAGAAGTGTTGTTTTTCCTAACCTGATTATTTTGTGGTAGGAATAGAATGGAATGGAATAGAATAGAATAGAAATCCAAAATTCTCCCGCAGGTGTCGTAAAAGGCGACAGAGGTAAACTGAAACAGGAGATGGGCAGCAACATTTTCCTGATAACAACTCAAAATGAAAAAAAAATTGCGGTTGCCAACCCGCCTGCCAAACATGGCAACTATGACAAAATTCCCCCTATGAGGCACTTTATGGGAAGGCCTATGTTCAGTTGTAGACTTTTTTTTATATTAATATCTTATTTTACTTGATATTTGATATTAAGTTACAAAATAATATCATAACGAAAAAAATCTAACGTACTTGCAGGGTGATTCCGCCGATTCTTTCTAAAGCTCTCAAATTAAAAAAAAAACTGCGTTATCTCCTCTGTCCCCTATGTCGCCGCGACACCCACGGGACGATATAGGGTAGTGGATATTTTTACACCGCCGTTACATTGTAAAAAGTTATTAGCTTATAGTCCAATCTGATACGTTTAGGCCCGCCACATACATACGGAATTCCGTTTCGGGATTCCGTTTCGGAATTCCGAACGGGTCGGACACACATACGGAATCCCGTTTTGCCCGCAAAATTTCGAACGGAAAACTACCGTACGTGTGTGACGGGTCATAGATTTTATATGGTCTTGCTGCGTTCGGAATTCCGAATCGGAATATCGAAACGGAATCCCGAAACGGATTTCCGTATGTGGCGGGCCTTATACAATTCAACGAAACCGAATATCAAAACAAAGCCAATCACAATTCCCACTGTATTTTCATAATCGCAATGCTGGAGGGAATCTGAGAGACGTGTAATCATACTGACAAGTCTATTATGTATAATAATTTCTTATATTTACGCGAATATTACACATGTAAATAAACTTATTTTACGGATTTTATCGCGTTCAATTTTAACTTTTTTAATTCTCGACGTTTCGGGCACTTTACAACACCCATAGTTACAGGGAAGATTGTTCCCAGGACTGTCTCCCTTGACCATCAGTGACAAGTGGTAAATTTAAAATTTTGTACAAACGACTTCAATATGAATATAATTTATTGTTGATTTTTTTAAAACCCCGACATGGGAAGTTTTGAAACAAAAAAGGATTTCCCAAATCGGTTCAGGCATCTTTGAGTTATCGGTGAACATAATATATAAAAAAAGATTCCGATGAATTGAGAACCTCTTCCTTTTTTGAAGTCGTTTGAAAATTTTAATTAAAAGCGATAAAATCACTGAAGTTAGAGGCGAGTTTGGATGAGCTGTAGTAAACTATTTACTATTGTTCACTACATTTTACCATTTTACTATTTTTAGTAGTTTTATCACCTGCCTCCGCAAATCTGAAAAATTAGAAAATATTTTGAAAAAATATTTTGTAAAGTACGCCAACAAGCATGGGGGGCAGCGAGGTGGACACTTCCTTGCCCTGAAACCCTCACAGAAATGAGAGGAGCCTGTGTGATATTAGACATGTATAGATTATATGTCTCATTTCTCACAGGCTTACTCAAGTACCACCCACCTTCAGGTGACCTCCTTTATAAGCAACTCCTGTGTCGCTTTTAAATGATATTAATAAAAAAATATAAGAAAAGGGTGACAAGCGACCACACAGTCCACCTGATCACAGACAGGTAAGTAGTTGCTGTGGCCCATAGACATCTACATCCATCCTTGATTACGAATCAAAATGCAGATGCGTAGTCACCCGTGAAGAGTAAGATGGAATGCCTCGTTTCCAGTAAATAGGGTCTCCGGTTCTCTACACTCACCATACGAAACACAGCAAGGTTAAGCTGCTATTTGACGTTGTTATTATGTGAGAGCTTGGTCCTTCCCCGGTCGAGCCGACCCATCCGTGCTACAACTATACTACTAATATAGCTGCAGCATGGCTCTACCACGTTTAATTATATATTACCACGTTTCATTATAATTACTTTTTATATATTATGACTGCGGTACGAAGGGGTCGGCTCGACCTGAGAAGGTTCAAACCCTCACGGAATAGCAGCATAATACTGCTGTATATAAAGGTGTCTGTCTATAGGCTACAGCACACACCATCAGGTGGACTGTGTAATTGTTTGTCACCTTTATTTTTTTAAATAATTAAAAAAATATCTTCGTTTGTTTCGATGAAAGACGCACTCTATTTTAGTGAACGCGGTATAAACACCTTGCTGCGACCGTGCCAAACATTTTTGGCACTAGTGCGCTTTTTTACGTTTTCTCAAAAATTCAAAATAAGCAATAATTCTCAGGTAATCTGTCTAGCATGGTACAGTGGTAAGAGACGCCAGCTGTCCGACTTTTAATTTAATTTATGTGGGTTTTCTTAATGTCTCATACAATGCAATGAATGCTATTATCTCGCTATGAAATGCGGCGGTTGGCAAGTGTCAGATCAAGTATCTCACAAATAGACGTGGCACATGATTTTTTTTAAATAAACATGTTTATAACAGGTGTGATAATTTCAAATGCAATAAGATAATTTTATTATGTTATACAATTATGGGGCAATTAGTCCCCCCTCCCCTCCCAATTTCATTTTTTTTATAGAATATGGGTCACAAACGAGCACAAAGTCAACCTGATTGTAAGTGGATGCTGAGGCCCATAGACATCTACATTTATCCTCAATTAAGAATCGAAATGCAGATGCGTTGCCACCCCTGAAGACTAAGATGGAATGCCTTAATTATATTAGCAATTTTGTTGGTCCTGACGGGTATTAAACTCGAGTTACCTGCATATCATGAAAGTTCAGACGAGCTCTCATACCCTGAACTAACAAACTTCTTACCATAATATATGCATTTCGATTCTTAATCAAGGATAGATGTAAATGTCTATGGGCCACAGCATCAACCTATCATCAGGTGGACTGTGTGCTCGTTTGTTACCCTTATTCTATAAGAAAATATACGTAGGTATCTATGCAAAATCTACTTACCATGAACTGTGCGCTAATTTGTCACCATTGTTGGTTTCAAAAACTGAAATAATCAAATTAAGTAATTCTGGAATAGAGCAGAGCAGTTTGAAATATTTTTAGTTTTTATTATTATCAAGTACCTAATGTATAGCATAATATTGTTAGATTTTTTTACGCCACAACAGAACATGTGCTAATCATATCCACGTGGAACACTAAAAGATCGAATTACGATCGCGTAACCCACGATAAGATATATCCTAACGACCCCGCACGTACGTTGCTATTAGTTCATATTTAATATTAAGGCGACGAACAGCACGAGTAGATGTTTACTTTTTATATAATAAACATCCCTATTGGCTGACACACACGGTCAGTTAAACTGATCAGTTTAACTCATCAGTTCAAACGGATGTAAGCCAAAACGATTTCCCTACTCACTGGCTATAAATTTCAACTTAAGATTTCACACTCACGGTCAGTTTTTGGATGTACGTCAGTTCAACTGATCAGTTTAACAGACCGTGCGCCCGGAAAAATCCGTGGGTTGCCGTCAGTTAAAAATTTCAACTTAAGATTTCACACTTACGGTCAGTTTTTGAATGTACGCCATTTCAACTGATCAGTTTAACTGACCGTCTGTTTCGGCCATATAACAAACAAAAAGTGTGAAGAGGTGGCAAGAAAATTACAAGTAGACTGTTTTTCACCCAACAGTTACAATGTAACTCTATATTATAATGAATTTATAACTTTCTTTTATGTATTCATTTGTATCATTCTTTACTTTGCATTAACCATTTTCTTTTCATTGTTTATTTCTTATTTTGTAGAAGTTTTATAAGCTTAAATGGAATGGACTGGAATCAAACATAAAATGTATTAGAATCTGTTGTAAAATATTTCAGGAGTGCGCATCCACCACCACGAATTGATACATTTTTTTAATATAAACGCGGGCAAATAACAAAAATAGGTGTTATAATAGATAAAGACTACTAAATATCGAAGTCCTGTTTTCAATGAATGGTCTATTCTGCAAAATAATATTGAGAAATTTTTAGTTCGTAATAAAAAAACTGATTTCAAATATGTCTACACCTTAACACGGTCGCAAAGTACGGCGGCCTCAGGGGCGTAATATTTTTTATCCCGAGCCCCAATTCCGCCGGTAAATTGCTATCCGATAGCCAGGTTCAGTTGCGAGCAGGGGAGAAGCAATTAGAAATCATATAGCAATAAGTACGATATAATGTTTAGTACAATTTATAAATAATATTTTATATGAGCAAAGTAAATAGCCTTAATTCCTCCCTCCTATTTCCACCATCCGATGATCAGGCAATCGCAGGTTTCCACCCTTTTATTGTGGATATTCCACGCATTCGAACCAAACGGTTTACTTTGTCTTTTTTTATAGTATAAAGGTGACAAACGAGCACATATTCCACCTGATGGTAAGTGGATGCTGTGGCCCATAGACATCTACATCCATCCTCAATACGAATCAAAATGCAGATGCGTTGATACCCGTGAGGACTAAAATAGAATGCCTTGTTTCCAGTAAAAGGGGTCTCTGGTTCTCTACACTCATCATACGACACACAGCAGCGTTAAGCTGCTATTTTACGCTGGTATTCTGTGAGAGCGTGGTCCTTCCCCAGTCGAGCTGACCCGTTCATGCTACAACTATACAATTAATATAGCTGCAGCATGGCTCTACCACGTTTAAATAATGTATACTATTGTCTTAATTCCTCCCTCCCCTTTCCACCATCAGATAACAAGGTGATCGCGGGTCTTCAGCCTTTTGTTGTGGATATTCTACGCATTCGAACCAAACGGTTTTGTTTGTATTTCGTAATGCGTGCAGCAAAGAAGTAAAATAATCTTCCGGCATCTGCCCTTCCGTCCGATTACAATCTTGGCATCTTCAATATAAGCGTGAATAGGCTTTTGTTACGCCAAGACAGTGTAATTTACCATTTAGGGCTTCGTCACCACTTATCACCAGGTGGAAGTTTAGCAAGCACTGGCTTATCTATTCAAAAAATAAAAATAATACATATAAATAAAAATGAAATATCTGTCTGGCTTCTATTAAGCTCAGGGGGTTAATCGCATGCTATTTAGACATAAAAAACCAATAAAAAAATTGTCTGTCCGTTTGTCTGTTTGTCTTTTAGTCTGTCTGTCTGTCTGTTTGGGCTAAACTTCTAAATGGCTGAACCAATTGAGTTTAAATTTTACAAACAGATAGAGAGTATTATCAGAAAGGATCTAAGCTATATCGAATCCAAAAATCTACGATCTTTTCTGAAAAAAAAAAAACTAAAATTAATAAAATAAACGGTCATTGATTGTCTTAAATCTAAATGACGCTTTCATTGATTCAAATTCATTTATTTATTTGTCAATACAGTGAATTAGGTTTTAGTAAAATTTACATTAAGTATCGTGTATTCTACCACAGTGTGGTGTACAAATACACTGGCGCTACATAAATAGTTCCTATCCAGGTGAAGCCGGGCGGGTAGCTAGTAAAAAAAATAATTAACAAAGTATGTTGTATAGTTAATTATAAAAACATGTTAGATATTGATTGAACACCATACTTCTTAGAACTATTATAAGCCATACATTCTGTAATGTACTTGAAAACAAATTTGACCTTTCTTTGAAGCACTCCCTCTCTGCCCAGGAGTCCATGTGAGTACTCTTACTATTACTCTTACTCTTACTATTACACTCTTACCTATTTCTACCGCCAATAGCAGTGCTTAAACTGCTTTGTTTCAGTCCGCAGGGTATAGAGAGCCGGTATAATTATAATACGTTTATATAATGGAATGTCTCACAGCTTACATACAGTATAAGCTGTGTTTGTATCCTCTTTTTTTTTGTGGCGGCGCTGTCGTCGCGCCACAAGCGAAATACATCGAAGCCTAAATCGCGCTATCAAAGTTCCGAATTAAAAACAGTATATATACAATGGCTCCGAACTACCACTCGGAGCGTTGGCCGCTCCCCGGGCAGAACACCTTGCTCGGCGGGAGATCTCCCCTTTTCCTTCCACCGCCACATTTTCTAAAGGAATGCAATAAATTGATTGTAAGAACAAACATACAAAAGTAATTAGTATTGAAAAGAGTTTAGTTTTAAAAATTCTAGCAATTCTTTTAATTCTTTGCATAATTAATATTAATTTTTAGTAAAAATGTGAAGAGATTACCAGACATTGATAGTATGACTGAACAGATCATGATGATGAAATAGGAAATAGATGCAATATCAGAGGTATAAATTAAATTATACGATATAAATTTTTATTTTATATATTTGTTTATATTTTTCTCTCTTGCTGTTGTTTGTCTTCTGCCTTACACTCCTGGCTCCACTGAAAATCAGCGTAACGAATTGATGTACTCGTATATCTTCAATTCGTGACTTACAGCTGACTGGAGACCATTTTGGTGCATATTACGTTATTTCTTTTTTTTAAATATTTTTTAAGATGAATTTTTTCTGATTTACTTGATTTATTTTTCTTTGTTTTAATGAATGTGCCATATAAACTTATTCTTTCTTTCTTTATTTTTTTATTTCTTTCTTTCCTTCTTTCTTTCTATATGGTCAGTAATAATAATACGCAATACCTAATCAAAATTGGTACGTTCTATTCATATTTAGCTAAAATTCCCCGACAGTTGTAATAGCAGATACGAAACTGTTATTTCATTTGTTTTATGAAGTCCGTCTTTTTATTATATATCCCAGCTTTACACAACTTCGAATACCCGTTATGCGTAATTGCGATTAATTAATTATTTCATATAAATTTTCAGTCTCGTCATTTTATAATGAAAAGACTAGAACTCTCCAAGTTCTACGTAAAGCAAATTTCCCCGACACGTGCCAAGTCTAAATGCGTTTAACCAAGATGCAGTTTCGACGTTACTTCAAGGTGTTCAGAACTTGTCATAGACATTTCAGTGGACGTGTCTCTTGTTCGTTTGTTTTGGCAAACTTGGCGCCTGTCGGTGTGCACGATAGTGGTGTGCTGCTATCACTAAAATATCGATATAATAGATTTAAAAAACATTAAAATAATGAAATACGGATAATATAAAATACAAACACTACCTCATATCATCCCGTGAGTGTCTTAAGAGGCGACAGATGTAATTTAAAACAGAAGATGTGCACCAACATCTTCGTGATAACAAATGAAAATAAAAACACTGCGGTTGCAAACCCACTTGCTAAGCATGGTAACCTTTGATTAAATCTATTACACATGAGTATTTTCAGCAGTGGACTTTTGTAGCTGAAGAATGAAAAAAAATACTCCTGTTATCAATAATCTATCAATAATATATAATATTTTAAAGGTTACAAATAAATACGGTGTTGCTAATTTTTACTTTTATTGGCGGCGTATAAGAACTAACACTGTCCCATATGATACCGTCGGTGAATTAATGAATAATTGCACGAGTTCTTGACTTTAAAAACGGTGATCTGTGTGGCAAAATTTTAATAAAAATATTTTTATTTGACTTTGACATTGTATTATTAAAGTTCATTTCACTAATTTTTCGTATAAAGTGAGTACCTATATTTTATAAATTAGTATATTTTTTACGAAAATCAGTACATTTTTATTGTGCTTTTTTGTGCGTTAATATAAAAACTTTTTACTGTGCGTAAATATAAAAACGTCATTGAATTAAAAATGGAATTAATCAACTTTTAACTTATCGATAAGTATAAACAATATCGACACGTCCTCCTCACTATTCGCTAATGACCGAGCAACATCAGCCAGGTGAGATGTCCACACATCATTACCAGTCGTTACGCACCGGATTTCCGCCAGAACACAACGCTAAAATACCGTGTAATATGTATCTGTGGCAGATAACATTATGCTGACAAGAAAAAAAGAAATGCGAAGTTGGCGAGTGCCGTGGTCATTTGGAATAGACGGCAAAGAAACATCTATATTTTAGAGTCTAAAATAAGTCATTAAGGGTTTGTGAATTTACCGATTGCAAAAAGAACCAGGATTTTTTTATATATCCTGGTTTTGGACGTGGTAGAAAACACAAAATAGCAGCTTAATGCTGCTGTGTTTCGTATAATGAGTGTAGAGAACCGGATACCCTTTCACTGGAAACGAGGCATACCATCTTAGTCCTCAAGGGCGACAACACATCTGCATTTTGACTCTTAATCAAGGATAGAAAAATATGTTTATGGGCCACAGTATTCAAATACCATCAGATGAACTGTGTGCTTGTTTGTTATCATTATTGTGTATAAAAATATCGGATAAAATTAATGTGTTATTTTATAAAAATAATTAATCGTTAATTCTTGCAGTGGTTGAATTTTATCGTTGCTTATTCACGGATTTGTTAAACAACATTTCTAAGCAGTGTATAATTGTGTTTTAAATCAAAATTTAAACTTACTTTATATGTTTAAAAGCAACTATACAATACAATAAAAAAATGTTGACGGTGATTGGTTTGGAAGAGCAGGCTCAAAGTCAATTCGTATCCGATTCACACCTCAGGTAAGAGGCTCCGCCTTTACATTGATCGTACAGGTGAAAGCAATGCGATTGGCCGGCTGCTAAGGTGAGACAGGTGTCTTCGCTCATCCACCAATAACAAACGACTTGGAGTAGGTGGATATTTTGACACTTAAGACATAGGTATTCGACTCAGGTACAGAATAAATAATAGTTAAAAGAAACTCAGGTAAAAATTCATTTGGGTATTTTAAAATTTATGATTGGATGTTAGCTTCCTTTTAGGATCTGAGATTACAAGTTATTATAAAATTGATATATAATTAATGATGTAAATTTTTTCTTGACCATAATATGAGTTTATTTAATCGTCTCTTCTCTGGTCAAAGGAATCTACTCATTTTAAAAAATTATTACGAAAAAAATTCTAACTGCCAACAATAAAAGCTATTTGGCATGATATTATACTGCAGTGATTTTTTTAAATAAAAGAGGGCAAATGAGCATACGGCTCTGATGGTACAAGGGGAATTGCAGGTCCGTTACCGGTCTTTTAAAAAAGAGTAGTCTCATGTCTTGAAGTAGTCTCGCTGTAGCGGCGGCGTAAAGAATCTATTGCACACTTTCATCCCGTACCTATTACATCAGACGTTAAATACCCAGCTACCCGCTGACCGGCGACGGGAAGTGCGAGACGTCAGATACTACGACCATCAATCCATATGTCAAGCGTGGCGATTGCGATAAAATCTTCCCACAACGTGTGAGGTCCATTTCCAACCATCTATCCATCCATCCATCCATTACAGCCTATAGAAGTCCACTGCTGAACATAGGCCTCCACCATAGATTGCCTCATGGCCCATCTCCTGTTTCATTTTCTCTATCACCTCTTACGACAATCTCGGGACGATATAGGGTAAAGGATATTCTCTCACCGCCACTACGCCATTTCTAACAGCATAGCACTTTTAAGAGCCGATGATGAATAAGAACAATTTTTTTTTATAGGATAGGGTGACAAACGAGCACACAGTCCACCTGATGGTAAGTGGTTGCTGTGACCCATAGACATCTACATCTATAAAGAATCAAAATGCAGATGGGTTGTCACCCGTGAGGACTAAGATGGAATGCCTCTTTTCCAGTAAAAAGGGCCTCCGGTTCTCTACACTCACCATACGAAACACAGCAGTGTTAAGCTGCTATTTTACGCTGGTACTCTGTATGTTCTGGTATATTCTGGTATTCCCCGGTCGAGCCGATGATGAATAAGAACAATTTTTTTTATAGAATAAGTTGACAAACGAACACACAGTTCACCTGATAGTAAGTGGATACTGTGCCTTATAGACATCTACATCCATTTCGGGGTTAATTATCAAAATACAGATGCATTGTCACCCCTGAGGATTTAGATGGAATGTCTCATTTCCAGTAAAACAGTCTCCCCTTTTACTGGTTCTCTACACGCACCATACGAAACACAGCATTAAGCTGCTATTTTACTTTGGTATTCTGTGGGAGCGTGGTCCTGGTCGACCGATCTATGCTACAACCACAATATAGCTGCAGCATGGCTCTACTTTTTATATATATAATAGGTATTCTCTTATTGCAGCCATTTTATACTAAAGTGAAAAAAGAGATATTAGTAAATGATAAGAAAAGAATTCTTAATACTTAGCAACCGAAGAAGCGAAAGGTATTTAGCGAATGCCGCGAACTTCTGACCGAACCCAACTCTTAGCCAAATTGCCAGTCATTATATTTTAGTTAGAAGATTTATGTAATCGAGTAACCTAAAGTCTGTGCCAACTGACCTAGGCGTAGTCAGGCGTTTTGTTAAAAAATAGCTTTTTCTCTGAGACGAAATGTGACAGATAAACGATCCGTATTGAAGTCTAGACGGCCTCGTTCTTGACTAAAGAGATGCTCTACATTTTCGTTTGTTGTATTTCGCGTTAAAGTTTATGCAACCTTGGTTTGGGCGCACCTGTTTACCGGATTACGAGTTAAATAATGTGATATGTTTTTAAAATTTTCGACCGTTTTCTTTTATGCCTGTAGCTGCTGATAAGATGGCTGTTCATAAAATAAAGAAAAGCAAAGCCATTAAAAATTTATAGTATTTAAAAAACAGAATAAATCATTAATTTTAGAGAAAACATGGTTCTTTTTATTGAATTTGTAACAATAACAGTTTATGTCAAAATATTATAAAGTAAATGTAAGTCGTTGACATTCTTAGTGAAAAAAAAATTAGAGAACGTTCTAAATGCCAACGATATTTGTTGCAAATTTAAACTCAAATTTAAGCCAGAACATAAAAGCATATAGCAGTAAAATAATTAATCTTACGGTTTTTGTTATTGCGTTTAACTTAGATTTATTTTATATTCATAACGTTCTAAATAATGGCAGCGTAGGCAACTACCAAAAACAAAGCAGATAAATAGCTCGGTACTGTCATGAACCCGTGACTATGGGTTGCAGCTTGCAGCAATTGAATAAATAATAATAATAATAATAAACTTTATTCACTTTCACTTTGTTTACATGCAGGGTATCTTAAACTATTACAGTACTGGTTTTTTTTTTGGCAACATACTAGTAAGATATGGTTGATCGTTAGCGGCTGTACTAGTTTTATGGTAAAAACTGTATTACAGGCGCTAGCGCCTTCCACCGGACATTATAGGAAACAATTAAAGAAATGCCCTGTTTAGTACTACACACAAAATAATAAGAAGTGCTAGCGCAGTACTACATAATATTGAATCCGCTACATGTGGAGACACTTCTTAAGAGCAAGTATAAAAGTGACGGATGGAATTGCGAGTGTACACGTAGAAGTTTGTAAATGTGTGTGCGTATATGTGTTTTGTGTGTGTGTGTGTGTGTGTGTGTGTGTGTGTGTGTGTGTGTGTGTGTGTGTGTGTGTGTGTGTGTGTGTGTGTGTGTGAGAGAGAGAGTATTAATGTGTGCATAAGCCCTGCCCTATTTTAAACATCTTGGGATTGGTTGTGGTAAAGACAGCAATCCTCACTAAGTGTGTGATGAGCCTTAAGACTTTATCATAAGATGTGGTTTAGTTAGCTGTATAGGGGGATCGCAAAAGCGCCTCTGTATCCTCGTATGAAAGCTTCTGCAGCCACTGCTTCAGTTCCTGTTTACACTTTCTTGTGGTAGCTTTATAGATATTTAGTTCTTTATTAATCCTATTATACACATGACTACTTCGGACATAGTATTGTCTACGAGCTAAAGCAGTTCTGTGGGGGACGTGCTCACATACCCGGTATTCCAGTCTTCGACTTACTTTCTGTGCACGCTGTTTCAGTGGGAGCGAGCGATGTCTACGAAGTATCATTTGAAGTATGTAGAGTTGCCTGGTTGTAAGCACCTCACAGTCTTTATATAGTTGGGTAGTAGGGTAACGGTATTGCTTTTTAGTCATAACCTTTAAGACGGCTCGCTGTGCTCGCTCCAGTTTTAGAAAATGAGTGGGGGACGCCCCACCCCAGGAAGGGATGCAATAGGTCAGAATTGACTGGGCCAGCGCAAAATAGACTAGTTTCAAGGTTTTTGAGTCCGCCGCATTCCTCAATTTTTTAAAAACCTTCTTTAAAATCCTTTCTTTCCTTTTCACTTAAGTACATATTTTTACGGCACGGATATAATGATACAAGTTTTTTTTTTATAGGAGAGGAGGCAAACGTGCATGCGGCTCACCTGATGGTAAGTGACTACCGCCGCCCATGAACAACTGCAACACCAGGGGAACTAGATTATTGCAGATGCGTTGCCGGCCTTTTAAAAAGGAGTAGGCTCTTTTATTGAAGGTCCCTAAGTCGTATCGTTCCGGAAAAATCGCTGGTGGTAAACTATTCCACAAGGAAGTTGTGCGAGGAAGAAAACGTCTATAACAACATAACAAGTTGTTTCTCAAATAGTTTATTGTTGGTTGAATGTGTAATAGTACGTAGAAACACTCGCGATTTCAGTGTTCTCGTTATTCCAATAAAAAAAAACAAGTTAACCGTGTAACGGCGGTGTAAGAATATTCACTACCCCTCATTTTTCCGTGGGCGTTGAAGAGAAGACAGAGAGGAACTGAAACAGGAGACGGACACTGCATCTTCCTGATCACAACTCAAAATTATTAAAGACTGCCGTTACAATCCCTCCTGCCAAGCGTAACAACTATGGCAAAATGTATTTGAGGCAATATATGGGGAAGGCCTGTATTCAACTTGAATAGGCTGTATTGGATGGATAGAAAAAGCAAGTATAATATACGAGTATGTATCTACATTGTTATTTAAAACTAGCTGTTCTATTAAATTTATTACTTTACGGTTTTATTATTTTTGCGCGGAACCCTAATTCTTTTTCAAAAATAAAAGTAGCCTAAGTTACTTCTTATAACATTAGCTATCTGCCAACAAAATCGGTCCAGCCGTTTCGGAGATTAGCTGGAACAAACAGACAGACAGACAGACAGACAAAATTTAAAAATTGTGTTTTTGACACTTCAATTTTATTTATTTGTATAGATTGAATTGAATGATTGAAATGCCTGCCTCGTTGATCTAGTAGTCATAAACGAGGTTACTGATCATGAGGTCCTGGGTTCGAATCCCGGGTCAGGCCATAATCATTTATTGGGTTTTTCTATCAAGAAGTTCTCAGTGGCAGCTCAGGTTTGAGAAGTAGGCGGTGTTTCACACCAGTGCCTCGGAAAATACGTAAGTTGATGGTCCTGCGTCTAATCTCTCTCCGGCCGCGTCGGATTACCGTCCCATCGAACTATGAGAGTCAGGAAATAGAGAGTGCATCTGTGCTTGCGCATACACTAGGGCTAGGGCACTGTAATTCTGTCCTGCGCAGATGGCTCCGTTGAGACTGGCCGCCGTGACCGAAATTCGGTCTGGAGGATATTATTGTTGTTATTATTTAGAATTTTCATCGTCGTCGATATTGGCTAGAGTACAAGTAAATTTCTCCATACCAACCATTTTTCTATATGCATAGTCTTTATTATGTCTAGATACAGACAAGTGACTGATGAAGATAGATATCGTGTGGAAAGATATACATGACATTCTTCTGTTTAAAAAAAACTCACAAACGACCTTGTTGACAGTCTTATCGCAGGTAATTTCTATCCAAAGTGTAATTGCTAAGTATTTTTATAACGCGATAAAAGCTGAAAAATTGCCAATGAACATTGAAAATTATTGCCGTAATATAATCCGAGATTTTTCAACACAAAGCTTTAAATTCTGTAATTGTTTTTATTCCTTTATGCAATATAATCCAGGTTTCGTCTAGAACGTATTGATAAACAAGGCACTTTATTTTTTTAGTAAGTTTAAACCTTACGTAAATAACAATTCAGTAGTTAAGTAAGTAAAATTTTTTGTTGTTCAAGTGATAAAACTACCGCGCATGCGCCATGCGCGAAGACATAGAGTAGCGCACATTTTTTGTTTGGAATAGCTTCTCTAGTACGTAGTACATATAACTCAATGCTTACAGCCCATTAAAGTCCACTTCTGAACATAGGCATACTCCATAGATTGCCTCATATATATTTATGACATTTGTCATAGTTTTCAGGCTTAGCAAATGGGTTGGAAACCGAAGTTTATTTTTATTTTTAGTCGTTATTAGGCGGACGCTGACGCCCCTCTCCTGATTTGTCGCCTCTTAAGACACCCACGGGATAATAATATGAGGTAGTGGGGTTTTGTCTTTTTTTGTCCGAAATAAATATAAAATAAATGTGTGTGTAGAGCTGAGATAGCTCAAGCACTAGACGCTCGCGGTAAATATCGCAGAATTTACGGTGAGCGTCTAATTTTTTACGTACTTAGAGGAAAACATCTACCAACACGCACTAGAAAAGCGTGGTGGACTATTTTTTAGAAGTTGATAAACGGGCACACAGACCACCTGATGGTAAGTGGATACAGCATTCTGTGACATATGTCCTCGATTAAGAATCAAAATGCATATGCATTGTCACGCCTGACGACTAAGATGGAATACCTCGTTTCCAGTAAAAAGGTTCTATGTTTCTCTACACTCACCATGCGAAACACAAAAGCATTAAGCTGCTATTTTAACACTTTCACTGTCCTATACGTAAACAATAGTAAGACAATAGCAATTACCTATATGGTAGTGCACGGGACAGTGAAAGGGTTAAGCTGGTATTTTTTGTGAGCGTGGTCCTTTCCCGGTCGTACCGACCCATTCTTGCTACAATCGTAATATACTCGTAGCCACAGCATGACTCTACGACGTCCAACCCTCTGAGAAATTAGAGGAAGCCTAAGCCCAGCTGTGGGATGTATATGGCTTTAAATTTTTTGAGTGTGTGTAAATATAAAAGCTTTTGCCTTTACAACTTTCATATATAACGAGAGGTGGCGTTGAGTGTTGTACTGGGTATGGGGTTGGCTTAAGATAGATGGGATGGTGTGAGAGAGAAGAAGAAAAAAACTATCAGTCGTACGACTGCACGTCTGAACTGAAAAGTTCTTAGCTTCACAAACTTGTAAACATTATTTTTGGGTTGTTAAGAAATATTTTTCAGGAAATATTTTTATTAGAAATAATTTTTATCAACGTATTAATCTAGTAATAAAACTTTCATTTATTGCATTGTTTTACATGAAAAAGAATGATAATTATCTATCTATCACAAACAAATTTATACATACATATCAATTTTATAAAATTTAATTAATTGGATTTTCAACATTACTTTCATCAATTTTCATCATTAACTTCAATAATTCTCTCATTGTTATCATTATTATAGGAAAACATTTCTGTTTCTTAGCTCTTTGGTTAGTTTTGACTGCATATACGGGCCGAAGCCAACTAAATGCAGCGTGTAGTGAGTATTTATGTAGGTGGGGTGTTATGGGTAGCTATTTCATTTTCTTCCAAGTGCATGAATTTTCTTACAATTCGACAAGTATTCAAAATTGCGTCTTTTTGGAGTATAATATATGTTGAGTCTTTTAGGTATATTAATTTGAAACTATGGTGGAGATGGTTGGGTATGACACCCGTGGTGGAGACGACTATGGGTACTGAATAAACTTTATTTTGTCTCCAAATTCTGGTCACATCTTCTTTAAGCTCTGCGTATTTGCTTATCTTCTCGCCTATTGTTTTTTGTAAGTTATATGTGTTGGGTTTTGCAATATCTATTAGGTAGGTAATTTTACTTACTTTATCCTGTAGTGTTATGTCTGGTCTATTATAGTGAATGGTCCTGTCGGTAAGTATGGCGCGGTCGTAGTAAAGTTTGTGTAGGATTTTCTAAAATAGTTTGTGGAGTGTATTTGTAGTAGGGCGTGTTTGTGTCTTGTATGTTTATGTTTGAGTGCTAGTTTTGATGAATGATGTTTGCTACTTGGTTGTGTCTGTGAGTGTAGTCTGTACGTGTAAGAGTTGTACATGCCCCTGTTATATGTTGTATTGTCTCTGGTTGGGTGAAGCACTTGCGGCATTTATCGTTGGTTACTGTGGGGTCTTTAATGACATATTTCCTGTAGTTCTTAGTGTTGATGATCTGGTCTTGTATTGCGATGATAAACCCTTCAGTTTCCGGGAATAGGTTGCCAAAATTAATATCCATTTATTTGATGCTACTGTATCTACACGTGGTTGTTCCAGGTCATGTGGATGTCGTCCGTGCAGGACTTTCTTTTTCCAGTCCTCTAACTTTTGTTTTTGTGAGTTATTAGTGTTATTGTGTTGTGTGTCTGTGTGTTCATTTAGGTTTAGTGGAGTGTAGTTAAAATCACTTAGGGCTACGGCTTTATGAATGTCACTAGTGCGAGATTTATTGTGAAAGAATGTTTTGAGGTTACTAATTTGTTTCTGCCAAAGGTGTTGAATGTCTATTAGGCCTCTCCCTCCATTTTGTCGTTTGATTGTGAGTCTTTCTATTGCGGATTTAGGTGTACTCGTAAATTATTGTGTTTGGTAAGTGTGGTGCGTGTGGTTCTTTCTATTTGCTGTATGTCAGTTTTAGATCATTTAATCACTCCAAACGAGTAGGTTAATATTGGGATCGCGTACGTATTTAATGCTTTAATAAGATGTTTTCCAGCGAGATGTGTTTTGCATACTGCGTTTACTCTCCGTTTGTATTCTGTATTCAGTGTGTGTTTAATTGCTGTATGATCTAGTCCTTTGAGTTGTCTGTATCCTAAATATTTATATAGATCTGTCGGTTCCATAGCTGTGATAGTATCAGTAGTATTAATTGTGTAGTCGCCTGGTTTTATTTTGCCTCTTATTATGTGTAGTGTTTGCATTTATCTAGTCCAAACTGCATGTTGATGTCTTTACTAAAATCTGTTGTAGTGTCTATTAATTTCTTCATTTCTTTTCTGTTTTTGAGTATCTTCCGCGGTGGTGTGTTTGAGTCTATATCCGGCTTGGCACTGATGCAGTAGGTGAGACAGGGGTTCAGTGCAAGACAGAACCATAGAGGACTCAGGAGTCACCTTGATAAATACCTTTCCTAATAAATATCTGTCGAGTTCTTACGATGTTGTCGTGGTAATTCAATTGAGTGTAGTTTTCCATCGGGACATGATATGATGTAAGAAGTCTATTATTTTCGGGTTTATTTTGTATATACGTAATACTTGAATTAACCAGGAGTGTGGAATACTATCAAAAGCTTTTTGTAGTCCATGTAGGTACAATGAAGGTTTCTATTTTTGTGGCAGCATGTTTGTGGACTATTGAATCTATAATTAATTGTTCTTGCACCCAATGTGGCCTCGTCTGCACCCTTTTGTTCTTCCGCTATTATGTTGTGGCGTTCTATGTGTTTATTGATTTTAGCTGTGATTGCTGAGGTTAGATCTTGTATATTGTCGGTCTGCCGTGGCAGCGGCTTTAGAATCCTGCCACCCCTCTCTTCCCGTGGGTGTCATACGAGGCGACTAAGGAGGAAGGCCAAAGTAAAAACAAGCTTTGGCAACCGACAGATGGCGGAATAACCATCTCAATTCTATGTCAGGCCAAAATATCCAGATCTGTGATGGGCTGCAGCGTTACAGGTGCGACATGTCTGACACTGCGATTGCCAACCCGCTTGCCCAGCGTGGCGATTAAGGGCAAAACCTACCAATAGTAAGCACCAAAAATACACGGCCCCCAGTTCCCGTATGTACCTGACCGTGGTAGCGGTCATGGCAACAGTGGGATCAGGGGTGCTAAGAATCCCCGGAGAGGGCAGGATACCACCACAAACTGGACCTGGCGACGTACAATGGACGAACTCTGCGGCACGACGAGAACATTGCAGAATTAGAAGTAGAGTTGAAAATGTAAGGTGGCATGTTCTGAGATTGAGTGAAGTTCGAAGAGAGGGAGAGGACACACTAATCCTAGAATCAGGCCACCTACTCTACTATCACGAGGGACATGATCTTTCCCAGGGTGGAGTGGGCTTTCTCGTCAATAGAGTTCTCCGTGTTTTAAAACTAACTGAAAATATACTGTAAAAGTTGTACAAGTTTACGCACCAACGTCGACACACCCGGACGATGAAGTTGAAGCTATGTATGAAGATATAGCCAAGGCTTTACACAACACAACTAAAGCCCAGTTTAATGTCGTCATGGGGGACCTTAACGCCAAAGTTGGGAAGCATACAGGTGTTGAATCGATTATGGACCGCACGGTTTGGGAAGTAGAAACCACAGGGGCAAATGCTGATCAACTTCCTCGAAAAGAGAGGCTTCATCTAATGAATACTTATTTTCAAAAAGCCCCAAAGGAAGTGGACCTGGCGCAGCCCTGACAACGTGACGAAAATGAGATCGACTTCATCATGACGGACAAAAGTACATATTCAGAGATGTCTCAGTGATCAATAGGTTTAATACAGGAAGCGATCACCGACTTGTTCGAGGTACTCTGAATATCGATTTCAAGATTGAAAGAGCCCGTCTGGTAAAGTCCACGCTCCGACCAAATGCTTTTCAAACCATAGGGATCCCAACGTTTCCAATTGGAACTCGGAATCGATTTGATGCCCTAAAACCCACATTGGACATTGACGAGGATCTCACTAGTGTGGTCAAGATCTTAAGGATGAGGGAATAGGTGTAGTAGGCAACATATAGGCCGGAAGTCTAAGCTCTCAGACGAGACACTTCAGCTTATGCAAAAGAGACGTGAGGAACAACAGCCGCGCCATCAGAACAGCTGGCACTCACCAGAATCGTAAGGAAAGCTGTACGGCGGGATCTGCGGCGCTCCAATGCAAACCTTATTCAAGAGGCAATAGAGCGAAACAAGGGTCCCAAAGTCTTTGCTCGTAAGCTCGGGAGCAGCCACATTACGAAACTAAAACATGCGATGGCAAAACCCTCACGTCAAAGCCTGAGATTCTCGCTGAGATCGAAGGCTATTATGGTACACTATATGCCTCCCAAAACCAGCAACCTGACCTGAAATGCGACGATCCCAGAGCCACACTAACCCGCCACTTTACCGACGAGCTGCCAGATATCTGTCTGGAGGAGATCGAGTTGGCCCTCACGCAACTTAAAATGGAAAAGCCCCAGGAGAGGACGGAGTTACAACAGAGCTTTGAAAGCGGGCGGACAGCTTGCTAAAAGAGCTCTGTCGAATTTTTAACTGCGTTTTACGACATGGAGAACTCCAAAGGCGTGGAGCAGAAGCATCACAGTCTTGTTTCATAAGAAAGCGACAAGACATTGCTAAAGAATTATCGGCCCATCTCGCTTCTGAGCCACGTCTATAAGTTGTTTTCGAGGGTCATCACGAATCGACTCGCGCGGAGACTTGACGAATTTCAACCACCTGAGCAGGCTGGGTTTCGAGGAGGTTATGGCACCATAGACCACATTAATACAGTGAGGCAAATTATACAGAAGACGAATGAGTATAATCAGCCTCTTTGTATGGCCTTTGTGGACTATGAGAAAGCCTTTGACTCCATCGAAACTTGCTGTTATGAATTCCTTGCAGCGCTGCCGGATTGACTGGCGATACATAGATGCCTTGAGACATTTAAACACCACTAGCTCGATGTCCGTTCAAGTACAGGGTGGTCTTACAAAACCTATTCAGTTGCATCGTAAAGTAAGACAGGGGGACACAATATCCTCAAAACTGTTCACAAATGCATTGGAAGATGTTTTTAAGACGCTAAACTGGAATGGACGCGGCATCAATATAAATGGCGAACACATCTCTCACTTACGCTTTGCCGATGATATCGTCGTCATGGCAGAATCGCTGCAGGAACTAAGACATGCTTAGCAGCCTAAATGAATCCTCCCAACGTGTCGGACTGCGTATGAATTTGAATAAGACAAAAGTCATGTTTAACGGTCACGTACTACCAGATTCGATTATCGTTGATGTTGAGATTCTTGAAGTTGTTTAAGAGTATATCTACCTCGGCCAGATAGTGCAGTTAGATAAAAACAACTTCGAGAAAGAAGCCGATAAGCGGATTCAGTTGGGCTGGGCAGCATTCGGGAAGCTTCGTCAGGTCTTTTCGTCGCCCATACCGTAAAGCTTGAAGACAAAAGTCTTTGACCAGTGCGTCCTGCCTGTACTCACATATGGTGCCGAAACGTGAACACTAACGGTACGACTACTCCACAAACTCAGCGTCACCCAGCGGGCGATGGAAAGAGCTATGCTCAGAGTTTCTCTGGTGGATAAGATTCGTAACGAAGAAATCCGCCGGAGAACCAAGGTCACCGACATAGCCTTCCGTATTTGCAGGCTGAAGTGGCAATGGGCTGGTCACATTTGTCGCAGGCGATAACCGCTGGAGTAGGCGTGTCATAGAGTGGAGACCACGTTTAGGCAAACGTAGTGGGACGCCCTTGGCTAGATGGAGCGATGATCTGCGCAAGGCGGCTGGCAGCAACTGGATGCGTGTAGCCGAAGATCGAGCTAAGTGGCGCGCCTTGGGAGAGGCCTATGTCCAGCAGTGACTGCCGCAGGCTGATGATGATGATGATATTGTCGGTAGGCAAGTAATTGGTCTGTATTGGGACGGTTGTGGGGAGTGTTAAGACTTCGGTAACATGTAAGTTATTCCTGTTGCAATAAATTCAGGTATATTTTGTTTTCCTAAGATTATGTCTGTTATGTTATTAACGATAATTTTGTGTAATGAATCTAGTTTTTTATACCAGTAATTATGTACTTTATCAATGCCAGGTGATTTCCAATTGTGTAGTTTTGCTGTAATACTATTTATATCAGATTCAGATATCTCGACGAATTCCATTTCTTCTAGTGCGCTCCACTTAGATTCTTCATCTGCTATCCAAGCAGCTTTATCGTTATGCTGCACTTGCTCTTCCCATATGCTTGACCAGAATGTCTCCAATTGTTCTGATGTTGGTAGTTCGGTGTTGGTGTCGGTTGTTACGTTTATTTGTGGTTTCTGTAAATTTCTGTAAAAGTTTTTTTCGTTAGTAGCAAACATGGCGTTAACATTTTTGCGTTCTTGTGCCTTCTTGTATCTCCTCAGCCTATGGACTTTTAGCGCGAGCTTCTGTTTTAAAGTGTCTAAGAATTCCTCAGGTTTTCTATTGTCGTTTTCATGTTTCGTGTGCCTGGCCATGTTCTTAAATATTGCCTCGACTCTTTTGACTACTTTGTTAGAGCTGTTATTGTTGATATATTGTGTTAGTCTACCGCAGTCAGCTCGTAATTTTTCTATATCTCTTTCGAGTCTCTGTTGCCATGATGGTTTGTTTATGATTCTTGGTCTTGTGCTGTCTGTGTATTCTGTTATTTTATAATTAAGTTCTTCAGAAATGACTAACGCTGTGCAATATATCAATGTGTGTACATCTACAAGTTGTGTGTCTTCGGATATATATTGGTTTAGTATGATACGATTAAATAAATGTACTAGATGAGACAGTTTTGGGGTGTATTTAAGTTTGGGTAATTTTGGACGAGCTGCTGGATCCATACCTGAATATTGAGTTAGAGCGGTTTTCAGTTTGTCGTGTATTTCTTGGATGTGCGTTTCTGATAACTGATTTTGATCAACATTTTCTAATGTCTCAATATCATTTTCTAGCATTATGGTTATGCTCTCGGTTTGTGTGGATGTGTGCGATCTATGTATACTTTGTGAGTTTGCTTGTGATTGATTGTAAGATTGAGATTGTTTGTTATGTTGCATTTGAGAGGGTGATTGTGGTATTTGTAGAGTAGTTTCTGATGGTATATGTGTTTCTGGGATAGGATTTGATTTAAATCTTCTAAATCTGCACGTACTTCTTCTTTAGTTGATCTATTACTTCTTGAGATAAAAGTTTATTCCTTACTATTGTTCTTCTTTGATCGGAAATACGTTGTTCTGTTACACTAATTTCTGGGTATTGTCTTGTAAAACGTTCATGCAATTGATGTCTGTATGTGGTCATGTCGGTCTCTAATTTGGTGATGAAAGTAGGTTCGCATGATAAATATGTTTACTCCTTACTCCATCTCATGCGAACTTGGTTTCAGCCTTGGTGGACGCGGGCAAGAAGGTATTTACCCCCGCGCAACATTCAAGGTTGGCAAGGATGAATCTGTATGAGAACTAGTAATAGGAGGTGATAAAGATATGGAAGGTGACGATGGTATCGGTGGTGATGATGGTCTGGAAGGTGTATGAAATGGTGCTTGGGCTGACTGGTTCTAAGGGACTGTCTGTTCGGTCAGTCAGTCTGTCACCACCGTCACTGGTTTCGGCTGTAGCATCTTTGTCGGTGAGGGCCCGCCTGTTCAACCCCTCACCGCTGACGGTTCGCATGCTGAGACACCCAGCGCCAGCTCCAGGTGTGCCCCGGCGATCGCCCCCGGCAGCGGTCCTAAACGTTTTCTTTTAAACGGGTCTCCATGTTTAATGGGTTTCCAGAGCCACGTTTGCCACGCCAGTAATTTTTCAATCGTGTCCGCCCCCACGTGATTAGATGGTCAATCAGGACGTGGTTGTTAAGGGGCTTATCATTATTATGGGATATTTATGAGTATTCTCATTTGGTTGGGCTGAATAAATGAATAAATATATAAAAGAAATATAGTAAATAAATATACATAAATATAAATGTATATATATTAAATATACTAACAAATAATACATAAATAAACAAAACCCAACCAATGGAAGCCCTCGGCAGGGGAGACCAAACGGCCGAGGGTTAGGGGAAAGGGAAAGAAACCGGCGGACGATGCGGGCGGTGTCGAGGAGCACCGCCTTCTGCATTTGAGCACGGAGCGGTCCTTCACGGAGTCCCAGTCGCCTCAGATGACCTGAGAGGCTGACCGGGATTAGCCTGTTCGCAGAAACGACCACAGGAATAATTTCGGTCGGCAGACTACCCCACATGTCGGTCACCTCGTGAGCCATGTCTAGATATTTTGTCAGCTTATCTGTTTCGGCTTTGACGAGGTTCTCGTCATAAGGAATGGTAATATCGACCAAAATATCTCTGATTGTGCCCGGTCCATCAGCACAATATCAGGCTTATTCGCAAGAATAGTCCTGTCTGTGATGATGGCCCGGTCCCAGTAGAGCCTGGCGCGGTCATTTTCGAGCACGGCTTCGGCAAGTACTTATAATATGGCATTTTCCTATCCACGAGACCGTATTTCAGAGCGAGCTCCTGGAGAATCCTGGCTACTAGGTTGTGTCTGTGCAAATACTCAGTGTTAGAAAGCCGAACAACCGGAGATGACATGCCTATGACTCGCCGGATGGCGACAAGCTCGACAGATGTCGACGGCGCCATCCTTTAGATGTATCTCCGATAATTGTTGGTCTTAATAACCTGATCCTGTATCGCACAGACAAAACCCTCGGTTTCCCAAAGAGGTCACCGAAACGTAGCCAGTGGAGGGAGGCGACTGTGTTCGCGAAAGGCTCATGTAGAGCCTTGTAGAACCTCCCGTGAGCTCCTTCTCCTTCCATACGGTCTCCGGTCGGAAATGCACTGTACTGCTGGGTCTTGCCATTGCTCGTTGGCTAAGGATAGAGGAGTGCCTTTATCACACAAAATGACGTCCTGTAGAATGTATCATCCGATCTCACCAGAAAGTAATTACGGAGGCTGCACACTTCGCGATTATGCATGGTGAGAGCGTCAAAAGCCGCGCCCACCATGTTTCCGCGGCAAGTACAGCCTCATTACTGACGATCTCGGTGATGCATCCTGTGTGACGTCATAACAGTGCGGACTTTTCATCCAGAGCGTTCAGTTCGGTCTGAGTCCACCTGAGCATGCCGAAGGTATATATGAGGACAGGCATGACCCAATTGTTATATGCGTGTGTCTTATTCACACCCGACAAAAGACTGTTGAGCACTTTTGTCAAGCGTGCATAAAACACATCGCAAACTGACTGTTTCATATCCGCCTCATCGATACCTATGTTCTGCGACATACCCAGGTATCGGTATGTTTCAGCCTGGGAAAGGGTCCTTATGTTGATGGGCATAGATAAGTCTATGCCTCAGAGTTAGCAACCCTACCCTTTCGACATGGAGGACCGCACACTTATCCGTTCCCAGCTCCATTTAATAGAATTGCTAAAATCACAAGTGATGTTTAGCAATTCCACAAGATGAGCGACTGGAGGCGAATAACTTGAGATCATCCATAGAAAAGGTGGGTCACTTTTGTACCTCCTTTCCGACGTCATAACAGTGTGTGACGTCATAACAGTGCGGACTTTTCTATCCAGAGCGTTCAGTTCGGTCTGAGTCCACCTGAGCATGTCGAAGGTATATGAGGACAGGCATGACCCAATCGTTATATGCGTGTGTCTTATTCACACCCGACAAAAGACTGTTGAGCACTTTTGTCACGCGTGCATAAAACACATCTCAAACTGACTGTTTCATATCCGCCTCATCGATACCTATGTTCTGCGACATACCCAGGTATCGGTAAGTTTCAGCCTGGGAAAGGGTCCTTATGTTGATGGGCATAGATAAGTCTATGCCTCAGAGTTAGCAACCTACCCCTTTCGACATGGAGGACCGCACACTTATCCGTTCCCAGCTCCATTCTAATAGAATTGCTAAAATCACAAGTGATGTTTAGCAATTCCACAAGATGTGAGCGACTGGAGGCGAATAACTTGAGATCATCCATATAGAAAAGGTGGGTCACTTTTGTACCTCCTTTCCGAAGCTGAAATCCCCTCCCAGAATCCTCCAGTAAGGTACTGAGAGGGTTTAGAGAGAGGCAGAACCAGATTGGACTCAGACAATCGCCCTGGAAGATACCCCTTCTTATCCTTATGTGGTTCTCCGCAGCCGTCATCCGCTCGCCTAGATGACAAAGGATCGTACTCCACTGCTCCATACACTGCCCGAGGAAGTCTCTAACTGTACAGTCAACCTTGTACAGCTCGAGGACCCTCTTCAGCCATGTATGAGGCACCGAGTCGAATGCCTTTTTGTAGTCTATCCAGGCGGCGGAGAGGTTCCGACGGTTGCGTTTAACCACCTTGCCAATGACCGCGTCAATGAGGAGTGGTTCCTGGTTCCACGACCACGCCCGCCATCCATTTTGAGCGCGCGACATCACCTGATTTGCGTTCAGGTGACGAGTGATTCTCGCGCTCAAAATGGATGTTAGTGTCTTGTATATGGTAGGTAGACACGTTATGGGGCGGTATTTGCTCGGGTCTATGGAATTCCGGTCTTAGGAACCAAATGAGTGATCCCAGTAGTGAAGAGGCTCGGAGTGACTTTTGGTCGAGAGCCTCTTGAAACTGTCGGGCGAGCACAGCGTGACACACCACGAACCCTTCAGCCAGTAGTGATGCAGTCCGTCGAGTCCCGGACTTTTCCAGTTCGGGGCCCTACGGACCGCCTCAGCTACGTCATCCGGCGTTATGATGACGGGGTCCATGGGCGTAACACTCGCACACCGACTCGCCACAACTTCCGTCCAAGGCCCTCGCTGTGGTTTACGGGCTCTGACCACAGGCCGCGCCAGAATGCGATAGTGTCGGCCTGATTCGGTGCTGAGCCCGTTCCACGTACCATCGGCCGCTCCAATGATTCATAGAGCCTCTTCTGATCACTCTGGAAGAGACGATTCTGGTTGAACCGTGTCGACCTCTCGGTATATCGCCGAATCCGCTTCCCCAAGCAGCGATTCTCTGCTTCAGGTCGTCTATGTGCTCCGTCAGTTTTGCGTTATATCCGGCTGGGACAAACTGATATTTGTCCCAGCAAACGCCATCCTGACGGTGCGCACAATTTCGGTCTATTATTACCCGACCTGAAGCTTGTCAGTCTGCCGATGAGGGTT
Organism: Parnassius orleans; assembly: GCA_029286625.1. NCBI lineage: Eukaryota > Metazoa > Arthropoda > Insecta > Lepidoptera > Papilionidae > Parnassius > Parnassius orleans. The sequence goes on from JAGSMP010000056.1 coordinate 3,874,465, forward strand.
TGTCTTTGCGATACGGTCCTCAATTTTTTCTCCAGGCTGGGATGGCGCTACTTGTCAGTAGCGCGTCCAGCCGTGGGAAATTTGGCGCCAATAATACGACAAACTGCCAGTGCGGCGCCAAAAGAATTGAGTCCGTCTCGCAAGGTCCCGGCTGGCTTCAAATAGGTCACCAGCATTGTTGAGAGCCCTCACGACAGCCCGATTCCGCTTGCTTAAGGGTATGCGGGAAGTCGCGGTTGATTTTAGAGAGGCGTACTGCGCGTTTCCAAAATAGCCTCTTCCAATATGCTCCTCATTTGCTCTAGCTTGTGGAGACTATTTCATCATCGTCTGAATTAACCACAACTGAATATCCACGGCGGTATCCACGTGCGCAGGTTGCTCTGCAATTAGTGGCACCGCATTACCAGCTGTAGCATTTTCATCCGATGAGGAACAGCCTCACGTCGTAGTCGTTCGATTTCGGCGTCACCAAATATGTTGGAGCGCAGAATGTACCGATTATCAAGGAACTGCTGTAAATATCTTGATATAATATACTTACAGATTTGAGACATACGTCATAAAATTCCGTGCGTTGTTTATAAGTTTTTACCCATAATTTACTCGATGATGTTTCTAAAAAGAAATAAATAAATAAACATTAATTGACAACACGCAGCGTGATCTGTACCTCGATTGCGCTATACAGGACGCACCTGTTATGTCGCCATTAGTAATATTCCGATATTTTACATCCGCAGCATCGCGTCCACGAGATCAGAGAGCTAGGGTTTACGGACGGTTGATAGTAACAAAATAATTAGAACGCGCTTCTTACAACTGTATATGCAAACGATGTTCATCCTCTAACGTCAGTCGAAGTGTGTATATCTCATAGTGTAAGCTAGAACAGTATAACCTGTATATTACGGAAATTTTCCACTGAACATATATTTTAAGTTTTTTTTTTACTGATGGTAAGTGGGTGCTGTGGCCCATAGACATCTACATCTATCTTCGTTTGCGCATTAAATGCAGATGCGTTGTCAGCCGTGAGGATTAAGATAGAATGCCTCTTTTCAAGTAAAAAGGGTCTCCGGTTCTCTACACTCACCATACGAAACACAGCAGCATTAAGCTGCTATTTTACGCTGGTATTCTGTGAGAGCGTGGTCCTTCCCTGGTCGAGCCGACCCAAAGATTAATTATTAGATTATTGTATTGTTTTTAAGCGAAATGGTCAGCCATATAGCTCTCTAAGAACCAATAACCAATACGGACGAAAGGTTCTCAAGGGACAACCTTTTACCGGTAAGATAGATAGGTAGATAACTTTATTGTATGTCAAAATTATATAAATATTTACAAAACAAGGGAGCAAATAGAAATGTGGTACGGTACAATGGGCGGTCTTATCGTTAAAGACAATTTCTTCCAGACAACCTTTGGATGGACAGGGTTGCAAGAGAAAAAATAAACATGTGTGGTTTGGTAAGCTAAGTGAAAGCAAGTTCTCTCTACAGTGGGGGAATCCTGTTTTTCATAAAATATTGGCAATGCTACTAACATTCTATTCCCGTTAATCACTACTGGTAACCTCAAAATGCTTGTGTTAGGAGTTAGGGTTCACGACAGTACTCGAATGGCGGATTCGACCACACGACCTTTTGAGATTGTAGTCCGCACACTGCCATTAGGCTACTGTCGCTTATAAAGGAGGAAAAAGAAAAACAATCTCTTTCCAGTAGAATAAAAAGAAAATACATCACACCTTAAATGCGCGTAATTGACGCAAACTGAATGAGTAGGTACGTAGACCTAAATTACGTTGTAGTTTAGAGCAATCAACATTGTTCAACAGTGCTGTAAATAAACCCCGCAATGAAAACTTGATATACTGATCTTTACTTACACTGTGGCTTTTACTGCCGGTACGGGCAGTAAATCTTCAGAAATTTAGATCCGGTGCGCTTCTTCGCAGAATCATTAAACTTGTGTCCAATATCATATTTATTTCAATTTTGCACTAATTCCGGAGTACGGACGCTCATCGTAAATTACGTGGAGTCAGGTTAAAATTTTTATTTCCGCGATAAACATGTTACTTTTGTCTTTGATTGTTAGATGTCGACTCGAAATAAAAGAAAAATAAACGAAGCAAAATTAGAAGGACTTCGAATAGAAAAAGTTCGGGGCTATTAAATCGCGTCGGGTCGGCTGCGTTCCGAAAAGATTTACTATGTTTATCTTGTAATTATCGTAACGATTGCGTTCATAATTTAGGAATGTTGTAAATTATAAGCTTTTATTAACCTTATTTTCGATTTCGTATTTTACTTCTCAGTGAGAATTTAGAAAAAAATGTATCGTTTGTTTTTCCACTTGTGTAAAAATGAATTTGTTTGTATCTAAATGAAGTGTCCGGTACCTAATAGCAAAAATAAAACTCATTGTCATAATTAATTCTCAGTTAATTTAAAAATAATACACAATAATATTTGTAAAACCTTTCACAGTCTCATATTATAAAATTTCTTCACAAAAATATTAATACTATTATCGTTTTGGCCATGGCTTAATTATAATATAAAAAAAGGAATAAAAATTACCAGTGTCGACTTGTGTTTTGACGGGAAATCGTCTGACGGCGGATTCTTGCTCCTGTTTTATTGTTAAAAAATAATGGCTTAAAGTGGATTTTGATACGTAAAAGTGATGTGATTTTGTATATTAACTGTCTGCACATGTGAACTATTAGTGGAAACGATGTAACAAGTGCTCCAATGGTGATGTGAACCTCAAGATAATGTGTCTGCGTAGGCGCCTTGAGATACTGCCGTCATCGATTGTTTGCTGGCTCAAGCTACCGTCAAAATCTCCCAAAAACTTCACAATGTGACGCATCAACATTACATTGTGAAGAAGTTTATAAAAAAATTATTAAAAAGGATATTTTTTTATTATTTGACACTGGCAAAACTACAACAGTACGAGTCCATTACAAAAAAAGGGTCGATTTGGGTTTTGGCGGGAACTTGACCGACGGCGGATTGTTTGGTTGCTCCTGTTTTATTGTTTAAATAATAATGGTTAAATTTTGTGTATTAAGTGCAAACGGCGAAACAAGTTATCCGATATAGGTAAACGTAAATTTATTTTCACTATCGATTGTCTACTGTCTTAAGCTATCGTAGGATCTCCCAAAAACTTCATATGACGCATCAGTATACTCGGGAGAAGGTTTTGAATAAATTAATAAAAAAGATATTTTCCTGTTACATGACACTGCCAAAAGTCATACGAATGCGGCATATGACAGGATTAAGATGCACGAGTTTGTACGCAAGCACAGGTGCACTCTCTATTCTCTCTCACTCTCATAGTTTGATAGGACGGCAATCCGACACAATCGGGGAGATCAGGTGCAGAACTAACGGTTTTACGGTACGTCCTTACCGAGGCACGGGTGTGAAATCTATTAGTATAGAAAAATCAGTGCTAATATATGATTAAACTTGAGCACGCTCTTAAACGCGTTATTACGTTAATATTTTATATATAGATATAATATATGTATATATGTAAATGGTGAAAGCAGCCTGCTTGGTTCTCACTGCTTGACACTAAAATTTCCTCTAATTTACTGCTAAGTATTTATAGAAACGAGTCAATGTTCTCAAAATATTTAATATTCCTCAGAAATGTAGGTTCCCCACGATGGTCCTTTACTGCCAAGCACGTGGTAAATCAATAAATTCATTGTAAATACTTCGGCTCATCATATTACCATTAATTATTATAGTTGGATTCGCAATATATGTATGACTTCCTGCGCCTGATAGAGATCGGAGATCGGAGAGAGCTCCGATCGTGTCGGTTTGCCGTCCCATCGTATTATGAGAGTGAGGGAAAAGAGAGTGAACTTTTGTTTGTGCATATACTCATGCACTATAATCCTGTACTGCGCAGATGGCTAGTTTACATTGAGATTGGCCGTCGTGAGCGAATTTCAGACTGAATTTTGGTCACGGCGGTCAATTTTGACCTCGGAGAACATTATAATAATATGTATGGAGTTTTTATTTCATTTCGGCTTCTATCTATACATTTATATTGTCTTTAACATTCGATGCATAACGACTTCATGGCGCAGTAGCTTAGCATTACGTTGCAACGCTAAGGACCGCGGGTTCGAATCCCGCACGGAAAAAGTAGTTGAATAATAGTAGTGAAAAATAGTATTCTCATCTGGTTGGACTGAATAAATATTTTAAAGGAAATAATAAATAAACATAAATAAATAAATAATACATAAATAAATAAATAATTCATAAATAAATAAATAATACATAAATAAATAAATAATACATAAATAAATAAAAACCCAACCAGATGGAAACCCTCGGCAGGGGAGACCAAACGGCCGAGGGTTAGGGGGAAAGGGAGAGAAACAGGCGGACGATGCGGGCGGTATCGAGGAGCATCGCCTTCTGCATTTGAGCTTGGAGCGCTTATTATTATTATTATTGTTAAATAATTATTTAATATTAACATTTATTATATTATTTAAACATACACACATTGAATTTGAAATACGGTTATTATAATTGTTATTATATATTAATGAATTGATTTTGATCTTTAAGGTATTATTGTAATTCGTATAATTAGCACACTTGAATTTTTATTAAATTATTAATAACATAATATGCCTCAATCGCTAAACTTGGCATGCGTATTGACGGAGGGATAATAAGAGTTATTTAAAATCTATATTAAATAACCACTAACGATAAATGCCAGACGTGGCACTCTGATGCTGCTGCCCGTCGCCGGTCTGGGTATTTTACGTATATGTAGTGTCGGTGTAAGAATATCCACTACCCCATATCATCCCGTGGGATTCGTAAGAGGCGACAGAGGAAAACTGAACCTGAAGGAGATGGGCAGCAGCATCTTCCTAACAACGACTAAATCTTTATAGAAAACCCGCGTTTTCCAACCCGCTTGCCAAGCGTGGCAACTATGGCAAATATTACTCCTATGAGACAATTATGGGGAGGCCTATGTTCAGCAGTGGACTTTAATAGGCTGTAACGGTATCTAAACGTGATGGTTATACGACGAACTATCGGAAGCGTTAATATATTTCTGACAATATGGGCACACACGACTTTTTCTGTCACCAGGGCGGCACCACTTAGAAATGAGGTGAAATATTTTACAGATTTCATGGCGAGGAGAGTTAATTTGTTAGAAAGGTGAATAGATTAATGTTGCTTTCTGAAAAAATGGTTATATTTTATATGAATTAGATTAAAAATGGAAAAATCAAACTAGGGATATTCTTAAAAGTAGAAGATTAAAAAGAACATGTGTGCAGTTTACACGCGGTAGAAATGTAACCTTCAGAAAAGGAGACCGCAATAATAGAAACACTGTGTACAGTATTCTATCTCATTCTCTCGCAGGCTAAACTAGATGTATATGTTTGTTTCTTTTTAGTGTCGCTTTTTCGTTTCATCGAGTTTCAAATCACAACGATTCTAAAGCAGTTTTCACTTCAAAAAAGTTAATTTTTTTAAAGAAAAATACACTGAAGCATTGTCTTATATTTATATACTATATATACATACACTAGAAACTAAAAAACTTATAATTAAATCGCAACTTTTCAATGATGGTAACAGTGTGACCATTACCGTAAAAAAATTCAACTTAGTCCCAACTGGCGACATTTGGTAGGTGTAAGATTATTAGCCCTCATTCCCACAGCCCCTTTTTATGACATACACAAGACAAAATGGGAGGGGGAAGGGGGGGGGTTAATTTCATCAATCAATTTTTTATAGAATAAGTGTAAAACGCGAGCACACAGCCCACCTGATGATAAGTGGATGCTGTGGCCCATAGATCGAATAAGAATCAAAATGCACATGCATTTTCACCCTCAGGAATAAGATTGAATACCTCGTTTCCAGTAAAAATGGTCTACGGTTCTCTACACCAACAACACAACACAAACCATACGAAACACAGCAGCATTGAGCTGGTATTTTACGCTGATATTCTGTGAGAGCGAGTTCCTGCGCCGTTCAAGCCGACCCATTCGTGCTACAACCATAATATAGCTGCAACATACCTCTACTACGTATATATGGCTCTACCACGTATAAATGTGACAATAACAGTCACCTAATCGCGAGCAATGTCGCTTGTTATAAGCTAGATATTATTTTATTGCTTATCTTCTAAATATTTTAATGGCCACTCGGCAATAAACCGGTTAGAACGTCTTTGATCTAATATTTTATTGATACTAGGCGACATCCGTTGCGGAGTCATCACTGATACCTTCATAAAACTAAAACGCAGTCCGTGTATTTGTTTATATCTAAGACACTTGTAGTGTTTCCGTGCACGGTGCAATGTTAAACCTTAGCTGTAGAGTACAAGTATGTTGTGGAAATACTTTTATATACTCTAAGTATAGTAAAAATTTCGTGACGTAAGATGGCGAGGTAAGAAAATCAGTAGTGTAGCTCCCACGACCATATACAGGTTATTTTTCAAAGAGTAGCCAAATTTTAAACTTAAGTTCAAATAACTATATAAAAAATGATATGCCGTTATGGCAATTTTTGAAAATACAAGTAAATAAGTAAGTGAATGTGATTTATGGGCAACAACTATGCGTACGCGCGCTCCTCTGTGTGCGATTCAATTCACAACGCGTAGCAAAATAGTAGGCGTTATATATTTATGAATGACAATCAGTTACAATCATGCATTACGACATATTTTGAATTTAAAAGATAAAAAGGACAGAATATTTGAGATTTTTTTAAATTAACTTATCCTCACCATTTGCCTACATTACTTATTCGGAACCTTCTGTGCAAATTTTTTTTATAAGATAAGGGTGACAAACGAGCACACAGTCCACCTAATGGTAAGTGGTTGCTGCAGCCCATAGATATCTACATCTATCCTCGATTACAAATCAAAATGCAAATGCGTTGTCACCCCTGAGGACTAAGATGGAATGCCTCATTTCCAGTAAAAAGGGTCTCCGGTTCTCTACACTCACCATACGAAACACAGCAGCGTTAAGCTGCTATTTTGCGCTGGTATTCTGTAAAAGCGTGGTCCTTCCCCGGTCAAGCCGACCCATTCCTGCTACAACTATACTAATATAGCTGCAGCATGGCTCTACCACGTAAAAATAATTAGTCCGATTATTGCAAAATAACCCTGTATATTAGTGTTATGGTAGAATAAGTGAGTAGTCTTAAAGTCCTAGTAACAACAACACGTCTCTTTACTGACAGCTTTTCACATTACATGGCAACCCTGCCAGAATCAATTACGCCATTTATGGCCAAATACTCAAACGCTACTCAATTTTAAGATGTCGTTAAGTGTTGTGGTGTCACAGTCACTTTGACTTAAAGTGATAGAGACAGGACGGGACTTAACAGCATCTCAAAATAGAGCAGCGTTTTAGTGTTTGGGCATTCGTCCCTTAGATGTCGTAAGAGGTGACTATGGGAATGTTTGTAAAAAATTCATGGTTATCGATAGATGGCGATGCAACCATTGTTTACGCTAGACGTAGTAAGGCTGAAGACAGGTAGCAGCATCAAAAGTGGGAGACGTCTGGTTCTTCGTTCGATTTTACTTTTTTGGGTTCACAAAGAATTGTAGATTTTGATAAAAGTATTTTCGTTGTTACAAAAATAATATCCAAGTGATGGTAATGGCCTTGAGTTTTATGATCATATGCTACTAGTTCTTCACAGAAACCCGCTGGTACTCTGTTGACTGTGGTGACTGTGATCGAATCCTACTTATATTATAAATGTGAAAGTTTGTGAGGCTGTATGAATGTTTGTTACTCTTTCACGCAAAAACTACTAAATGGATTTGAATGAAACTTTACAATTATATAGCTCTTACATCAGAATAACACACAAGCTATAATTAATAAAGATATTGAGTAAATTGGCCAAAATATAACGATAAATGTTAAGTAAGTCGGAAAAAAAACACGACGTCACGCAAAAACCTGTGAACCGATTTGGATGGGACTTTCACTGGCAGATAGCTGATATTATAAGGAGTAACTTGGGCTTCTTTTATTTTAGGGTTCCGCGCAAAATAATTCCACGCGGGCGAAGTCGCGGGGAACAGCTAGTGCTTCATAAATTGTAATTATGCTGACATTCTTACCCTTATATCTGACAAACCGGTGCACATTTGATGGACTGCTGTCATAAAGCAGAAATAGCTTCAAGTATGGTACCAACAAAACCAACGACTTCGTAGAAAGAGAATCACCAAATAAATACGTTCATTTATTTAAATAAATACTATTTTATATAATCTTAATTTTTTTTTTATATATCGAATATTTGACGTTGTATTTATCCAATAAATTACTTAACTTTCTTTCACGTTCGGTTAATCAGGTAGAGAAACCGCTTAAAGCAATATTATCACCGTTTGTTGTTTGTAAGATTTCCATTATTTTTTATAGAATAAGTGAGACAAACGAGCACACAGTCCACCTGCTAGTAAGTGGATGCAGTGGCCCATAGACATCCACATCTATCCTCAATTAAGAATCGAAATTAATTCCCACCTTCGAGAACTAAGATGGAATGCCTCGTTACCAGAAAAATAGTCTCCGGTTTTTAGTCCTATTTTACGTTGGTATTCTGTGACAGCGTGGTCCTTCCCGGTTGAGCCGACTTATTCGTGCTACAACCATAATATAGCTGCAGCGTGACTCTACCACGTATAAAGGTTTTAATACAATAAAGAGTTATCTATTTATTTATCTAAAGTAACAACTTATTTTATTTATTTTCCGTTTGATGACGGTGTAAGAAGATTCATCACCCCAGTTTGTCCCGTGGTTGTAAGAGGTGACTATGGTATTTCTAGACTTTGATACATCAACTTGTACATCATCTTGTATACGTTGGAAATAGTGAGTAGAAAATAAAAAGAGATAAATAGAACTGAGCATAAAGTTCGACGGCATGCCTGAGTGATTTTGTCACAGTCATTCAATCCATTATCTTTTTTTGTCGTGATTCGTCTTTTGTTTTTTGTAATGTATTTTATAGAACAATAAATAAATAAGGATGACAAACGAACACACAGTCCACCTGATAGACATCTAGACTTTTATTTATTTATTTATTAAAAAATCTTTATTGCACTTAAAGTGTACAATTGGCGGACTTAATGCCTTCAGGCATTCTCTACCAGTCAACCACGAGCTAAGCAGAGACACTTAAAAAGGTGCCATATAACATGAGAATATCTATACGTGAATGTAAATATAAAAACATACATACCATACGTGTAAATACAATTATAAATATATACAATTACAAATAACCTAAATAATATACTCTATACCTTATACATAGCATACGCAATTTTTAAATAATACATAACACATACATTTTAAGCATACTTACATATGAACATATTATACAAATCAACTGCGGTATTTCCAAGTGCGGTGAAGTTCTTAAAGGAACTCCATCCGCGGATGGTCGTTGCTGCTGGTGATAAGAGAGCTGGCTCTTTTCTCGCTCAAAGGCTAAGTATAGCCATTCAGCGGGGAAACGCAGCTAGCGTTCTAGGCACGATACCGCGTGGAGTAGGACTGTTTGATAATTAAATTACTAGTTTTAGTTTTTTTTTATTATAGTTTTTAATCAACTTAAATAATTTATAATATCGAGCCATACAAAAACATTTAAATAAGAAAGTTAGCTGCTGGAAGAATAAAGGTAGTGATTGGACACCATTCTCTTAAAGGCAGCAACAGAAATCGGTTTCCTAATACGTGGAGGTAATTTATTCCAAAGCCTTCAGCGGCGAAGGACTGTGACATAAATTTAGTACGGCGAGGAAAACACATAAGGTAGTTTCGTCGGATGATCGCAAGTTACGACCGTGAGAAGAACCCAAATACTGAAAATTGCATTTCAGTTATTAGGGTGTGTATGGATCATAAAGGATTGAAAATAGCATGCGAAGAATTCTGATGCATTCACGCTGATGGACAGGGAGCCATTTAAGCTTAGAACGGTATAAGGTATAATACATGATTATATTTACAAAGACCAAAAAATGAAACAGATGCAATTATTGAACAGACGATTCAATTTGCACAGAAGTACATCATGGCCTACATCAGAGTAACACACCACAGCATAATCAATGACCGGTAAAATAAGTGTTCGAACCAACCTAGCCTTAGTCTCAGTTGGAAGGAAATTCTTGAAACGATAAAGGCCACGCAGGGTGATTATCACTCTCCGGCTTATTTTAGCCACCTGAGATTGCCAACTTAAATTAGCATCGATCATTAACCCAAGATCTGTAACTACATGACTAAAAGGAATATTTGTGCTATTGTAAATAATAGGCTCCAATGAATTGAAATCTAATTTAGCTAGAGAATTATAGCTTTTATCATCAACTGAAGACAATCAAAATGCAGATGCGTTGTCACGCCTGAGGACTAAGATGGTACGCCTTGTTTCCAGTTAAAAGGACCTCCGGTTCTCTACACTCACTATACGAAACACAGCTGAATTAAGCTCTTATTTTACTGTGGCATTCTTGTTAATAATAATAATAACTAATACTGTATTTCTGACACAATACTATGCCTGAACAACTTACTATAATCCCAGTCAATGGCTTGAAAATGAAACGAATCAAGATTAAGGCCCGTATTAATAAACGTTACTCCGCTCAAGTACACGCACTTGAGTACAATCTTGAGGTTATGATCTTATTAATAAACATATCTCAAGATGCGGTTTAGGTTTACGATATCAGCTGAGTTCCACACTGATTAATAAACGAAACTTGACTCCAAGTGTGTATACTTGAGTGCAAGTCACAGAACAGTATTCCTAAGTACAGCGTTTTGAGATACTGTTTTTATGTGTTTATTAATTAGCAACGATCTTGAGATGCTGATTTCGTAATGAGGGCGTATCAAATGATTACGCACTTGACTTCGTCGTTGAGTAACGTTTATTAATACGGGCCTAAGAGTCCGCCACTTTACTACAGTGAGAGTTGGCGGATTTCACATTCTCTCAAAATAAACTATATTTTTCAGACAAACAAGCTTTTTCCCGATATTTTCCTTCACCACTTTTCATTCATTCATTCCTTACAGCCCTTCACAAGTCCACTGCTGAACATAGGCCACCTGCATCCATTGACTTCCTGCATGTCTTACCAGGTCGTCACTCCATCTAGTGGGGGGACGCCCTACACTTCGCCTGCCGGTACGAGGCTGCCACTCGAGAACCTTTCTTCCCCATCGGTTGTCGGTTCTTCTAGCTATATGGCCGGCCCATTGCCACTTCAGCTTACTAATCCTTTGGGCTATGTCGGTTACTCTGGTTCTACTGCGGATATCCTCATTTCTAAGTTTATCACGTAAGGAAACCCCGAGCATAGCTCCTCCATAGCTCGCTGAGCGACCTTGAGCTTCCTCATACGGCCAGCAGTGAAGGACTACGTCTCAGTTCCGTATGTCATCACTGGCAACACGCACTGGTTGTACAATTTAGTTTTGAGGTTTTGAGTATGCCTGACGAGAAGATGGGTCGTAATCTCCCGAACGCTGCCCAGCCGAGTTGAATCCGTCGATTGACCTCTCGGTCGAAGTTGGACTTACCTAGTCGGACTATTTGTCCCAGGTAAACATATTCGTCAACAATTCGAGCTTAGTGCTCCCAACAACTACCGGCATAGTGTGACATGGAAATTAAACATGTTTTGTTTTGTCCATGTTCATCTTGAGACTATCCGTTGGGAGACACTATTGAGGTCATTGAGCATAGTGCTTAGGTCCTCCAGCGATTCTGCCATAAGGACTATATCGTCGGCAAATCGAAGGTGAGTGATGTACTCGCCATTGATGTTAATACCGTATCCTTTCCAGTCCAGTAGCTTGAAAACGTCTTCCAATGCAGCGGTGAAGAGTTTCGGGGATATTACGTCACCCTGTCTTACACCTCTGCAGTTGGATAGGTTTCGTACTCTGTTCTGTACTCGGATAGCCATCGTAGCCCTACTGTACAAACACTTCAGCACCTCGGTATACCGACAGTCCACTTGGCACCGCTGAAGGGACTGCAGCACCGCCAAATTTCGACGGAATCAAAGGCTTTCATAGTCCACATACGCAAGGCAAAGTGGCAGATTGTAGTCGTCGGTCTTCTGTACAATTTGCCGAAGAGTATGGTGCTAAAGCCTTTTCGGAAACCGTCTTGTTCGGGAGGCTGGAAGTCGTAGAGTCTGCATGCGAGACGATTCGTAATGACTCTCGAAAACAGCACGTAGACGCGGCTCAGAAGGGAAATCGGTGTGTAGTTCTTCAAGAGAGCGTTGTCGCCTTTCTTGAAGAACAAGACCACCGCACTTCTGCTCCACGCCTCCGGTGTAATGCCACCATGGAGGACGGAATTAAAGAGCTTCTGAAGGACTTCAAGTACCGGTTTTCCACCCGCTTTCAGAAGCTCCGCTGTAATTCCATCCTCGCCTGGGGCCTTGCCGTTTTTAAGGGACTCTCATGAGTGTCGCATACTTTCATGAGCGACTTCACCACTTAGTACGTAGAAAATCAGTACTTTTAATTTTAATCAAAAAGTTCGATAACGACGGCACTTAGGTAAAACCTGCGCGTAAGCGTTATATAAAATTTATATCGAATGCCTATTTTTTTCAATGGAATAAGGGTGAAACAAGAAATGAACACACAGACCACCAGATGGTAAGCGAATGCTGTGGCCCACCTATCCTCAATTAAGAATGAAAATGCAGATGCGTTGTCACACCTGAGGACTTAGATGGAATGCCTCGATTCCAGTAAAAAGAGTTTCCGGTTTTCTATACCTACTCACCATATGAAACACAGTAGCATTAAGCAGCTATTTTATGCTGGTATTCTGTGAGATCGTGGTCCTTCCCTGGTCGAGCTGACCCATTCGTGCTTCAACTATATTATAGACGCAGCATGGCTCCACCACGAACATGGCCTAGACCAGACCTTGATTTTGGATAGATATTTTCTTGAGTGTGTCATAAATATGATACACATCTATTTTCGTTTATCTATACAAATAAATAAAATTGAAGTGTCTGTTTGTAATGTCAAAGTAACAGCTTTTTACTAAATTCATATGAAAGTATATACGCTAATTATAACAAAAACACAATTTTTAAAATTTTTGTCTGTCTGCCTGTCTATCTGTCTGTTTGTTCCAGCTAATCTCCGAAACGACTGGACCGATTTCGACATCCTTGGAAGGAATCGGTGTTCTTTAGCGAGGATTTGTGGTCTATCAAATCTAATATAGTGACGGGGGCGATCCTGTACATGTTCACAGACTGCAGACTTCCCGGAGCGTCGATTCTTCAGATCAGCTGTGTGTTCTTTAACGCGGGTTTTTATTGATCTTTTTTGGGTGCTACCATCTGCTTGGGATCCTATAATTAATAAAATTAAATCCCAACCCAAGCATACAACTGCAAAACTTCAAGATACTGTAAGTTCAAACTGCGTAGATCGGAACAAAAATTAATAATTTTTAATCTGGAGGTAACCGTGGTTAACTATGACATTGGAGCGTCAAATACCTCAGTCCCCCCCCGTGACCATGGGTGCTGTAAAGTACTCGAAACGTCGGGAATACAAAATAAGTTAATATACGCGATAAAATCCGTAAAGCTAGTTTTATTTAAATCATACGATAGTTCCAGTAATTTGCCAAAGGATGCGATATTACATAATTAAACAAAATTTCAAATGCATAAATTATTTCCACTTTTTTCACCCCATTCCTATCAACTGCTTTCATTATAAATACTAGCACACTAAGCATCAATCAAGTTACAAATCTAATCATGTGAATATTATCAATTTTATCACTTTGATTTTTTTTAAATTTCTTTGTGTTCTTTTTATGTTTGAATAAAATCATGTTGGCGACTGCTCGTGAGTTTTGATAAGAGCACCGGCAGAATACCAGCGCTGTAGTTATCTCACTGTAGCACAATACTGAGTCAGATGCTGCAGCAATATTTATGTTATGTAATTTAAATATGTACTTACTTAATACTTTGTACCATCACATAATATTCTTTCTTTTTTTCTTTTGAGTCATAGTAGTAATTGTTTTTTTCCATCCGGTAAATAATTACTGTAAGTTTGCTGTATTTGTTTCAATTGAAATCAAGATTCTTTAATAGCGAAATAGTAGGTATTAAGTACATAACTCAACATGAAACTCTGTTGGTAATAAAATGTTTGCTCGGAAAGATTGGAATTTGTTTTTGTTTTATAAATATATTACAATTTCTTAAAGCAATATGGTTACCATTTTAAACTCACTCAACGTAGCCCCTGTGGCCTAATGGATAAGGCATCGGCCTCCTAAGCCGGGGATTGTGGGTTCGAGTCCCACCAGTGGTAGATTTTAATATTACAATTTTATCATTTTGTCTTTAATATTATAAGGTAGAAGTAACATTTTAATCAAATATCTAATTTTTACTAATATTATCTACATTCTTCCAGATTTTTTTTCTGTTTAAAAATAAAAATTGTTTTAAAAGTAATTTAACTATTACAATGCGTTTCCAACAAGTTGAACAAGTGTCAATCAGGAAAATTCCCTTTAGGGCGTTAAATCACCCTGCATCTTTGAGTAACTTGACACAGAGTAAATAAATATTCCAGAGACTCCCAAATTATTTAAAAAAAAAATTAAAATTATTATTAATATTTCTTCTAAGTAGTTACGACGTTGTTTGATTTTTACCCCAAAAAGTGGATGCTGTGGTCCGTAGATATCTATATTTATCTTCTACTATTGTGGACACTGGACTGGTGGTACTTCGACTAAGATGGATTGCCTCGTATCCAGTAAAAAGGGTCTCCGGTTCTCTACTTTCACCATACGAAACACAGCAGCATTGAACTGTTTTTTTACGCTGGTATTCTGTGAGAGCGTGGTCATTTCCCGGTCGAGCCGACACATTCGTGCTACAACCATAATATAGTGTGTAAGTGTTACCATAACATGTGTAAATTAGCTATTTTAGAAGTCAGAAATTTGTCTAAATCCTATTATAATATTAATGTACATTTAAAAGATACAGTTGATAGTAACCTTTTTGTTACAAACACATGCATGTATTTTTATTAATAACATAATGTACCTACTCTTAAATAATATCATTTTTTTATTAACTTTTAACTATTATTTATTACTGTACTAACAATTGTGATTTGTTAATGAAGGCTGTACCACAGATTAAATAATGTTACTACGTATGCGGTACTGCTAAGGTTTGAAATAATTAACAGTTCAAGAGTCGGTATATCTAGAGATAGACCTCATGTCTGTCAATGAAGCCAATCCTATGTCCAATCTTGACGGCTCCGTGTAGTTAGACTGTGGCTCCGTTGTGCAATTGCTTAGTGTTGAGTTGCGTCGCTGAGGGCTGCCGGCTCGAATCCCTCACAGAACAATATTTGTATGGCCTACAAATAATCGTTCCGAATCTGTTTGTCCTTGTGCAGTTTATGTATGAAAACTGCCTTTCTTATAGAACAAGGGGCAAACGAGCGTGCGGCTCACCTGCTGGTAAGTGTCGACCGCCGCCCATGGACAACTGCAACACCAGGGGAATTGCAGGTGCAATTAATAATAATATGCAATAATTGTGAATGCCTCCGTTGTTTAGATGAAGATCCTGCTGTGGGTAAAAGGAATTTAAAAAATGTTGAGCTTTATAGTAAATTTGACTGTCTCGTTGTCTAATGGTCGTTAACGCGATTGCTGATCATGAGGTCCTGGGTTCGACGAGAAAACAATAATAAAAAAATCCAGTTCATTAAACAAGTCGTATTGTTAAGTAGTCTGTGGTAATAGGGTGCGCACAAACCTTACGTTTAATGGTGTACCGATTGAGTTTTTATTTACCTATCCGCCGCAAGTGGCACGCATTTATATGTTAATTGTGAGACGGTGAGTACCTCTGGGGGAATTGTTTATAGCGTTCTCCGTCATGCTGGAGACGCGGCTTTAATGTATTAGACAATTTATTCACCGTATTATCCAAATTAATGGAAGTATACTTAATTATTTTCTTTGAAATCGTACTATTTTTTAATCTAAGAAAGCAGTCCATCTAAAAGTGGCACAAGCACACAGTGTCATAACATTGAATTCCAACTTTAATAGGTACATTTCATGCACGTAATGGCTGAATTACACAGAGACAGTAACTGGCTCCAAATTCGAGGCAAGTCAGTGCTGACCCGCAACTGGCATAATGTAAATTGATTTGAAGTCAAGCACTGTCTGCGCGACTACTGACTGCGTGTTAACGGTGCAAGTCAGTCCTCGGCGCCAGCACTGGCGCCTGTTACTGGCCCCGTGTAAATCAGCCTTAACGTATAGGACATACATACGTCTCTAGTTTTCTATAGTTTTCTTTCCTTCTTTCTTTTATTTTCTTTTTAAAACGTTACCCCCCCCACATACAGGACTTTCTCCTGTATCGTGGAAGCAGTTTACAAACAAAAATTGCACAAGGACAAAGCTAGATATCTATCTATCTATCGGACACCATGAGGAAATTTTTTCATAGAATAATGGTGACAAACAAACACAGTCCACCTGATGATGAGGGATTGCTGTGGCTCATATCTATCCTCGATTCCATCTATCCTCGATTAAGAATTAAAATGCAGATGCGTTGCCACACCTGAGGACTGAAATGCCTTGTTTCCAATAAAAAGGTCTCCGGTTCTCTACACTCACAAAACACAGCAGCGATAAGCTGGTATTTTACGCTGGTACTCTGTGAGAGCGTGTTTTACAACTATAATATAGCTGCAGCATGGCTCTACCACGTATAATATATTAATGACTTTAATATAATATTTTCATGTTCGTGATATATTGCACGTCTCTCATAGCTAGACGTTTATTGGACATCATGAAATCTTCGTGAGATGTCTCAAAGTCTTCAGCCATGTGTGAGACGCGAAGGGATGATGGATGTACTTACGCTAACAGCATACAGTGAATGTAATAAGGCATATTAATATTATACAATAAACTAGCTTTTACCAGCGGCTTTATCGCATAGACTTCGCTTTACGATCATCATCAGTGTTTTATGTTGAAATTGGGGATCATCTAGTTGTCTGTCAGTTCGCCTGTCTGCCTGGTCAAAAACATTGTTCTTAGTTAGTGCGCCTGTCTGTCTGCCTGTCAAAAACGTTCTTCTCAGCGACTGGATACTTTAACCCCGTAATTTTTACAGCTTATAGGTATAGGTATAGATAAAGGTAGCCTTCGTTAACTATGACATCAGGACGTCAAACATCTCAGCCCAAGTAATCATGGGTGCTGGTATAGTGCCCGAAACATTGGGAATAATAAAAACAAGTTAAAATGAAACGCTATAAAATCGTTTAGATATAGTTGTTCAGAATGAACTTCTGATCATGAGATCGGTTCAAATCCCGGGTTGGACGAAAATCAGTTATTGGGTTTTTCTGTTAAGAAATTCTCAGTAGCAGCCCAGAGTCAGGAACTTGTGTATCTGGTCACAGTAATCTTGTCCTGCGCAGATGGCTAGTCTACATTGAGACCGGCCGCCGTGACCGGAATCGGTCTTGAGTACATTGTTATTACTTGTTTGTCACTAATACTTAAAAAAATAATTAAAAAGCGAGAAAATCTATATCTTTTTTTTATAGCATAAGGGTAAAACGAACCAGCAGTCCACCTGATGGCAAGTGGTTGCTGTGGCCCATAGTCATCTATATCTATCCTCGATTACGAATCAAAATGCAGATCCTTTGTCGCCCGTAAGGACTAAAATGGAACGCCTTGTTTCCAGTAAAAAGGGTCTCCGGTTCTCTACACTCACCATACGAAACACAACAGCGTTAAGCTGCTATTTTGCGCTGGTATTCTGTGAGAGCTACTATAGTACTAATAAAGTTGCAGTATGGCTCTACCACATGAAGAGATACTGGCCGCCGTGACCGGTATTCGATCTGGAGGACATTGTTATTACTTTTTCGTCGCTAATACTTAAAAAATAATTAATATAAAATATAATTAAGCTAGAAAACCTATATCAATATATCCGGCCAACGTAACTCTACAATTCCATTCAAATATTGTGTAGTTCGTAAACAGCAGAGAACGCGAACATTCCGTGTTTCGCCGGTGAGTATGTCATTGCGCCTAGATATTTTTACTCCACACATATGTTCGAGTGGACGCGGTTATAAAAACCGCTATTTCTGTGTTGATTTATACCGAAGTTTTGTCAGCTCGCCTCCTGCCGGGAATTAATTGTTTGTTTGTTTCTATTCACGATTTTTTGTCTCTTTTTTTCAAACATAACGGTAATTAATTTTTCGAATGAGCCGTGCACTTGACGTAGTTTGGCGCAGCTGTGCTTGTCTTGTAGTTGGTACAATTTATTGCTGCTTGTATAACTACTGTAATTAATAAGTTTATTTTGTGTACGACCTAATTTTCTTCATTATCAGCCTCCAGATTGTACAACCAGTGCGTGTTGCCTGTTTTGCGGGTTGCCAGTGCGGATTTGTCTCAATTTTCACGCTTGGTGGGTGAATTGATGATCGCAGTATCAGATGTCTGACACGATGGTCGCTGCTGCCCGTTAATCTAGATTTTGTACATCTAGCTTAAACGAGGTGGTACACCGCCATATATTGGAAGCCATAAGATCTTTCTAGCGTTTCCTATAGGCACCTCTTACGACAGCAACGCGACGAAACTGGATTCTCTAACACCGCCAACACAAGGTATTTAATGCTTAACTCCTAATAATCTGATAGACCCAAGTTTTACGTGGTAGAGACATGCTGCAGCTATATTACTGGTATAGTTGTAGCACAGATGGGTCAGCTCGACCGGGAAGGACCACGCTCTCACAGAATACCAGCGTAAAATAGCAGCTTAACACTGCTGTGTTTCGTATGGTGAGTGTAGAGAACCGGAGACCCTTTTTACTGAAACGAGGTATTCCATCTTAGTCCTCACGGGTGACAACGCATCTGAATTTTGATTCGTAATGGAGGAAATATGTCGATGTCTATGGGTCACTGCAACCACTTACCATCAGGTGGACTGTGTGCTCGTCTGTCACTCTTATCATATAAAAAAGACCCTTTTACTGGAAACGAGGCATTCTATAGGGGTAACTTCAGGGCTGACAACGCATCTGTGTTTTGATTCTTAATCGATGATAAATGTAGATGTCTATGGGCCACTGCATTCACTTACCATCAGAAGGACTATGTGCTCGTTCGTCACCCTTATTCTATAAAAAAGAGCACTTTTAACACAAGCATTTTGAGCTAACCAGGAGTTACGAGTTAGCTAGGATTGCTAATAATTTAAAAAAAACCTCATATTAAACTTCTATGTAAAAAAATAGCTATGGTGAACACCTCTACGGGGAAATTTAGGAAGGATCTTGTGGCCTTAGATATATAGCGCCATAACCATAAAATATACATTTTTTTAAAAGCTCTAAGCTCTAAAATACTCAAATCGACGACAAAAAGCATCGTGAAAATCAGAGAACCAGTAAATGTAATAGTAGCTATCTATCCATCAATCTATTACAGCCCAGAAAGTTCACTGCTTAACAAAGTCCTCCCCCATGGATTGCCTCATAGGGCCATTATTATAGTTGCCACGCTTAGGAGGCGGGTTAGCAACCGCGTTTATTTTATTATCTTGAGTTATTATCAGGAAAATACTTCTGCCCACCTGTTTCATTTTCCCTCTGTCGCCTTTAACAGCACCAACGGTGTAGTGGATATTCCTACACCGATACTACATTATAAACAATAGTGATACATGATATAAAAATTTTGGTCAAAATTAAATTTTTATTTTTATTAATAACTAGCGATCTGGCGGGTTCGCACGGGTGATTTCTGGATCACAACAACAACGCCATCTACCGGGACCCAATGTGAATCTAAAGCATCTAAGAACCCATTCAAAAACACAATAAATTTCATTAAAATCTAGACTTACGGAAAGCAATTGCTTTTAATATAATAGAGATAATAATTTTGAACGAGAGACTCTTCACCTGTTCCTTTAAAATCGCGTAACAGCTTATCGCAGTGCGTCAGTGTCTAAAAACTTAATAAAATTGCTCACTTCAATACGATACCGAAACGATTGCTGTAATGTTAGCGACGCGCATCTTAAATCTACAGCCATCTCAAGCCACTTATCGTAAATATCATTATAATCAAATACCTCTTTCATATTTCAGGCGGTATAACGCGTACCTGCCAACTAAAATAGAGCGGGTGTTTTGTTGAGACTCTTAACGATTATTGCAGTTTTACTGATACTCGCATATTTATTTATTTTTTATTGAATCTAACACAAAGTATAGAAACAAAAGGCAGACTTCATACTAAAAGCATTCTCCGCTAATGAACCTTAGGGCAGTGATATAATTTTTAAGGCAGTTACTAAAAAAAGCACAATAGAAATATAAAAATCACAACACATTACTGACATTACCTACGTAAATATGTTTATATTTATAGACCTTTGTATACGTCATAGTTTTTGTGAATGAGCCCTTTTTAAACGAGCGACAAATGTCTCTATTTGACGTTGGTATTTCTGAGTTGAGCTAAGATATTATGAGTTGAGCTAAGATTTATTGGCTTTTATTAGGAAGATTTTATCTGTGAAAATATTTATGTTATAATAAATATAATTATTATTTCATGCGTGAAGTGGAAGAGTAAATTAATCTATTACACCCATTTCGTCCCACGGATGTTGTAAGAGGCGACTATGAAAATTCCAGAAAGATATATCGTGGGTTCCGACCGGGAAAGGGGAATACTTTGGAACTGTAAACTTCAATTCCACCTGCCAAGTGGTGAAACAGTATAGTGGAAAATATTCATATGTAATAGGAAATTTTTATGAGATTTCCATTCCATCCATCCATTACAGCCTATGCAAGTCCACAGATGAACATAGGCCTCCTAGATTGCCTCATGGCATGGGGCGATTTAGCCATAGTTGTTACGCTTGGCAAGCGGGTTGGCAACAGTTTTTTATCATTTTTAATTGTTATCAAGAAGATGCTGCTGCCAATCTCCTGTTCATTATCCTTCAGTCACCTCTTACGACACACTCGGGAAAATATGAGGTAATGGATATTCTTACACCGCCACTTTCATGAACTTTATTATTTAAAATTTGCCTGAGTACACACGCGTGCACTATAATTTTGTTGTGCTCAGATGTCTAGTCTTCGTTGAGACTGGCCAACATGACAAAAATTCGGTCTGACAACATTATTATTATTATATTTGTTTTCTGAAGTATAATTCGTAAATAAAAACAAATATTATTTTAAAGTTGGAAAAATTTTACTTTGCCAATATCCGCTCAATAAAATAAAATGATGTGTCTTACCTAGTTTGAAGAGCACCTACCGCCCTCCCTCAATTGCGTGCACTATCCCCGTCACCATTAATCCCAGCACCACTACTCCCACCACCACTACACTAGGAAAGACACACCACCGATAACAATAGGACACGTGTTTCGCCTCTACACGAGGCATCTTCAGGTGTAGTAGACTCTACGGTGGCTGACCGCTAAGTGAACGGCGAGCCAAAAACAGCTGCTATTTATAAGAGTCGCCGACGCAACCGCTCCCCACTTAAGTAGTGAGCGACCGCGTCATGCGATAAAACATGCGACCAATCACCACCTGACGTACGCAGCCGCCTGCTATTAAATTAATAACAAGCCGCCGCGAAACGCCTGCCTACCCTCCAACCACGCAACCAATCGCTAATCACCGTAAAGGTGACGAACGATCACATTGCGAGGCTGTCCGTTATTGGAGAGCAGGTTTAAAAATGTTTAAGAGAGGTGAGTTAGAAACATTTGTTTGTTCATTCAGCAGTGCAACATTACTATTTTTATTTTTTAATATCTCCAACTGTTCCAGCACACACAGTCGCAGCCCTTTATTACAAGTATGTAAGACTTTAAAGGAGTGGTCGTTGGTTAGGTTGTAACCAGTGTCCAAGAGATGTTTAGCGAAATGGGATTTATCGGGATTGCAAACGCGGCTAAATGCTCTTTGTAACGTGTCCTGAAGTTGCGACCAGTCTGACCCACGTAAACGGCGTGGCATTGTGTTGATTGAACCTAAACATTAAGTTGGAGAGGTGTGTCTAATGAAGTCAACGCTCCGTCCCCCTCGTGCTCTAATCCAAAGTCCCGAAACCTTTCAGCTCGAGTTACAAAACCGTTTTCAGTGCCTAGAAGATTGCAATGCAGTGGACGATATGAATGACAAGCTAGTGGAAACTGTCCATGCGGTCGGAGCTTTGCAAGACCCGAAGTTTTGCAAGACCCACCGCAGAAAAACACAAACTCTCCGAGCACACTCCTAGGCCCGTATTAATAAACGTTACTCAGCTCAAGTACACGCACTTGAGTACAATCTTGAGGTTATGATCTTATTAATAAACATATCTCAAGATGCGGTTTAGGTTTACGATATCATTTATCATTAACAAGTTTATAAACACCCGACTTTTGACGAATATCTAGCTTATCTTTATTATTACAGATATTCCTAAGAGAATTGTTTGTTTTGAACGCAACGTACACGCCACTCTGTCGAAGAGTATTAGCTATTTTTTCAGATATGGAGCCTAAGTAGGTCAAACTGTTCACATATCGACGAACACTTTGAGGTTGAACCGCGTACAGAAAGTTGCGGACGGCATGCTTTTCTTTCTTTTTAATTAAATTGTTAATGAGATCTTCTTCACCTTGATCATTTTTCAGTGAAAAACGCATCTGTGCCTTTTTGGTTAAAGTTGGCTGCAGGTGACCACAGGCTAAAAGATAATGTTCGTGCAGGTTACATTTAAGTTTACATTTAAGAAAATCTATGTGTTCGAGCGATTTTTGCAATTTTACCTAAGCTTAAGCAAAGCCATCGCATCGTAGCTGTGTCGTGAACAATAAATGCACTTTATATTTTCGTACGAAGCCGATGCAAACGGAAGTATTAGGTGTCAAAGTTACCAGTGAGGAAATTCTAAGATAATGGGACTATGATATACGTAATGGAGATATATAAGTATATAGAATAAAGTGGATATTCGCCTGTCGGAATATTTCTGAAGTCAAACGCTTCCATTGCATTTACTGTTGTGCAAAAAACGTTCGTAGTTAGTACTTAAAGAGTCCCTAAGATAAAAATTTAAGGAAATAATATGTTAACTTGGGCCTGTCAATACATTTACGAAAATGTAATGTAAGTACACAAGAATATAAGTAGTTTCAATAACATAAGTGATATTTACGCTGTAAATATAGGAACCCACAAACTAGGAGTACCAGTTACTAGATTCTAAAGAGTCAGTAATTCATTATTTAAAATCCCAGAAAATATACAAAATATGAATTCCGCAAAGTTCAAAAACATTATTAAACAAAGTTTGTATAAAAAGAGTTATTATAATATATGGATGATAACAAGCCCTGGGAATGAGTGATCGCTACCAAGCTATTTCTAATTTTTGTTGTGTGGTTGGTTGTGTAGCGTATATGATTGTAAGCTGTTCCCTTTTCTTTAATACTGTTTCTTTATAAGACAGAGGTATTTTCCGAACCAGTGGTTAACCAGGTGAACATGAGAGTGACTTTCTATTTCTATTTCCATTTATATTTCGCTTCTTACTGATATCAACGTTATAATAAGAGTAGAAACTATGGTTGCCAATCTCCCATCAAACGTGGTAAATGTAGCAAGTATCCTACATATGAGGCAATCCATTGGCACGGCCTATTTTCAGCAGTGAATTTTTGGTGGTCTGTAATGAATGAACGAGTGACTCCTTTTCTTTGAAAATCATTTATTTTGATCATCTTGTATTTAATGATATCTTATATTTACGCGAACACTACACATTGTAATAAAACTATTTTTACGGATTTTATCGCGTTTAATTTAACTAATTTTGATTCCCGACGTTTCGTGTGCTTTACAGCACCCATGGTCACGGAGGGGACTGAGGTGTTTGACGTCCTAATGTCATAGTTAGTTAGCCCGGCTACCTTCAGTTTTTTGAATATTAATTTTTGGTCCGATCTACGCAGAATGAGCTTACAGTATCTTGAAGTCTTGCAGTGGTATGCTTGGGTTTGGATTTAATATTGTTAATTATAGGATCCCAAGCAGATGGCAGCACCCATCCATCTTCTCTATTGAAATTAGGATGTTTTTTAATTTCAATAGCCTCGCGTATCATCCTTGGTAGGAATCGGTGTTCTTTTGCGAGGATTTGTGGTCTATCAAATCTGATGTAATGGCGGGGACGATCTTGAACATGTTCACAGACTGCAGACTTCCCAGAGCGTCGGTGCCTCACGTCAGCTATATGTTCTTTCACGCGGGTTTTAATGGATTTTTTTGTTTGTCCTATGTAAGAGAGACCACATTCACAATCAAGCTTGTACACTCCTGCATCTTGTAGAGGGATATTACACTTGACGGATGGTAAAAATTGACTAATCTTCTTCGGCGGCTTGAAGTATGTTTTAATAGAAGCTCGCTTCAAAATGTAGCCAACCTTGTCTGTAACTCCTCTGACATAGGGTAGTACAGCAGGCACACGCTCGACTTTGGCCGGGTTCACTCGGTCACTGTGACGTAGGCGCGGGACCCGAAGCTTGTTGTCTTGCAATACTTGCTCGACGTGCTGAAGCTCGGCGGCCAGATGTTTTCTGTCACAGATCCCTCGTGCTCTCTGAAACAAAGATTTTCCCACGGTAGCTAACTGTCCTAAATAAAATAAAAAAATGATCCTAAATCAGGCAAGTAAAAAGTTGTTACGAACGGTGATTCAGCAAAAACGGTTCGATCTACAATTCATAAATAATACCATAGACAATTTGTCCAGTGAGTTAAAGACAGTTTTGACGACATTTGATTTTAATAATTGCATTGAAACTTTAAACAAACGCGAAACATCGAAATATAAAGAATGCAAAAATAAACAAATAGAAAAATATCAAAAATTAACTATCAAATCAAATGCCAAACATCCATGGCAACGTAGAAACGAAACACAACAACCGTTGACCACAGACGCAAACAATAAACAACGCACGGTCTATAATCTGTCAAAACAAACACTGGACAAACCTACAATAAAAGTATTATCGAAGGGCCTAAATTTCGCAATAACACCGCGTAAAATCCCGTATGAGGAAATTATCTGTAATGTTGAGGATTGTCTGTTTAAAAACAATGTGGGAAAGGAAGATTTAGAGGTCATACGTCAAGACATTTCGTCCTTGTTACGTCGAAGTTCAGTGCCGAAACTAAATCTACCCAAAGACGAGATTAAAGCGTTGTACAACTTACGCAACAGACCAGAGCTCACGATTCTCCGTGCAGATAAAGGAAATGCTACGGTAGTAATGGATACGTCAGATTATAATTCTAAAATACAACAACTTTTATCGGACGAAAGTACGTACAAAAGGTCAAACAGACCCTACAACCAATGTGCTTAAAACAACAAGCGATCTGTTAAAGAATTACTCCGAAAATTAGATCTTCGTAAATTCGATAATACCACCATGTACCAAACCACCGAGGTTGTATGGGTTACCAAAAATACACAAACCAAACGCTCCACTACGTCCTATAGTGAGCCAGATCGACTCACCAACTTATAAATTGGCTCAACACTTGGCAAAAGTTCTGTCACCGCTGAGAGGACAAACCAGAGCACACACGAAGGATTCGAACCATTTTGTTAGTGAGATAAAAGACCTATGTCTTACTGACAATGAAACCATGGTCAGTTTTGATGTTCAGTCTATTTACATGCCTACCTGTTGAAGACTGCATCTCAATTGTAACCAGGAAGCTAGAAGAATACAACATGCCTACAGAATATGCATTACTACTAAAACACTGCCTTACATCTGGCTATCTATTGTGGAAGGAGGAGTTCTACAAGCAAGTAGATGGCGTAGCAATGGGTTCACCCGTATCTCCCATAGTCGCCGACATATTCATGGAGGACTTTGAGGAGAAAGCCCTTCTTACTGCTCCTGTATATCCAAGATTCTACAAGCGGTACGTAGACGACACTTTCACAATTTTACTATCTGACAAAGTAACTGCATTTTTAAACCACCTTAATTCCATAAATTCTAAAATACAATTCACTATGGAGTTAGAGGCAAACAATTCTTTAGCTTTCCTAGATGTTTTAGTCATCCGAAATCCTGATAACACTATTGGTCACACTGTGTATAGGAAAAAGACCCATACCAACCGATATTTAAATGGTGAATCGCACCATCATCCATCACAGTTAGCTACCGTGGAAAATCTTTGTTTCAGAGCACGAGGGATCTGTGACAGAAAACATCTGGCCGCCGAGCTTCAGCACGTCGAGCAAGTATTGCAAGACAACAAGCTTCGGGTCCCGCGCCTACGTCACAGTGACCGAGTGAAGCCGGCCAAAGTCGAGCGTGTGCCTGCTGTACTACCCTATGTCAGAGGAGTTACAGACAAGGTTGGCTACATTTTGAAGCGAGCTTCTATTAAAACATACTTCAAGTCGCCGAAGAAGATTAGTCAATTTTTACCATCCGTCAAGTGTAATATCCCTCTACAAGATGCAGGAGTGTACAAGCTTGATTGTGAATGTGGTCTCTCTTACATAGGACAAACAAAAAGATCCATTACAACCCGCGTTAAAGAAAATATAGCTGACGTGAGGCACCGACGCTCTGGGAAGTCTGCAGTCTGTGAACATGTTCAAGATCGTCCCCGCCATTACATCAGATTTGATAGACCACAAATCCTCGCAAAGAACACCGATTCTTACCAAGGATGATATTGAGGCTATTGAAATTAAAAACATCCTAATTTCAATAGAGAAGATGGATGGGTGCTGCCATCTGCTTGGGATCCTATAATTAACAAAATTAAATCCAAACCCAAGCATACCACTGCAAGACTTCAAGATACTGTAAGCTCATTCTGCGTAGATCGGACCAAAAATTAATATTCAAAAAACTGAAGGTAGCCGGGCTAACTAACTATGACATTAGGACGTCAAACACCTCAGTCCCCCCCGCGACCATGGGTGCTGTAAAGCACCCGAAACGTCGGGAATCAAAATTAGTTAAATTAAACGCGATAAAATCCGTAAAAATTGTTTTATTATCTTTGTATTTTTTTAATAGATGACTACAGAGGTAAGATTTTCTTTTGATAAAAAAGAGTATAAGAATTTTTCTTTGAAAGCGAAGTCCACATAAAATATAATCCACGAACGGATATAATTTATATTATTCTCCTGTAGATGGACGTCGATTTATTATTGGACTGCGTGCAACAAATGAGACAGAATATTTTAATGAACTTTGGGAATACATCAGGAATACAAAGTGTGACACCTGTAAGAAATGTTTTTGGGCGATTTTTATAAAATGCGAGATAAATCGATTCACACAAGCAAAATCGTCTTGGCCCCGTGAGTAGCGTTCAAATTTTAAATCCATGCCAAGAATGTCTCGTGGCTGCCGACAAGTGGAAAAGGAAATCAAAACTTTCTATAATAAGTAAATACTCAGGCGCTTACTGCTTAAAATCCCTTTCAGAAATGGGAAAGCTTGCGCCTTTACTTTTTCTTTTATCAGCATAACGATACATTATAATATCTCTTTAAATAAAAATCAATTGCTACCCAAAACTCGCTAAAACTTGAAAAGACTCGACTGATTTTGATAAAAAAATTTGTATGTGTTTTAGTGGGTCTTAGATGGTTTAGATTCACATTTTGACCCGATAAGTGGCGCTTTTGTCGTGATCCAGAAACCACCCTTGCGAAGCCGGATCGCTGGTTTTTTAATAGATTAAGTACGATAAAGCGCACACAGTCCACGTGATGTTAAGTAGATGCTGTGGCACATAAACACCTACATCTGTCCTCAATTTAGAATCAAAATGCATTTGTCAACCCTAAAGGACTAAGATGGTATAAAGGGTCTCCGCTTCGCTCTACAATCACCATACAAAACACAGCAGTATTATTCTGCTGTTTCACACTAGTACTCTGTGAGAGCGTGGTCCTACCCTGGTTGAGCCAAACCATTCGTACTAAATAAAATTCGTAGTAAATATCAACAGGCATAATTATAATATTAATATATAAGCCGTGGTAGCTCAGATGGTTAGCGCTCGCTGTAAATTACGCAGTACGCAAGCAACCTGGGTTCGATTCCCGCCGGCACCAATGAAATTGTTTATTGCAATTTTAAGTGCTGATTTACCACGTGCTCGGCGGTGAAGAAAACATCGTGAGGAAACCTGCATGTCTGAGAATAAGAAAAAAATATTATTATGCAGACGCTGCTGCTCTATCTATAGGCATATAATATTGACACAGTTTATGGACCGTCAGAACATCTACTCTCTGTTTTATTCCTTTTTCTCATTCTGTCTCTGTTATTCAACAGGGTACACCGCTTGTTAAGTTGATATTTGGGGAAAATGTCGGAGTAATCCCTTTCATGAGTCTATGGTTTCTCACCGTTGATAAACATATTAATAAACACACCTCCATTTTTGGGGTTCCGTAGTTACACAACAAGGAACCCTTATAGTTTCGCCATCTCCGTTCGTCCGTCCGTCCGCGGTTTTGCTCAGAGACCATAGGTGCTACAAATATGTAATTTGGCATAGCTATAGATATTAATCACGCATAAAAAACTGTGTAATAAAACATTAAAAAACATTTTTATATTGGGTAATTCCCATACAAATAAATGGAGGATGTTTTTTTTTATTACATCATGTGGGGTATCGTTGGATAGGTCTTTCAAAAACACTGGGGTTGCGGAAAAACATCTTTTCGATTCAGGGGTCCGTTTGCGAAATATTTAGCTTTCAAGTGGTATTTTTCATTAGAGTCATGTGTACCCCCCTCTACCAACTAAAGCGCTGTTTTTAGAAATGTGAAAAGTATACACAATAGTAGTATATATTAGGTCCTTACATATGAAATTAGCGTTTTGTCGTACTAACCACTTTGATTTGAAATATCTCCTCTTTGGTTAAGAATTCCAAATTCAAATTTATAAATTCATTTAGGTGGTGTATTTGAGTTTTGAAAATAGTCATTCATTTGTTTTTCCCTCATTATTTTATTCTTTGGCGTCACTTATTACCGCACAATGGAAATCATGAAATATCGGTATATTTACGATTACGAGTTCTACCGTGGCACCAGTGCTGCAGAAATAGCTCGAAGGATTAATGATGTGTACGGCGCTGGTGTCGCAAAAGGAAGCACGGTACGTTTTTGGTTTCAACGTTTTCGTTCTGGAAATTTCGACCTTCAGAACCAACCCCGTGGATGGCCGGAGACCAAAGTGGAAAATGAAGAATTAAAGGCTATTGTGGAAGCGGATCCATCACAAAGCACTTTAGAGATAGCTGCAGGCTTCGGGGTAAGTGATAAAACCGTATTAATCCACTTGAAGCAAATCGGGAAAGTAAAAAAACTTGAACGATATGTACCTCATGAATTGAGTGAATCGAACTTGCAAACACGCGTCGACTGCTGTGTTACTTTCCTCAACCGACACAATAATGAAGGGATTTTAAATCGAATTATTACTTGTGATGAAAAGTGGATACTGTACGATAATCGGAAGCGCTCGTCGCAATGGCTGAACCCTGGAGACCCAGCCAAATACTGCCCTAAACGAAAATTGACTCAGAAAAAGTTACTTGTGAGTGTTTGGTGGACTAGCGCCGCTGTCGTTCACTACAGCTTTCTAAAATCTGGCCAAACGATTACTGCAGATATTTATTGTCAGCAACTGCAAACCATGAAGGAAGAACTAGCTGCTAAACAACCGAGATTGGTCAATCGCTCTAGGCCACTGCTGTTTCACGACAACGCAAGACCACACACTGCACAACAAACAACCACTAAGTTAGATGAGCTACAAATTGAATTTCTGCGACATCCACCGTACTCCCCGGACCTTGCTCCAACAGATTACCATTTTTTCCGGAATTTGGACAACTTCTTACAAGGAAAAAAATTTAACTCCGATGCGGCAGTCCAAACCGCCTTCAAAGAGTTTATTGATTCTCGTCCCCATGGTTTTTTTAGTAAAGGGCTCAATGAACTACCTATGAGATGGCAAAAGTGTATAGATAACAACGGTGCATACTTTGATTAATTAAATATATTTTACAAAAAAAAATTGACTTTATATTCCTCCCGTACAAAACGCCAATTTCATATGTTAGGACCTAATATAATGAAGTTAAAAGAAAAACTATCACAGCTAAGTAGAATGAATAGGTTAACGAGTAATAGTCGACCAAGTTATAAAATGCACTTGGATTAAACTAGCTGCATTATAACTTTGTAATGTAATTGTAAACTGTTAAAAATAAACATTTTATGAAGAAACGACTTACATGCATTACTACTATTAGCTTTGCTTTTTTATTTGCGTGATAGGGTATTATTTTTAAAATCGAAAAGTTTTTTTAATCTTTTTTGAATACTACACAATATACACTCCCTATAAGTGTGATTTGTAAATAAGTCCTTCAGTTACGATCGTTATAGCGGTCAAACCGTGAACTTACTTATTATGCTCATTATCAAGAACACCCACGTATTGTGACGGGCAACTACGGAACCCTACATTGTGCGTGACCACGCACTTGGCCAGTTTTTTTCTTTAAGCCAACGTCAACATTTTGTAACTCTTATAACTAGGTCACAAATCCATATTATATAAACTACCTCATTTATCGAGAGTTACGACCCGGGAAATGAACCTGGACTATCGAGCACGCATTCTGTGTAAAGTAAACATAATAAATCTATGGCCATGACAAATTGGGTTTGGTAATTGTGTATCAAACGATATAGGAGATTTGGTTTTAAATATTTGAGTACCTATTAAGTTACTCAAATATTTAAAGGCTAGCTGAGGATATACATTTTATTCATCATTTCAATCTACTGTTTTAATTATAACTCTCCAATTTCAGGTTGTATTTTCCATAAACGCCATGCCTAGGAATAGCGAACACAGTATTTTCGACGCCGCACTCTCAGCGTTCTGGGTAATTTAAGAGACTGACATTTTAATAAACTCTATATTTGGTACCAAAGGATCCGCTTTCTTATTTCTTCCAGATTCCTAAACATCACATACCTTTTAAAAATGAAAACAATTTTATTAAATTGGTAAATTAAAAAAAACATAACTTAAATAGTTTAACGGATTGGTTCATAACAAATGATGCTTTATCTTGCAAGAAGAATTTCTGTTATTCTGTAATTAAAGAAAACAATATTGGTACAAAATATTAAACGATTATATTTCTAAAACCAATGTCTAAGATTGATATGTTTAAGAATAATAAGCATAATATAAAACATTAAATTCTACTTTGAATTTACAAATAAAATTCAATAACCTGCTGGTACTGAGACTTTTAGAATCTGCATTATTCTACAATTGGCGCTGATATGTCGTGTTGGCAATTAATAATTCATCATAAACCGAAACATAAAAAAA
Source organism: Parnassius orleans (assembly GCA_029286625.1). NCBI lineage: Eukaryota > Metazoa > Arthropoda > Insecta > Lepidoptera > Papilionidae > Parnassius > Parnassius orleans. The sequence continues at coordinate 3,906,234 of JAGSMP010000056.1, forward strand.
GACCGAAGAGTACAATCTGCCACTTTGTCTTGCGTATGTGGACTATGAGAAACCCTTTGATTCCGTCGAAATTTGGGCAGTGCTGCAGTTCTTTCAGCGGTGCCAAGTTGACTGTTGGTATATTGAAGTGCTGAAGTGTTTGCATAGTAGGGCTACGATGGCTATCCGAGTACATAAACAGAGTACGAAACCTATTCAATTGCAGAGAGGTGTAAAATAGGGTGACGTAATATCCCCGGAACTCTTCACCGCTGCATTGGAAGAAGTTTTCAAGCTACTGGACTGGGAAGGATACGGTATTAATGTCAATGGCGACTACATCCCTCACCTTCGATTTGCTGACGATATAGTCTTTATGGCAGAATCACTGGAGGACCTAAGCACTATGCTTAATGACCTCAATAGTGTCTTCCAGCGGATAATCATTTAAGTGGCAGAGCCATTCTTGCAGCTTTATCACGGTTGTAGCACGAATGGGTCGGCTCGACTGAGGAGAGACCACGCTCTCACGGAATACAGGCGAAAAAATAGCAACTCAAAAACCAAACGAGGCATTCCATCTTAGTCCTCATGGGTGACAACGCATCTGCATTTTTATTCTTAATTGAGGATAAAGTAGATGTCTATAAACCAAAGCATCCACTTGCCACCAGGTGGACTGTTTACTCGTTTGTCACTCTTATTATATAAAAAAATACTATCTACTAAGCTATTGTCGCTTTAACATCACAGCAATGTATTACATTTGTGTATTAGATTATTATCTAGTACAAGCTATTACATGACTACTTTTGCTTATATAAAAGTTAAAGTTAAAGTTACAGCCTATATACGTCCCACTGCTGGGCACAGGCCTCCTCTTATTTCTGATAGGGTTTTTAGGGCAAGGAAGTGTCCGCCGCGCTGCCCCAATGCGTGTTGGCGAACTTCACATGTCTTCGAAATATATTTTTTCTTATTTCTCAGACATGCAGGTTTCCTCACGATGTTTTCCTTCACCGCCGAGCACGTGGTAAATCAGCACTTAAAATTGCAATTAACAATTTAATTGGTGCCGGCGGGGATCGAACCCGGGTTGCTCGCGTACTGTGAAACTTACAGCGAGTGCTAACCATCTGAGCTACCACTGCTCGTCTTTTGCTTATATGTAGGCAATCAATGTTGATTTCATTAATTTTAAAGTCAAGTGCTACAAAAGTCATGTAATAGCTGATACACAATTTCCAAACCCAATTTGCAAATTGTGTAATGCTTCAATAGTATTTTAAACTTATCTATGTTGGAGCATCTCAAAATTTGTAATGGTAAACGGTTATAAATTCGAGGGGCCATACAAAATATACTGTTGTTGAATTGGGCTGTTTTGTTTGATGGAAAACATATTTTGTGATTATTACGTTTACTGTGTAGGCACTCAAATAAAGAAATATGCGTAATAACAAAGACGGCTACCTCATATATATAAAGGCATGGAAGTGTTAACAGTTTCAGACTAATAAAATGGTTTACAACTATCCGTCGCTTTTAACTTCACAATGGCCCTTACAGAGTTACCCCAAAAGATGATACCTTAACACTGATTCTACATAACCGTACCGAAGTGATGACGGCAGATTGATTCACAATTGTTCCAAGTCTATACAGTGCATAAGAGAACTGGTTGAGTTTAGTACAAATATCTTCCACTTAAGATTTCCATTTTAAGTTTGAATCGAGATTGAGGCCTAAAAATTTTGCATTTTAGATTACATTAATTTGATTGATTTCCTTCGCCACTTGTCGGCAGCCACGAGACATTCTTGGCATGGATTTAAATCGATATGAACAATCTCACGGGATTAAGATGATTTTGCTTGTGTGAATCGATTTATCACACATTTTATAAAAATCGCTCAACAACATTTCTTACAGGTGTCACACTTTGTATTCCTGATGTATCCCCAAAGTTCATTAAAATATTAGGTCTCATTTGTTGCACGCAGTCCAATAATAAATCGACGTCCATCTACAGGAGAATGATATAAATTATATTCGTTCGTGGATTATATTTTATGTGGACTTCGCTTTCAAAGAAAAATTCTAATACTCTTTTTTATCAAAAGAAAATCTAACCTCTGTAGTCATCTATTAAAAAGATACAAAGATGATCAAAATAAATGATTGTCAAAGAAAAGGAGTCACTAGTTCATTCATTACAGACCACCAAAAGTTCACCGCTGAAGATAGGTTGTGCCAATGGATTGCCTCATATGTAGGATACTTGCTATATTTACCACGTTTGACGGAACATTGGCAACTACAGTTTTTATTATAATCATAACGTTTATATCAGTAAGAAACGAAATATAAATGGAAATAGAAATAGAAAGTCACTCTCATGTTCAACTGGTTAACCACTGGTTCGGAAAATACCTCTGTCTTATAAAGAAAACAGTATTAAAGAAAAGGGAACAGCTTACAATCATGTATGCTACACAACCAACAACACAAAACAAATTAGAAATAGCTTGGTAGCGATCACTCATTCCCAGGGGTTATTATCATCCATATATTATAATATAACTCTTTTTATAGAAACTTTGTTTAAACTGAAGCTAAAATAGGAGATGGGCAGTATTGTAATCATAAATCTTTAATAGCAAAATAAAGTTACAAGAAGATGTTACAATTTATACAGTGCAGTCGCGTTTCGCTAACAATAGTGCATAGCGTGCAAATAATAATTTTAAATTGTTCATATGACAATATTAATTAATTACCATCTAAAAGAATATTTTACTTCATAAAAAAAATAAGTTTTTAACCAATTATACAATTTTTTTTATATAATCTTTCTTAATGATTTAATGATTCTTTGGGTAGTTTATTACATATTTTCACAAACATGTTTAGGCATTTTTCTGATAACAAATAAAAGAAATAAAAAAAACTTCGGATACCAACCCGCCTTTCAAAAGCTGAGAAATCCTCCCTACGAGGCAATCTATGAGGAGGCCCAAGTTCAACAATAGACTTTTGACAGGCTGCAATGAATTAATGAAAGAATGGTCATCTGTGAAATATTTCTTTTTGCAACTATCTGGCCAGCAACGGACCATCAGTTATTGCGTCTGTAATAGATGCGATCGCACCCCAACTTGCTATCATTTTCAATGCTAGTATCGAATCTGGTGTGTTTCCTGATTTAATGAAACATAGTAAAGTTATATAAATACTCAGGGTTAACTGATGCCGGTGTTAAGCTAATCATACATATTTTCTGTGCATGGAAAAATTCAGAAGATACTTTGGGTATATTTTGTGATATTTCCAAGGCTTTCGACCGTATTCACCATGAGATATTAATCAGGAAGCTACATCATTATGGTGTAAAAAACATAGCGCTAAATCTTATCATGTCATATCTAAATAATAGAACGCAAACAGTTGTTATTAATGGGAGCAGTTCTTCCGGATCGGTAGTATCTATGGGTGTTCCTCAGGGCTCAGTTCTTAGTTTATATTAATGACTTACCTTATTTGGTAGGGATCAACCATGATATAGTATTATTTGCTGATGACACTTCGTTGATTTTCCGACTAAAAAGGCAATTAATGTAATATGACGAAGTGAATAATGCTATATCAAAAGTATACTGCTTTAACGTTTAAACTAATTATAACAGTGGTAGAGCCGCGCTGCAGCTTCTGCTGTAGCATGGATGGCCGGCTCGAACCGGGCGGTACCACGACCTCACAGAATACCAACGTAAAGTAGGAGCTTTGCTTCTGCGTTTCGCTTGGTTAGTGCAGGTGGCTGGAGGCCCAATCCCCCATAACATGGTAGCGGAATTTAAAAGAAAGAACTACCCCAGGAGGGTACCAGCACCCTGGTAATGGAGAATCCTCACTGAGCATCCACGGTCAAGCTACCCTTCCTGAGCGTGGTGCTCAGGCTGCCCCGCGTATTCTGGGGGCAAAACCTGCCTATACTAACACTGCAGGGGCAAACAGAGCAATAAAACCATGGCGACCCCTGCCACGCTATCCGTGGACTTCTGCAACATCAGGGACTTCACTGAACCTTAACGCCGTCCACTAATATCTAGAGACGGCGAAGCCGGCCTTGATCTTTTGACCGAGACGCAGGTGTCCTCTCCGGCTGATACTTCGTACCTCCTACAAATTAGAACACTTTGTGCCCCGGGCTGAGTTTGTATACGTCAGAGAGGATATCTGTTCTCGACGCCTCGGCAGTCTTGAAGGTACGGACCTGTCCATCCTATGGCTGCGCGTAGACAGCGACGACCATCCCCGCGTCTACGGGTGCCTATAGGTCCCATAGCGGTAATGCCGACACAGACCGACTCATCGACCACGTCCAAATGGCTACAGATTTCTTGCTACAACAGATCCCATCCGTAGAGATCGTGATACTTGGCGATTTTAACGCCCACCACGCTGAATGGCTCGGTCACGTTTAACCGATCATGCGGGAGATCTGTTTATGACTTTGCCTTGGCATATGGTCTGACACAACTGATTACTTCGCCTACACGGATTCCAGATGTGGAGGATCATACACCTTCCTGTTGGACCTTCTGCTGACCTCTCATCCGGACGGATATCAGGTTTCCGTCGATGCCTCTTGGCTCTTCGGACCATTGTCTGATCCGGAGTGTGGTGCCACTCACGCCTCCTCGCGGTTGCGTTCTGCAGGTTGCCGCCGTGTTTGGCATTACAGGTCGGCGGATTGGGATGGAATGCGGTCTTTCTTGCATCCTACCCATGGGGCGGGTTTGCTTCTCGCCGGATGATCCCAGCGCTGTTGTTGACTCTATCACCGATGTGGTGCTAGGAATGGAACTATTTATTCCATCATCTGTGGTACCCATCGGTGGCAGATCACAGCCTTGGTTTGGTCGCTCCTGTAAGACTGCATTACGCAGTAAGCAGGAGTGTTATCAGGCCTGGGCTGAGGCTTCGGCGGCTCGGGATGTAAACACCAGCATGCTTAAAAGAAGTATAACTTCGCCTCCAGGTCCTTCAAAGAGTTATTGCCAAGGCAAAGTCAGAGCACATAGGCAGAATTGGCGAGAAACTAGTTTGCCTTCCTTCGGGAACCCGTGCATTCTGGTCTCTCGCCAAGGCTGTCCAAGGGAATTTCTGTAAGCCGTCACTACCATCTCTGCACAGGGAGGATGACTCACTGGCCCACGACGCAAAAGAGAAAGCCGACCTTTAGGCTCCTTTTGCGTCCAACTCGACTCTTGATGACAGGGGAACACACCGCCGACCATCCCGCAGTGTGAGTGCTCTATACCTGATGTGCGATTCACACAGTGCTCAGTATGCAAAGCACTCCTCTCCCTGGACATCCACAAGTCGAGTGGCCTGACGCAATCCCGCCAATTGTGCTGAAGACGTGCGCTCCAGAGTTGGCACCGGTTCTAACGCGTCTTTTTCGGTACCCCTACCCCTAGGCGTTGTCCCGAATTCATGGAAGACAGCTGTGCACCTGATCCCAAAAAGGTAACCGCTCTGATCCGTCCAATTACAGGCCTATCGCCATCACCTCCTTATTCTCGAAAATAATGGAGTCCATTATTAACTGCCAGCTCATGCGGTACCTTGAGGAGCACCAGCTGATTAGTGACTGCCAGTACGGTTTCCGTCGGGGTCGATCAGCTGGTGATCTTCTGGTCTACCTGACTCATAGATGGGCGCAGGCGATCGAGTCCAAAGGGAGGCATTGGCCGTTAGTTTGGACATAGCGAAGGCCTTCGATCGGGTCTGGCACAAAGCGCTTCTTTCGAAGCTTCCTTCCTATGGGCTTCCCGAAATTGCAATTGGATCACCAGTTTTCTGGCTGATCGGAGCATCAAGGTCGTAGTAGACGGTGCGTGCTCCGATTACAAGACTATTAACGCTGGTGTTCCACAGCTGCGTGCTATCACCAACGCTGTTTCTTCTGCATATCAATGATATGTTGCAAACCGGTAACATTCATTGCTATGCGGATGACAGCACTGGTGATGCTCTATACACCGGCCATGCCAATATTTCTCGGAAAACGTCGCCAGTACCGGAACAAACTTGTGTTTGAAGTCGAGACTTTGTTGCACAAAGTCTCGGATTGAAACGACTAAATCTAGTCCAGTTCAATCCCCAGAAGACACAAGTTTGCGCGTTTACCGCTAAAAGGAACCCTTTGTCGTATCACCTCAGTTTCAAGGCACTCCTTGTTGTCTCAGCCAGTATCGGAATCCTCGGCGTTGACATATCGAGTGACGTGCAGTTTCGTGGTCACTTGAAGAGAAGGCAAATTAGCCTCTAAAAGCTTGGCGTGCTCAGTAGAGCGGGGCAGTATTTCATGCCGGCACACCGCCTGCAACTTTACAAGGCGCAGGTTCGGCCTCACATGGAATACTGTTCCCATCTCTGGCAGGGCCCCAGTGCCAGCTCCTTCCACTTGACCGCATTCAGCGCAGAGCGGATCGAATCGTCGGGGACCGAGTTCTTCCGATCGGCTTGACTCACTAGCACTGCGTAGAGATGTTGCATCTCTTTGCGTATTTTATCGCATGTACCACGGGAGTGCTCTGAGGAATTGTTCGGACTAATTCCAGCCGCTCAATTTGACCATCGCACATCGCGACAAAACTCGCGATACCATCCATACCATCTGGATGATTGGCCGTCCACCACTGTGCGATTTAGAAGATGTTTTCTTCCTCGCACAACTTCCTTGTGGAACCGATTACCACCAGCGATTTTTCCGGACCGATACGACTTAGGGACCTTCAAGAAAAGAGCCTACTCCTTTAAAAGGCCGGCAACGCATCTGCAATTCCCTGGTGTTGCAGTTGTTCATGGGCGGCGGTAGTCACTAACATCAGGTGAACCGCAGGCTCGTTTGCCCCTCCTATAAAAAAAAAAAAAACGTCAATAATTTGCTTTTGAACGGTAATAAAACGAAATTTATTAAATTCACCACACCTAATAAACAAGTGAATACCAGTGTACTTTTAAATAGGAGGAGCTAGGCCTTGTTGAATCCACTGTTTTTCTTGGAATTACAGTTGACGTGAAGCTTCAATGGGGCTCTTATAGATCTAAACTAGCTAGCAAACTTACTTCTGCAGCATATGCTGTAAAAAAGATTAGAGGCCTTACATGTCAAATGGATTCTTGCTATGGGGTAATGCGACTGACATTGACTGACTGACTTTGTTTTTCAAAAGAGAGCCATAAAAGCAATTTATAACCTAGGTACGAAGGAATCCCTTAGAGAAAATTTTTAAGAAATAAATATATTAACTTTGGCCTCTCAATATATTTACGAGCACTTAATGTATGTACACAAAAACAAAAATAGTTTTAAATGAAACTAATTTTTACGGATTCTATCGCGTTTAATTTAACTTTTAATTCCCGACGTTTCGGGTGCTTTACAGCACCCATGGTCACTGGAGGGACTGAGGGTTTTGACGTCCCGATGTCATAGTTAGACCGGCTACCTTCAGTTTTTGAATATTAATTTTTGGTCCGATCTACGCAGAATGAGCTTATAGTATCTTGAAGTCTTGCAGTGGTATGCTTGGGTTTGGATTAAATTTATTAATTATAGTATCCCAAGCAGATGGCAGCACCCATCCATCTTCTCTATTGAAATTAGCGTGTTTTTTAATTTCTTCAATAATAATTAGTTTCATTTAATGTGTAGTGTTCGCGTAAATATAAGAAATCAAAAATAGTGTTATTAAAAATAGTGATGTGCATTCTGTAAATACTAGGAACAAGCACAAGTTAGTTATACCAGTTACTCGACTCCAAAGAGTCAGTAATTCCTTCATGGGGCAATGTATACGCTTTTACAACAAAGTCCCAGAAAATATGCAGACCTTATCTATCAAAAGGTTTAAATTATTTATTAAGCAAAAATTGTCTAGTAAGGGTACTACTACTAAAGAGTACATGACTGATAATAAGTAATATCCTGGGAATGAGGTGATCGCTACCATGCTGTTTCTAAATGTTTTCATAACAATTGTATAAAATATTATATTGTAAATAGTACTTTTTAAAAAAAAGTCCCGCTGGGTTTCTTGCTGATTCTTCCCAGGACAGACATTTTTGCGAACCAGTGGTAAAAGTAAAAAAGTGTTATCAATAAGTATTATGTACTCTAATCTATATTGCATAATAATGATTCTATTCTATTCTATTCATCCATTAAGACTTTATTAAATTAAACGTCAATAGTTTATCAATTTTATATATTATCTAATTGGTTGTCTTACTGAGTATTAATCAATGATCATAATATTTAAGAACCTTTGAAATTATAGCGCAATGTTCTGAAAGTTACAAACGATCATTGACTTAATTTAGTTTGAAAACCGAGAAATTCATAATAACTCCACACTAATACCTCATGATACAGTAGTCAACACAAGCCCGCGAGCAAAACGAAAATTGCGAGCGAGTTCCAAGTATCTCATATAAATAGTCGGGTCGTTTAATCAAGGTGTCCAGGGGGTGGGGCGGGAATGGAGAGGGACGGGGCGCAGTGCAATTAAGGTACAGGTTGACAGTTGACAAATTGACAGTAGGCGGCCAGTCTTTGACGGTAACAGATACAAAATAGCCGTGTCACCGGTGCTGTTTCATGGGTTAAAGAAGTTTAGTTATGATGAATATGGATGGTCAATATGATACATTAACAGATGATATCCCTCGTTCATAATGTAACTGCGGCTGTGTTATCTCTAGCTGATTTAGTTCTCTTGTATGTAAATATATTAGCACGTAGAAATTGATCGAGTCGGACTTTATGTGCGTTCATTAGAGGGTTATGCTTCATTTTTAATTTCACAATCGCCCCTTTTCATTTTAGATGGAATATTAATAATTAATATTGTCAGTTGTTTAAACAAATATAAATTTTCGTCCCAGTCTTTGATCTTTTACATTCGGATATAAAAATAATAAAAAACTGTGCTGTTTAGATTATAAATAAAGTTCAGGGTTTTGTTTTAGTAGTAAGGATGACAAGCGAGAAAATAATCCACGTGATGGTAAGTGGATTTAGCCCATAGGCGCACAAATATGTTCTCAATAAGGAATCAAAATTAACATCTCTATTTATTCATTTTTCTTAGAGTTGACAGGTAGAAAATGTCATAGGGCATTAAGTCGCCCTTTGTAACCCCTGGTGGAAGGTGTGTTGCAATAAAGAATAATAAAAAAATAATAAAAAATGTACAACATTTTGGTGAAGACTAACATGGACTTAGATAGAATCTTCAGTCGTTGGATCTAGATGGCTCAGTACCGTGCTTTGACTTGTGACTTCGAGCAACTGCTGGAAATTTTCCTTCTGTTGGATGGTGGTATGCCATCTCGTTCACGCCTAACATAACTGGTTAATATATCTAAATCATATTAAGATGTAAGAAAACCCACTACGCTATATCCAGTAAATGTCATAAGGGCGACAGAGGGAAACTGGAACAGAAGAAAGACAACATCTTCCTATTCATCAATCATCATCCATGACAACTAATAAAGGTCCGAATCAATCAGATAACAGTTCAAAGTAATAAAAAATTGCGGATGCCAACCCACTTGTCAAGTTTGGCAACTATAGCAATTATCCACTGGTGAGGTAATATATGAGGTGGCCTATGTTCAGCGGTGGACTTGAGAAGAACTGTAATGATGTTGATGATGATGATAAAAATAATTCGCACATAGAAGAAATACCGGTAACTGTAATTATTTTGGCTATAATTTTCTTATCCCTGAAAGTATTAAAACAACCGTTTTCTGCACACAGAATTGATTATACAAATCAATACATTGTTGCAAAGGCAACAAATATTATATTCGATTGTAATAATTTACAACAGGAAACACGTCCGTACGGTACACATAATATTTCGTGTTGTTATCCCAACAAAGAGCTGTCACTGTTCGAATGGACGGCCGCTGAAAATATTGTGAGTTACGTGACTGATGCGAACGTTTGTAGTGCGATCTAGTTTTATTTTTAAAAAGAAAAGAAAACATTTAGCTATATAGAGAACAATCAATGGCGCCGAAAACTATAGTTGTAAATAAAATTAAAGAGTCTTTTTTCTTCTTTTTTGCTTTTAAATAACATTATCCTCGCACTAGGATTTTTAGAGTTCCGTACTCAAAGGGTAACCAACGGGACCCTATTACTAAGCCTCCGTTGTCCGTCCATCCGACTGTCTGTCAGCGGGCTGTATCTCATTATCCGTAATAGATAGACAGTTGAAATTTTCATAGTATGTGTATTTCTGTTGCCGCTATAACAACAAATAAAAATAAATTAAAAATTAAAGGGGGCTCCCCTACTAGAAACGTGTATTACAAAGGTACGGAACCCTTCATTCGCGAGTCCGACTCGCACTTGGCCGGTTATTCTATCTAGTGTCTGTCTGTAATATCGAAATAACTGCCTTTTATACGCACAGCGTATTATTTGTTTGCCAATAAAACATGAATAACCAATTTAAAAATATTTGTTTCTCTGTCTGTCTGTCCGGGCTAATCTTTGAAACGGTTGAACCAATTGTAATTAAACTGCATGAAAAAATAGAGAGCAAAGCCAGGAACCTTTGCTTTTGGCTACTCTAACACCTATGTTCTTTCTTTTAGAAATGAATAGAATTAGAATAGAATAAAAAACTATTCCACGTAAACTATTAATAACACCTACTCATTTAAAGTCATTATAATAATATAATGTTCCAGACCAAATTTCGGTCACCCGGCCAGTCTCAGCGGAAACCAGCCATTTGCGCAGGACAGGATTATAGTGCACGAGTCTTTCAAAAGTGCGACTGTGCATCAGGCTGGGAGATATTTTTACCCTCCATAAAGCGCAAGTCCGTTCGTGCATAGAGTACTGCTGTCACATTTTGTGCGATTGCAGTTTGCGCGTTGCACTCAGGGAGAGGCGTTCTAAGAGGATTTTTGGGTGCCTTGATTTGGATGAAATCGATATTTTCAAACTTAAGCAATGAAAACAAACTGCCACATAGCAGCCAGCATCTCGGTATTCTATAGAACACACATATATATATATATATAAACCAATTTCTGTCCGTTAGTCTCGCTAAAACTCGAAACTGGCTCGAATGAGTCTGATGAAATTTTTTGTGTGTGTTTAAGTGGGTCACTGTATGGTTTAGATTCATAATTAGACCCGGTAAGTGAAGCAGTTGTCGAGATTCAGAAATCATCCGTGCGAAGTTATTGTGCTTTATCGCGTTCAGTTTAACTTAGTTTTACCGCATGCTGCCCCATGAACATTGGAACTATAAAGCACCCAAAATATCAGGGATTAAAATAAGTTAAAATAAAAGCGATAAAATCCGTATAATTAGTTTTTTTTTTCAATGTGTATTCGTGCAAACGTTAGAAATCATGAATTCCTATCCTCCTTTCCTACCATCGGACAACCAGACGATCGTAGGTCTCCACCACTTAGCTGTCAACATTCCACGCTTTCGAACTAAATGTTTTGCTTCATCATCGCCATCATAGTTACACTCCTTCACAAGTCCACTACTGAACTTAGGCAAGGAACCAACCTACCCAAGGAATGCCACAAAGCACGGCTCTGAGCCACCTGTATCCATCGGCTTCCTGCACATCTTAACAGGTCGTCACTAAATTTATTGGGGGGACGCCCTACAATTCGCTTACCGATACGAGGTTGTCACAAGAGAACCTTTCTTCCCCATCGGTTATTAGTTCTTCATGGTTTCAAAAAAAGAGTCCCACTGGGTTTCTTGCTGGTTCTGGACAGAGGCTTTTTCCGAACCAATGTAGTGGTAATTAAACAAAACAGTAACTTTTGTAGGAGTGGAAGGAAAAGGGGAGATCTCCCGCCGGGCAAGGTGTTCTGCCCGGGGAGCGGCCAACGCTCCGAGTGGTAGTTCGGAGCTATTGTATATATACTGTTTTTAATTCGGAACTTTGATAGCGCGATTTAGGCTTCGATGTATTTCGCTTGTGGCGCGACGAAAGCGCCGCCACACTTTCAATAAGTATTATTTATAATCTATATTGTATAAAAAAGTTTCTGTTCTGTTTCTGTTTCTGTTTGCTTGGTCTTTCGTAAAGCGTACAACAAAGGAGAGATATATTTGGCAACGTCTGTCTTTCCGTCTTTTGATACCCATACTTCTATTTAAAAAACTCTCTATCAATTCAACGCTAGCGTAGCTAAAAGCAAAGGCTTAAAATAATCTTGACAGTACATTCAATGTCTGCGTGTGTGTGTGTGTGTGTTATAATTTTACCTTACCTTTAGATGCGACAGAATTAAACTCCGATTTCAAATTATACCATTAAGCCTAATTTATCCTCTAACATTTGCACTCACCGTAGACGCGGGCAAATATTAATACCTGAGACAAGCGAAGCACTGCGTTAATTCATTGAGGAACAGGTGCTGTCATCTTTATACCTGTGCGTTGTTAATTTAACTCTCGTCTCAATCCAAACGATCCCTCACCTTCCAGCACTCTAGATTTATTTTATGGCACAGACAATTAACCTAGCTATGCATCTATCACCCAGGACTATTCTAGACTCGTTGCGAATCAGTCGCAACTTTGTCGTTCCGCTGTCGCACGGTTGTTTAACTGATTGTTTGATTTACTAGTTGGACAAATTAGTGGGTTATAGTTACCGTATTACTTTGTAATATGTGGAAACAAATTTGTTTGGCAAGGACAGTTAGATCTTACAATGTATCCTTAATAGTCACATAAAAACGTTCTCAAACGCTCGATTGAAAAGTCCAGTAATTTCTTTTAAAAACTCTTCACAAGCTTAATTCATTATTTTAATAAATATTTGGAATCGGTTGCGACTTTACAGGACCATTGTAACTAAAATCATTACAATAGTCAAATAAAACTTGTATACGTTAAAGCAATCAGCCAAGATCGGAAAGTGTAGCATCCTATTAATTATTTTTGGTTTTCAATTAACTTAAAAAAACCGGCCAAGTGCGAGTCGAACTCGCGCGGGAAGGGTTCCGTACCACCGTAAAACACGTTTCTAGTAGTGGAGCCCCCTTTAATATTGAATTTATTTTTATTTTTGTAATTTTTTGGTATAGCGGTAATAGAAATAAACATTCTATGAAAATTTCAACTGTCTAGCTATTACGGATCATGGGATACAGCCCGCTGACAGACAGACAGACGGACGGACGGACGAACGGACGAACGGACGGACAGCAGATGCTTAGTAATAGGATCCCGTTGGTTACCCTTCGGGTACGGAACCCTAAAATGGAGGTAATTCATCAGTTCTTCCTTCCTTCTTTCTTTCGTTATGAATCAGTTCGACAGACTTTTTCTAATGTAATACTATTTCCCAGAAGTTATAGGAGGTACGTTTATACGTGGTAGAACCACGCTGCAGCAATATTATGATTGTAGCACGAATGGGTTGGCTCTTTTTTTGTATAGAAGAGGGGGCAAACAAAACTCCTAGTAAAACGCACAGTGGTGGACCGCCAAACATCCAAATATTGAGGATGGTATCGTGAATTTTAACGCGATGTGCGTTCGTGAAATTTGACGGCTGAAATTAATCCGAACAATTCCTCAGAGCACTCCTCGTGGTAGATTCGATAGAAAATGCAAAGGGATGCAACATCAATACGCAGCGCCAGTGAATCAAGCCGATCAGAAAGAACTCGGTCGTTGACGACTCGAACCGCTCTGCACTGGATGCGGTCAAGTGGAAGGAGCTGGCACTGGGTTGCCTCGGCCCAGAGATGAGAACAATATCCCATGAGAGGCCGAATTAGCGCTTTGTAAAGTTGCAAGTGATGTGCCGGCATTAAATACTGTCTCCCTCTGCTGAGAACGCTAAGAGGCCAGTTTTAGAGGCCAATTTGGCCTCTCCTTCCAAGTGACCACGAAACTGCACACTATTCGATATGTCGACGCCAAGGATTCCGATGCTAGCTGAGGCAGCAAGGGGAGTGCCTTGAAACTGAGGAGATACAATGGGGTTCTTTTTAGCGGTAAACGCGCATACTGTGTCTGGGGATTGAACTGGACTAGATTTAGTCCAGTGGTAGGGAGAGCGGCGCCTCGCAATACCAACACTCCTCTCCCCCCGCAGCCCCACCACCACCGCATCAATTAACGGTGCGGCCCCTTCAGAGTCGCGGAGGATAGGGTGAGTGGCGTATCGCCATACCAACACTCCTCTTCCTCCGCGACTCCACCTCGGCTGCAGCAGTAGGGGGAGAGGACACCCCTCTCGCCGCAGCCCACCGACACACATCCGAAATGGGCTCACCAAACACACTCGGAGTGGCCACCTCGGGCCGGCCCTACATCACGGGCCAGCCAAGGGGTTCCTCTTTGTTCACCGTGGGTGGCCAAGCCACGGCTACTAAGCCACGACAAGACGGGAACCTGTTCGGGGGGGAGCACACAATCCACCTGATGATAAGTGGTTGATGTGACCCATAGATATCTACATCTATCCTCAATAAAGAATCAAAATGCAGATGCGTTGTCAATGAAGACTAAGATGGAACGCCTCTTTTCCAGTAAAAAGAGTCTCCGGTTCTCTACACTCACCATACAAAACACAGCAGTGTTAAGCTGCTATTTTACGCTGGTATTCTGTGAGGGCGTGGTCCTTCCCCGGTCGAGCCGACCCATTTGTGCTACAACTATATTACAAATATAGCTGGAGCATGGCTCTACCACATATAAAATACCATATATTCATACACCCAGTTGAGAAAGGACTGAATATTTAAATATACAATAAAAATAAACTTTAAACATAAAAGAGCTAAGCTCTTTATATACGTATTTTATTGTTTCTCCAAAAATACTCCAACATTTTCTATTTCCAGTCCATATTAAGCCGATTGATGCACGGCAAAGCCCTTACTGAGCCTATAAAGTGATTCCGACCGCGTCATTACCTGACCAAGTGGAAACAGTTTCATCCTCTATACTTTTTCGTCTCGAAAGACACTTACTTTAGCCGTCTGCGTAATTTATAGTGATCGTAAAGTCGTGCCCGCTTTTAAGTCCGCGTATGAAATAGTATATTTTTGACGGGCACAAGTTAAGGCTTGGATGTAAGCGAGCGGGCTCATCACTCTGTGGGAGCAGATCAAAGCGGAACACTCGTCCGCTACTCCGATTGTTTATTTGGATGACTTTGTTGCAATGAACGAGGTAGGACGGTAATGGAGTCGGGCAACTAATCCTCTAGCATAAGAATGACGTGCTAACGGATAGTTGAAATGATTGCTGCGATTTTAAGTATCGTTGTTTATGGGATAAAACTAATTTTACGGATTTTATCGCGTATAATTTAATTTCTTTCAATTCCCGACGTTCAATTTTAATTTCGACGTCAGATACTTTACAGTATTTAGATCACGGGTACGGTGGGGGTGTGGGGTGGGGTGGGGGGGGTGATTGGCGTCCTGATGTCATTGTTAATGAAAGCTACCTTCAGCTTTTGAATATTAATTTTTAGTGTTATCCTTGGATTTGTATTTAATTTGGTTAATTATGGTATCCCAAATAGATGGTAGCACCCAGCCACCTTCTCTATTAAAGTTCGAATGATTTTTTAATTTTAACAGCCTCGCGAATTATCCTTGGTAGTAATCGATGTTCTATTGCGAGGATTTGTGGTCTATCAAATCTGATATAATGGTTGGGACGATCCTGATTACATAATCTTACTGCAGGTGCAGTAAAATACTCGAAATTTTGGGAATTCAAAAAGTTAAAATTAAACGCTATAAAATCAGTAAAATTTGTTTTACACCATGGGTTGACTGGCAGAGAATGCTAAGTGGCATTAAGTCCGCCCTTAGTAACCTTTATGGTTAGAACAATAAAGTTTTTAAATAAAATAAATAAATAAATCCTTAATAAAACTTTTAGGTAGCAAATTTTATATCCGCCTTCTTTAATTTACGATTAGGTCCATATAATATATGCTTCCTACCACCAAATCAATTATTAATTATAATAGAAGCGTGATACTACGACTTAATCACGCTTCAGATGCAGCGCAGTTGGGTCAGTTCGACCGGAGAAGGACTACGATCGCAAAGAATACCAGAGTGAAATAGCAGCATATTGCTACCGTGTTTCGTATGATGAGTATTGAGAACCGGAGACAGTAAATGTAGATGTCTATGGGCCATAGTATCCACGTACCATCAGGAGGACTGTGTGCTCGCTTGTTACCCTTAATCTACAAAAAATGATAGTATAATTATTTATACTATTTCATTTTTTCCAGAATTCTTCAAAATTTTCTCAGTTTATTGAGGTATAGTACATAGACCTAGCACGTTTCGAAACATGTCGGTGTTAATTAAATGTCACTTAATTCGAGCAAGCGAAAGTCCGATACGGTAGCTCCACACAAAACTCACTCAAGGATTAATTCTAATGTGACCGATTTTCCAACATCGTTTCCAGGTTAATATAATTAACGGTGCAGTCACCTGTCGCTCTAAACAAGGCTTAGTGAGACAGATTGCTGGGAGCGGAGAATTGGTTCTTAGAACGTCAGGACACCTGGCGCCTAATGCTTTCGCAACTTTAGAATTTCACACACACACAAGAAGATTGAGAGCAATCAAATTCTGCATACAATGTACTTTGTGGAGGTTTATTGCCATCGTTTCCAGGACCGACTAGCGAATGCTAAGATGAAGATGTCATTGCTGATTGCTGGAAAATTATTGGACCATGAAAGTGTGCCCTAAATGTTTGATGTTGAGCAGGAGCTTAGTAAATGAAAATGATACTTAATGTAATAGTACAGTAGGTTTGGATTTGTTAAATTGACTAATTTGATGTATTTTAATTTATATTTACATAAATTTTAGAGGTTTACTACACCCAGTAAATTGTTAGTAGTAAGACAAAGATTTAGTAAGGGTATTCCTTTGAAGATATAAATAGTTTAGGAAGTTAAATCAAGGAAGTAAAACATATATTTAAGACTTCGTTCGCTTAGAAATTAAACAAAAAACTGCGGATCTATTAAATTGATCATTGAGCAAGTAGTTCAATTATCGAAAAACCACTTTAAAGTCAGTTTTTTTTTGTTATTTTCTTCAAAACTATGTACGATATGGGAAATTTTGAAATGAAAGTTGAAGATCTATTAATTTTACGTAAAAAAAGTCACCTTATAATATAATACTGATAGTTTTGTTGCAAACAGATATTTAAATAAAAATAAATGTTAAAAATCGATTTTACATCAAAATTTTAAGAGATAGGCAATATATTGTGATAAACGTTTTTTTGTGTTTAATGTTCAAACGAAAAAAAGTTTTGTTGAAACAGTCTTTTAATGTTTTTTAAGGTAAATGAGTTAATGCCGTGTAGTGGCGGTGTAATATTATCCACTACCTCATACCATCCCGCAGGTATCGTAAGAGGCGACAGAGGGAAACAAATCAAGAGATCGGCAGCAGCGTCTTCCTAATAACGACTAAAACAAAAGATTACGGATGCCAACCCGCTTGCCAAGCGTGGCAACTATGGCAAATATCCCCCTTATGAGGCAATGTAAGGGGGAGGTCTTTATTCAGCAGTATACTTTAATAGGCTGTAACGGTAACGGTATGAGTTAATCATTAAAAACTATTTTTCACAAAAAGAAACACTTGACGTTTCTTGAATAAATATAGACTAGATCTCTCTTGGCATTGCGATCGTCAATCTGCCTGTCAAACGTGGCGATTAAGATAGACTTTTGCGGAATAATAATGATGATGAAGAAGAAGAAGAATATTTTCTTTATAGAAAAATGGTGAGAAACGAGCACTCATTCCACCTTATGGTAAACGGCGCTGTGGTGTTGCGTTTTCACCCATGAGGACTAAGATGGAATGCCTCATTTCGAGTAAAAATGGTATTTTTCATAGAATAGGGGTGACAAATGAACACACAGTCTAACTGATGCTGTGGATGCTGTGGCCCATAGATATCAACATTTATCTCCGATTAAAAATCGAAATGTAGATGCGTTGTCACCCCTGAGGACTACGATGGAATACCTCATTTCCAGTAAAAAGGGTCTCCGGTTCTCTATACTCATTATGTGAAACACAGCAGCATGAAGCTGCTATTTTACGCTGGTATTCTGTTAGAGCGTGGTTCTCCCTCGGTCGGGGGATCCAAATCTAATATCATACCTACAGCGTATCTCTACCATTAAATTACAGGCTGTTAAAAAAACCTCAAACAATATAATATATATACTTTCAAATATTTGCAACTCGAAACTCGAATTCCTTCAGACATTGTCATGAAAATCATCGCTCAAATCAAATCTCGTGAAGCGTCTAGCCCTCGCGGCTATACTACTGTAGGTGCGCTGAAGATTGTCAGAATAACAATGGAATGGCGAGGGAGCGGACAATGCGAGCCGGTGGTCGAAACAACCGGAGTCTTTGTTAGGGAAAAACAGGCAAAGATTATGACCACAAAAATTCGGATACGATATACTTTTAAGATTATTAAATAAAAATAATATTGTTTTTCAATGTATAGTTGATTCTATGCTCTAAACTATTTCAGATGAAACTGAAACAGGAGATGGACAGCAGCAACCTCCTGATAACAACTGAAACTAATAAAAGAACTGCGGTTGACAACCCACCTGTCAAAAGTGGCAAAATCCCAGTATGAGTCTATATATGGGGAAGTCCTTTGTTTACCAAAGGACTTTGATAGGCTGTAATGATGATGATGAATAATAATTTATTATTTCAGACTCTGACTAAACGATTCAAACTGTCCAATTTAACGCACTTCCAATAAAATCGTCATAGATATGGAGGTAATAATAGCACGGCTATCCCTAAAAACTTTAATTGAATTGTCAGGTACTCTGACCATCAGCCCATGCGGTCTTTCCAAACATACCTACTACATATCCAATTTAACATAAAATAAAATAACAAACAATGAATCTGTCATCATATGTATTAAAGAAATTACTCTCATGAAAATATGATATACAGATCAAAGAAAGCGTGGTATAACATATGAAATACTTGCGAAGTGATAAATTCTTATAACGCATTGTTTGACAGTCCATTTGTTTATTTGTACAGCGGCTGTATCATTGCCAAGTGCTACATATTCATTAATAAGCAAAAATTCTTGTATATTTTCATTACAGGCCTCTCCTAATAAATTGTGGTGTATCGGAGTGTTTTATAAGCCTTCTTAAGGTTAGCTAAAACTCAATATAAGCAGATTTTATTTCCCAGAATTCTTCTAAAACGTATTACCAGCAGTTTTAATTGAAGAAAGGCTAACGCAGCAGTACCCATAATCATTAAGGGTACAGATTGCTAAACTCAAAACTCACTGATTTGGCCACACCGCCATTTAACTACTGTTGTGGAGCTAATCCAGTAAGAGCATTTTAAGATTTCTAAGCATAGTCAGAGGCGTTAACAGGAGTAAAACCTATTTTTTTTAAATAATATTGTGGTGAAAAAGGAACTTATAGCCCACACCTGATACTGAGTAGCTTCTGCAGCCCACATCGGAAACCAATTTCAAATGAAATGCTCCTATCATTGTGAATTAGTTCCCGGTATCTTCATCTTTTCAACGTAATAAATTAAAATTTCGTTTGCCAAACGTCAAAATGTTTTGTAATCTACTAAAGTTTCAAAATGAGGTTCCTCATTCCAGAGGGGAAACGGCAAATGAATCTTCGCAGATATCATCGAAGTATAACGTCAACGTCAACGTCACACGTTTTCGCTAAATTTTTCCGAAATTTTTAATTATTTGGGTTATTTTCTTTTAAAACTATATTTTATTTCTTATTTTAAACCAAGTAATAGTGCATATGTAAGAAGGAGCATATTCACGACGTAGATTGAATCCACCATTGGTGAAAGGACGAACAAAAATTTAAATGAAATCATTGATTACCACCAATTTTAACAAGGCCCCTCGCTACTGGACTGATTTGATTGATATTATACACTACGGATTGCAATATTTTATAAATTGCAATATACATGCAACTCAATGATCTTCAAAATAAATCTGTAACTATTTTTGTTTTGCATTAATTTTACAAATACACTCATTTAAAATGGCTGAATGTGTGGACAAGTCCTTGTCAGAATCAAATTTGAATAAACTTATGGAGAAGACTCCACCTAACTTAGTCTGCACACGCGTTAAGAGAAATTGGAATTGGAAGCGATAGATGATATTATTGGTGTGGTATCATCGCCTAAATATTCAGCTGTAGCATCAACGCCGAAAGCCTGCTTGTTCAACTGACGGCGACCGGCTGTAGCATTTTGTGTGACGGACGCCCGCCTGCTCAGCGTCTCGCCACCGGTGTCCCGCAAACTGTAGCACGTAAATTATACATCTTTTTACTATGCTCCATTAGAGGGTTAGTGTTGGGAATGATTGGTTCAGAGAGAGTATTGGCCCGATGTTATTGGGGTATTAGATCGAGATCCCCCCCCCCCCCCCACCGCGACAAGGTTCATTCCCGTGGAGGTTATTATTATTATTATTATCATCTTTTTGTAATTTTCTTAAAATCCGATAATATGATATTTTTAATTAAAGTCGAAAAAGAATAAACCCATAGGTAATCATAACATTACATAACAATAAATGATATCAGAACAACAAACAAAGAATGCTACAGATAGGTTGTCACCTCTGAGGACTAAGATGGAATGCCTCACAGCCTGTAATTATAAGGGTTTTCTAACCCTTTAGAAAGGAACACACCAGTGCCAACACTGTTATTTGGGGCAAATTTTTGCCCCAAATAACAGTACCCAATAACAGGTAAGAGGGTGGTACCTACTTACACAATTGCCTATGCAGAAAAGGAATCCCACTACATTGGTATAACATTGTTAGTATTAACCGTCAAGGAGTGAGTCTCTTAAAGTGCATTACTTAAAGCTTTACCCATACCATCCTGAGTTGGTAAGTGCAAAGCTGGTACCTTGCACTGGTAATTACGCTCTCCTTACCAGTCTGTGAATCTTAGGTTCAGTGTGTTTTGATAGATCTCCCGCCACCATCGACAGAGCAACACCGTGTGCAGACAAGGTTGGCATTTGAAGAAAGACATGACATAACTCCTCTAAAAATCACTTCAAACCGATAAAAATCATATGATCTTATGGCTTCCGATAGATGGCGGTATAACCATCTTGTTTACACTTAACGTGAAATACTCAGACCGGCGACGAGCAGCAGCGTTAAAGGGGAGATGCCCATTTTCGCTTTACAGGCTGATGAAAAAGAAGAAGAAGACTTATTTGTGGAATATAAATATAAATTACATTTATCACTCTTTCTTATTCACCTGCATAATTTAATTATTTGCTTGTAATATTGAATTTATTTGTAATTTTCATAAATTCTCATAATTGTTCTCTCCGTTCTTCGGATAATCTCAAGTTGCTCACTCCTTTACACCGTACTGGTTACTTATCTCACTCTTTCGCCCTCACGGCTTAAAAAGAGCTCCCAATAAATTATTTTTAAAATTCAAGTCCGTAAGCATGTGAAGAAATCGCTGCAAATTTGAACTAACACAGCTCTTATTTTCATATACATATTTTTTTTTCTGACATAGATAATATTTATATGTATTATGTATATGTTTATGTATATGTATATATATTTATGTATGTATGTATATATTGTATGTATTTAAGTAAATATTTATGTATATTGTTTTACCCTCTCTGTTTTATTTATTGCTACACTGCCTCTTATATGTCATCCCTGTAAAAGCCTAATGATTGACTGGTAGAGAATGCCCTATAGCATTATGTCCGCCATATGTACTACTTTGTGCATGAAAGTTTAAATAAATAAATATATTATGATTAAATTAGTTGCTAGAAATAAATTGCTCCAGGAATTTAAAACGGTTTTTAATAATTTGTTAAAATTTGTATCACATAAGCCTGTGCGCATAGCTATTACGCTTCTGAGAATAATTAGTAATAAGTTCCTCTAACGCCTATGATTAATGTGTCTAGAAATCATGCCAACAGGTGAGCATATTGTGATAGTCAAAATAAACTAAATAAAGTTAAAAGCAGTTTTCGTCCTCCCGGAGGCAACCCAATTGTAGGCACTTACCTAAATGTGAGCATGGTACACTCTCTTTGTTATTTAGACAGGCTCGAATGAAAGGTGCCACAGTGCGAATGAAACGTACCTTCCTCAGATACAATGGTAAAGATTTAATATAGCGATTTATCCCTAAGCAACGTTTGTACTGTTTACCTTTGTTGTGCTAGGAAATTATTGTGAATAGAGTTAGAATCAAATATAACTTTGAAGGTATGGAAAATATATGTAGTTGTATGTATTTCACTTTTGTTGGAAATGCGTGTTTATTTTTATAAGTTTGTTAAAAAATTAAAAAATATATAAAGAAAATAAAGCATGCTTTTATAAAAGTGGTAGTTAAAAAGTTTTCTATATTATTAAAAAGAGACTTAACAGAGTCGGAACAAATCACTTTGTAAATATCCTAGAATGGTAGGGGAATAATTTGTATGTCACGTAAGTACATTTTTTTTTTATAGGGCAAACGAGCATGCGGCTCACCTGATGGTAAGTGACTACCGCCGCCCATGAACAACTGCAACACCAGGGGAATTGCAGATGCGTTGCCGGCCTTTTAAGAAGGACTAGGCTCTTTTCTTGAAGGTCCCTAAGTCGTATCGGTCCGGAAAAATCGCTGGTGGTAATCGATTCCACAAGGAAGTTGTGCGAGGAAGAAAACTTCTTCTAAATCGCACAGTGGTGGACCGCCAATCATCCAGATGGTATGGATGGTATCTCGAGTTCTGTCGCGATGTGCGATGGTGAAATTGAGCGGCTGAAATTAGTCCGAACAATAACTCGTACCACAATACATACACTACCAACACTACTGTGGTCAAGGTAAGAGAGAATTAAACAATATTGATAATATTCCGAAAACCAATTCAGCCCAGGAATCGTTTACGGAATATTGTTAATGTTGCTTATTTAAGTGCTATAACTTTGATTTTTAATTTGTTTATGTGCACCAGAAAAAGATGAGAGAGAAAAAATAAACAACAAATTATTTAAAGGTAGAATTGGCGGCCTTATCGCTTAGAAGCGATCTCTAACAGGCAACCACATTGTCCTATGAGAAAGGGTAAGGGTGTACGTATGTCGTTAGAAAATATACATGAGTTAGATATAATTATATACTCAATAAATACATTCTACGAATAAACTTTATGTAAGAGTTAAAAACTGCCCATTAATTAAACAATGTTAATAAATAATTCCTAAGATATGGATACAGTTATAGCCATCACAAATCTCACTAGACCCAGGATTATCTGAGAGAGTATATACCTACCAGTAAATGCGCATAAGTCCAAATTTTGAGTTCTCTATTTCGATAGGATATAAAAAATATATAAATATTATTTAAAAAAATCGCGTTCGATAGCTCAGTGGCCAAGACTTGGGTTGTGGCGCCGTAAGCTGGTGGAATTTATAGATGATAACAACCCCTGGGAATGAAGTGATCGCTACCAAGCTATTTCTAATTTGTTTTGTGTTGTCAATTGTGTAACATATTGTAAACTGTTATTTATTTAAAGTCCCGCTGGGTTTCGTGCTGATTTTACCAAGGACAAAGTTTTTTTAAAAATCAATGGTAAATTAAACATAAGAGTGACTTTCAATAAAATTATTTATTATCTATATTGAATAAAAAGTTACTATTTCTACTTTTATCCCTATATACTTGCCATCATCACTGCGACAAAGTTGACGACGCACGAACAATATACATACTGTTTTATCACTGTCCCAAAATAAGTCTAAATTGATTTATGGGGTTATAAAATGATAAATTTATTTCAAGACAACATAACCTAACACTACGTTAATGTGTAAATATTATGATGGTACGGAAATCTCGTAATTTATGAGCAAGGTGGTTTATATTTCGAGGGATCCGTATTATACACAACAAAAAAAGAAATGTAGGGCATGAAAAGTAAATAAAAAATATGTTTATATGTAATTAATGAAACGTCAACTGTTTACATGTTTCTTACAAATAATAAAATATATTATGCGTAACTGCGAAAACTGATTGGATAATAGTTAAAACCTTAAAAATATGACATAAAAATACATGAGTACACGAATCTTCTTCAGGAAATTTTGTAAAAGATAGAAAAAATCATATCAAAATCTATTAAGAACATAATCTTAAAGAATGAACAAATACGCAGACAGACACGTTTTTCTTTTTTTTATCATATGATTTCGTCGGTTTGCTTGTCTGATGTTTCGGGATTCTATTGGGAATTCTAAACTTTCGTTTGTGAGACCTAATGGACTAAAACAAAGAACGAATTTTCTTACTCTATCAACACAGCCGTATGTGCTTAAGATGTTATACATATTATCAAGTTAAATAGTTCACATAATAAATAAATATAAAAATAACGTCCCCAGACGGAATTACGTTCATGGCGGCCTGTCTCAACGCAGACTAACCATCTGCACATGACGGAATTATACTGCACTAGTGTGGGCGCAGGTACAGGTGCACTCTCTATTCCTTTCATTGTCATAGTCCGATGAGACGTTAATTCGACACGACCGGAGAGATAGGACCAACGCCTTTACGTATTTTCCGAGGCACAGGGGTGAAACACCGCTGACTTCCTGACTCCGAGCCGCTACTGAGAACTTCTTAACAGGAAAACTAATAACAGATTTTGGCTCAAACGATCAGCAGTTGCAACCACTAGACCAATGATGCAGCCCTATACACAATAACTGACGTACGGAACCCTCTAGATATATTTCAACTCGCAACTCCACACCTACAATTATATTAGCGGCATAATTCGACATTCTCATAATAAACAAAGCCACGTTCGCGCTGTCTATTTATTTGTATAGCATATATTTTTATACGCAACACGTGCGCGCCAACGGCCGAAATGAAATTCACGTGGATGTTAGTATTTTGCAAATATTAAAGCATATTTTGTAATTATTATATCTGTTTAATTTACGCTCCTTGTCACCTGCGGTTTTACTCGCATTTCAGAGGAAGTACTAATGCGATTAATTGATTAATTGTAATTAATAGAATCAGGCGTAACTGCGGAAATCCGTTATATAAAAGATGTTAAAAATTAATTAGCTAAGAACCGCGTAATAAAATAATATGATGTATCTTACCTAGTTTCAAGAGCACTTCCCGCCCTCCCTCAATTGCGTACGCTATCCTTGTCACCGCTAATTCAAAAACCACTACTCCCAACACCACTACACTAGGAAAGACACACCACTGTCGATAATATGACGATAAGTGTTTCGCCTCTAAACAAGGCATCATCCATTACACGGTAGCCATCTTTAATAGCGATTAATTATGTTTGTACACCGTTTACCGTAATAGCCTACCAAAGGTCCACGGCTGAACATAGACCTCCTCCGTAGATTGCTTACGAGCCGGGGATATTTGGCATAGTTACCACGCTTGACAGGCGGGTTCGCAACCGCATTTTTTATTTTGTATTCGTTATAAGGAATAAGTTGCTGCCAATATTTTTTTATAGAATAAGAATGACAAGCGAGCACACAGTCCATCTGATGGTAAGTGGATGCTGTGGCCCATAGACATCTACATCTATCCTTGACTACGAATCAAAATGCAGATTGTCACCCGTGAGGACTAAGATGGAATGCCTCTTTCCAGTAAAAAGGGTCTCCGGTTCTCCACAGCCACCATAGAAAACACAGCAGTGTTAAGCTTCTATTTTACGCTGGTATTTTGTGAGAGCGTGGTCCTTCCCCGGTCGAGCCGACCCGTTCGTGCTACAACTATACTATTAATATAGCTGCAGCATGGCTCTACCACGTAAACATAATTTATTCCTCAGACATGCAGGTTTTCATGTTTTCACCGCCGACCACGTCGTAAATCGGCACTTAAAATAACAATGAACTATAAAATTGGTGGTGATGAGGATTGAACTCGATTGCAGATGCGTTATCACAGATTGGTTATAACGCATCTGTATTTTGATTTCATCAATGTTTGATGTAGGTGGAAAGAGCCATAGCATCCACTTGCCATCAGATGAACAACTTATTTGTTACCCTAACCACGTAATATATAATAGTACAAGAACCCTAATAAAAAATAGCAAAAAGACAAAAATAATGTTAAATACTAGTGTAAGGTTTAAATTAATTTAGGCATTCCATCTTGGTTCTCAGGGGTGACAACGCATCTGCATTTTGATTGTTAATCGAAAATATATGTCTATGGGTCACAGCATCCACTTATGGACTGGTGGACTGTATTTTTCGCCCTTACTCTATAAAAAACAAAATCGTTGCAGAAACATTGTATATTAAGACACGTTCTACCTCTACGCTACATTCATACCGTTGTATATTTTAATAACCCTGAATTAAATAAATCATTATGACAATCACTGAGTATTCATCTAAAATATTTCGGCTAATATCAATCAAGCGCATATGCTCGTGACAGTACCGGTGAGTAGTGAAAGCGGGGTGGGAGCGCGGGCAGGCTGGCCGGAGAATTGACGCTGATTGTCCACAATTGCCGGCAATCAAGCGGGCACGCACGCCGCTGTGTACTGGAGGTGCGCGGATAATGGCTTGTCCAGTTGCATCTCTGATCTCTTAATCTATTTGCAAATTTTTAACTGAAAGAAACAGAAATAAAAACTTTTTATTTAATAATAATAATGTCATCCAGACCGAATTACCACGGCGACCAGTCTCAACGGAGACTAGCCATCTGCGCAGGACAGGATTATAGTGCCCGTGTGCATGCGCAAGCACACTTGCACTCTCTATTCCTCACTTCACCGATGGAACGGTAATCCCACACGACCGCAGAAAGATCTGGCAGGATCGGATTTATTCAATATAGATGATAAAATAATACTTATTGCAAGTCACTCTCGTGTTTAATTTACCACTGGTTCGGAAAATACCTTTATACTGGGAAGAAACAAGCAACACAGCGGGATATTTAAAAAAAAGGAACAGCTTACACTCTTGTACGTTATACAATCAACAACACAAAACAAAATAGAAATTGCTTCTTAGGGATTTCCTCATCCCCAGGGGTTATTATTATCCATAAATTCCTTAATATTATAAAATTGTAATTCTTTAATATTATAACCCTGTTTATACAATCTAAAATATAATCCTTTTTATACAACATTTTACATGAGATTTTGGTATCGTAAAAGGCGACTTTGGAAAATACCAGATAAATACATATGGCTTCTAAGAGATGGCGTTATATCCTGCTCGTTTATGTTAAACGTAAAATACCCCGGGCAGCAGCATCAAATGTACGAAACTTCTAATACCTACTGCGTAATTTAGCCTGCCAACCGAGACGGTTAACGAAGAATCAATCACCAACCTGTGGGATTTAAGTTCGAGAACTCTTTTTATCTTATAATTGAATACCAGCGTAAAATAGCAGGTCAATGCTGCTGTGTGAGTGTAAAGAACCGGCGACCCTTTTTACTGGAAACGAGGCATTTCGTCCTAATCCTCAGGGGTGATTCTTAATCGAGGAAAGATGTAGATGTCTATGGGACACAGCATCCACTTACCATCAGGTGGACTGTGTTTTTTGTTTTTTTTTTTTATATATAAGAGTGGGCATACAAGCATGCGGCTCACCTGATGGTAAGTGACTACCGCCGCCCATGAACAACCGCAACACCAGGGGAATTCTTTCAGGGATTAAATTGTGAAACAAGTGTTGAAACGAAAGGGTCTTTATTTAAAAAAAAAACTTTACCTCCACACGAGGATTTTGGGCAGTTGGGGGCTGTTAACATACATAAATTTCATAAGGACAAAAATCCAGACCCGGAACAATTATTTGTAGGCCATACAAATACTTGTTCCGTGCGGGATTCGAACCCGCGGTTCTCTACGCCTCAACCGCTGTAAGCAGCAAGCCGCAAAATAAAAAAGGATGGTAGAAACCCAGACGCACTCCATGGCAGGAAAAGAGTCCTACCATGTAGTATAATGGAGGAGTTGCAATTAGAATTGTTTGCAATAATATAAGCTGTCTGCGCCGCAGACAGTTATAAAATTTTATTCATACGAATATATTTATATTATCTGCATTATAAATAATATATATAATCTATAATTGTAAAATCCATAGATATCTAATGGGCTTATAATAATTGTATAGTCTGTACTTCCGGTGCAATTCAGTACCGTACGTTCGTTACAAGTTCAAAAATAGTTAAATATCTTAACGTGCACGCAACCTAATTGTACCTCTACCGTAATTATTGTATCAAGAAATATACTCGTCCATAGTTCTAAGGAGCTTTATTTTATCTCCCTTCTTCTATTCTGAACATAAGCAAATATTTATATAATTATAAATTTTTATATCTGAAATCATATCATTTAAAGCATATCACACTGCATTGGCCTATGCGTTCCCGTCATGAAGTTCAAGGCGGGTTGCGAGGTAAACGCACCTTTATTGCGACAGCTATTGGCCATATCCGCCGCAGGGTCCACGACCTCACGCACACTTACGTAGAGAATGATAAAGGTGTGTAACGATGTGTAGGGTTGCCAACGTTTTTCCAAAATATATTTTAAATAGGGCAATGGAAAAACAACATTTGGAACAGAAATAAATAATTTTACTGCTGCCATAAATACTTTTATTTTCTGATTTTACGAGGTTTGCAAAGATGAGTAATTACACTGTTGGTTTTACAAAAATATTGTACATATCATAAATATAATACACCTTTATAAAACAAGAGTATTTTAGTATTTGATTTTGCAATAGTTAAAAGTGTATTTATTTTAAACGATATAGACAACCCTAGCCATGTGGGTTATCAAAACCTACCGCATACATCTCTTCCAAGAAACTTATCTGCATTACTGTATATTGTTTTATTTAATAAATTTAATATGTTATGTACTCGGACGCGTGAGGATTTATATGGAAGTATACGAATTCAGAAATAATATGTTTGTTAAGAATGCAAAATTTTATGCGCGGTTTATACGTGGATATTTTAAGCATGGCTCTGCTGCAGATATATTATGGCACGAATGGGTTGGCCGAACCGGGGATGGACCACGCTCTCACCGAATACCAGCGTATATTTCCGTGTGAGTGTAGAGAACCGGAGACCCTTATTAATGGAAATCAGGCATTCCATTTTAGTTCTCAGGGATGAACACGCATCTGCATTGTGATTTTCAATCTAGGATAAATATTGATATCTATGGGCTACAGCATTCACTTATCATCGGGTGGACTGTGTGCTCGTTTGCCACCCTGATTCTATACACAAAAATGTTGTTAATTGAGTTATATATTACCGTAGATTTCTCGAGAATCTTTTTGTTGTTACTTCAGCCTATGGAAGCCTGCAAGAAATTAAAAAAATATAGGATTAGTAGCGTACAGAAGAATGTACTGTTGCTTCGTGGAAGGAATGGGTAAAAGGTGACAGCTACTCAGAAAGGCTCCAGTCGGACGGAAAAAGTCGTACAATCTAGTATATATTTTTATTACAATTTAAGTGACTACTGAAGGTCATGGACACCTGCAACCAACTTCAAACAAAGAAGGCTACAGATGCGACGATGGTTTAAAATAGAATACCTCACAGTTTGTAATGATGCTGGCTCGCTACATCCCTCAGAACGGAACACACTAGTGCACGCATTGCTATCATTACGGCCGAAATAAGGTATCAGGGTGGTAACTATCAGTCGAACTTCTAGACAGAATAGAATTATAAGAATGGATAGCAGAATTTATTTCTTTATTTTATTAGGCTCTTACAACAATGAGTACGCTGTTACATACATATGGAATGACATCATAGTTATTATAACTAAGTGTCCCATTACTTACAGGAGGACACCACATTTATAATTAGTAAACGTTACGTTGATTTAGCAACAATAAATAGGTACTATTTAACTGTAATAAAATTTAAATTTTAAATGAAGAAACTACCGTTATTACATAGTTTTAATCACCGATAACTACTCTTTTGATGCCAGCCATCGAGGTTGAGAATAGATCTAATCTGCTTTGATATTATTTATATAATGGAAACATTATTTTTAAGGAACAATGTGATCTTCAGTTGTTTCGACCTTGGGATGCAACAAATGATTTGTTATTACAGGATCTAGGCAACCGATGCGGCACGATGCGACAGTTTAAAAATCCTGTTATTAATTTCTTTATAGCCACCAAATCTATAATTTTTCTTCACAGCTACTCAGAATAGAATATATTATCCATAATATTTCAAAACAACTTCTATAAACTATATTTATATTACTCTGTAAGTACTTACTATGTATACTATGTGTATAAAAAAAATTGTCACCCTCCAAAAAAACTGTCTAATATTCCTAACAAAAAACTACGGCAAAATAAGCACCACTTAATCGCACAACTGTACCAATCAAGGAGACAGGTCTACCACCTCTTATTGTCGCTTTCATATCGCCCGGTGTCCGGTTGCCATCCGTAGCACAATTGGCTCTTGAGCACAATTGGTCTTTAGACACAAACTATCTGTCCAACAATCTGAACTTTAATCGAGTATAAATAAGAAGTGTTTTTAAGGTACATCAGAAAATCGTCAGCAATACTCTGTAATTACTGTGTGCTTCTATCAATTTAGTCAACTGAGGTATTATTTTATGTCTGCCACACGGCGTGCATTAAATATTCTGTATCTAATTGAATTAAAAGCAATTACTAGTAACAAGGCATCTAATTCCTCAGGGTTGACAACTCACCTTTATTCTAAATGACAATAGCCTAATATTTAAGAAAGAATCAATCTTCAAAATTAAAAGTCGCTGGCTATCCGACGTTCGCTTACTGTTGTTTACCACCCCTAATCTACACAAATATATAAAATTTAAGTGT
Organism: Parnassius orleans; assembly: GCA_029286625.1. Classification (NCBI taxonomy): domain Eukaryota; kingdom Metazoa; phylum Arthropoda; class Insecta; order Lepidoptera; family Papilionidae; genus Parnassius; species Parnassius orleans. The sequence goes on from JAGSMP010000056.1 coordinate 3,937,347, forward strand.
CTGTTTGTAATGTCCAAGTAACAGGTTTTTACTAAATGCATATGAAAGTACATACGGTACTTATAACAATAAACAATTTTTAAAATGTTTGTCTGTCTGTCTGTTTGTTCCGGCTAAATTTTTTTTTAAATTTTGCTTGCTTACGACACCTACGGGATGAACGTTGTAGAGCCAAACTGCAGCTATATTATATTTGTAGTTGCAGCACGAATGAGTAACGCGGGAAAGACCACGCTGATCTCAGGGGTGACAATGCATCTGCATTTTGATTCTTGATATATATATATCAAGAATCAAAATGCAGATGCGTGGCATATATATATATATATATACATCCACTTACCATCAGGTGAACTGTGTCGTTTATTACACTGATTCTATAAACAAAACGCAAATATAAAGGTATCCCCATTTCATTATAAAGCCTGTCTTTTTTTTCTTTTCAATCGCGCAAAACCAAAACAACATACAGATTAAAACAAATGACAAGTCGACAACAACAACAACAAACAATACACTATATTCGTCGGTGATGAGGAAATCGGGAAAAAAATTGCAAGTGGGTCGCTAATAGGAAAAGTTATTTTTACATTTGCCCCATAATAGCCTCTCGTTTGATGTACGACCAATGTTACCACATTATTAACTGGAGATTTATTCTATATTTTTTTTGCAATATAATGGCCGATTCCACTACTTCTGTTATGTAAATTGCGGGCATATTTCTTGTTTGTTATATTATTCATCTAGTCGGCCAAATAGGTCATCTTTTTTTACAGATGTAAAAGTTACAAACGAGCATACAGTCCACCCGATGATAATTTGATACTGTGACCCATACACATTTACATTTTTCATTGACTAAGAATCAAAATGCGACATTGACTAAGAATCAAAGTACCCCTGATGACTAAGACTTTTATATATAGTATAGTTGTAGAACGAATGGGTCGGCTCGACCGGGGAAGGACCACGCTCTCACAGAATACCAGCGTAAAATGGCAGCTTGACACTGCTGTGTTTCGTATGGTGAGTGTAGAGAACCGGAGACCCATTTTACTGGAAAAGAGGCATTCCATCTTAGTCCTCACGGCTGACGACGCATCTGCATTTTGATTCTTTATTGAGGGTAAATGTAGATGTCTATGGGTGACAGCAACCACTTACCATCAGGTGGACTGTGTGCTCGTTTGTCACCCTATCCTATAAAAAAAAATGACTAAGAAAAAAACCGCCCAAGTGCGAGTCGGACTCGCGCATGAAGGGTAAAACACGTTTCTAGTAGGAGAGCTCCCTTTATTTTTTAATTTATTTTTATTTTTATTAACAGCAACAGAAATACACATTCTGTGAAAATTTCAACTTTCTACCTATTACGGATCATGAGATACAGCCCGCTGACAGACAGACGGATGACACAACAGTCCACCTAAGAACATCGGACTCTCACATTGTAAGAAAAACTTGCGGTAATTAACTTAGCAAACGGATTGACAATCGTGGTATCAGAAACACATAATATTGTAGGCTACCTGGCTGAAATGGCGGGAGGTAGCTGACGTAACCTGTGACCCGAAATACACTTTAAACTCAGGGAGTGATTTACGTGGTAGAGCCATGCTGCAGCTATATTAATAGTATAGTTTTAGCACGAATGGGTCGGCTCGACCGGGGAAGGACCACGCTCTCACAGAATACCAGCGTAAAATAGCAGCTTAATGCTGCTGTGTTTCGTATGGTGAGTGTAGAGAACCGGAGACCCTTTTTACTGGAAAAGAGGCATTCTATCTTAGTCCTCATGGCTGACAACGCATCTGCATTTAAATTCGGAAACGAAGATAGATGTAGATGTCTATGGGCCACAGCAGCCACTTACCATCAGGTGGACTGTGTGCTCGTTTGTCACCCTTATTCTATAAAAAAAAAAAAAAACAAGACTTTCAAATAGAAGAAATTAAAAAAAAAAAATTAGAAGAGAAAAAATTAATTGTTATTAAAAATAACAATGATTTTTTGACGTTATATAGCAACCTTCACCCACGGCACAAGGTGACGTCCGTTCGGAAGTGGGGAGGCTGGGGCGAGGCGCCCTCTGTCTTAATTTCCGGTCACAACGCAGATCTCGCGATATGCCCATTTTTGCCAAGGCTTATGTTTAATCTAGCGAATTTGATATCGCGTGTTGGAATTCATTCTTAGATCATTAACTTGCTTGATGCAAGAATACGTACAAAGTAATCATAAACTTTTATAGTTTTAGAAAGAAAGAAGGAAAGAACTTAAATAAGGCTTATAAGATAAGCCGTGGTAGCTCAGGCCTTAGCGCTCGCCTTAACTATCATAGTACGCGAGCAGCGCAGGTTCGATCCTTGCCGGCACTAATAAAATTGTAAATTGCACTTTTAAGTGCTTTACCACGTGCTCGGCGGTGAAGGAAAATGCAATGAGGAAACCGAATTCGAAGATATGTTAAATCCGCCAACACGCCCTGGGGCAGCGCGGCGGACACTTTCTTGCCATAAGAGTCTCTTAGAAATAAGAGGGGTCCTTTTCTACATACGGAAATGCTTACGCATAGCCGGCTCGCGCGGGCAAAAACGGGTTATGTCGGACTCGCACCAACTAAAACCCCATGGTGTTCTACCTTCGCCACATATTAGCAGGGCCACAGGACCGTTTTTCCACACATGTGCGGCCCCACCAGCGCCGGCCACCCCATGGTAGCCTTCCTCGGAAAAGGATTTCTCCTCCCCCTTCTTATTCTCAGGTAAGGCGCACCAGGAAGGCGCGCCTTCCTCCGCGGCTTCTAGCTCCTCTAACTCTAGGGCCAGGAATAAACGAGCACTCGTAAGCAATAGCTTTCCTGACCCCAGTGGTGGATATGACCTGTAACTCTGCCGCCAACCAAGTTTCGACCGCAGAGGGTAGGGAGAGCGGCGTCTCGCAATACCGACACTCCTCTCCCCTCGCGACCTACCGCTGTAGGAGGAGAGGACACGCCTCTCACTGCAGGCCCTCAACACACATCTGAAGTATGCTCACCAAGCCCAATCGGAGTGGCCACCTCGGGCTAGCTATGTGGGTTCCCCTTAGTTCGTGGGTGACCAAGCCACGGCTACGCGGTAGAAGTAAATCTTCAAATGAAATTAAATATTAATTAAAAATATTTCACAACAAATGATTTATTTAATTTGATAATTTTCAAACACAAGTGCGGCATAAAATATAACATTAAAATTTAATTTTATAGCAAATAAAAGTTACAATTCTTATTTTTTAGACATGTAGAGCCAAAATTTTAGTGTAATAAACAAAAATAATATTATCTTTCGATTAAAATTGCTTTGTAATAGCGTTGATTGTTGGTACGTAAAACGACTAATTTAACATAATATTCTATCTCATTCTCTCGCAGGCTAAATCCTATAGATGTATATGTTTGTCTCTTTTTAATGTCGCTTTTTCGTTTCATCGAGTTTCAAATCTCAACGATTCTAAAGAAGTTTTCACTGCAAAAAATATTTGACAATCTTCTGTGTTAACCAACTTCAAAATGTGGAATTATTTTATTCTTTATTAACTCTCTGAAGTCGACTATAACTTTTTATTAAAATTAATTTTTAGCTTTCGAGTGGACTTAGCAATATTAGGATCTCAATGTTGCCTAAACGGTTACATTAAGAAATTCACCATTGATGTGGAATTTTTTCTTTAATTTCCCATGAGACTACCCATTAAGAATAACCTATATAATAGAAAAGAAGCATTAAAATCATACATACAAACAAACAAATTAAGAGGTTGAAACAGTAATTAAAAAAAACTCCACTGCGTAAAAAAGTTTAATGAAAAGAGAAAAATTTTATACTTTATGTCATTTTCACAACTAAGACGAATCTAGCGACACCCCATGTCAAAATCCATTAAGCCGTTAAGGATACAAGTACACGCCAAAGAAATAGACATACATACATACATACACTCGAAAAAAATTACCCTCTTTCTGGGGAAATCGGGTAAAAACATACCTAGAAAACCCTCTCCTTATATTAATTCGGTTAAAAATACAGCAGTGTGATGCTGTTATTTTACGCTGGTACTCTGGCCCTTCTAAGGGTTCGGGTCACCCTTACTTCTATAAAAAAAAAACTTGCTCGTTTCTCTATTTCTTAGCAATATTAACCTACTCAAGAAAACCATCTATGAACAAATATTTTTAAATCGTTTCCAGACAGCTAACTCGAAACGATACGTCAGAGAAGATAAACATATAATCTGAAAAGTGGCGGACCTCATACCCTGAGAGCCATCTTATTACGATCACCTTATATTTTCTCGTGACGCTCCATCAGCCCGCCCCTCCCGCGGGTGATTGGGGTGCGGGGTGGGGGAGCGGTGGATATTGGAATATTTTTCATACAAACACGTCTGTACGTGGACTCTTCTACTTGATACAATATTGCTACGAGCGTGGTTGGCTTACATGTGGTTAAGTAAATATTATATAAGCAAGACCGGTGTTTTTATAGATTTAAGGATGATAAACGAATACATTACCTAAGTCGAAACGAGGCAAAGATATCTACATCTATCTTCGATTAAGAATTAAATGTAATAAAAGGACATTGGCCGTATAGTATTGGCGTAAAAGGATCCACTAGCTCATATCGTCCTGTGAGTGTTGTAAGAGGCGACAAAAGGAAACATGACAAAGGAGATGGGCAGCAGTATTTTTTTTATAAAATTAGGTTGACAAACGAGCACACAGTTCACCCGATGGTAAGTGGATGCTGTGGCCCATAGACATCAACATTTATCCTCGATTAAGAATCAAAATGCCGATTCGTTGTCACCCCTGACGAGTCAGATGGAAAGCCTCGATTCCCGTAAAAAGTGTTACGATTCTCTACACTGACCATACGAAACACAGCAGCTTTAAGCTGCTATTTTACGCTGGTATTCTGTGAGAGCATGGTCTTACTCCGGTCAAAAAAAATTGTATCACGAATGACTGACCATTTTTTTTCTATTTTAAGTTTAAATTCCAAGATTAAGTTATTAACTACAGTAGGTACATAGTATGTAAGTGGGAGATGTATTCGCCAACAAACTGCCCTGCAGTTTGGCGAAAGTAGTATAAGAAATAACCGACTGTATTTTTGTGTAATAAAAAAAAAACTAATGTAGCTTCACCGTGGCTCTACCACGTATAAAATTATTCCAGATAACAACTTAAGAAAAAACAGTGGCTGCTGATCTGCCTGCGAAGCGTGACAGTATGGCAAATATCCACCCTATTAGACCATCTATGTGCCTATTTTACGCAGGGGCTTATGTTTTTATGAATGATAACCGTTTCTCATTCATTCCGTGGGTGTCGTAAGAGGCGATAGCGGGAAACTGAAACAGTTACTGTGACGGTCACGGAATGAATGAATACTGACCATCACTGGATACGACGGAATAATTACTTACTGGATATTAATTTATTATTAACTAGGACTCCTCTTCTGCCTAGGACTCCACCTGGATATGTACCACTCTCGGTTTCAGCACCCTCTTAGGTTTTCTACAGGATGCATTTCGGAGAGTGTTTTTTTAAGGATAGGGTTACAAACGAGCACACAGTCCACCTGATGGTAAGTGGTTGCTGTGACACATAGACATCTACATCTACCCTCAATAAAGAATCAAAATGCAGATGTGTTGTCACCCGTGATAATTAAGATGGAATGCCTCTTTTCCAGTAAAAAGGGTCTCCGGTTCTCTACACTCACCATACGAAACACAGCAATGTTAAGCTGCTATCTAACGCTGGTATTCTGTGAGAGCGTGGTCCTTTCCCGGTCGAGCCGACCCACACGACGTGCTAATACTATACTGCTAATATAGCTACAGCATGGCTCTACCACGTAAAAACTTGCGCGTAGAAATTGCATAACTTAATTCCCCCTCTCCCTTCCTCCACCTGTTCAATACCAGTCCAGGCGCTCGGCTAATCTGCACTCTTTCGCTGTCGACTTACCACGCACTCGAACCAAACGATTTATCATGCGTAGAGCAAAGGAGTGGAATAAGATGCCAGCATCTGCCTTTTCATCCCATTACAATGTAGGTCTTCTAGGCATTAGTGAATAGGCTTTTGAATAAAACTATTTTTACGGATTTTATCGCGTTTAATTTTACTAATTTTGATTCCCAACGTTTCGGGTGCTTTACAGCACCCATGGTCATTAGATCTCGACGTAAATTCGATAATATCACCATGTACCAAACCACCGAGGTTGTATGGGTTACCAAAAATACACAAACCAAACGCTCCACTACGTCCTATAGTGAGCCAGATCGATTCACCAACTTATAAATTGGCTCAACACTTGGCAAAAGTTCTGTCACCGCTGAGAGGACAAACCAGAGCACACACGAAGGATTCGTACCATTTTATTAGTGAGATAAAAGACCTACATCTCGCTGACAATGAAACTATGGTCAGTTTTGATGTTCAGTCGCTATTTACATGCTTACCTATTGAAGACTGCATCTCAATTGTAACCAGGAAGCTAGAAGAATACAACATGCCTACAGAATATGCAGTAGTACTAAAACACTGCCTTACATCTGGCTATCTATTGTGGAAGGAGGAGTTCTACAAGCAAGTAGATGGCGTAGCAATGGGCTCACCCGTATCTCCCATAGTCGCTGACATATTCATGGAGGACTTTGAGGAGAAAGCCCTTCTTACTGCTCCTGTATATCCAAGATTCTACAAGCGGTATGTAGACGACACTTTCACAATTTTACCATCTGACAAAGTAACTGCATTTTTCATTAAAATCCGTAAAAATAGTTTTATTCAATGTGTAGTGTTCGCGTGAATAGGCTTTTGTTAAGTCAGTGCGCTTTACTGTCTTCGGCTGCATCACCACTTACCATCAGGTAGTAGTAATCTAGTCAGTCTAGTCTAGCGCTGGCTTAGAATAGAAAAAAAACTTAATATTTTTTAAAGATTGATATAAAAGCGGCGACATGTGAACCCATAGCGTAAGTAGGTGGTACAGTCAGTGTCCGCAAGCGGTCAAACTTTATATATTTTATATGTTTCGGCACACCGCGGGGCCCCGCTCGCATTTATTATGCCAGCTCCCCAACCCGCTCCCGGGATGCTTCACTTTAAAAAAAAACATGTTAACATTTTTTTATCAAGCTATGACAATATGCATAAGCTAGGGATCTCGACTACAAACCACGTAGTGATGGAGGTAGACAAAACTAGTGCAGTTTTCGAGAAAATTTATTTGAGTATTTGTTAACAGTTCTTCAATCACAGATAATTAAACTGGCTCTCCAAGCCCTGTAGACCGCAATACAAAATGCTTGATAGAAAGTGGTAAGAGAGTGGTACCTGTCCAGAGGGATACATGCAGAAAAGGTTCCTATCATCTAGTCGAGTAGAGGACATTCTATACTTGAGAGAGCCACGTTGCAGCTATATTATTGTTGTAACACGAATGAGTTTGGCTCGACCGGGGTAAGACCACGCTCCCACAGAATACCAGCGTAGAATACCAGCTTAATGCTGCTGTGTTTCGTATGGTGAGCGTAGAGAACCGGATACCCTTTTTACTGGAAACGAGGCATTCCATCTTAGCCACAGCATCCAGTTACTATTAGGTGGACTGTGTGCTCGTTGGTCACCCTTATTCTATATTAAAAAAATACAAATTCTTTCTATAGTATGCTCTACAAGTATCTAAGCACAGCTGCTTGAACCTTAATAAGTCAATAAATATAATAATTCCAAGATTAACCCTTAAAATCTACAGACGGAAGAAGATCGTACTCGTAACAAACACAGCTGCACAGAGGCGTTCATTTCGTACAGCGGGTGTCCTTTTACGACATCCTCAGCTTACGGTGGGCACCTTGGTCTTTTAATAAAGACGTCACGTGAGATCCGATGTCCACTCGTAAAAATTACCCAACGGGTATCCAGCATACGTACCTAATATTCATATTTATTAGAAGCCGCCGTGATATGAATGCGACAGAAAATATCTGAGCAATGTTATACGTTTCATTTGTATATTTATTAAGAACTTTTATTGCACCTAATAAAAAATCACAACAACAACATTAACATAATAATGAAGTGTCTGTCTGTAATATTGAAATAACCGTCTTCTATTAGACACATCGTGTTATTTACTCGCTATTAAAGATATAAACAAACATTTTTTTTTAAATTTTGTCTATCTGCCTGTCCGAGGTAATCTTTGAAATGGCTGAACCGATTGTGATGAAAGCTTACGAACAGATACAGAGCAATTCCAGGAGGGACTTAGGCTATAATATTATAATATTATTTTATACGAAAAAATTGAAGATTTAAAAAAAATCATAAAGTAAATCTAAATGATGCTACATTAATAGATCCTACACAGATGAAGCCGGGGCGTGTGGCTAGTCAATAATTCTTATTCTTATTGTTTAAACAAACGTTACCACCACATTAGAATTTTCTCCTGTATCGTGGGGACAGTTTTAATACATAAATTTCACAAGGACAAACATCCAGACCCGGAACAATTATTTGTAGGCCATACAAATATTTGTTCCGTGCGGGATTCGAACCCGCGGCCTTTAGCGCTGCAACTCATTGCTAAGCCACTACGCCATGGAGCCGTCAAAGTAATAATAATTCTCTATGATTCGCACCAAAAACGCTGCTGTTCGATATCAGCCTGGATATTTTACACCTGGCATAAATGATCTTCTATCGAAAGCCATGAGGTATTTACGGTATCTTCATCATCTTTTACGACACAAACGGTACAAAAGGGGTGATGGGTTTGTTTATGCTCCCATCTCGTTATCAGTCTACTACTATTTTCTATTTTTCTATTTATTTAAAAAAAATAGCCCAATACTGCGGGGTTGAGGTCTTTCTTTAATTGTTTTTCTAATCCCGCAAGAACGTATTACTACCAAAATGAATGATCTATAATAAAATAAATCATTTGGGAATCTAATCAAACAAAATAAATAGTTATCACTAAACGCCCGCACAAGGAGGAAGGTGGGCGAATGTGGACAAGCCAATAAAAGTAATAAAAAAGGAGCGGTCGCTACGCAATGGCCGCCCGTGGCGACATGTGGCTGGCCACTTGCATTTTTTTAAAATAAAATTTGCATACGTCGAGGGCTCCGCACGATTTTCATGTCAGATTGAGACATTTTTAAAACAACATCGCTGCGAATAAGGAGTTTTTAAAGTGGTCATTCCATTCGAAATTTTAGAGAATACTTCTAATGAAATTGTCTGCGACTATGTGAAGTTGTAAAGTTTTATTGGTTGGTTTTGATTTTATTCGAGTGTACACCGAGCTTAACGTGTTATAAACTTTCTGGTAAAATGATATTACCCTGGAAATGTTTGTCTCTTATTTGCGTTTAATATAACATAAATGTTCATGAAACAAATATTAGTTACATAGATTTTTGGCTTATTTATGATGCTAAATTTGATCTACGAATATGTGATTATAAGAAAATAATACGTGCAGAATAAAATTAATATGTATTTATATGTATAACATGTTCAAAGTCGGCAACAACAAACATTTTTTTCCAAATTCTAACAACTCCCGAGGATGGATTATAGCATCAAAATGGACTAACAAATATAGAGGCAGTTACTCATTACAAACTATCCCTACCCGTTTTAACACTAACTTTAATATATAATTAGATCAGAAGATAGCTCACTCATTACAACACATCTTAACCCAAAACCTGTTACGAGTTTTTTTTTTGCAAAAATATATATTCTACCTCATATACCAATAATATGTACTCTTTCAGTGTATAATGAAAACAATTGCAATCAACACGTGGTGCAAAAGGCCCCTACAATAATTGTCTCGTATGAATTACAAAACGTATCACATTTAAACGCTTCCTTCATTTAAGAGCTGGAATTACTTCATGTTCTATTTTTGTCTAACTCCCTCTGTATCTTTAATCATCGAATTAAAAGGTCCTTTCACACTGGCCCTGTGAAAGAGCCACCGTTCCGTTCACACGTCTGTCACTCCACGGTATCGTTCCATTACACTCTCAAAACAAAACCACCTCAATATGACACTGAGGAAGATGCCACTCAGTGTTGTATTTGTATATAAACAAATTAAGCCTTATTGCTCTTGAATTAAGGACTTTAGAGATAGCATGTGTGTGGGCATGACCGTTTCCATGTGTCCCCCACGGCGTTGATTCTATTTACGTATGTGTTAATCCTTACGTGTGTTTCTCGTTTAAATTATTATTAAACGATATTTTGAGAAGACATTTTAATATGAATATTTTTCAAGAAAGAAGTTCGGAAGTCCAGAAATTTATTATCTTTAACTGACACGCACATCGCTAAAGCGGGGTCTTTGTCTATAGGTACTCTTACCAATGCAGAAGTAATAAAAATTTATTTAAATTTAATTTAATTTGTTATGGTCAAATTTAGTAAGCTGCAGTAAAGTTTTTTCCATATGTTTAAATACTGGTTCTCATAACGCACTTAATTAAAACTACAGGTTTTTGTTACATGTTGATTATAGTCTGTATATAGTATATTTTCCGAGGAAGTTCTTTAGAGAAAAAGACTCTATAATCTTTTTTCTTCGTGGTAGAGCCATGCTGCAGCTATATTAGTAGTATGTATAGTTGTAGCACAAATGGAACCGGGGAAAGACCACGCTCTCACAGAACACCAGCGTAAAATAACAGCTTAACGCTGTTGTGTTTCGTATGGTGAGTGTAGAGAACCGGAGACCTTTTTTACTGGAACCGAGGCATTTCATTTTAGTCCTCACGGGTGACAAAGCATATCTGCATTTTGTTGATGTCTATGGGCCACAGCAACTACTTACCATCAGGTGAACTGTGTGCTCGTTTGTCACCCTTATCCTATAAAAAAAATTACATTTTAATATTACTGGCCACTAAACTTGTACTGTGTTATTTTTCTTATAATTGGAATCTATGGTACTGCAGTACGATTGCGTAGGAATCGTGGTTGCCTTTGTTTTTACGTTTAAAATTTAGTTAATATCGTTTTATAAATCATTTATGTTACTTTACAGCCTGTTAAAGTCCACTGCTGAACATAGGCCTCTCCCATAGATTACTTCAAAGAGGAGATATTTGCCATAGTTGCCACGTTTGGCAAGTGGGTTCCTAACTGCAGTTTTTTTTAGTCGTTATTAGGAAGACGCTGCTGTCCATCTCCTGATTTGTTTCCCTCTATCGCCTCTTACGACACCCACGGGATGATATGGGGTAGTGGATATTATTTACACCGCCACTACACATTGGATCTCTTGCGGAGGTTTCCCCCGGTAAACGATTACCACAAGATAAACACTAATCTTCTCGCATTTATTTTCGCAGTTTTTTTTTAAAAGGTTGTAATAGACTGAGTCTTTTATACTGCACTAACCCGGCATCTGATCTAAAAGCAAAACATTATAGCGTTTTTATCAAATACAACAGGAATCGGTCGAGTGGGCTGTTTGACCAATTCTGTTTGACCTATCCTGGAGCCACTGTGGCACGGAGCCGTCAAAATTACCTTATTATGTAAATAGAATTCGATGACGTCACCTCCTAAATATCATTCTCATAACAAGACATATCAATCGACGAGTAGCCGCGCCCCGCAGCGCTGCGTGCATTCACCTTGTTTTTATAAATCTCTCACACGCCGTCCGACATTTTTATTATTTTTTGCAGTCGTGTGCACTACATGTGGCGCCTCTGCCCCTCCCATTTCACCTTGGTCCTAATGACGGAGTAAGCTAGCGGTTTTATGATGTTGAATTTTGTGTAAAGTACTAGCGATCCGCCCCGGCTTCTCACGGGTGAGTTCTGGATATTAATAACAGCGCCACCTACCGGGTGCAATTGTGAATATAAGCCATCCAGGAATCCACTCAAATACACACAAAAAATTTCATCAAAATTGGTCCAGCCGTTTAGGAGTTGAATGACAAACACACGTACAGAAGAATTTGTATAAATATAAAACCGCCCGGTTTTGCCTTACGGCATCATCAAAGTACTTATTAAATTTACGTTATCTATTTTAAAAAAAAGAAGATTAAGATTGGCGTACGCAGTACTAGATGTTTTGGACTTCTGGGCTTTACGGTGCTCCCAATTTTATACCCAGTGTAAATGACATATAGGTGGTTACCATCTGTTGCACAATCCCGCTGGGTTTCTTGGTTGGTTCTTTTCAGTACTTCAAAGTACCGTCACATGAAATGTACTCAGCGCTCCGTCTTTCTTTTTTTGATGGTCTTAGGTCAGCATAAATAAATATTGCGCACATGAACTGGTGGAACTTTCTAGCTAGTAGGGCTTTTTTACTGTCTAGGAGTCTGTCTAGGTAATTACCACCCTCATACTTATTTTCTTCCACCAAATAGCAGTGTCTGCACTGCTATGTTCCAGTCTGAATGGTATAGAGAGCCAGTACTAGCTATTATAGGCTATGATGCTTTCCATCTTAGTCCTCGGAAGTGACAACGCATCTGTAGTCTTCTTTGTTTGAAATTGGTTCCCTGTTTCGATGGATCGCAGTAGCTTCTTATTAATTTTTTTATATTTTCTGAAACATCGGTAAATACAACTCAAAAGTGAGTTTCAATAGGTTATATTCGTAATTTTTATTGAATAAAAAAGTTTTCTATACTGTGTAGTGGCGGTGTAAAAATATCCTCTACACCATATCGGCCCGTGAGCGTCGCAACAGGTTACAGAGGAGGATTATCTTCCTGATAACAACTCCAATAATAAAAAAACTGCGATTGCTAATCTGACTGCCAAGCGTTTTATCTATGGCAAAAGGCATGAGGCAATCTATGGGGAGACCTATGTTCAGCAGTACACTTTTAAAGACTGTAATGGATAGATAATGAAAAAAAATTACCATTGTTATTTCTTGACGTTAACATTTAAACCCCACTTTGAGGTTTTAGTATCCCGACTGCGAAAGCTCATATATATGTTCAGAACCTTAAAACATGTAGCAGAGCGCCGTGTTATAATGTTAGTTTACTTCGCTTTATGTCAATCCGTAATTGATTATTGTATAACATCATGGGGAGGAGGAGCCAAAACATATCTCATTGAAGTAGAGAGAGCACAACGTGCAATTCTCAAAGCAGGTGCTGGTCTCCCATTCCGTTTTCCTACAGACGAGCTGTATAAAAAATGGGGTGTACTAGCGGTTAGACAAACTTTCATCCTGCATATCGTGCTTAAACAACACTCTCATCTACGTTATAACCCAGATCATCTTAAGTATAAACGCCGCAAAGATATAATATGCAAATCCCAAACTTTCAACTCAGCTCTTTCACATAAGTTTTTCTGCTTCTTGGGACCCTTCCTTTATTGAGAAATACTTTACTGAGAAAACACTAACACGCACGCACACACACACACACACACACACACACACACACACACACACACACACACACACACACACACACACACACACACACACACACACACACACACACACACACACACACACACACACACACACACACACACACACACACACACACACACACACACACACACACACACATCATTGAATGGATTCAGCAATTCGCTTTATAATGTAACTTTCTATAACTCTTTTATTTTTCCTCTCTGTATCATTCTTTGTATTATAATATGTAACCTATCCGCGAGGGGGCCTGGTGACCTGTAACTCAGGTTTTTAATATAAAACCTATAATAGGCACCAGTCTCTCACAACGCTAGGTCCTTACTATGTACATCGTTGTTGTTAACCAGCCAGTAAGTTGTGAAGAGATAAATAAATTGAAATTGAATTGAATTGTACTGTTAAAATCCAATTTCCCATAGTAGCCCCTTATATGACTCACGGGATGAAATAAGGCGATGAATTCTCATACGCCGCCACAATACACCAAGATGATGATAATGATGATGGCTTAATTTTAAGAAGAACGAACAGGCAGACAAGTAGACATATTATGAATTGCAAGGTTATACGTTCTCGTTTCGATTAAGAACTTAGTTTTCATAGCTTTTAGGTCGAATATCCATTGCAGAGCTCTGCAGTCGTAAAATCACGAACGACACATTCAAATATTAAATGAACAGGCGTTAACCGCGGACATATTTACGGGCGGACACAGAAAACACCTGGCGATGGTCATGTTCCTCAAATCGTATTTATTCGCTTTCGCGGAATTCGAAATTGCTCGCGATGTTTCAAGTTCAGCGTAAATACAGCCACCCACTATGAAGCCCGTAAAATTATGTTTTTTATTATGAAGATCATTTTCTCAGGAATTCTCGAAATATTAGTAATTGTTAATTCATTGTCTCACTTCAGGAACGTTCATAATTTCTGTTTTTTATTATCTGTGATATATTTCTCCATGTGATCGTTAACGCAATATTTTATAACATTACATTTTTGTAGACAAACGATGTACCAGTCTACCGAATTGCTGCCAGGCTAAAGATAGCTGTACTTTTTATTATTCATGACTGTGAATGCGCTTATGAGAGCTTTACGCTGATTATACGCCAGCAAAACATTGAAATTCTCGTCTGAAAACCATCGCAAATTGAACAAACTCTAATGGATCTGTTTTTTTTTTATATACGAGTAAGGGTGACAAACTAGCACACTGTCCACCTGATGGTACAAATTTTGTAACCCATAAACACCTTCATTTATCCTAGATTAGGAATCAAAATACATGCGTTGTCACCCCTGAGAAATAATATTGAATGCCTACAAGCATAGCAGCATACCAGCATAGCAGTTTGTACGTGGTAGAGCCAAGCTGCAGCTATATTTATAGTATAGTTGTGGCACGAACGGGTCGGCTCGACCGGGGAAGGACCACGCTCTCACAGAATACCAGCGTAAAATAGCAGCTTAATGCTGCTGTGTTTCGTATGGTGAGTGTAGAGAACCGGAGACCCTTTTTACTGGAAAAGAGGCATTCCATCTTAGTCCTCAAGGCTGACAACGCATCTGCATTTTGATTCACAAGCGAGAATAGATGTAGATGTCTATGGGCCACAGTATCCACTTACCATCAGGTGGACTGTGTGCTCGTTTGTCACCCTATTTCTATTTAAAAAGTATTATTCGGCTATTACATGCTGTTATTCTGTGCGGACGTGATTTTCCCCCAGTCTAGATTTTTTAACCAGAGTAGGCTGAAGTAGCTATGATTTCATTACAAACTTATTTTAGATGCGATTAGAAGATCGTTACCGTGAAGTGGTGGTATAAGAAAATCCACTACCCCATATCATCCCGTCGTAAGAGGCGACAGAGGTAAACAAATCAGGAGATGGGCAGCAGCGTCCTCGATATAACGACTTAAAATAAAAAAACTGCGGTTGCCAACCAGCTTTCCAAGCAACTATGACATATATCCTATGAGGGGGAGGCCTATGTTCATCAGTGAACTTTAATAGGCTGTAATGGTAACGGGAAAAGCTAGTTCTCGAGTTCCTTTGGGTGACAAAAGAACCCATTCTCACGGTCGCCAGCGGCGATGATCAGTTTTTGATTTAGAGCCAGTCATAGGCCTCCCGCATAGATTGCCCTTCATATGAGTGTCTCATCAGGTCATCACTACTACTAGAAATGTAGGGAGTTGCCAACACTGCGCTTTCCGGCTGGTTTTTATGTAACCGGCCCATTACCACTTATTAGTTATTACAGCTTACTGATCCGTACTATGTCAGTTACTAATGTTTGTTTGGGGATATCTTCGTTACGTATTTCATTATGATTAGATGTAAGGAACAATGGAAATAAAAATATGTATTATGTAGAATAATAGACCTATGGTAGTTGAATGGATAAGCACTCACAAATACGCTGGCAAACAGAATTCAATTCCCGTTGGAACCAATATAATTGTCAATAGCAATTTCAATTGCTGCATCAAGTACCAAGTGCTCGGTGGCGAAGAAAAAACATCATAAAAAATGAGAAAATATTTTCTAGGACATGCGAAGTGTACAAACACTCATTGCGGTAGAGAGATTGATCCGCGCCGCGCAGAGGGTCTTATTTTCTTTTATTTGCTCAAAATAACTTGACCTTTACCTTCTAGATATCAAATACATAGCCAATAGCCTTTCTCAGATCATTGACATATAAATCACACTTCACGTGTATAAGAAAAATACGCTAAGCCAAATTATTTTAAATAATTTATAATTGCGATTTTGGTCACTGGGTGAAAATTTTGATTTGGATTGACGCATGTACTTGTTTCACTTATATTCCAATGTACTTAGTCACTATTAAACCAGCGCTTTCGCCTTAAAGTATCATCAAGGTAAGGTAAAGCCAAACCAAAATATATAAATACCGGTGTTTACCGTGATGTTTCTATGTAGCCGTATGTCCCGGCCGATAGCAATTTATCACGGTCTACGTCAAAAGCGATGACAACTCGCTAATGACTCTAACAGGCAAAGTCGGCTGTAAAAACATTGCTAGACGATGTTTGGATTAGGTTATTGAATGAATGATTTTACGATTTAACGTGACGTAAGCCCGTATGTAATTTTCATTCGGTCTATTCTGGGTGAATTGTGTAGGATGGACGAACTATTTGTAATTTATTTTGTAGCAGTTAAAATGTTCTAAATCACTATAATTAAAACGTTAAAATTAATTAGCTAAGCTTCGCGTGATAAAAAAATGTGTATATTATGTAGTTAATCATCATTTTGTCTAGTGTTCTTTTATTCTATATAACTACATCTACGTCAAATTCTCACCACTCCATGGGTTCACTGGTAGAGAATGCCTCAAGGCATTAAGTCCGCCCTTTGTATTCTTTTGTTTTAAGGAATGCAATAAATAATAAATAAATAAATAAATAAATAAAAGTATCTTACCCAATTTGAAGAGCACATCCCTCCCTTTCTCAATTAAAAGAAATAAAGAAAGAAATGCATAATATTTAGGCATGACATTAACTGACGACAAAAAAATATTATGTTATCTATTCCTGCATTCATATTATGCACTCATATTATGTCTATTCCTGCTAATGATGCGGCATTTATAGGCGAAACACATATCGTATTATAGACAGTGGTGGATCTTTCCTCGTGAAGTGGTGTTGGGATTAGTGGTTACGGTGATAGTGCAACCAATCATTTTCATTTTTCATTTTAAAAACAAAAGCTACAATTTCTTTAATAATGCTTCGTTATTTTTATAATATTCATGTTAATCAGTCTTAATTTATGAAACATCTACTATGTTGAATCCTATATTTTATCAGATTGTTGTAACATGTAAAAAATCATCGACCCCATATCATCCCGTGTGTGTAGTATGTACGCGACAGAGGTAAACTGAAACACGTGATGGGCAGCATCATTTTCCTATTAAGGACTCAAATCATAAAAAACGCAGGCCTAAATAGCCTATTAAAAGTCCACTGCTGAATCTAGGCCTCCCCTATAAATAGCCTCATAGGGTGGATATTTGTCATAGTTCCTGCGCTTGTAATAGAAATATGCTGATGCCCATCTCCTGTTTCATTTCCTATGTCACCTTACTACACCCACTGGATGATAATATGGGGTAACGGATTTTCTTACGCCGCCGCTACACGGTATAGTATTATATACCAGACTTAAGAGACTTAGACTAGCGTTGGAGAATAGCATTTAATGTAAGAAACCTATTGCCATAGCCAATCCTTATTAGACGTGCTAGTTGCGATAAAATTTAGATAAAGAGAGAATAAAACTACAATACCAAATACGCAGTATTTTTATTCTGGCTGCAGCACAAATGAGTCAGCTGGACTTGGAAAGGAGCGCGCTTTTACAGAATATCAAAGCGAAATATCAGCATAAAGTTAAGTATTTTTTTTTCATATATTCCACCTGATGGTAAGTAGAAGCCGTGGCCCATAGATACCTACATTCATAATCGATTGATAATCAAAATGCAGATGTATTATCACCCCTGAGGAATACGATGAAATGCCATTTTTCCTGGTTACGAGGCATACCATATTATTCCTTAGGCGCAACAACGTATCTCCATTATGATTCTTAATCGAGGATGGGTGTTGGTTTCTATTGGTATCTATGTATAATTTAAACGTGGTAGATGCAAGTATATTATGGTTGTAGGGTAGGAACACGCTCTCACAGAATACCAGCATCAAATAGCAGCTTAATGCGTTTCGTATGATGAAATCAGAGACCCTTTTTACTGGAATCGAGACATTACATCTTAGTCATTTGAGGTTGATAGGGTTGTTTTGCATTTTGATTCTTAATTGAGGACAAATGTAGACGTATATAGGCCACAGTAACCATTTACCATCAGGTGAACTGTGTGCTCGTATGGCACCCTGATTCTATAAAAGAAATATCGATCTATCAATTACCGTTTGTTACTTAATTGTATGAAGATGTTTTCTATTATGGGGGAGGTTCATCTTCAGTTGTAGACTACAAATTTACATGTTTATACAGTTTCTAATGTAACCATTTCTAACCCATTTTATGTATTGAATAAAAACTATTTTTACGGATTTTATCGCGTTTAACTTTACTATTTTGATTCCCGACGTTTCGGGTGCTTTACAGCAACCCATGGTCACGGAAGGTAAAATTGTGAAAGTGTCGTCTACGTACCGCTTGTAGAATCTTGGATATACAGGAGCAGTAAGGAGCATTTTATGTATTCATGTGCTTTTAACTCATTAGTAAAAAAACATACTTAAGTTTTTCTGATATCTGTTATAAAAGATGAGTAAATTGATGCAATGTTTAGACAGGTTAATTTTTAAATAAGTCTTTATGTTGGTTGCAGAGTTCCACCATTTTCTCATTTTAAATTCGTTCCAAACGTCATCGATTTCTACACCGAGGTGCGGGTTAGGGAACGGATTAATGCTTTATTTTTTCCTCGTGAAATACGACATTCTGTTTCGGCAGGCGACAACAGGTGTCGCTGCGACGTGTTGCGTGTAAAAGGTACATTAGTCACAGTCGTGTCGCCGTGCGCCCAGTGCGTCGTTGACATTTCCATGGATATTGAATGAAAGCCACGCGTAAGCCGTAATGCGTCGGAAATATTTGAATTTAAAATTAAATTTAAGTCATTGAATAAAATTAATTTTACGGATTTTATCGAGTATTATTTTAATTTTATAGAGTAAGAGTCAAAATACACAGTCCACCTGATGGTTAGTGGATACCGCGGCCCACAAACAGCTTCATTTATCATCAATTAAGAATCAAAATGCAGATGCGTTGTCATCCCTAAGGACTGAGATGGAATGCCTTGTTTCCAGTAAAAATTGCCTCCGGTTTTATAGACTCACCATATGAAACACAGCATCATTAAGCTGCTATTTTACGCTTGTATTCTGCGAGAGCGTGGTGCTAACCCGGTCGAGCCGATCATTGTAACAGATTATAAAAAGATTAGACCGTGTAGTGCCGGTGTAAGAATATCCACTACCCCATATCATCTCGTGGGTGTCGTTAGAGGCGACAGAGGGAAACCAATCAGGAGATGGGCAGAAGCGTCTTCTTATAACGACTAAAAATAAAAAATTACGGTTGCCAACCCGCTTGCCAAGCATTGCAACTATGGCAAATATTCTCAGCAGTAGACTTTAATAGGTTGTAACAGTAACAGTATAAAAAGCTTACCACACCTTCTGATATTTCAGCCATCTAAAATAAAACGATCAAGGTAAAACTGAATTCCAAACGCGAAATCAAAACCGGTTTGTTTTACCAAAGCTTAATAGTTCGACCGAAAAACCGATAAACGTTTATGCGCAAACATTTATATTATTTAACGCCGCTAACCGATAAAAAGAAACAAAACTCGAACGTTCCACTCGGTCCTGAATTGATTGTTTTTCTAACACCAGTTATTAAAAGTTCCCGGGCATCGGGTTAGAGCAACAGTGCCCTGGCACCGTTCCAACATCCTCGTGCCGTGGGTGCATTAATCAAGCCCCACCCCGGGAAGGAGATCACTCAAAAATCACTCTGGCGGATAGACAGACGTATTGATAACTTTGACGATGTTGTAAACATTTTTTCGGTCAGTGAAATTTTCCTTTAACTAGTCCCAAGAGTGGGTTAGATTTTGTACAGAGTAAAAGTAAAGAAGAAAAGTTGCCACCTCTATACGTCCGTGGTACTGTGTAGTGGTGGTGAAACAATAACCACTAACCCATATCGTCCCGTGGGTGTCGTAAAAGGCAACAGAAGGAAATTGAAACAGGTGATGGGTGGCAGCAACTTCCTGATCACAACTCAAAATAATAAAAAACTGCGGTTGCTAGCCCGCCTGCCATGCGTGGCAACTGTGGCAAAATCGCCCCTATGAGGTAATCTTTGGGGAAGGCCTTTGTTCAGCCGTGAACCTTTATGTGCTTTAATCATTATCATCATCATTACAGCCCTTCACCAGTCCACTGCTGAACATAGGCCTCCCCACGGAATGCCACAAAGCACGGTCCCGAGCCAGTGCAGTGGGTTCCCGTGTAGTGGCGGGTTAGAATACCCACCACCCCATATCTTCCCGTGGGTGTCGTGAGAAGCGACAGAGGGAAACTGAGGCAGAAGATGGGCAGCAGCATCTTTCTGATAACAGCAAATAACAATAAAAAAACTGAAACCAATGAAGAAAGTTACGATGTGCTGTAATGGATGGATTGATATTCATCCCAGTTCTGGGCACATCCCTCTCAATTCTGAAAGGGTTATAAAAAATTAGTTATTTAGTTCAATTGGGTGTTGGTGGGTTTCACAGGTCCTTGACCTATTATATTTCTTTATATGTTTATATTCAAGATGCTTTCCTTCACCGATACGAAGTAAATCACTTAAAATTGCCACTATAACTTCAGCTACTATGACTGTTTCCTTGTAGGATGACATTAATTACTTCTGATGATTAAGGTTGACGTCGGCAGAGACTATTAGGTATCTTCTTCTTCTGCACCTGACAAGAGTCTCTCCCTTGGTATTAATATTTGGACATATTCATCATGCTTGGCAGATGTTTAGAGAGAAAGGTAATTTCCCCCTCCCCACAATATTATACGTGGTAGAGCCATGCTGCAGCTATATTAGTAGTATAGTTGTGGCAAGGATGGGTTGGCTCGACCGGGGAAGGACCACGCTCACAGAATACCAGCGTAAAATAGCAGCTTAACACTGCTATGTTTCGTATGGTGAGTGTAGAGAACTGGAGACCCTTTTTACTGGAAAAGAGGCATTCCATCTTAGTCCTCACGGGTGACAACGCATCTGCATGTTGATTCTTTATTGAGGATAGATGTAGACGTCTATGGGTCACAGCAACCCCTTATCATCAGGTGGACTGTGTGCTCGTTTGTCACCCTATCCTATTAAAAGAAAAACCACAATACGAAGAGTGTAATTTTTGTTACCAATATCGCAGAGTAACATTCGTAAGTACACTGTGCGCTAGGTAAACACAGAGTCCTTTCACACCGTTTCAACAGTCATCAGAGAGCATTAGGCCGTCAACACTCTGTGATGTAACGCGGCAATTTATTCGCTTGTTAGCGTGCGTATTGATGTGTAGGAATGTCTACATTATTTTTCTAATTTCGGCCAGTTTCTAGGATTTTATTTTGAAATTAAATAAACGTGATTACGGTCCACAGTTGATAACGGAGAAAAGACCACGCTCGCGTAGAATACTTGCGTGAGATGGCATCATAATGCTGAAGTGTTTTGCATGGTGAGTGACAAAATCCAGTGCCACACCTTTTGGCTGGTAACGAGGTAATCCATTTTAAGAAAATTAAATTCAAATTTGTCACTCATACTTCTACAAACAAAAATTATCAGGGCATTATACAGTAGTGTCAGCAACCATAGGTGTGATCGTACTTTTTAGGCATAATATTTACGATATGTTATAAAAAGCTTCGCAGCGTGTAAGCTGCACTTCGTTACCGGCCTGGGTATTTTTTTTTTATAGAATAGGGATGACAAATGAGCACACAGTCCACCTGATGTTAAGTAGATACTGTGGCCCATAAACATCTACATCTATATTCGATAAAAAATAAAAATGTAGATGCGTTGTCACCCTGAGGTCTAAGATGGAATGCCTCGTTAAAACCATTGCATCAGTGTAAACCATTTCGTTACATCTGGCAAATAATATGGCGTGTGTGGCTGCATAAAGGAATTCACACTCCATTTCATCCCTCGGGTACATAAAAGGCGAAGATGGGAAATTCCAGAAAAATCTTATTGCATGTAATGGCGGTATAATGGTGGCATAGCCATCTCGTTTACGTCATACGTTAAATACCCAGATTGGCGAAGGGCGGCAGCGTCAAAGATGTGGGACGGCTGGCACTTTATCGGCACCGCCTTGTAATCGTTACGATTAAGGCAAATTCTGGACTTAACGGGAAAAATCCGATGTCCAGTAGTGGACTTTTACAGTCCGATAACGAAAAATATAACTATCTACATGTACCTCTCAACGCGGTAGAGGCACCACGTTGCAAGGTAAGTCCACGCTCTCACAGAATACCCTCGTAAAATAGCAGTTCACCTGGTAAGTGACTACCGCCGCCCATGAACAACTGCAACACCAGGGGAATTGCAGGTGCGTTGCCGGCCTTTTAAAAAAGAGTCGGCTCTTTTCTTGAAGGTTCCTAAGTCATATCGGTCCGGAAAAATCGCTGGTGGTAGTCGATTCCACAAGGAAATTGTGCGCGGAAAAAAACTTCTGGTAAATCGCACAGAGGTGGACCGTCAATCATGCAGATGGTATGGATGGTATCGCGAGTTAAATATTTTATTATTTATTTTTTAGAATAAGGATGACAAACCACCAGTCCACCTGATGGTAAATGGA
The DNA here is from genome assembly GCA_029286625.1 of Parnassius orleans. NCBI lineage: Eukaryota > Metazoa > Arthropoda > Insecta > Lepidoptera > Papilionidae > Parnassius > Parnassius orleans. Next base: position 3,960,337 of record JAGSMP010000056.1, read on the forward strand.
TGCTGTGGCCTATAGATATCTACATCAGTCCTCGATTAAGAATCAAAATGTAAATGCGTTGCCACCCCTGAGGACTAAGATGAAATGCCTCGTTTACAGTAAAAAGGGTCTCCGGTTCTCTACACTCACTATGCGAAACACAGCAGCGTTAAGCTGTTATTTACGCTGGTATTCTATGAGAGTGTGGTCCTTCCCCGGCCCATTCGCGCTACAACCATAATATAGCTGCAACGTGGCTCCAGCACGTAAGAAAAATAAAAGAAATCTGATCTATGATGATAATTATAATTTTATTCCAGATCATTTGCGCTCTTTGTCTGTGAAAAATTTTATGTCTAGTTCATTTCATTTATATTAGGACTTGTTTCCATTCCAATTTACAACATCACGGCACCCATGTAACATTGCGGCGAAGGACTTTCTCAACTCTACTACATGCCAAGTCTTTTGATAGTTTTCTTAAAAGAAAACATACATTTTTCTTATTAACATAACAGAATATATTCTGTATGGATTGTACACAAATAACGCAGTGTATTAACTAAGCGATACCCGTACAGCATATTCCATAGAGCAATATTTCATACATGTTAAATCTATTTGCCCCTAGGCCCGGCTATATTTTTACACGCCTATCGCTTCAGCCACAGTCTAGCGAAAGCAAAGAACAATTATTTTATTTTAACAGTTTAATACTTTAATGAATACTAATAGCAAAGCAGTCATGTCAAACATGCGGTAATTATGAATCGGCCAGCGATTAGATGAAATGTTTTTAATTGTCTATATTATACGACAATATAGTAAATTTGATAATGACGTCGCTATTCGCGATTTCAATTGCTTGCCTGCCTTTGTCTTCACGTTAGCTGACATTTATTTTCTAATTATAAATTATTGTACCATTTCTTTTTGCGTAAATTTATTTTGAGTCCCACCCGCTGGCTTCAGCTCTTTCAGCCTATATAAAATCCACTGCTGATCATAGATTGCCTCATAGGCAGGATATTTACCATAGTTGACACGCTTGGCAAGCGGGTTTGCAACCGCAGCTTTGTATTATTAGGAAGATGCTGCGGTCCATCTCCTGTTGCATTTATTTTTGTTGCCTCTAATGGTATTCAAGGGATGATATGGGGTGGTAGATATTTTTTTTATTTTTTGCGATATACAATAACTTTCTGAAGTTCATTGTGGAAATGAGTTTGAAGATGGGATTGAGGAGAACACGGTGCCGTTTTCTGCCAAGCGTGGCAACTATGGCAAAATCTATGAGGGAATGCTTATTTTCAGCAATGAACTTTATAAGCTGTAAAGAATAGATGGATGGATATTTTTATAGACATGTTCATTGGTTTTATCATATTATAAATGTTGTTAAATAAATATATTTTATTCAAATCTCTTTTACATTATCTCTTTTAAATATCAAACATCCCCCTATGAGGCAATCTTTGTTCGTGGTAGAGCCATGCTGCAGCTATATTAATGTTGTAGCACAAATGGGTCGGCTCGTGCGGGGAAGTACCACGCTCTCACAGAATACCAGCGTAAAATAGCAGCTTAATGCTGCTGTGTTTCGTATGGTGATTGTAGGGAACCGGAGACCCTTTTTACTGGAAAAGAGGCATTTCATCTTAGTCCTCACGGCTGACAACGCATCTGTATTTTGATTTGCAAACGAGGATAGATGTAGATATTTATGGGCCACAGCAATCACTTACCATCAAGTGGACTGTGTGCTCGCTTGTCACCCGTATTCTATAAAAAAAACTATGGGGAGAGGGGTGGGGGGGGGGGCTATGGTCAACAGTGGACTTGATTTAAATTACTATAGTAAGTTGTCGCACTGATTTAGCACTCTCTACGCCGTTTACCATGCGGCGCTAAAAAGATTTATCGTTTCTTAGCGTTTATTAGCGGAGATATTTATCAGAGATACTTAAAGATATTGCTCGGATAACCCGGTCCGATGGGAGTGCGCGAAAAGTGTTGAAAGCACATAAATCAGCTGATATTTGGAGTATACGTAGTTATGTGCCTAATCCTGCTAATATACCATACGGAGAGAAATCATCTACACTCAAATAAGCGAAAAAAGACTTTTGCCACGATTCTAAAATAAAATAAATCAGGGATAGAACAGTCTCAAGAGAGCGGCCATTTTTTTTACATGACTCCGACAGTCGAGGCCCCCGTGGCATATCCGCGCGATACTGGCAGGTGCTAATGTAAACAATGATATATTTAAATATTTTTTTTCGCCAGCTATATATAAAACTTATGCCAATCGGAATAAGTATAATATTTTTTTAAATAACTTAATGGATTTAAAATTCTTATAAGTAGCCAATCGTATAATCAGGAAAATAAACACTCCGTTCTATTTTAAGGGACTGTGGTGGAGATAAAAGAGGTGTTGTTATTTATGGCTGATATTTATTTATTTTATATGGTAGAGCCACGCTGCAGTTAAATAATGGCTGTAGCGCAAATGGGTTGGCGTGACCCTGGAAGGATCACGCTCTCACAAAATACTACCAGCGTGAAAGAGCATTGTGTTTGTAATGTACCTAAAAAACAACAACAAAAATAAGAGACATACTGTGATTAAGACATTTGTCGGTTGCCTTTAAACTGTAGTCTCTACACTTAATATTATGGTTTAAAGATATGATAAGTGATTGTCTTGTGGTAGCGCCGTATGATAATGCATTACACATTTTGTCTACTAATGAAGAAACAAAGTAGATCTTGTGTCTTCCTCAGACATACAGGTTTCCTCACATTTTACTTCACCGCCGACTACGTTACAACGTAACAGCATTTAAAATCGAAATTTACAATTTCAAGAGATCAAACCCGGATTGCTCGCGCACCGTGAAATATACTGTGAGCGCTTTGCCCCTGAGCTACTACGGCTTGATAAACTGTATTTATAAAAAAATTATACCGACTTCAAAAAGGAGGAGGTACTCAATTCGACTGTATGGTTTTTTATGTTTTTTTAATGTGTTACCTCATAACTTTTTTCTGGGTAAACCGATTTCGATGATTCCTTTTTTATTTGAAAGCTGGTGCTTTTCTTGTGGTTCTGTATAAATTTGATCTAGATCTGACCAATAGTTTTTGAGTTATTCTTAATAAATTATATTGAAGTCGGTTGTACAAAATGTTTAATTTTATATTATCATATTCTTAAAAACATCATATCTCTTACGTGCGCAACCTTGAGATATCACGCGTGCCCATGACGAATCCACAAACGATATAAAACAAAAACATCGTCAATAATAATGTCGACCGTCTGTTTGCGTGCTGAGGAATTTTTAAGATCAAAAAGTGAGCCCCTAATTGATGGTTACACTTGAAAACTCACCGCGTACTATTCTTTACGCGAAGTTATCATTTATAAATCCCCCGAGATTGAACAACCAAGTCAGTTTTGCTTTCAAAGACGATCGCACTAATTGCCGTATAGACTTACTAGTATCATTCATTCAAATTATCGACGAATAGTTACAATATTCTCCAAGACCAAATTCAATCCACATCGGAAATTTACGAATATCATTAGAAAGTCTTTACAAAAAAGTGAAATTTAAAAATTAATATACCACGTTTCTTTACATTCTTATATTGTCATCCGATTCTGAGCTATTGAAATTAAAAAACATCCTAATTTCAATAGAGAGGGAGGCTGGGTACTACCACCTGCTTGGGATCCTGTAATTAATAAAATTAAAACTAAACCCAAGCATACCACTGCAAGACTTCAAGACACAGTTAGTTCAATCTGCGTAGATCGGACCAAAATTAATAATTAAAAAGCTGAAGGTACTCCGGATTAACTCTAACATCGGGACGTCAATCACCTCAGTCCTTTACAGCAGTGCTTTACAGCACCCATGGTCACGGGGAATTAATAAAAAAACGTCGGGAATTAATAAAAATAAGTTGATTAAACGCGATATAATCCGTAAAATTAGTTTTATTCAATGTGTAGTGTTCGCGTAAATATAAGAAATCATGTAGCTCATCGGGAAGTTAGTTTAAAATCAATTACTAAATTGGACCCGAATAGACATACACGAAAGCGAAGAAATAAAAGGTGGTAAAGAACATTATGCCGAAGTGTGTTTTTTTAACACGCTGTTGTGCATAGGTGTTATGGTGCCACCAAGCTCTAACAAAAGACCAGGGCTAGTTGTTAACAACCAGTGATTATTATTCATTTTATTACGAATAGAAATTTGTAGAAATATTTTGCGTACCTAGGTCAGTTTGTATAAATTTTTTCTAAAACTGAAGTGATAAACAAACTAACAGTTCATCTCATGGTAAGTGGACACTCACTAGCTCTGAATACTAAGGTGGAATGCCTCACATCCTGTAACTATACCAGTTCTCTATACCCTTCAGATCGGAGCACAGCAGTGCAAGTGCAGCTATTTGGCGATAGAAATAGGTAAGAAACCTAGACGGATTTCTAGGCGAAAAGTAGTGATAGGACTCCTATTAAAATGCTATCGGAAGAACGCTACAACGCTAACTTTTACAATTTGATTCAGGAAAATATTCACGGGCATGAGGCCTATATTTAAGGTGTTCTGCATTAAAGTATCTGACAGCTATACAGGAGGTTGGAACTCCTGATATCGAAGAACAGCTTTGTCTTAATGATTTCTTATATTTACGCGAACACTACACATTTAAATAAAACTAGTTTTACGGATTTTATCGCGTATATTAACTTATTTTATATTCTCAACGTTTCGAGCACTTTACAGCACCCATGGTCACGGAAGAGGGGGAGACTGAGGTGTTTGACATCCCAATGTCATAGTTAATGATGAATGCGGGTTTTTATTGATCTTTTAGTTTGTCCTATATAATAGAGACCACATTCACAATCAAGCTTGTACACTCCTGCATCTTGCAGTAGGCGTTCGGCGGCTTGAAGTATGGTTTAATGGAAGCTAGCTTCAAGATGTAGCCAATCTTGTCAGTGACACCTTGACATATGGCAGTACAGCAGGCACTCGCTCGGCTGTGGCCGGCTTCACTCGTTCACTGTGACGTAGGCGCGGGACCCGAAGCTTGTTGTCGTGCAAAACTTGCTTGTCGTGTTGGACCTCGGCGGCCAGGTGTTTACTATCACAGATCCCTCGTGCTGAAGGATGAACGTCAAACACCTCAGTCCCCGGGGTGCTGTAAAGTGCTCGAAACGGGAATATAAAATAAGTTATTATACGCGATAAAACCCGTAAAACTAGTTTTATTTAAACAGCTTTGTCTTGTTGTATTTCAAAGGTCCCTTAGACCTCGGCTTGGACCATGTCATCATAAGCTTTTTTATAAAAATGAAATGATAAACGAACTAACAGTCTATCTGATGGTAGGTAAGTGGCTGTTGCAGCCCATGGACACCTGTAGGTGTACCTACACCTGAAGGTGTTCATGGCATACCTGTAGGTGTACCAGGGCACCTGTACCTGCAGGTATGTAGGCAACTTCGATCAAAGAAGGTTGCATATGCGTCGTTACCTCGGAGCACTAAGATGGAATGCCCCACAACCTGTAATTATACTGGCTAGCTGATGATAATTGCACTATAATATACCACATTCAGTTGCAGCTTTTGTTATTACATTCGAGTTCAGATTGTAGACGTCCTCGTATTTGGTAAGGAGAAGATGACCATCAAAATTAGATGTTGTAATTATTTTCAAGTTAACAACTTGAAAATAATTACAACATCTTTTTTTAAATACAATAAAAACCAAAGAACAATAAATAATATCATCTAAGTTGTAAATAAATCAAAACTAAATCTATTAAAAACTATTTTTCCACACATAAATCTCAATTGCGACAGTGTCATCAATATTGTTCTGGTATAATGAACAAATGTTAGAAAAATTGAAAACACTTTCTGTTCTGCCAAATTTCCACCTCTGTTTTTTTTAATTTACATTTTTTATTTCATGTATCGCGTACGTAGGTACAACGTATGCGGTGCCATCGGTGCGGCCGTGTTTTTTAGACTGTGGTAATTATTCTTCGCATTTTTTAAAATTTGACGTAAACAAATTTAAAGTGGGATGACATGGCGCCATTTCTTAAGGTGTAATTCAGATGTGTTATTGTTGTCACAACTGTGGTTATATCTTGTAGATATATTTATCTCAGTACTTTTTTTCTGAATTCATGGCGTTTATAAATTGAACTATAATTTATATAGTGATGAGGATAGGTGAATTGCACATGGAGACCCTATACTATGGCCTGCAAACTCGCCGGACCTTTCACCGTTAGACTTTTATCTGAGGGGTGAAAAGAGTCTTGTTTACGTTAAAGAAGTCCAAAATTTTGAAGACCGCCGCAGTAAAATTATTGCTGTATTTACGGATGTTAAAAGTGCTCAACCACAGGTAATAAGTGTAAAAAATAATTTATAAAAACGTGCTCGTCTATGCACGCAGAGAATTTTTAATACACTTATGGGTGATGAAAAGAGGACGTTTTCAGATGTATATAACGCAATGTTTTGTTATTACAGTCTTTAAAACTCCACTGCTGAACATAGACCTCCCCGTAGATTTGCTCATACGGGATTTCGCCTAGTTGCCACGCTTGGTTGGCAGGTAATCTAATGTATATAAAGTAAAGTAAAGTTACAGCCTATATACGTCCCACTGCTGGGGGCACAGTCCTCCTCTCATTTCTGAGAGGGTTTTAGGGCAAGGGAATGTCCGCTGCGCTGCCCATGCGTGTTGGCGAACTTCACATGTCTTCGAAATATTTTTTTTTGATTTCTCAGACATGCAGGTTTCCTCACGATGTTTTCCTTCACCGCCGAGCACGTGGTAGATCAGCACTTAAAATTGCAATTAACAATTTTATTGGTGCCAGCGGGGATCGAACCCGGGTTGCTCGCGTACTGTGTAACTTACAGCGAGCGCTAACCATCTGAGCTACCACGGCTCTCTTATGTATATACGACAATCTAATATCTAATTGATATTAGTTTCAGTGGACCATTGACAACTACACACATTTATCCTCGATAACGACTCAAAATGTAAATTGCGTTTTCGCATCTGATTGCTTTTGGATATTCATAGCCGTACTCTAATGAAAGCAATAAATGCCAGACACGTACCTACAGTTTGTTAGCATACTCGTTATTGTGATCATGACCTTGAAACCGACCTTGCTGAGAAGTTGGAAGTTTACGGACAAACAAATTTTGATATTTTTCCAATCCCTTAGTTTAGTAAGTAGATTAGTAGCGTGATAGTGGCGGAACAGAATTCATCGCCCTGAATCATCACATAAGTGTCGAAAGAGGCGACTAAACGAAAAGCCAAAAAGATCTTATGCTTTCCGACAGATGGCGGTATAAGCAAAATACCCGGATCGGCGACGGGAAGCAGCTTCAAAGTGCGAAACGTTTGGTATTGTGATATCGTCAATCCACCTGCCAAGCATGGTTTAGATAAATTTTCCCAACTGTGGGAGAGGCTCATGTCCAGCAGCAGCGGGTATTAATGGACTGATAATGAAGAAGAAAAAGATTGTGAGAATATTTATATTTTACTGACTTTTGTGTGTCAGTTAATTATTATATTATTTTTCTAATAAGAATGACCTAAATAAAACTTTACGGTCTTACACCGCCACTGCACGGTCTTGTCGAACGTACAGCAGCGGTGAAATTTACAATAGAAATAGAAATAAAAACTTTCTTATTCAATATAGATTATAAAATAACTTATTGAAAGTCACTCTTGTGTTTAATTTACCGCTGGTTCAGAAAAACTAGGAAGAAATACAGCGGGACTTATTTTTTTTAAATAGAAAAGTTTTCAGTCATTTCATATTTTACACAATAATTAACAACACAAAGCAAATTAGAAACAGCTTCCCAGATTATCAACCATTAATTTCTTAATATAATAACAACCCTTTATAAACAATCTTTGTTTTTTATAAATTTTTAAACTTGGCGGAAGTCAGATATTGTATATTTTCTGAGATTTTGTTGTAAAAGTGTATACATCGCTCCAAGAATGTATTATTGTATTGACTCTCTGTAATCGAGTAACTGGTACTACTAGCTTGTGTCTATTCCTAGTGTTAACAGAATAACAATTTCATCAATGCCGGCGGAGATCGAACCGAGGTTGATTGCATACTGTGAATTTACAGCATCCGCTACGAGGACTCTCAAAAGTTAATAAAATATTTTCGATTCTAATTTAATCTTGTTTTTGCCAAAAAATTAAAAAAACAAATAAGCTATGTATAATATGTGGCTTTACTCGCTTAAGCTAAGCAACAAGAATCCAGATCCTAAAATGCGGTAACACTAGCCGGCCGGTGTCGGTGTCAGGATGTACGCATCCGGCGCGAGCGGACGTGCATGAAAGAGCCTCTGTAAGACGCGAGGTCTCAGACGGCCGCGATTCGGGCATTTTTTCAACGTTGAGGTGCGCAAATTCTGCGGTCAGTGCACTCCTTTGTATATATAATTAGTATATTAGTAAACAAAGTTATAGAACTAAAATAAATAAATAAAATAATAGAAAGTTAATTTGAGATCCGAGCAAAATAATCGGCGTATGTCACTTTATATGAAGAACACCTTCACAAAAGTTTTAAAACTAAAATTAATAGATCAGAAAGTTAATTTGGTAAGCTAACCTTCATCGTTTGAAAGTTGGTTGCTAGATTCCAATTCTACTGCAGCCATTTAGAATCACATGAATTATGAGCTTGCTTGTAACTCATAAATTATAAAAAGCACAACCAATACCACTGCGCACCCAAAACCACTACAAACCCTACATTACCCCAACGTTAGAAAATACAAAACCATTAAAAACGACACGTGTTTCGCCTCAAAGCTAGGAATCATTATACATCGGTATCTGCCTCCTTTAATTTTGTCGAGAAGTAAGTAAAATCTATTTTCTTTCTTCATCTTTATCGGCCCGCAAAATTTCATTGCTGGACATGGGCGTCTCCCACTTTAGGGGAGTTGCCTTATTCACTACGCTTGGCGGACAGATTGGAAGTAACGCCTGATCTACAAATTAAATTTTAAAAATTATTTTAGTTCGCAAAAAATCATAAGATATTTTTAATAGAGATTATAATTAAAATTATGAAAATTATAGCTTATTAGGCTTCCTACACTAAAAAAAATGTGAAATTAAGAGCTTTTCATAAAATCGTTCTTCATAAAATAATAATTCCTATTTAGGCTTCATGATAAAGCGTGTCATAATTTTGAAATGGTTTTGAAAGTTTTTGATAGAATTGAGTAGTAATAGTAGGTACAACTGAAACTTTACAGTAAAGTTCTTTTACTATACAAATACTATATAAATTGAATTAATATGGTATTAGTAAATGCTTAACAAAAATAGGTGACCGGTGTTTGTATATATTTTTTAAGATTACTCTATTAGTAATTCTACTGAACGCTAGATGGCGCTAGTGGTAGATTCATGTTAAAATAACACCGTACCTTATCACAAGTTTGCTAATTCCACACCTCGTTCTAGTTGCGCTATTTTTATTTATAAAATGTTACGTTGTTTTGGTTTCAAATGCCCGGCAGTGCGTCGATGTCCCGCGATTTAATAAATAACCGGCGATTGGCCTATATCTTATTTATATAAATCTACGAATTATATGTATACTTAAAAGATTATAGGAATGAATTTTTCGTTTTATTACACAATTTAATTCCATGTTACTGATACTATTTCATTTGAATCGCCTTCTGAATACCTCCGTAACTTTTACGGTGTAGCAGCATGATAGCACTGACATACGGTGTGACAGGAATTAGGTATTAATGAGACGATTGAAAAAAAAAAGATATGTGAGACAAACAAATAGTTACAAGTTTCATTCAAATTATCTATCAACTTTATTGCCAGCACGTGAAATATGTAACGCATAAGACTTGAGAAACGCGCGGCGTGACATAAATTACGAATGTATTTCACACACAGAGTTGGCGGGAAAATGTGGCGCGTTCAGACATCAGGCTATTTTTTAGTACATTTTAATTTGATTTGCACAATTTATGCATTTACGTAAGTACAAATAAATTTAGAACATATTAGATATCACCTGTCCGGAAATAAAACGTAAAAGGTTAAAAAAAATTAAGCCATTTACATAATTTTGTTTGTGTACTAATGTTATTTTGTATGCTTGATCATTAGACACAATTGTTATTGTTTATTTTTTCTTTTTTTCTTTTAAAACGACTCATGAGAACACTACAAAATATTAATACACAACTGGTAAAATTAAAAAAATTGTACAACTTCAATATAAATTATTAAGAATAACTCAAAAACGATTGGTCAGACCTTGATCAAATTTATATGGGTACACATGGAAAGCACCAGATTTCAATTAAAAAAAGAATAATTGAAATCGGTTCACCTAAAAAAAAGTTATGAGGTAACACACAAAAAAAAAAACAGTCCAATTGAGTACCTTCTCCTTTTTGAAGCCAGTAGAAAAGAAAGAGAAACAACTATTGAAAAATGAGGAATAAACATTAAATTTTAAAGTATTACTTATATTTATTTATTTACTAACCTTCATACATCATTATGATTGGCGGACTTAAGGCCTGAGGCATTCTCAACCAGTCAACCTTTGGGTAACGCAGAGATAAAAATATGAATTAGGTGTGAGAAATGTTAAAAGATATAAGTATATGTAAATTAAAGTATATAAAATATAAAACAAATTAATACATAATATACCCATACACAAACTTGCATATTCAGAAATTAACTAAGTCACTTCAATAAGACAATTACAAAACAAATTAATAATGTCACATTTTTAATTCAGTCTTATTTTATTTCTATACCTAATTTAGTAAACTTTAGCCAAATATTTTTTTTAAATAAAGGAAACAACCATCTGATATATAGTGCTTATTTCTTAAAACACATTTTCAATTTCTTAATCGTTTCGGCGCTTTGGAAATAAAAAAACATCACGTTATCGTTGATTGTTCGTTCAATGTCCACCTTTTTATAACAAGTTTTATCTAGACATAATTTAAATATCATATATTTATGCTTCGTTGAAAATGCAATAATATGGTACCATGGCACCGGACCTGATGTACCCGGATGCTGGCACTAGGAACGACTGTAAAAACTTGTTTTTCAATAGATTTTATTTAAGATTATAGCTGGACAGACCTTTTCTAGGATACACCATTTGAAGAGAATTTCTTGAAAGGCTTGTTGAGTTGAGTTGGTGAGCGCAGAGACGAGCTCGTTATACTTGCTATGTCCCTTTTAACCAGTCAGTGGTATTTAGTTTATGATATTAAAAAAAAACAATCTGTCATTCATTACATTTTAAATATAAAAAATGATCAGACCATAGATAATCGTTTCACAGAACCTGTGTCACTCATTAATGAGGTACTAAATTCCCCGAAGAGCACATGCGAGGACAAAGATCGCCTTTTTTGGTTTTTTAACGTAGCCACATGTAGCGGCATCTCCGCATAATGTGTACTTTAATGCTATAGATTTAAAGTTGCAATTTATACTTACACGTGAGTTAAAGCTTTATAACCAATTATGTTAAACCTTTCAACTCCTTAAAAATAGTCTTTATTCGAAATACTTAAGGTGCGTATTTCGACGATGCAGGGGGATTAAGAAGATTTCATAAGGACCGCTCTTACCTGCGTAGGTGTAGGCCATGTGGGTCTTAAATGGATATTGTTACAAACATAATAATGGCCACCGGCATATGTTTATAAATTGTTGGAGAGATAAACTTCGACTTTATGTTTTAGTAATTGGGTTCTTTTTTTTAATTAGATTTGAGTGAACACGTCAAAGGTGATCGCAGCATGTGTTTCAAGTTAAGCAGGTAAGAACTTTTTTGTTTGTAGGTGGGGTTCGAAAGTTATTTGAAATACTACACCATAATGTAAGCCGCTGTGGCACAGGTATGTGACCCAGACTCAACGGAAGCCATGCTTTTTGATTTCTGGCCTAAAGCTATTATTATAAGTTAATTTATTATTTATTTTATTTTGCATTTATTAATATAATTGTTTGTGTGTTGACGGCATTTCTTTTTTCGGTCTAGGCACGAGTATATCATTAAAAAAAATGTAGTTAATACACTAGGTTTTCTCCTTATCGTTGAGGCATTAAAAATATGTACATACTTGCATACATCCAGACTCGGAAGTATTATTCAAAGGTCACTCAACTTATTTTTCCGTGTCGGATTCGAACCAGCGGCATGCAGCGTCGCATTAACCACTGCGCTATCGAGTCCTCAATAGGTTACTATGTACTAGGGATACATACCACACTCTTACTTATTTCTGCCGCCAAACAGTCACTTGCGCAGGCTGATAGGCACTATATCTTAATCCTCAGAGGCCACAACGCATCTGTATAACCTTATTTTTTGAAGTTGGTGGAAGGTGTCTATGGACTGCAGCAGTCACTTACCATCAGGTATGTTTTGTGATCGTTTGTCATTTCAGTATTATAAAAAAAACTTTTATCGCGTCGGTACTCTGATATTTTGAGTCGAGCATATATTATATGAGCTGCTTTGACTCGGCCGCTAAGAAACTATTGAAATACATATTTCATCAGGTGTATATATTGCTTCGAAACCCACGTCACCTAACGCCTGATACGAAGCAAAAACTAGGTCAGATAAGCGCTGACCTTGTGACCTCGACGTCTCAGTAACTACACGAGCTCCTACCAATTCTCTCGTTAAATATCTCGGGAAGGTATCCGATACATTGACGATATTAAAACAAGGAATTGATAACATGATTATTTATAACAAACGAGATGTTTAATATTATTGACACTGCCAGCGATTTTTTGAGCCGATACCACTTATGCCTGGTTTCTATTATTAAGAAACGTTTCGTTCTCCCTTACGAGCTGTTGTACAGTGCAGAAAGTTTACAAAAAAAAAAACATTTATGAACAAAATACTGGATAACAACATACGAACAACTAAGAATTGTTTTATTGTAGCCATCTTGAGTGGCCAAGCGCATAGTTATGGTAAAAACTTTTTGTTTGAACATCGGACGGATCGTAATGAAGAACGAAACGTTTCTTGAATATAGGAATCGGGCATTAGGCCTTCAAGAAAAGAGCCTAATCTTTTTTAAAAGGCTGGCAACTCACATTTGCAGCGGCATTTACCCTAGCGTTGTTCATGGGCGGCGATAGTCACTTACTATCAGGTGAGCCGCACGCTCGTTAGCCTCCCCTTATATAAAAAATATTGCGTGCCTATTATTTCGTCCCATGAGAGTCGCGACAGAGAGAAACAAACACAAACCAGGAGATGGGCTGCATCTTCCAACCCGCTTGCCAAGCGTAGCAACTATGGCAAGTATCTCCCTTATGAGACTGTGTAAGGGGAGGCCTATGTTCAGCAGTGAAGTTTAATAGGCTGTAACGGTAAGGTTTACTACCGGTGTTTGGTACTGTTAGCAAAACGGAATGCTTTTTACTTGATCTCTATTCTCTAAACGTTAAGCCAGCACATGAAGGATGATCTACATTATACCTGAAAACATTTATAGGACTTGGGAAATTTATGTTCAAATAAATTAGGTAATATGAGACACAGAATTTATATTATGTTATTATTGTCTTATTATGATATTACGTATTTCAAACACAGTTTTTTTGTAAGATAGATAATAATAAAGGTGATTTATCATTCTTCAGCTTATCTCGGGTCGGGTCGCCACTAAAATTTGTCGTAAGTATAGAACATAGATAAACTAATCAACCATTGGAGGAATATTTACGGGAATGGTAGTAATAAAATTTCCACAATGATCTATAGATTTACGAGAATAATACGAATTTAAAAATAAATTATTTTATGTATAATAACATTATTTAATATAATTTAAATCATACTATTTTATAAATTTATATATACGATATGTTCATAAATTAATATATTATTTAAGCAATTAAAATTTGAGTTTTATTTTACTTATGCAATTTTCGAAACCTTATAAATTATTTGACACAATAACGACTCTACAACTTTATGATACTAATAAAGTGTATGAAATACGAACCATAATATTTTTATATTAAAATTTGATTTAATGATAACAATTGCAGTTCCGTTATGAATTTTTATGGAGCCATCTTATGACATATTTCATTATAAGGTTTCAACCAATCAATGCTCTTTAACGCTTAGTTGGCTTCTGGAGGCAAATCGCATGCAACTCTTTAGGTGTTTTAGTTTTTTTTTTACTTTTCTTTATAGGATAAGGGTGACAAACGAGCACTACATCTATCTTCGTTTGCGAATTTAAATGCAGATGCGTTGTCAGCCGTGAGGACTACGATGGAATGCCTTTTTCCAGTAAAAGGGGTCTCCGGTTCTCTACACTCACCACACGAAACACAGCAGCTTTAAGCTGCTATTTTACGCTGGTATTCTGTGAGAGCGTGGTCTTCCCCGGTTGAACTGATCCATTCGTGCTAGAACTATACAATTAATATATCTGCAGCATGGCTCTGCCACGTTTGTAAATAAATTGTCAAATATCGTAGTAGCTCAAGGGATAAGCGTTCTTTGTAAATTTCTCAGTAGGTGAGCCGAGTTCGATCCCCTCCGACAATTTTTAATTAAAACTTTATATTCTAATTTATAACGTGCTTGGCAATAATGAAAAATGTCATGAGGAAATCGGCATGTCTGAGAAATTAAAAAAAAATCGATGACGTGAAGTCCGCCAACACGCCCTGAGGCAGCGCGGTGTACACTTACTTGCCCAAAACCCTTTAAGATATAAGAGGTCAGAGGCCAGTAGTTAGACGTATATAGGCTGTAACTTTACCTATCTACCTATACATTCATTCGAGTTTTTTTCATAATTTCTCAATTTTTTTAAATAAATTCTAATATCAATTTTATACTTTGTGTAATGTGAATGTAGTCTCTACATAAAGATCATAGACATAGCTTTAGGCACTAAGTAATGCTAGTAAACACCTACGGACGGCCACACGGACGCGCATGTGTGCAGCGATGACGTCAGGCGACAACCTGTCGCCCGCGCCGTGTAATTAAACCCGTCCGAGGGCGGCAGGGATGTGACAATGTGCGATATTTATCGACATACAAAAAAAAAACAAAAAAAATAATAATTTGTGTTACTTATGAGGTCTATTTTCAGCAGTGTACTTGTGATGGGCTATAATGATGATAATGATGACGATAATGTTAATTATGTCTTTGGTTCACTCTTAGGTCAATTTCACCTCTTAAACTTTAAGAGGTGAAATTTACTAATCAACAATCGGTATATTTTTCTACCGACTTCAAAAAGGAGGAGGTACTCAATTCGACTGTGTGTTTTTTTATGTGTTACCTCATAACTTTATTCTGGGTGAACAGATTTTGATGATTCTTTTTCTATTTGAAAGCTGGTACTTCTCATGTGGTCCCTTATAAATTTGATCAAGGTCTGACCAATAGTTTTGAGTTATTCTTAATAATTTATATAGAAGTCGGTTGTACAAAATTTTAAATTTTAAATTATTTTAAATAAAATTGAAGAGATAACCGAACTTTCCTTTCTTCTGTTCTCTCTTCTGTTCTCCTGATGATAAATGGCTATTGCAACCCGTTGATGTCGTAAGAGGCGACAGAGCAACGCACAGGATGTGGGCAACGGCATCTTCCTGATAACAGTTGTAAAAAAATAAAAACTGCGGTAGATAACACGATTGCCAGGCATGGCAACTATTTCAAATATATATCCCCCTGTGAGAAATCTTTGGGCCTATGTTCAGATTTGGACTTTTGATAGGTTTCAATGGCAATGGCAGTCGAAATAAAAATAAGATTACAGCCTATATACTTTCCAGTGCTGGGCACTGACCTCTTCTCATTTCTGAGAGGATTATAATCAAGTAACCCTCCAGCGCGTGTTTGCGTACTTTAGTTGTTTTCAAATAATTCAAGCATTGTCAAATATTTTATTGTTTTGTGTCTGTCTGAGACATGCAGGTTTTCAAATAATGTTTTCCTTCATTTCTAAGGAAGTGGAAAAGCAGCACATAAAATTGTAATTTATAATTTCAATTTCATTGGTACCGGCGACTGGAGATTTGTCAGATTTTACGAGTGCTTAGCCCATTAGCTACCACGATACGTAACGTCAACAAAGTTTCTAACCGAAGTATTTATTTTTAATTAAATAATTGTATATAAATAAAAAATAAAAAAAAAGATAACTTCATTTTTATCGATAACGTTGTAACACACCTACAAGCCGACCCCCGCGGCACCTCGTTTTATTAAGGCGGGTTTTTTGTGCGGACACACGTGCTTGCCATACCTCGTCGGGCGCGTCTTGTCGAACACGTTATTGTGCTTATTGCTCGCTCTGCGTACAGCTCTACAGTCAACGAACACATACCTTGTATATAACACGTTTGACTAACGATCTCACTTGTAGACACATATTAAAACTCAAGTGACAGACAAACTAACAGTTCACCAGTTGGTAAGTGACTATTGCAGCCGATGGACACCTGCATCCAATATCAAACATTGACATTAAAACTATCTTTGTTTTGCAGAAGGTAGCCATAAGAGCAATTTATAACATGGGTCCAAAGGAATACCTTAGAGAAAAATTTACATAAATAAATATATTTACTTTGGTCTCTCAGTATATTTATGAAAATTTAATGTATGTACACAAAAACAAAAGTAGTTTTATTAAAAATAATGATGTACATTATGTAAATATGTACTAGGAACAAGCACAAGCTAGTTACACTAGTTACTTGCCTCGGAAAAGTCAGTGATTCCTTCATGAGGCAATGTATACGCTTTTACAATAAAGTCCCAGAAAATATACAGGTGTGCAAAATATGCATAATATCTATCAAAATGTTTACAATTTTCATCAAGCAAAAATTGTTTAATAAGGGTTATTATACTACTAAAGAGTATACGGTTGATAATAACACCTGGGAATGAGGTGATCGCTAACATGCTGTTTCTAGATGTTTTCATAGTTAATTGTTATTATATATTAAAAAAGCCCCTTCTTGCTGGTTCTTACCAGGACAGAGGTTTTTTGAAGGTTTTTTTCTTACGTGGCAGTGCCATGCTGAAATATATTAGTGGTATATTTGTATCACGAATGGGTCGGCTCGACCGCGGAAAGACCACGCTCTCACAGAATACCAAAATAGCAGCTCAGTGCTGCTGTGTTTCGTTTGTGAGTGTGGACAACCCTAGACCCTTTTTAGTGGAAACGAGGCTTTACATTTTAATCCTCATGTGTGACACGCATCTGCGTTTTGATCCATGAATCCAATGAAATTTTTATTTTAAACTAGCGACCCACCCCGGCTTCACCTGAATAGGATCTGTTAATGTGGTGTTATTTAGATTTAAGATAATCAAACAAGATTTTTAAAAAAATCTAGTTTTTTGATAAAATATAGATCCCGGTATTGTTTTCTATGTGTTCAATAAGTTTCACCGCTATCGGTTCAGCCATTCTGAATATTAGCCCGAACGGACAGACAGACATATAACAATGTTGAAAATGGTTATTTATGTCTTAGCACGCACATAACCCCCTTAGTTTAATAGAACCTATTTATTTCAGTATAACATATATATATAGATTATATACCATTTCTGCAAAGTGAATTCGTAAGAATTAGATTTTTAAAGTTGGCAATGCTCGTTAAAAGTCAGGGCATCCATTATTGTGATCATAGGTATCGACAAATCGCTCGGCCGGCAAACTTTTCAGGCCATAAACGGATCGGGGCAAGTTTTCCAATCTCGCCGCCCGTACCACACTGTCATATTATTTTCTAACTATTTTATTGCACCCTGCAATCTTACACCGCGGGCAGAAAATAAAATTACTCTCACGGAGTTACGCGACAATGTTAGTTGGAAATTTTCAAGTCGTGAAATTGTTTTAATGGCGTCGAAAGTTTTCTTTAAATTATGTATGATGTGACTATTCTTTGTAAATGTGAATAATAATAATAATGTTTATTTATTAAACAATATACATACACACTTATTATCTAATCTAATATACATCTCTATATATAAAAATCAATGGCTGTCCGTTAGTCTCGCTAAAACTTGAAACTGGCTGGACTGATTCTGATGATTTTTTTGTGTGTTTGAGTGGGTTCCTTCCCTGGATGGTTTAGATTCACAATTGGACCCGGTAGGTGGAGCTGTTGTCGAGATCCAGAAATCACCCATGCGAAGACGGGGTGGATCGCTAGTATATAATAAAAATTAAAGTTTCGGGTAGAACAAAAATTGTTTAAGTCAACACTTGAATGCGTAACATGTAGGTTGATTCGAACAAGAAATAAGTTTGACCACCAAGACTGTGAACATTTCTTAAGACAAATTTTTTTCTTTAATAATTAATTGTACAGTGAAGAAAAATGAATCGGAAAGTGTACACTACAAGATCGGAATTGCTAGCATTTAAGTAGTTCTATTATGAATTCTTCATTTTATACGTGTTAGAGCCATGCTGCAGCTATATTACTGGTATAGTTGAAGCATGAATGGGTTGGCTCGACCGGGGAAGGACCACGCTCTCACAGAATACCAGCGTAAAATAGCAGCTTAAGGCCGGCCATATACATACGGAATTCCGAATCGGAATATCGAAACGGAATCCCGAAACAGAATTCCGTGAACACATCACACACATACGATTATTTCCGTTCGGAATAACAAGGATCAGTTGAGAGAGGTTAGCCATTGAGTCTAGACATTCTGCCAGCGAATAATGACGACGATTTTCTGATTGCGATTCCATTGTTGCTGTATCATTGTTACTGGGTGCATCCCCTTATCACCCTAAGCTTGCAATATAGTCAATATTATGTAAAAAGATCTATCTATCCAGAGATATGTTTTAAATATGGATGTCTGTAAACTCTTTCGACGAATTATTAAATAAAATAAGATGAAAGGTTACGAAAAGCTATACACCTATAAGATTAAATGTAAAAACATACATAAACATACCTACCCGCTTCGGTCGTGCGACGAACACTGAGCACGTTTCGTACGGAATTTACGTATGTGTGTTGCGACTCGTACAAAATCTATGGAAGACTTGCGTTCGGAGTGGCTTTTTTCCGTTCGTGATTCCGAACGCACAGGCGGTCATACGGAATCTCGAATCGGAGAAAATTCCGTGCGTAAAAATTCCGTACGTGTGTGGCGGGTCATAGATTTTATATGGACTTGCTGCGTTCGGAATCTCGAATCGGAATATCGAAACGGAATTCCGTATGTATGTGGCCGGCCTAATGTTGCTGTGTTTCGTATGGTGAGTGTAGAGAACCGGAGATCTTTTTTACTAGAAACGAGGCATTCCATCTTAGTCCTCACGTGTGTCAGCATTTTGATTCGTAATTGAGGATAGATGTAGATGTCTATGGGCCACAGCAACCACTTACCATCAGGTGGACTGTGTGCTCGTTTGTCACTCATATCCAATAAAAAAAAACTTCACCTTCTCATATTAGCCCGTAAAAGTCCACTGCTGGGTATGCTCTACTCCCGTTGCAGAGGATTTGCTTAATCGTCACTATTGAAAGGTAGATTGATGATCGCAGTACCAGACATTCAAGAAAAGAGCCTACTCTTTTTCAAAAGACCGGCAACGCATCTGCAATTCCTCTGGTGTAGTTCATTGGCGGTAGTCACTTACCATCAGGTGAGCCGCATGCTCGTTTCCCTCTCATATAAAAAAACAGATCCTTATATCAAACGAGATGTTTATAACGTCATCTGTTCCTATAGATGGCTTAAACCATTACAGCCCATAAATGTTGAACATGGGTTCCCTCCATAGATTGTCTAATAGTGGGGATTGGCCATAGTTACCACGTTTGACAAACGTGTTTGCAATTGTTTCAGTTTCCCTCTGTCACCTCTTACGA
Source organism: Parnassius orleans (assembly GCA_029286625.1). Lineage (NCBI taxonomy): Eukaryota > Metazoa > Arthropoda > Insecta > Lepidoptera > Papilionidae > Parnassius > Parnassius orleans. The sequence goes on from JAGSMP010000056.1 coordinate 3,980,397, forward strand.
CACCCACGGATCGATATGGGGTAGTGGATATTCTTAGAACGCTACTAAATGGCGGCATTTCTTTATAGGCATAAGATTTTTCTAGAATTCTCCATAGTGTCATCTTGTGACATCTATGGGACAAATTGGGATATTCTAACTCTGTTATGGTGCGTACAAACCGGCCCAACGAACTCTAAGAAAATACATTTGGCGTTATCTGTATTTAGCTGCTGCATATTGATTATTGGCTTTCGATGATTTGTCTTAATACATTTGATAGATTCACATGGACGTTGCTGTTATTATAGTTTTTAAAATTGTATGACGATGAAATAATCATTCTTTGTTCTTTTCTACCGACTTCAAAAAGGAGGAGGTACTCAATTCGACTGTATGTTTTTTTTAAATGTGTGTTACCACATAACTTTTTTCTGGGTGAACCGATTTCGATGATTGTTTTTTATTTGAAAGCTAGTGCTTCTCATGGGACCACCCATATAAATTTGATCAAGGTCTGACCAATAGTTTTAGAGTTATTCTTAATAATTTATAGGGCAGTCGGTTATATAATGGAATATTTATTACTCTCTACGTCCGTACGCCATGCTCTCTCCAAAGTTCGTTGGATTTCGATGCTCGTTCTTACTGAGTTTAGACAAATTGTTCTATTTCCTTGATATTTCGCATTGCTGTGGATTGCCGGCTAACCAACAAACGATGGTTGGCGTTGCTAAACCGTCCAGATATGGCCAAAAAAAGATTTCAAAACCCACACCTGGCCTTCGTTTTCCCGGGGTGTACGCAGCGCGATAGCAATAGTAAAGACTGTTGAAGAAAAAAATCATAAGTTATTGGGAGGATTCCTAAGGAATGTCGTAATCCTAAGGGTATCTATTAATTATTTAAATATTCAAATATAAGTATAAAATATTAAAAAACCATATTGAAAAACAATTGAAACTAAAAACATGAATTATCATACAGTCCTGCTCCCTGTGGTATCGTGGCAAAAACGAAACACAGCAGTCTTTAGCTGCTATTTTACGCTGGTGTTCTGTGAGAGCGTGGTCCTTCCTCGGTCGAGCCGACCCATTCGTGCTCTACAACGTATAATTTCCTGTATGGATGGCCATACTTAGCCTTTGGGCGAGAAGAGAATCAGCCCTCTTATCACCATCAGCGATGACCAGTCGCGGATACAGTTCCTTTAAGAACTTCACCGCACGTGGACCCTACGGACTGATAGTCTCTACACAAATTTGTAGTCATCTCTCACAGACTTTTATTTGCGCCGCTTACTTTGTTTAGCTGCCTCTGATGCTGCTCCGGCTCTAAATGAGGTACTCTTGAGATGAGAAGCTGACAAAGTGTCTAAACAAGTAGCATCCCAACTATGATTTTACCTCCCTCTCAAGCGACCAAAGCTGAACCGGACCGGATCTCCTGCCATCGTCTCTAAATATTCCACAAGGCTCGAAAACCGAGGAAACGTATATAGAGACAAAAGCTTCTTTCCTTCTTTTAATTCATCATCATCATCATTACAGCCCTTCACAAGTCCACTGCTGAACATAGGCCTCCCCCAAGGAATGCCACAAAGCACGGTCCTGAGCCACCTGCATCCATCGACTTCCTGCATGTCTTACCAGGTCTTATTTTAATTAATGAATCGCAATTAACCACATAGACTGGTGTGGTATGTCTTTACTTTAAGTAAATAATAATCTTAGTTACGGTTCTAATGGCATTTGTATGTAAGTTACATTTGTTTGCTTTAAAACTAGCACGTAAATATAGCATTGTCACCGATTCTCACTAACTCCGACCAGGAAAACATGAGAGTCGAGCTCAAAGCGGGTTGCATAAAGCGGTAGCCGGGCACCGCGTTCCCGCCGGGACGTCGCAATCTGCGCGGGCGAAACCGGAAAATTAGACATAGCTCGACCCGCACGGATGCCTTTTGATAAGCTCCCTACTATACAGCCCTCTCTCACAAAGATTAAAAATAATATTTTGTTGAGGTTTCTGCTAATTATTCACCATGGGCGGCTTTTTGCTATATATTGTATTTGTTATTATTATATATGAAGATCCACATGTTATTCCATTTTCAGTTTTCAGCGAAAGTATTACATTTGTTTTATTTGATGCCGGTTATTTAGGTGGGTTATTATTTCATAGTCATTATTTATTTGTTTGTACTTTATTGTACACCGTTTGGCATTCTCTCCTAGTAAACCCGGTACGTGTAGAAATAATATGATAGGTGTCAAAAATAAAAAGAACATTATTGTAAATCAGAAAGAAACTTCTAATATATATATTAGAAGTTTCTTTCTGATATGTATATATGTTGATATGATATGTTATAATGTTCTGTATATATATATATATTACTATTTTTCAAAATGAGGATAAAAAAATAAAATAAAATACGAAGAATTGAGGGTGGAACTCTAATCTCCCACTCGTTCTAGTAGTATAAAGTACAACGCAGGCGGCGAGTCGGTAATTCTAAGAGTCTCACTGTCGTTACTATAACCGTTGGGGTATTTTATCAGTGTAGGCAAGGAAGATCGTGTTGCTGAGAGGATGCCATGTGCTACATTGAGATGCGTAGTGTTGCTGTTGGTTTGCATAATTTGGTGTTATCATGTAATTATGTCCTTCACGTTGCACAAGTGAGTGATTGTGACGGGGACATATTATGGTTGGTCGAACTGTATTGCTCTATACTGAATGTATAGTGCAGTACGCTGTTTTATTGCTGATAATGATTAATTGCGTAAGCAAGAGAGCAAGTTGAACGTTCGCTCCCACACCTTTATTATTTTTAACAAATAAATGAAATAGAAATTCCGAAAGAAGAGGAAAGAGATAGAGAGATAGGTATAGATGAAATAATGAAAGCAATGAAAAGTATGAAAGCAGGTAAGGCAGCCGGATATGATAGAGTATCGCTCGAAATGATAAGTGCTGGAGAGGGAGTGGTGGCAGAGTTGTGTTGGGAACTTATGCGGGTACCGGGAGACTGGTGCAAAGCCGTGATAGTCCAAATATATAAGGGAAAAGGATCGCAGCAGGACTGCAAAAACTACTGTGGTATCAGCCTCCTTAGCATTGTGGGAAAACTGTATGCTAAGGTGCTAATTGAAAGAGTTATGAAAGATACTGATGGAAAAATTTGGGACGTGCAAGCGGGATTTAGAGAGGGAATAGGATATACGGATCAGGTTTTTTCCATGCGCATGATTGCGGAGAAGTTTTTGGCCAAAAACAAAAAGGTTTTTTGTGCGTTCGCGGACTTGCAAAAGGCTTATGACAGAGTGGACAGGGATGTGTTATGGCAAACACTGAACTCATTTGGGTTGAGCGCTGGGTTGATACAGGACTCGAAGTCTCTGTATAGGGACTCCAGTGCTTGTGTCAGGATCAACGGGGCCCACTCGGACTGGTTTGGCATCTATAAAGGTGTCAGACAGGGCTGTGTGGCTTCCCCGTGGCTGTTCAACCTATTTATGGACAGTTGTTTGAAAAATTTGAAAGTTGAAGAATGCGGGTTAAGAATGGGTGAGTTAACCGTCAAATGCCTTTTGTACGCCGATGCTCAAGTCATACTTGCGTCGTCGGTGGCCGAGTTGCAAATGGTGGTTACATTAATGAACAGGTCATTAAAAGAAAGGGGAATGAAAGTGAACGCAAGTAAGACGAAAGTTATGGTTTTTGAAAGAGAAGAAAGTAAAACGATATGTGAAATAAGAATAGAAGGGGAATTGGTCGAGCAAGTAGATGAGTTTGTGTATTTGGGATGTGTATTTAGCAGGGATAATAGAGATGATAAGGATATAGAACGACGAGTGAACGCAGGAAATAGAGTAAATGGGGCTCTACACTCTATTGTGGAAAGTCAGAATGTGTCCGAAAAGGCACGTATGGCAATTCACAATGTTGTGTTAGTCCCTACTTTAATGTATGGTAGTGAAAGTTGGGTGTGGCAGAAGAAGCACGAGAGTAGAATAAATGCTGTAGAAATGCGGTCATTAATTAGTATGTTAGGGCTAAATCTAAATGAGAGTGTGGTTTGCAAGATGATGTTGTAACCAGGATTAAGAAAGGAATGCTTCGGTGGCAAAGCAAATTTATGTGGCAGAGGTGAACGGCAGAGTCTGGAAGGGACGCCCCAGGCAAAATTTATATTAAAAGTACCCTTAACTGACGAGCATGTATGCGTAGGTATATGGATGTGGAGGAGGCGAGAGAGGTGTGTCAGGATCGTGCCAAATAGAAATCTATAGTCTCTGCCTACACCTTTGGGTGACAGGCGTGAGTGTTTATGCATGTAATTAACCTTCAGAATAATTTCTAACAATATGTATATTTAATACAAATAATAATATGTAACATAAACTTATAAATAAACTGACATCAAAGGTAACCAAATGATAACATTGACCATACTAACCTTCATTTGATTTCACTTAAAAGTATTCAAGTCGTACCAATCTCATTAGAGTTCCAGAAAAGTGTAGCGTGAATGGTGAAGGATTTTCCAACAAAATTTGTGAAATGTAGGGATACTTAATTTATAATTAGACGAGGAACGCAGAGTTCTGTCATGCGTTGAGGAATGATTCTGAAATGTATTCTTAAAATAAGAAGGAGTGGATGGATCATTTAAGATAGAGAAGAGAACAAGCTAAATTCTAGAGCCTCGTCTCTGTTTTATAGTGAGCTATTTAAGGCGGAAGCGATATTGATACTTACAAAGTCTGAAAATTTATCTGATGCAATTATTAAGGAGGCACTCTAGCTTGTTAAAAATATTTTGGTTTAAATCTGGGTAGCACACGTCTGCATAGTCAATAATAGGTAGTGTAAGTAACTGCACTAGCATAAAAGTCTTATTATAGAAATTATGGTCATATTATTATCATATTACCACTATTGAATATAATATTCCCTGACTGCCTCGTTGATCTAGTGGTCGTAAACGCGATTGCCGTTCATGAGGTCTCGAGTTCGTATCCCGGGTCTGGCCCAAAATTAGTTATCGGGTTTTTCTGTCTATCCTTCGGTCATGGCGGCCAGTCTCAACGTATCTGCGTAGGACAGGATTACAATAAAAAAAAGTCTATGCCCAAGCATAGGTGTACTCTTTATTCCCTCACACTCAACGTCCGGTGGGACGGAAAACCGAAATGGTTGCAGATCAAGCGCAGGACCAACGGCTTTACGTGGTTTCGAGGCACGTTGGTGCAACACCGCCAATTTCCTGACTCCGAGCTGCTACTGAGAATTTCTCAACATCAAAAGCCTCTGATTTTGAACCGATACGGAATTCGAACCTCATGATCAGCGATGGCGTTAACAATCGCTAGACCAACGAGGCAGTCTGGACTACCTAGTCACTTATTAATACCTACCTCTAAGTATATTATATACCTACACATAGTACTTAATAAGTCAGAATTCAGCACAACTTTCAGTCGCGAATTCCATATTCAGTTGGTCTGTTCAGAAAAACGGCTGCCGAGAGAGTTTTTCTACAAAGTTGAAATGAATTCAGGCGCGCGGCACAATTTGTTAGCAAAAAAATGGTGAATGTTTTGTAAACTGACCCGGGATTGTTTTACCAAAAGGTGTATTAAATACGGAAATGTTTTAATTTTACTTCTGTATATTTAAAAAAATTAAAACGACAAACGAGTCAATGTAGAATATCACATAGTAAGCGGCTACTGATGATATAAGTCATTTAAAATGTAGTAGAGCTATTCAGCAGCTATATTATAGTTCTAACACAAATGAGATGGCTTCACCGGAGAAGGATAACGCTCTCACAGAATACCAGCGTAAAATAGCAGCATAATACTGCTGTGAATCATATGGTGAGTGTAGAGAAACGGAGAGCCTTTTTACTGTAAACGGGGCATTCCATCTTATTCTTCAGGGCGACAACGCATCCGCATTTTGATTTTTAATCGAGTATAGATGCTGATACGAGGTATCTATAGGTCACAGCCTCCACTTCATCATGTTCACCTCTGCATTGGCCAGGGAGTAAGAGTATAGTCAAAGACCCCGCTTTACCGATGTGTGTGTCAGTAAGAGGAAGTAAAACCACATACAATCTGCAAATTAAAATTTATTTAAATTTTATTTGATTTTAACCGATTTCAAAAGGAGGAGATACTTGATTCGATTGTATTTTTTTATAGAATAAGGGTGACAAACGAGCACACAGTCTACCTCATCCACATTTATCCTCGATTAAGAATCAAAATGCAGATGCGTTGTCTGAGGACTAAGATGGAATGCCTCGTTTCCAGTAAAACGGGTCTTCGGTTCTCTACATTCACTATACGAAACACAGCATTAAGCTGCTATTTTACGCTGGTATTCTGTGAGAGCATGGTCCTTCCCCGGTCGAGCCGACCAATTCGTGCTACAACCATAATATAGCTGCATCGTGGCTCTACCACGTAAAAATGTTTTTAATTTGTGTTACCTCAGAACTTTTTTCTATGTGAAACGATTTTGATGATTCTTTTTTTATTTGAAAGCTGGTGCTTCTCATGTGGTCCCATATGCAAATTTGATCAAGATCTAACCAGTAGTTTTTGAGTTATACTTAATAATGCGTATTTAATTGACTTCGACTACATTGATGATATTCTCATTTTATTTATATTGAAGTCGGTTGTGCAAAATTTTTACTTTTACCTCTTGTTCATGGTGGAGTATATTGAAGTTCAGTTATTTCCATACGTTTGAACTTTGAATACTGATACTGAAAACGCACTTAACGGGAACCACAGGATTTTTATTATATGTTGTACATTGATTGTGGTTATATACTTTAAATAAGATACAATAGAGTTACATAATATATTACATACATGAATCAGTAGCAAGTCTCCGCTCCACCTCGACCTGACCTAATTTCCCGGCTAAATTAACCGGAGAGCCTTTGACGGTACGCTAACGGACCGAGACGCCATCAAAGCAACTAATTGTCCACGATACTGGAAACTCGGTGTGAGTGGTTACATTTTAAACAGTTGCCCCAACAGTGAATAAGTGATGAATTGTGAATGGGTAGAGTAGTGCCTTTTTAGCATAGCAATTACAAAGGATATGCATCTTGAATTAATTTTAAGTAATGGAGTAATTAAGAGCATTGTAACTCAGTTGCTAAGAGCTCGTAAATTTCACACTAGATGAGCAATCCGATTTCGGACCCCGCTGGGACCAATAACATTGTACGTGCTCGGCGGTGAAAGAAAACATCGTGAGGAAACCTGTGTCTCTAAGAAATATATATTACCAGGACCGGTGAAGTCCGTCAACAGACATTTGAGCAGTGTGGCGGACTTATCGCTTTATAACCTATCAGAATTCAGAGGGAGTCCGTGTCCAGCTGTGGGACGTATATAGACTGTAAATTTTCATTTTACTTTCACCCTTCATAAGTCCACTGCTGAACATTGGCCTCCCCAAGGAATGCCACAGAGCACGGTCCGGGACCACCTGCATACATCGACTCCCTGCATTTCTTAGCAGGTCGTCACTCCATCTTAGTGGGCGGCTACCCTACATTTCGCCTACGGGGCTGCCACTCGAGAATCTTTATTCATCATCGGTTGTCGGTTCTTCAAGCTATATGGCTGGCCTATTGCAACTTCAGCTTAGTAATCCGTTGGACTGTGTCGGTTATTCTGGTTCTTCCGCGGATATCATCATTTTTAAGTCTATCACGCAGAGAATCATAGCATAACCCTCTCCATAACTCGCTGACCGGCCTGAGGTTCCTCATACTATACTTTTTACTTTACTAATGGATAAATTATACTTGGATTTGGTTAGTCTGTATATACACCAGAATCCGATATATGGATATCCGCATAAAAATGAAGTGAATGAAAGCAATTAAACACAGGCATATGAATTTTACCAAAGGTATACCTATGTATCGTGTTTAGGTGAAGCTGTCACGTATAAGCCTAAGTTTATACGTCCTATTTTTATCTGTAATGGAGCTACCATCAGACGGTGTTTGTGTGACACTTAGTTTTAGTTCACGGCTGTAAGTGATAGGCGGTAGCGGACAAATTTAATAAAAATTAAAATTGAATCTTAGTTTCTATGGGAACTGTGACCGAGGCGGGTCGTTGCTGCTTCTGACAAGAAGGCTGGTTCTTTTCGCCTAGCCAAAGGACAGCCACTCAGCGAGGGATCGCAGCCAGCGTTCTGGGTACTTAGTTTAAGACATTTATTTATCCTTGTAAATACTAAGTGGTAGGATTCCGTTTCTGCCTAGTAATCTCCTAGGGCAGGTAGCGCCTTCTTACCTATTTTTGTCGTGAAGAAGCTCGCCTGTACTACTATGTTCCGGTCTGAAGAGTATATAGAGCCAGTATAATTACGGGCTGTGAGGCATTCCATCTTAATCCTAAGAGGTGAGAACGCATCTGTAGCCTTATTTATTTGACGTAAGCTGCAGGTGTCCATGGACTGCAGTGGCCATTTACCATCAGGTGGACTGTTCATTTGTCGACGTTTCTTTGTGGCTTTGTTTTTATTAAAAAATATTCTCAGAACAATAATTATTTATTGTTCTTAAGTTAGGTTACCTCAACTAATTTCATACAATAGGAGTGTCACAAGAGGAAAACCTATATAGTTTCCTGACCTGTATATTATGTCTTGACGTGTATTTAAGTGTAAGTATTTAAGGGGTATTAAATATCTTTACATGTGGGCTATTAGAAAAATAATTTAAACAACAACAAGTCTGTGCCTGTGGGTTAACTATGACATCGGAACTTCAAACTATCTCCCCTCCGAAATGTAAATAATAAACACGTAAAATTAGTTTCATTCAATGTCTAGTATTCGTAAATATAAGAAATCATTAACACTGCGAAAAATCGCTTCAGCGCATAACTCATACCGCTTCCCGGCAGCAACGGTGTGACGTGCGGCGTCGCGTCGGCGAGCACGCGACATTTGCATAAAACAATCCACTAAGTGTTGCCGAGGTGGTAAACAACGATACAATTTAAGCATCCATCGTATTTCTCAGACGGTTTCAGCACTTACGAAGATAAGTTTAGTGGACTAAAAGTAGTGCCTAATTAGGTAATGAAATTAAAAAAATAACATTGTATTAAAATCAAAGATATGAGGGTCCATTATTCGTCCTATGAAAGAAATTATATAGATTTAGGCTATTCCAGGCCGATATTACATAAGAAGCTTCAAGAAAAGAGCATTCTACTTTGTACAAGACCGGCAACACACCTGCAATACCTGCGGATGTTCATGAGCGGCAGTAGGCACTTGCCATGACATTAGCCGCTTGATTTCCTCCCCACCCCAATACTTTTTTATAGAATAAAGTTGATAAACCAATACACAGTTCACCTGATTGTAAATGGATGCTGTGGTCTATAATACATCTATACATATCCTCGATTAAGAATCAAAATGCGGATGCGATATTACCTCAGAGTTGTTTGTCATAATGATAGAGGGCTTCGTTTCCAGTAAAAAGGATCTCCGGTTCTCTACACTCACCATACGAAACAAAGCAGCATTAAGCTGCTATTTAACGCTAAGATTCTGTGAGAGCGTTGTCCTCCCCTGTCGAGCTGACCAGTTCGTGCTACAGCCATAACAAAGTTGCAATATCTTCTACATAATTGAGAGACAAGGAAAACAAAAGTGGTAAAATAAAAAAAAATACCGATTTCAATATAAATAAAATGAAAATATCATCAATGTAGTTGAAGTCAATTAAATACGCATTATTAAGGATAACTCAAAAACTACAGGTCAGATCTTGATCAAATTTATATGGGACCACATGCGAAGCACCAGCTTTCAAATAAAAATCATCAAAATCGGTTCACCTAGAAAAAAGTTATGAGGTAATACACATAAAAAAAAAAACAGTCGAATTGAGAACCTCCTATTTTTTAGAAGTTGGTTAAAAATTAATACCAGGGATCACCAGATATAAACGATTATATATAAACGATATAAACGATACATTAAATATGTGTACTTGCCTTACAACCTACCGCTGGGCAAAGCTTGTGTCTAATATCTCAGAGAGTTATGGAAGAATTATTAAGCAGCATTGCTCTAGTGCGTGTTAGTAGGCTTCAAATGTCCTCGATATACATATTATTCCTCAGGCATGCAGGTTTGCTCATGATTTTTCCATTCATCCCAGAGCACGTGGTCAATGAGCACTGCAAAATGTAAGTAAGAATGTTATTGGTAATGGCGGGGATCGAATCCAAGTTGCTCGTCGCTCGTCTCGTATAATGAGGGCATCCACGACTTTTCTGCTACCACGGAGGCGCCTCATTAAAATGAGGTGTATTATTTGACAGATTTCAGTTCGAAATATTTAAAGGTTAATGTTTATTTGAGTACTATTCATCATCATCATCATTACAGCCCTTCACAAGTCCACTGCTGAACATAGGCCTCCCCTAAGGAACGCCACAAAGCACGGTCTCGAGCCACCTGCATCCATTGACCTGCATGTCTTACCAGGTCGTCACTCCATCTAGTGGGGGGACTCCCTACACATCGCTTGCCGGTACGAGGCTGCCACTCTAGAACCTTTCTTCCCCATCGGTTGTCGGTTCTTCGAGCTATATGGCCGGCCCATTGCCACTTCAGCATAATAATTCTTTGGGCTATGTCGGTTACTCTGGTTCTACTGCGGATATCCTAGTTTTTAAGTCTATCACGCAGAGAAACGCCGAGCATAGCCCTCTCCATAGCTCGCTGAGCGACTTTGAGCTTCCTCATACGGCCAGCAGTGAAGGACCGCGTCTCAGTTCCATAGGTCATCACTAGCAACACGCACTGGTTGTACAGTCTGGTTTTCAAGTTTTGAGGTATACCTGACGAGAAGATGTGCCGTAATTTCCCGAACGCTGCCCAGCCGAGTTGAATCCGTCGATTGACCTCTCGGTCGAAGTTGGACTTACCTAGTCGGACTATTCGTCCCAGGTAAACATATTCGTTAACAACTTCGAGCTTAGTGCTCCCAATAACTAGCGGCATAGTTGTGACACATGACTTTTGTTTTGTCCATGTTCATCTTAAGACCTATCCGTTGGGAGGCACTCTTGGATCGTTACTCACACTTGCGTGTGGCTCCAACGATGACGTGTACGGCTGCCTATAGAACCTCTCAATCTCACTCAAAATCTCAGGTGTCCCGGAAACGATGCTGCCACATTCGGTCTTCAGCTTCGACAGTTGGCTCTTTCTGGCAGACAGATCTCTGGCAAAAAGACTTTTGAGCCATGGTTCCGCTCAATTGCTTCTTCAATACAAGCAGTATTAAAGTTGCGTAAGTCCCGCCGCATGCATTTGGAGATCTGTCTGTTCAGTTGCCTGTATGCTATTAAATCTACTGAAGACTGCAGCTTCATTTCCCGTCTAACAGCCATGAGATTAAGAGTGTGATCGGAGAGTTTTTGTGTTCTTCTGCGGCGGGTCTTGCAAAACTTAGCTCCGACCGCATGGACAGTTTCCACGAGCTTGTCATTCATATCGTCCACTGCATTGCAATCTTCTAGGCACTGAAAACGGTTTTGCAACTCGAGCTGAAAGGTTTCGGGACTTTGGATTAGAGCCCGAGGGGGATGGAGCGTTGATTTCATTAGACGACACCTCTCCAACTTAACGTTTAGGTTCAGTGTGCCTCTCAACCATTCGGTGATCGCTACCAGTTTTCACCCTCGCGATCACTGAGATATCACTGAACAATTGCCGTTTAGTCGTCATAATGAAGTCAATCTCATTTTTTGTCGAACCGTCGGGGCTCGACCAGGTCCACTTCCTGTGGGGCCGCTTCTGGAAGAAAGAGTTCATCATAAAGAGTCCCTCTTTCTCCATGAAGTCGGCCAGCTGCTGGCCCCTTGGATTCCGTTGCCCTAATCTGAATTTCCCTACCTTCAGCTCACCGTTCTCTCTTGTGCCTAGTTCTGCGTTGAAGTCTCCCATTAACACCGTATAGTTGGTTTTGGAGGAATGCATGGCTCTAGAGATATCCTCATACTTTTCCTCCAACGCAAGTAAGTTAAATATGGACAATGTTATTTAATGAAGTTCTAAATACAATTAAGTACTGCTTTTTTTTAATCCTATAGATACGTGAGATTCGAATCTCGGGTCGAGCCAAAAAATCAGTTACTGGGGGTACTCTGTCAAGAAATTCTTAGTAGCAGTCCGGTATCAAGAAGTTGGTGCTGTTTCACTCCAACGTAAAGCCGTTGGTCTTGGGCATGATCTCTCTCCGGTCGTGTCGGATTGCCGCCCCATCGGATTATGAGAGTGAGAGAATAGAGAGTGTAACTCCGTTGAGACTGGCTCCGTGACCGAGATTCTGTCTGGAGGACATTATTGTACGTGGATAGCGTTGTAAATAACATGAAAAATTTACGCACATCATCGATGAAAATTTCAAATGATGTGAGACAGATGACAGAACATACGTAACTCAAATGATTGGAGTTACTACAAAGGTAACAAAAGGTACAAAATTTGTCAATAAACAAGTATAAATGTTTTATTAAAGAAACATTGTACTTACAAAAAGGGTTATTTTTTGTAGGACTGTTTGATAATAAAATTACTAGTTTTAGTTTTTTTTATTATAGTTTTTAATATTGTATATAATAAAATATTGTATATTATGTTATGTAAAAGGGTTATTATAATATATATCAAAGAATACATAAATGAAAATAACCTCTGGGTATGAGGGATCGCCACCATGCTGGTTCTATTAAAATTCATTTAAAAAGTGTACAAACAAAATTATTCCAAACTGAAATATGTTTAAAAAAAGTCCCGCTGGGTTTCTTGCTGGTTCTTCCCAGGACAGAGGTATTTTCAGAACCAGTGGTAAATAAAAAAATGACTTTCAATAAGTATTATGTAATAATGTATATTGAATAAAAATTATTCTATTCATATATAGTAATGGTATGATATGATTTGAGATAATTAAATGATATCATTCGAATATCAGTCATTCACGTTATATTCGGAATAATAACTTTAATTACATTCGCAGTTGACATTTTTGTTTTTAAATAAATGAAAAGGTATCAATTATTTACTTGCATCGAATGCAACCTACACAATTATCTGTTTACATTGGTTTCGCTTCGCTAGAAGTTGCCACACTAACAATATCCTTACTCCTGTAGACATCGTTATTTTCTGATTGCGAGACATTCTGATATCTTGTTTCCATTCAGGGTGACAACAATCGCGAGTCACCACCGCAGCCGCCACGAGCGAGGAAGGCTCGGCGTAAGTTTTTATTTTCGCTTCGCATCGCTCGTTATAAGTTGCCTGCGCTTCGCCGTCGTATGTTTCGAATAGTGTTGTGCCGGTAGGTCTTCGAAAATAATTCTTTTTTTAATATTAATAAAAAGTAAACGTCTTTGCAACTTCTTGCCCGATGATATCTGAAAGCTCCCAGTAAGTATGCTTATTAAAAGTTGGTTTGTGATCATCTATTAAAGACAACGCTTGTTACACAAAGCATCCATATCATATGTATTGATAAACAGACGTATATATTTATAGTTATTTGTATGTAATAATATTTGTATTGTATAGGCCTGTGCCCAGCAGTGGGACGTATATAGGCTGTTACTTTTCTTTAATTTATGTATGTATATATTTGTTTATATGTGTGTAAAGGTTATATTTATGTAGATTATTTATTAGCAAAATGTACATGTTACGTAGTTAATTATTATTTTTATTTTGTTTTTATTATTTTATGCTACACCTACGTCAAATTTTTACCACATGGGTTGACTGGTAGAGAATGCCTTAAGGCATTAAGTCCGCACTTTGTATGCTTTTGTCATGCAATAAATAATAAATAAATAAATAAACTAAAAAGGTGGTGGCTGTCTAAGGGAATCTATCACCTCATTTTGTTCCATGAAAATCGTAAGAGGCAACTACGGGATATGCCAAAATATTCTTATGGCAACAGGTAGGTGACGATGTAATCCTGTCATTAACTCCGAGCGACGAACGCGCGTAAACTTCTTGTATTGTGATCCTTAATCAGCCTTCCAAGCGCGATTATTATGGGAAACCATCACTAAATTGCCTGCCGTCGTACGTTTTAAATAATGATGTGCCTTAATGGCACAATTAAATTAAAATAATTAAAATCTTCGGGAATAATTTAAGTCTTTCTTTAACTTCAATATTAAAAAAAAGTAATGGCGGCATAAGAGAATCTATCATCTCATTTTGTTCCATGAATGGCGCAAAAGGCGCCTACGGGATATGCCAAAATAATCACATACATCATCAGAATTATCAATTGTTTAATTGTGTTATTATACTACAAAAAGTAAATGATTATAATAATATAAATATATGATAATAACCCCTGGGAATGAGTTGGTCTATGAACGGTACCATGCTGTTTCTAAACGTTTTCATACCAACGATCAAAATCTAAAATATTAAATAAATTAATTAAAATTATTCTATACTATTTATTCTAATCCAATAAATGTCTGGTCTTAACAAGAAAGCGGGACATCCCTCGTTCCGGTCCACGCGCGCCGTTGTTAACTTTATTCGTTTTGTTTACCTTTGTTGCCGTACCTTCTTCCTTGGCTGTAGAAAAAAAGTAACATAGTTTGTACTTTCAAACTGTATAACATTTGAAATTAAAATGAAATGAATTGTAGATAAAATGCTGAGTAATTTGGAATAAAATTCCAACATAACACAGGAGTAAATCATATCGTGGAGATAACAATTTAAAAAATGAAGAGAGTTATTTTTATTAACAATTTTCAATTTTTAAAATATAATTCATTGTAATTTTTTTCATTGATATTTGTTTTTTTTTTAATTTAAAATTTTTCCCCTATACCGTGGAAACGCTTAATACAGGTACAAACATCCAGTCCAGGAACAATTGTTTGTAGGCCATACAAACACTGAATCCGTGCGGAATGCGAACCCGTGGCCCCGCAAGGAAAAAGAAGATTAAGTTTGTACAGCGGTTGCACACCCTCTCCATCAAAGTGCACCTCACAAATATCCGAGGTCTGCACTGTAATCTCAATGCAGTCCACTATCACCTTGAGCTGACAAGCCGCACTTACTCTTCTAGACTGAGACGCAGATCAGATGTCCTCTAGATGCAGCGTACCTTGGCTATCCTAGGTACACATTGGAACATAATTTCCATCAGCGCTTGCACACTGTGTTACTATAATTCTAACCTGCGCAGATGACTAGTCTCCGTTGATAATGGCCGCCGAAATTCGGTCTGTAGGATATTATGATTATTATTAATAACAGTCGAGAATGAGAGCCGTGGTAGCTCAGATGGTTAGCGCTCGCTGTAAATTTCACAGTACGCGAGCAAACCGGGTTCAATCCCCGCCGGCACCTATGAAATTGTTAATTGCAATTTTAAGTGCTGATTTACCACGTGCTCGGCGGTGAAGGAAAACATCGTGAGAAACCTGCATGTGTGTGAAATAAAAAAATATTTCGAAGACATGTGAAGTTCGCCAACACACATTGGGGCAGCACGGCGGACAATTCCTTGCCCTAAAACCCTCTCAGAAATGAGGGAGGCCTGTGCCCAGCAGTGGGACGTATATAGGCTGTAACTAACTATTAATAGCAGTCCATTAATGCACTTGGCGATCTTTACTGCTGAGTGGACTTATGTCATTGCCACTCTCGTCAAGTGGATAGTTGATCGCAGTTTCAGACATCTCACGTATGACATGCTGCTCTATGTCAGCAGTCTACAAGTAATTTTTGTTGAAGCGATTGTTCTTAGTAATGTTCCATTAAAATTTTGTAAGGGAAAATTAATGGGAGATTATATCGAGCCATGCCGAATCCACTTCCTGACAAAGGAAAGTTATACGGGCCTACTTTACTAAATACCATTTTTTTTATAAAACGATCTTTCAAAAACGTTTAGTTTTTGCTATACCAAAAGCATTAGCTTTCATTTGTCAGTTTAAAAAATGTTTTTATGACTGTCCCAAGAAGAAGAAGACAGAAAGAAAAATCAATTATTTATGCTTATAATTTTAAGTTTTATTACCTACATCTTTTTGTATAACTGTTACGAACGATGTCAAGCTCCCAATTTCATACATCTCCTTTACAGCCTATCTGATAATAAGTTGTTACTACAGTCCATGGTCACCTGCAGCCAATTTTAAACAAAGAAGGCTACAGATTCATTGTCTCTGAAGACTACGATGAAATGCCACACAACCTTATTATACTGGTTCGTCATTCCCTTCAGACCGGAACACATCAAAGCAAGCATTACTATTTGGCGACAGAAATATGTAAGTATGTGATATCTACCCAGACAGAATCCTAGGCAGAAAATTAGTACTACTACTTAGTAAGATGCAGTATCGCCTGTGTAGAATTTCCCATTATACGGCCACCAGGGACGGTGTCCTCACTGGTGGCAATCTTAAAACACCACAGCTAGATCGACTTTGATTTTTTTTTATAGGTTAAGGGTGATAAGCGATTACACAGTCCACCTGATGGTAAGTGGTTGCTGTGGCCCATAGACATCTACATCTATCCTCGTTTGCGAATCAAAATTCAGATGCATTGATTAACGAAGTGTCATTACCTTTATTTCAACCTTCGCAGTGTACTATGTAATATAAGGGCATTCAATCGTGGTAGAGCCACGCTGCAGATATATTATGGTCGTAGCAAGAATGAGTCGGCTTGACCGGGGCAGGACCACGCTCTCACAGAATATCACAGTTTCGTTTGGTGAGTGTAGAGATCCCAAGACCCTTTTTAATGGAAACGAGGCATTCCATATTAGTCCTCAGGGTAATAACGGATCTGCATTTTGATTCCTAATCGAGGATAAATGGAGATGTCTATGCGCCACAGCATCCACTTACCATCAGATGGACTGTGTGCTCATTTGTCACCCTTATTCTATAAAAAAAACGTAATAATAATGCAATTCAAATGTGGCTTCGAACGATGACTGACGTGCAATTGTTGGGAATATTTTTTATTATTATTTGCTTGTTGACAATTGATAGGTGCCCGATTGTCTTCGTAAAATGAACAGCTAGAACATATTGACACTAAGTAAAATATACTATACTTAATATAATATATTTTTTTAAATTTCAAGTGACAAACGAACTAACAGTCCACCTGATGGTAAACGGCTATTGCAGTTTATGAAAACTGCAACATACTTCAAATAAAGAAGGCCACAGTGCAGATGCGTTGTCACCTCTGAGGACTAAGATGGAATGCCTCTAGCCTGTAATCATACTGGTTCTCTATACCCTTCATACTGGAACATTACAGTACACACACTGCTGCTTAGCGGCAGAACGTGTACTATATAAGATGGTGATACCAACCCAGACGGACTTCTAGGTAGACAAGTGGTAAAATTAAAAAAAATTATACAACCGGCTTCAATTTAAATAAAATGAGAACATCAACAATGTAGTCGAAGTCAATTAAATACACATTATTGAGGATGACTCAAAAACTACTAGTCAGATCTTGAGGAACCACATGAGAAGCACCAGCTTTCAAATAAAATAAGAATTATCAAAATCAGTTGACTTCAAAGTTCTGAGATGACACAGATAAAAAATACAGTCGAATTGAGAACCTCCTCCTTTTTTGAAGTCGGTTGAAAATGAGACCTACCAGCTAGTATTATTAATTTGCATGCACATTATTTTAGTACAGTATAATGATATCGTACTTTTTATAGAATATTGTGACAAACGAGCACACACTTCACCAGATGGTAAGTGGATGCTATGACCCATAGACATCTACATCTATCTTCGATTAAGAAGCAAAATGCAAATGCGCTTTCACACCTGAGGACTAAGATAGAATGCCTAATTTCCAGTAAAAATGGTCTCCGGTTCTCTACACTCACCATACGAAACACAGCAGCATTGATCTGCTATACCACGCTGGTATTCTGTGAGAGCGTGGTCCTTCCCCGGTCGATCATAATATAGCTGCAGCATGGCTCTACACTTATAACTTACACATTAAATAAAACTAGTTTTGTGGATTTTGTAGTATTTAATTTGACATATTTTTACTGACTGACAGAAAGTCGAAAATCAAAACATGTAAAAATAAGACAAATGAAACATGAAAATTCGAAAATCAATTGTCTGAGACTTATGCAAAACCACAACATAATCTATTTTTATAAAGGTCGGAATACTCCATTACGTCAAATAATCACGCAATTTCGTCTCGTAGAAATTGTAAGAAGATGGTCATTGTTAGATGGTAAGACTTTTCTTCTGCCTAGGATAGAAAGTTGACAGTCCACCTGTAACTCGATCCTCGACGACCGAGTTCTTTCTGATCGGCTTGATTCACTGGAACTGCGAAGAGATTTTGCATTTTCTATCGCATTTACCACGGGGAGTGCTGTATCTGTATGCATCAAGGTCCACCACTGTGCGATTTACCAGGAGGTTTCTTCCTCGCACGACGTCCTTGTGGAATCAAAATTTACCACCGACTATTTTTCCAGGCTAATATGACTTAGAAACCTTCAAGAAACAAGCTTACTCCTTTTAAAGGCTGGTAACGCACCTGCAATTCCCCTGGTGTTGCAGTTGTTCGTGGGTGGCGGTCGATACTTTCCATTAGGTAAGCCGCATGCTCGTTTTGCCCACACTTCTGTAAAAAAATTTGTAAAAGGGTTTTCGGTTCACGTCTCTCATCATACGTAATACAACAGCGTTATGTTGTTATTTTACGCTCTATTTTGTTCGAGCAAAGTTCATAGTCTAAAAAAAAATTAAAGAAAAAAGCAATAAATTCCCCAGTCGAGCCCATTCGTACTGAAGCCAAAATTCCCTGCAACATGGACGTAGTACGTCCAGAAATTTATATAGTAAGTTAAGTATTCAATAGTTATTACAATATTGTATGTACCTAATGATTAATCCAATCTAGTTAATTATTAATTTATCATATAATTAATTATTCGTTGTAATTGTTTTCTTTGCAATAACAATGATTAAAACACAACCCTAGAGAGGAGAAACAAAGCACCTACAACCATTATATCTAGTAATATCTACCTTGAGCGCTTAAAGCGACGCTATCACCTAAGGTCGTATATAAGCGTGAGGGGGGAGGCAGCCTGATTACAGTGGGTGTTAGGTGGGGGTGGAGGGAGCCAGGTCGAGGCAAGTTTGAAGACAAACTGTGCAGAGGTTGGGTGTGGGCGGTGGAAAAAAATGGCTGCCGTGACGTCTTTGCTCAGGTTATGTTATATTGAAAATGATTAGGTTTGATACACATGAGTTATTGTTGAATAAAGATACAATTTAAACATCATTTAAATGTTTAGTTTAAAATAACAATTCCTTTTTACTGATTTGGATAAACACTGGCACTTGTTTCACAATATTTATTTTAAATTACCGTTATCGATACAATTAAAGCTTATTAAATTCCACTGCTGAACATAGGGCTCCCCCATAGATTGCCTTATGGGGGGGGGGGGGATTTACCATAGCTGCCACGCCTGGCAAGCGGGTTAGTAACCGCAGTTTATTTTTATTTTTAGTCGTTATTAGAAAGGCGCTACTGACTATCTCCTGATTTGGCACTTGTCTGTCTGTTGGTCCATGGGATGGTGTGGGGTAGTGGATATTCTTACACCGACACGGTAATATACTAATTATAAAACCGGTTTCAGCTCACGGCATAATCAGGGTATATAAGAACAACGAACATAGATATGCATACATACCTGCAACAAATAAAAGAGGAAATTTTATCAAAAATTGTGAAGGTATGAAGGTAAAGTGTCACCAAGTGACAACAATCGCTAGTATAAATAATAAAAATTCCATGTTGTTATTAATAAATTACGTAGCCAGGAATTTACGGTTTAGTAAGCTGAAGTGGTAATGGGCTGGCCATATAGCTCGAAGAATCGACAACCGATGGGGAAGAAAGGTTCTCGAGTGACAGCCTCGTACCGATAGGCGAAGTGTAAGGCGACTCCCCACTTGATGTAGTGACGACTTAGTGAATATGCTGCGGGAAGTCGATGGATGCAAGTAGCTTAGGACCGTGCTTTGTGGTATTCCTTGGGGGAGGCCTATGTTCAGCAGTGGACTTGTGAAGGGCTGTAATGATGACGATGAATAATAAATTATACATCAATGTGTTACAGTTTCAGTTACAGCTTCAGTGTTTGGCTGATGCAGTAGGCCACGAATTCGAACGAATTCGTACCAGTAATAGTGAGGCTTCCAAATAATTGTTCGATTCCTGAATGTATGTCTATATGAAATTAAATGTACCTAAAACCACACTTAAGTCGACGGTACTGGAATAATTCCTAGATTTAGGCAATCCATAAATTTAGGCATTCTACCTTAGTCTTCAGAGGTGATGACATATCTGTAGCCTCTTTAACTGAAGTTAGTTACAGGTGTCCACAGACTGCAGTAGCAGCTTACTATCAGGTGGACTATAGGTTCATTTGTTCATTAAATTTTATAAAAAAAGTTTATTAACTTTTTTTTTTCAAAAATAACGAATACCCTACGATGACAAGCTGCGACAAAGTTAGCAGAAATATGGTGCTGAGATCTCCGCCTACCAAGCATGCCGCTGGTGGCAAATGGTCACTATAGTAAGAGAGCTCCACGTCCAGCAGTAGACAGACTATACCTAGTTATTAATCAAACCGTGCCTATATTGACACATATTTCATATTCAAACTATTAGTTATTCTTTTCTCGTCTAAAGACTTAGTATATTTATTTAGTAAGTACACGCAGAAAACGTTCTTGGTACTATACCAAGAAGTATATCTGTACCTATGATAAATATTTTTTATTGTATTACTGTATGTTTAAAAAAAAAACATTTCCTTTGTATTTGAAAATAGGTTTAAAATTGTATGAAGCTAAATTTATTATAGCCATATACATTTTAAAATATAAAATAAAAATAAATTTAACTCGCTCGTTTATCTAGAGCGCACTCAACCGTTAAGCCCTAAACAACGTATTCGTAGTCTCTATATTGCGAGATATAATTCAACGTACACAACAGGAAAGTCCACAACGAGCTTTTCTCAGTACATAAGCGTATATAAGCGAGTGCGGTGACCTAATTCCGTGACCCACTTCGCCCCACCAATACCTGATCTGCGAACCACCTGCCAGGTGAGAGATACGAAGCTCCGCATTGGAAGGCAGCGAGAGACCCCCCACCAACCGGATGAACCCACCTGTCGTAACACAAGCAGGTACACTCAGGTGGCTTTAACGCCTTCGCACGCACCCCGCCCCCTTTTTATCGAACTGCGCAGGTGAGTTGCGCGCTGATTGGTCGAAGGTGTAGCCAGGTATATGCCAGGTATGAATTAACGTCAGTAGACGCTTTGCACCTCGACACGGTCAGTGTCCTCACGTGTTGTTTATGTGTTGTTTTGTTTTGTGGGGGGCGAGGGGGGGAAGAGGGTGAAATTGTGCGCATGTGTTGCTACGATTGATGTTTTCTTGAGGTGTGCTAAATTTAGTACGGAGGTGGGAGCCGCGCCCTGCTCTGAAAGTCATAGATGTAAGTACGGCCTTTGTGTTTAATGATAAAGTACCTAAATAGAAGGATAATCGCCATAATAATTATCTGTACAACACTATTTCATTAAAGCTAAACTAAAAAAAATAGGTCATGTATTTAGGCCACTTTTCTATCTCTTGTTATCAAATACATCGCAAGTCTTACAAATATTTGACTTGATATATTGAGCCTTTTGAAATATATCGTTGTTTTTATAGGATAGGGTGACAAACGAGCACACAGTCCACCTGATGGTAAGTGGTTGCTGTGGCCCATAGACATCTACATCTATCCTCGTTTGCGAATCAAAATGCAGATGCGTTGTCACCCGTGAGGACTAAGATGGAATGCCTCTTTCCCAGTAAAAAGGATCTCCGGTTCTCTACACTCACCATACGAAACACAGCAGCGTTAAGCTGCTATTTGACGCCGGTATTCTGTGAGAGCGCGGTCCTTCCCCGGTCGAGCCGACCCATTCGTGCTACAGCTATACTGCTAATATAGCTGCAGCATGGCTCTACCACGTATTAACACACCAAATACGTGGTGTGTATGTGTGTATGTTTCACACATACACACCAAAGGGCGGCCATAACGAGTACAAAAAGTTTTAGGTTAACTAAATAAACTTCGTATTGACAGTTATTATTATTTTATTAGTTAGTAGTTTTGTTACCTGTAGGTTAGGTATAGCATCGAATTGGTTAACGATGTTGTAATTATGTAATAATAAAAAAAAACTGTAATTGTTGGTCTGGGACTTATAGGTATGTTTATTATGTGGGAGTTGTAACAAGAAATCCAAAAATGTGAGAACTTGTCTTACTTGCTGTAAAAGGGGACTAATGGGATATTTCGCTTGTGATTGTGCAGGTGTTGAGTACTCATATTGATACCATAGTACCTAGCAATTCTTTCACAATTTTCCATCAATACCCATATTTTTTGACTACTTAAACGTGGTCCTTGTGGTTTGCTACTTTTTGGACTCTGCCTACCCCCTTGGGATTTGGATAGTACCTACGAATATTTTTTTCTACATCAGATTTGTTTATTTAAATTATCTCTGGTAAATCGGATATTTTTTAACCGATAACAAAGCATTCCCTTATGTTTTCACTTTGAAATAAGCAAAAAGCTTATTAAGTAAATATAAGAAACTAGCGATCCGCGCCGGCTTCGCACGGGTGATTTCTGGGTCTCGACAACAGCGCCACCTACCGGGTCTAATGGTGAATCTAAACCATCCAGGGACCCATTCAAACACACACAAAAAATTTCATCAAAATCGGTCCAGTAATTTTCAAGTTTTTGCGAGACTAACGGACAGCAATTGATTTTTATTTAAAGAGATTATTCTAAATCGGTTTTGAAAGTATAAGGCCGCCGTAAAGTTCTTAGCTTACCCTATTAATACTCAAGACATTGACATGTACTGTACATGGTAAAGCCATGCTGTAGCGAATTACGGTTGCAACAGGAATGACTTGCGCAGAATAGAATACAGAATATTAGCAAGAAACAGAAGCATAATAATTTACGAGAGGGTAATATGGTCACCTTAAGCTTTGCCGCCCTATCAAACGAAAACTAGTAGGAGGACAGAGACAAAAATACAAGTATACTGTAACAAATATATTAAGAAAAAAATTGCAAACAAGCTTTAGCAATAATTAGGAACACTTCGGGAAATCAACTTAAAAAAAAACTAACTACACTACACACTACTAAAATCGACTAAAATATTTACTATAATCTCAACTGTCAAAATGGCGTCGATAAAGCAGCGCCTTTTGACCCTTTATGTTGATTGACTGATGAAGAGCTATCGCATCACAGAGCAATCTATGCAAACTAGGCTGTAGTTTTTGAGTTATAAGGAAGTGACCATATTAACCGTATGACCATATTACGCTCACGTACTATATACTATACTATTTCGTATGGTAAGAACTGGAGACTCTTTTAAATGGTAACAAGGCATCCCATCTTAATCGTAAAGGCTGACAACGCATCAGCATTTCGGTTCTTATTCGAGGAAAAATGTGAGTGTCTATGAGCCACTACTTTCTTATATTAACACTCGAAATATCGAATGTAAAAAATAAGCTAAATAAAACGTGTCTTGTTAAATTTAGTTTTTGTAAAACATGTATATTATATTATTTCCAAATTACACGATTAAAATTGTGATGATTATGTTCAATAAATAATCTTTAAAATAGACATTAAATTAACTTTCCTTTAAAATTTTCTTAAAAACAGTGCATTAAAGAATATTCATACAATACAATACTGTTGTAGATTACTCTATCAAACTTAGTTTCATAATTAGAGTGGTTTTTACCGCTCCACCCTTACCCCACCCCACCTCCACTCCATTCCACTCAGCACTGGCTCATTACCTAGCGCTAGGTAGATAGTCTAGCGCCGTTTATAGGTACTCTAGTAATTAGGTATCCTACTATGGAGACTAATAAGAATCTTAGAGTTTAATGTTTCCATTATACGTTTTATGAGATAATAATTACAAATGAATTCCATTTTAGAGATGTGTAAGAATTATATTTCGATGGTATGATTTTAATGCTAATGTTGAATTAACAAATATGCTTAAGAAGAAAGTAAAATATATAGCAAGTAAAAGATTAGCAGTGTTAATTTGTTATATTGTAATGATAACATACTCAATTACCATATCATTACAGCCTATAAGAAGTCCACTACTGAACATAGGCCTCCCCCATAGACTGCATCGAAGGAGAGCTTTTCGCAATAGTTGTCACGCTTGGCAAACGGGTTGGCAACCGCAGTTGTTTTATTTTTTGAGTTGATATTAGGAAGATGGTCTTGCCTATCTCCTATTTCATCTCTCCGTCGTCGCTTACGACATCCACGATATGATATAGTGTAGTGGAAATTTTTACATCGCCACAATGTTATCGTTATAAATCGAACACAACTGAATTTAACAAAACACAATCGGTTGCTTCTCCTTGTGGCCGCCTAAGCCTAGTTTATATCTTTGATTTAAAAAAAAACAAAGCTGAAAAAATAAAATCTAATTTTTCATACGGTTAGCAGCATAATTACCCTTATTCGTATTCCTGGGAAACTATGACAATAATGGGATAATGTGTGTGTTTCACAGTAAAAGTCATTAGCAGTCAGTATTTTTTAATCTATATTAAATAAAGTTATTCTTTTCTGTACCACTTTAAAATCGTTGAAATCAATAAACATTTGCAAAACTTTCCGACCTGCCAATAAAAAATTGAATTGTAAAACGCTATATCTACCTTTCTATGTTAGACGAAGTCATTTATAGTGTCAAGTAAGGACCAATTTCTTACAAAATTGCTAAAATACACACGTGGAGCAGGATTGAAGATATAAAAGTTACAACTTAATAACAAACGTACTCGTAGTTGCACCTCGCTCGCTCGTAACCACAACTCTTTGCAGCCGACGTTATTTACAGGCAGCGCCGCTCATAAACTACATATGGTGTGTCCGAGGTGATAAGAGAAGCGATTTATAATAATAATAATAAAAAACTACAACGTACACTCTACAAACTTCTAACTAAACAGAAAACATCATCCAAAATCATGCATACAGAGACTTACACTACCACGCCAAGAAGGGGGAAGAGGACTGATAGATATACACAATTTACACAACAAACAAATACTTTCGCTCAGAGCGTACTTCCATAACAAATCAGAACACTCATCTTTACACAAACATATAACGGAAACAGACAAAAACTTAATCCACTTAACTTACAGAACAGAAGCACGCAAATTAATGAACACATTATGGGAACACAACAAAAGATCGCAGCATGATCTGAAACAGTGGCGAAGCTAGGGCTCCAAACTAGGGCAAGCCCAAGATATGGTTTTGTTGTTTTTTGCAGTTTTATAAAAATTTACCTTTTCTCTTTTTCGATTTTACATTTTCCTCGCCGATTAGCACTTTAACACACTTCAATTCATCACAAGGAACACTATTATCCTCCATTTTCACTAAAAATCTATAAGAAAGCGCAAATTTTCAACTCGCAATATTTATTCCCTCAAGTAAACACACAGAGTAAACATTGAAATGTGAAGTGAAGTTGCAAACGTATCGCCCGCTTGCCCCCGCGCTTGACTAACTTCACACTAAAAGCCGGACTTTATCGCTTCATACCAATTGCTATATAAACAATCGTAGTTATATTTCATTATAGAACATTTTGCCACAGGTTAGAAAGGGAGTGATCGTCTTCTCGAAAGCCCGGTAAAAGCCCACGCGTGCATATCGCGCAGTTTTGCCGCGTGTTGGCGTTACATAATAAGGCTACGAGGTCATGACCTGTGTAGAACAGAGAAGCGCGCGGGAAATTTGAAATACTTTGAAACAGTTTACGAGTTATTTTATTAGTTGATATTATTGATTGAGCAGTTTGATAGGACAAGTCCGGCTTCTCGGCTTCTAAGGAGGCTTCGCTACCGGTCTGAAAAAGCGTCGATAAAATTAAGTCGAGCGAATGGCTCAAACGAGGTGAACTGTTTCCCGAGACCGAGGGTTTTATGCTTGCCATACAGGATTAAATAGTACCAACTCATAATTACATAAAATACATCATAAAAGACTCCAATCAGACTACTGACATGTGCAGACATTGCAACAATGCCTCTGAAACAATACAACAGGAGCATGTAAATCACTCACACAAACCGATTATAAACATCGTCATGACTAAGTCGCTGCAATCATACACCAACGTTTAGCATACAAATATAAATTCGTAGATAAGATGCATCCATATTATAAGTATAAACCTGAAACAATATTAGAAAGTAAGAATCAGAAAATCTACTGGGACCGAACAATAATAACAGATAAAACTATTCATTACAATAGACCTGACATTACCGTTCACGACAGAACCAATAAAACAGTTTACCTGATAGATATAGAAATACCAAACTCACATAACATTCAAACTAAAATATCTGAAAAACTAAGTAAATATCAAGAACTTGCCATAGAAATTAAAACTCAATGGAAAGCACAAAATGTTCACATCGTCTCGATAGTTCTCTTATCCACCGGTATTATACCAAAATCACTCACACAAAGCCTTAACACACTACACATGCCTACTCATACAATTCACATGCTCCAAAAAGCCACCATCCTCAACGCCTGTCGCATTACCCGAAAGTTTCTGACTTCTTCTACTTTATCATCCATTTTACAATTTTAATTTCCCCTCACACACTTGGTTCCGACCCGTGTGTGCGGTGTTTCAAACTCTCAAAGAAGAGAAGAAATATAAACAATTGATATTATAATAATATTTTCTTAAATAACAAAATGGGTATTTTAAATATATATTAACCACTAGCAATCCGCCCCGGATTCGCCACGAGTGATTTCCTAATCTCAACAACAGTGCCACCTATCGGATCCAATTGTGAATTTAAATCATCTGTAAACCCATTCAAATACGCACAAAAAATTAAATCAAAATTGGTCCAGCCCTTTAGGAGTTCAGTGACAAACACACGTACAGAAGAATTTTAAATATTAAGATGAGTATTTAGTAACATTAAAACTTATGTAGATAATGTTAGTACCTTAACTTTTTCTAAATATAAACTAAAATACCATATTATCCCTCGTTACGTGCCACTAATACGTAGCGCGGTAGCTATAAGTAGGTACACGCTGTAAATTTAATCACAGTACGCGAGCAGCCCGTCTTTGATACACCGGCACTTTGAAATTGTTAGTAGCAATTTTAAGTGATAATGTACCACCAAGGAAAATATTGAAAACACGTGAAGTCCGCCAATACGTGTAAGAGTAACATGGTGGACACTGCCTTGTCCTAAAAAACCCTCTCACAAATGAAAGGAAGCCTGTGCCTAGCTGTGGGACGTACACTAATAAAAATAAATATTATTACGAAATAATTAAAAATTAAAAATTTTGTACAACCGACTTAAATTATTAAGAATAACTCAAAAACTATTGGTCAGACCTTGATCAATTCATATGGGACCACATGAGAAGCACCAGCTTTCAAATAAAAAATATAATCATCGAAATCGGTTCACCCAGAAAAAAGTTATGAGGTAACACATAAAAAAAAACATACAGTGGAATTGAGTACCTCCTCCTTTTTGAAGTCAGTAGAAAATAAACTTGAAATCATTTTAGTCAAAACACATTTTTAGCCGCAAGCAAAAGCTAGTAAAAAGAAAACAGCCGCTTTACAGGTACTCTTCGTCCGCTATCTCTTCCGCCTGTACCTTAGAGGCCACCAGAAGTAAGTTTCAACTCAAACTTGCTTTCCATTGTGAACGTTTAGTTTGTAATTCTATTCACTTGTATGAGATAGTTTCCTAATTTTTACACGGGTACAAATCCAGTGTTGATAGCTAGACATATTTTTAAGGCCTAGGTTTTAATCCTGGAAATTACTTTATTATTTTATTTTTATTTTTATTTATCACAAAATCCACAGCTTGTAACAATTTTTTTACACTCAAAACTTATAAAATAGTTCTAGAAGCCAATAACGGATTTACAATATACTTATTAAGCTAAAAAAACGTCACAAATATTCACCACCTTACTTAAAAATAGAAGTATGAAATATAAAAATATTTAAAGGTAAACAAAGCGCTCGAAATTTGTTTAAGTGCGGAAGAGTGTGTATGTTTGTGTGTGTATGTGAGAGAGAGTGAATGTGTGTGTGTATGTGAATGTGATAGAAAGTTTAATTAAATAACGATATTTTAAAATAAATAGATAAATGTAATAAATATGAACATGATGTATGTAAATTATAGTGTATATTTATGTATCCAATTAATACCTGCTATAAAACTTTCTTGCATTTATACTATAACTGCTATTTACTATTTAAATTTATAGATTAGTTTATAATTTGACATATTCTTACAAAGTACCTTGGCAACTTCACTTTTGAATGAAGTTTTACTAGAGTAAAAGATATCAATTGAATTAAATGTTTTATTATAAATTCTGTGAAGCCTATTGACAATCGAATTTTGAGCATAGTTCTTTTAAGGGCAGTAGCAAAAGGGTCGTATGTCTAGTTCGTATATTTGGAACACTAAAACTTAAAATTTGTAACACTAATTCACAACAGCCTATGTAGTTATTACTCGTACATATGCCATGTAGAAAGGACATATCAATTAAGGTTCGTCTACTTTGAAGAGGCATGTAATTGTAGTGGAGACTAGACTCGCTATCATCTGAAAAGCGGCGAGAAAATCGAAAGTGTAGGTGCTTTAAAAACTTTAACTGAATATTCTCCAGCTTTTGAATATACGTCACATATTGAGGATACTTAGATACTTAGATACGGAATATGGCTGATTGCCAAAAAATTTACATTCAAGTCCATATAATAAGAACTTTCTTATTATTTTAGTGTCATTGACCTTAGTACCTACCAAATTTGATGAGGAATGACCGATTCCGCCATGCTGCTCACATGCCTTAATTTTTATAATGTTGTAAAAGATGGACTAAGGCCTATTCCGTTATAGGGAGGATTTGACTTTATCGTCACAGAAGCTTTACACCTTTGACGCTGCTCCCCGCCGCCGGTCTGGGTATTTTACATCCGACATAGGCGAAATGGTGTACCACCATCTATCGGAAGCCATAAGATTTTTTGGCATTTTCCATAGTTGCCTTACGTCACGCACGAGAGGAAATAGGGTAATCGATTCTTATATAATAATATCCCGGAAATACATCAGGAAATTAGTTGTGAAAAATAATAATAGAGTGAGAGCGGATGTTAAAGTTGCTCTCCTGCTTACGCAATTAATTATTATCAGCAATAATACACCGTGTAGTGGCGGTTAAGAATATCCACTACCCCGTGTCTTCCCGTGGGTGTCGTAAGAGGCGACAATGGGAAACAGGCAGGAGATGGGCAGCAGCATATTTCTGATAACAGCAATATTAAAATAAAAAAACTGCGGCTGCCAACCCACTCGCCAAGCGTGGCAACTATGGCAAATATCCCCCCATGATGAGAGTAACGAAGAGACGGCCACCAGTTCCCGGTGGCCCCTCTATTCCTGGCTACAGTGGCGACCATGGTAACGGCGGGGCCGGGGGTGCTAAGAATCTCCGGTGGAGGTTCGGTTGCCACCTAAGACGACTCGACAACGCACGCACCCTGAGGACTGACGAGAAGATCCTGGAGCTGGAAGAAGAGATAGACAAGTTACGCTGGCATATTATAGGATTATCCGAGATCCGAAGAGAGGGGAGGACAAGGGAATCCTTGAATCCGGCAACTTGTTCTATCACCGGGAGGCGACCATCTGTCCCAAGGAGGTGTCGGATTTATCATCCATAAGTCTCT
The DNA here is from genome assembly GCA_029286625.1 of Parnassius orleans. Taxonomy (NCBI): domain Eukaryota; kingdom Metazoa; phylum Arthropoda; class Insecta; order Lepidoptera; family Papilionidae; genus Parnassius; species Parnassius orleans. The sequence continues at coordinate 4,010,491 of JAGSMP010000056.1, forward strand.
CTAACAACGTTGTAAAGATTGTGAGTGTGTCGACGAGGTTGCGTACCTTATACTCAGAATCACCAAACGGTATTCGTTGAAGGTCATACAGGTTTACGCACCAACCTCGGCACATCCCGATGAGGAGGTGGAGGAAATGTATGAGGATATCTCTAAAGCCATGCATTCCTCCAAAACCCACTATACGGTGTTAATGGAGACTTCAATGCAAAACTAGGCACAAGAGAGAACGGTGAGCTGAAGGTAGGGAAATTTGGAATAGGGTAACGGAACCCAAGGGGCCAGCAGCTGGCCGACTTCATGGAGAAAGAGGGACTCTTTATGATGAACTCTTTCTTCCAGAAGCGGCCCCACAGGAAGTGGACCTGGTCGAGCTCCGACGGTTCGACAAAAAATGAAATTGACTTCATTATGACGACCAGACGACAACTGTTCAGTGATGTCTCAGTGATCTCAGTGAGAGATCGAGGTGAAAACTGGTAGCAATCACCGAATGGTTAGAGTACACTGAACCTAAACTTTAAGTTGGAGAGGTCTCGTCTAATAAAGTCAACGCTCCGTCCCCCTTGTGCTCTAATCCAAAGTCCCGAAACCTTTCAGCTCGAGTTACAAAACGGTTTCCAGTGCCTAGAACACTGCAATGAAGTGGACGATATAAATGATAAGCTCGTGGAAACTGTCCATGCGGTCGAAGCTAAGTTCTGCAAGAGCCGAAGCAGAAGAACACAAAACTTTCCGATCACACTCTTAATCTCATGGCTGTTAGACGGGAAATGAAGCTGCAGTCTTCAACAGATTTGACAGCATACAGGCAACTGAACAGACAGATCTCCAAATGCATGCGGCGGACTTACGCAACTACAATACAGCTTGTATTGAAGATCAGAGCGGAACCAAGTCTCCAAAGTCTTTGTCAGAGATATGTCTGCCAGAAATAGCCAACTGTCAAATCTGAAGACCGAGTGTGGCGGCATCGTTTCCGGGACACCTGAGATTTTGAGTGAGATTGAGAGGTCCTATGGGCAGCTGTACACGCCATCGTTGGAGCCACACGAAAGTGTGAGTAACGATCCAAGAGCGAGTCATATCCGACACTATTCCGATGATATACCGGACGTCAGTCTGAGCGAGATTAGAATGGCTCTCCAGCACCTTAAAAACGGCAAGGCCCCAGGTGAGGCCTTGCCGTTTTTAAGGTCTTCTGAAATCGGGTGGAAAACCGGTACTTGAAGTCCTTCAGAAGCTCTTTAATTCCGTCTTCCATGGTGGCACTACTCCGGAGGCGTGGAGCAGAAGTGCGGTGGTCTTGTTCTTCAAGAAAGGCGACAACGCTCTCTTGAAAAACTACAGACCGATTTCCCTTCTGAGCCGCGTCTACGTGCTGTTTTCGAGAGTTATTACGAATCGTCCCGAACAAGCCGGTTTCCGAAGAGGCTTTAGTACCATGGGCCACATACACACCCTTCGGCAAATTGTACAGAAGACAGAAGAGTACAATCTGCCACTTTGCCTTGTGGACTATGAGAAAGCCTTTGATTCCGTCGAAATTTGGGCGGTGCTACAGTCCCTTCAGCGGTGTCAAGTTGACTGTCAGTATATCGAAGTGCTGAAGTGTTTGTACAGTAGAGCTACGATGGCTATCCGAGTACAGAACCAGAGTACGAAACCTATCCAACTGCAGAGAGGTGTAAGACAGGGTGACCTTATATCCCCGAAACTCTTCACCGCTGCATTGGAAGACGTTTTCAAGCTACTGGACTGGAAAGGATACGGTATTAACATCAATGGCGAGTACATCACTCACCTTCAATTTGTCGACGATATAGTCCTTATGGCAGAATCGCTGGAGGACCTAAGCACTATGCTCAATGACCTCAATAGTGTCTTCCAACGAATAGGTCTTAAGATGAACATGGACAAAACAAAGATCATGTTTAATGTCCATGTCACACCTATGCCAGTAGTTGTTGGGTGCACTAAGCTCGAAGTTGTTGACGAGTATGTTTACCTGGGACAAATAGTCCGACTAGGTAAGTCCAACTTCGACCGAGAGGTCAATCGACGGATTCGACTCGGGAAATTACGACACATCTCGTCAGGTATACCTCAAAACCTGAAAACTAGATTGTACAACCTGTGCGTGTTTTGCCAGTGATGACTTATGGATCTGAGACGTGGTTGTTCACTGCTGGCCGTATGAGGACGCTCAAGGTCGCTCAGCGAGCTATGGAGAGGGCTATGCTCGGAGTTTCTCTGCGTGATAAACTTAGAAATAAGGATATCCGCATTAGAACCAGAGTAATCGACATAGCCCAACGGATTAGTAAGCTGAAGTGGCAATGGGCCGGCCATATAGCTCGAAGAACCGACCACCGATGGGGGAAAAAAGTTCTCGAGTGGCAGTCTCGTACCGGTAGGCGAAGTGTAGGGCGACCCCCCACTAGATGGAGTGACGACCTGGTAAGACATGCAGGAAGTCGATGGATGCAGGTGGCTCAGGACCGTGCTTTGTGGCATTCCTTGGGGGAGGCCTATGTTCATCAGTGGATTTGTGAAGGGCTGTAATGATGATGATGATGATGATGAATAATACACCGTATACATTTAAAATAGAGCAATTACAGTTCGACCATACCGTAATATGTCCCCGTCACAATTACACAGCAGTGCTGTACGTAACTTGAGGGACGTAATTACACGGTAACACCAAAGTATGCAAACCAACCGCAACACTGCCCATCTCAATGTAATACAGGGCGGCCTCTCAGCAACACGATCTTCCTTGCCTAAACTTTAAAATTACTACAACGGATATAACCACCATACTGTCTTTCTACGAGTCTTAGTACTCTTAGTATGACTTGGTGGAATCTCTCGCGCACTGTGCGGCAGTCTCACGATATACCCTCAATTCTACCACGCCACCATCAATATGACACTCCGCTAGAGTGATGCAACGTCTCACTCATTTTTGATCCATCCAGTATTTTATAAACGCGCTGACAAATACAATATGTATTTTTTGCGTCGAAGAAATACATATATTTCATTTCATTAATTTTAAGGCGTAGTAGCAACTTTCTCTGATCACAAGCTTCCATCCATTTTTATCTATTACAGTCTATAAAAGTCCACTGCTGAACACAGGCATCAAAGATTTCCTCGTAGCGGGAATTTTGCCATAGCTGCCACGCTTGGCGGACGGGTTGGGAACTGCAGTTTTTTTATAAGTATTAAGATGCTGCTGCCTATCTCCTGTTTCTGTTTCCCTACGTCACCTCTTACGACATCAACGGGACGATATACGAAGTTCTTAAACCGCCACTACACAGTTAATTAACATCCTTATACTTGATAAAACACATTTGTGTAGTTATAATTTCATGTTTATAAACGTGAACGACATAGACATAGGAAATCAAATCCGAAACCCTTTAGACAGGTGGTGTTTGTCTGGAACGGCACCGGCGCCGCGTCAGTCCCTCCCCTGTTTGCGGGTCACCCGATGTTTGCTCAGTTAAAATGTTTGCCCACTCGAGAGCCGCGCTGACCCATAAAACTACACCTACGGGGAAGTTTAAAGTGTCGATCTTTGATATAGAATGGGGGAAAAATGGTGTTAGCTTCGAGTGTCACTGTCAACATAGTTTAACGAAAAACTTCTTTACGTTCTCCGAGTTTTGTGTGTTTAAGCTAGTGTAGATTATTTTCAATTACAATACAAGTACAAAATTGCCAGGGCCCAATGTAGAACGATTGTAATAAAATAAAAAACATAATCTTATTCGGCGGCTCCGTGACGCAGTGCCTTAGCATTGAGTTGCGGCTTTGATGGCCGCTGGTTGGAATACCGCACGGAACAAGTATTTGTATGGCCTACAAATGATTATTCCGGGTCTAGATGTTTGTCTTTGTGCAATTTATGTATGTAAACTGCCACCATGATACAGAAGGAAATACGCCAAATAATTTAGTACTTGCATTGCTATATTCCGATCTAAAATGTATAGATAGTCAGTATAGTTAAAAGCTTTGAGACATTCCATCTCAGTCTTCAGAGGTAAATTCATCTGTAGCATTCTTCATTTTATGTTAGTTGCTGGTGTTTATAAACTGCTGTAGCCACTTACCATCAGGTGAACCTTAAGTTCCTTTGTCACTTCCACTTTATAAAAAATTTTATTCTTCTGAATTGACTGCCTTAATTGCATGCCTCATAACGCGAAGCGTTATTAGGTAGTGCTTTACTCTCGACACGTCAAGGTCAAGCAATTTTGTGTTCTTAAAATGCCTCTAGCATAACCATATTGCACTTATACGATAATATGAGTAGCCGTATATCAAGAGAACACTCAAATTAATCCATTTTATATTTTCTAAAACTCATTTTATATTGCTACTTTGAAAAAAACGGTTTGAAAAAAAAATACGTGGACGTCCGTATGTTGATTTTGTATGTGGTCACGATAATTCTCGAAAAAATTGACGATTCAAGACCGGGTTTTTTTATTAGCTTTAGAATTACATCAAATGGTTCCCTATTTCATATCAATAGCATAGTACGCGTTGTTTGTTAATAAAATGATTTTCAACTTTAGTAAGTTTTATTGATATTAAAAATTTAAAGACGCTTTCATATTTCTTTTAGCCCTTGATAGACAAAGGACAAATGTACCATACAGCCTATATCAGTTTTATACTTTGTGTAATCGATTTATTTTGGTAAACATTATTATTTTTTCCCCGTAAGTGACACTACCTGTTAAAATAATAGAGCGCTAAATTTAAAACACGTAAATAATATATTTTCAAAGTCAGGAATACAATTTATTTTTTCATCAAAATTAAATGAAACGCTAATGAGGCGTGCACTTTTGGATTTTCCAAACTATTTTAAAAATAGTTTTTAATTGAGGATGACTGTAGGTAGAGTATATATCAATCAAAGTCTGAATTAATTCAAAACTTAAGGTCGATTTTTTAATCCTTAGATATTATTCATAGAAAAAATATCATCAGTTCCGCCATATGCTTGATAGAAGAAGCTATCATCTTCTATTAAAATAATCAGAACATCGGTTTGGAAGTCGGGTGCTTTATCAGAGAGGATCAATACAAACCGACCAGAAATAATGTACCTTGCACATACGACACATACCTGTCTACACTTACTTCTCGTAGTTGGTACGAATATCTAGCAAACAGTAGGCTAATTTTTTTAATTATAATAAGTTTTTAAATAAGCATAAAATATTTCGAAGACATGTGAAGTTCGCCAATACGCATTGGGGCAGCGCGGCGGACATTTCCTTGCCTTAAAACCCTCTCAGAAATGAGAGGAGGCCTGTGCCCAGCAGTGGGACGTATATAGGCTGTAACTTTACTTTACTTTACTTTTTTAAATAAGCAGGAACTGAAGCAGTTTTTCACCCAGTCTCCGACAGTTACAGTATTGGTACATTTTTTCCACAGCTCAGAATTGACTTCCTACAGCTAATGCGTCGTAGAATTAATGCGGGACACATTAGCGGCCACTCTCTGCGGAAAAACAGCGCGATCATCGCTTTATTATACACAACAATTAGCGTTAACTGTGACTGCCTCGTACAGGGACTAAGTACTGGATCGCTTGTTCCTTTATGACCGTTGTGCTTAAAGGTTATTATTGACGATTGACGCATTTAAACAAAAATCTATTCATATTTTTCTACCGACTTCAAAAAGAGGAGGTACTCAATTCGACTGTATGTTCTTTTTTTTATGTGTGTTACCTCATAACTTTTTTCTACGTGAATCGATTTCGATGATAGTTTTTTATTTGAGCTTCTCATGTGGTCCCATATAAACTTGATCAAGGTCTAACCAATAGTTTTTGAGTTATCTTTAATAATTTATATTGAAGTCGGCTGTACAAAATTTTTAACATTTAATTATGAATTGTTAATTGCAATTTATTTATACAGGTAAGAGTTATTAACGAACATACATCTGTTGGTTGGTGGATACTCTATCCTATTAACAACTACATCTATCCTTTATTGGCAAATGAAATTGTTACTTGCAAACTTAAGTGCTGAGTTGCCACTTGGTAAAAAAATACTTTAATAGAAGAAGACATAATATGAAGTCCTTAAAGGCGCACTGAACATTTTTTGAATAAAACTGAAGTTTCAAACGTACTTTTAGTTCACTTGATGGTAAGTGGCTATTGCAGCCCTTGGACACCTGCAACCAGCTTCAAACAAAGAAGGCTACAGACGTATTGTCATCTTTGAGGACTGAAATGGAATGTCACACAGCCTGTAATTATACTGGATGCACCCTTTCGAACGAAAAACAGCAGTAAAAGGACTACTATTTCGTGGCAAAAATAGGTAATAGGGTTGGTACCTACGCAGTCTGACCCGTAGGTAGAAAAGAGTCCCAATCCCAGTAACAAGGTGATAGGTGAGTACTAATTACTCCATATCCTTCTCGTAAGAGAGGAGGCCATATCCAGCACCTATTACAGCCATTTTTTTAATTACATTACATATAGGTACATATTTTACAATAATTATTTTTAAACGATAACGAGACCGTGCAAGTCTCGTGAGATGTCCAACAGATGTCAAAGAAAATCGCACGTAGTTTTAGAGAAGCGTGTTAAATTACAACATTCCAGAACTTGTGTGGTATACAAAACTAGGGTTGCCAAAGTTTTTTAAACATATATTTAAATAAGCTGTAGGATTGAAATCTTTAGCAATTAAAAAATAAAATAAAATAGTATTTGGAAGCTATTAAGTATTAACTGTAAAAATATAGAAGGAAATAAAAAAGACAATAATATAGTATATTTTAAATTAATAATTTATATTTTAAAGGAATATTTTTGCAGGTTTTAACCTTTATTTACGATCTCATGCTGTTGTCAGCCTATAGAAATAAAGTGATTTACCTAATAAATATATATTTAGAACTATAGTATTTGAAAATATGTATAACTATACAAAACCTTTACAATACTTGCAGAAACACAATTAACGAATTCGATTACCATTTCCAGTTCATGCACTGCCGTGTTCCAGTCTGAGGGGTAAAGAGTGCAAGTATTACAGGCTGTGAGGCATTCCATCTTATTCTTCAGATGTGGCAACACATAGCCTTTTTGTGAGAAGTTTATTAAAAGTAGGCTGTGAATTCAATTGCCACTTCATTTTATAAAAAAAAACACAACAACGTCTTAAACAAATGAATATCTATCAAAGAATAAAGAATCACCATAGTTTAGACGCCATTATTTTCCCACAAATTGCCACTGAACATATATCATAAACAATAATAGGGCTAGAAAAACAGCAAACATTCATACCAATCATGCTCGAACTTCAAAGCGGCGGATACTATATATTTTATATTACGACGTTCCTACGCAAAGGCTATGAATTAACAAATTCTCTGTCACAGTTAATGAGTGAAAATCAGATATGGCGGAAACAGCTGATTGTAAAACGGCTGTTTGCCTTGTGACCGACATGTTTGTTTCTTGCTAATTATTGTTTTTACTATTTTTAACGGAGGAAATTTTGCTGTCATGAATTAGCTCCGGTCTAGTAACTCACCGGAGTTTTTAATGTTTTTTTTTTATTATTTCATTTCTGAGTTTTATTTGACACGTGTTAACGAATAGCTGAACTTACTATATTCTTGAACTAGCGATCCGCATTCGGCTTCACCTGGGTGAGATTTATTTATTTATTCCATTTACATGTGGTTTTGTATGGCACATTACAGCACATGCACCTAGCAAGTGTATATCAAATAAAGCTAGCCTTAATTTCTAATACCTTAATTCTAATACTAATATTTATATATTTTTATACATTTATATAGTATTATTTTAGTATTCAGTATATGTTATATTACTATATTTATTTATTTACTTCAATTTTACATAATATTCATCTAATTTATAGTAACATTTCTTAATCAAAAAGCTATTTAGTGCTATCACAAATTTCTTATATTCTACCATCTCTCTTATATCTTAATTCGTATTATATAATTTAACTGCCATGGAATATGGTCCAGAACTGTATAAAGATAAAGTGGTTTTAGGCAATATTAATTTATTTCTCTTCCCAATTTGTATATTATGTCTATTTATATTATTATTACCAGCTTTTTGAAATATATCTATATATTTTCTTACTAATTTACATGATTCTAATATGTATAAAGAATTTATATTTACGCGTACACTACACATTGAATAAAACTATTTTTACGGGTTTTATCGCGTTTAATTTTACTAATATCTGTGCTGTAAAGCACCCGAAACGTCGGGAATCACAATTAGTAAAATTAAACGCGATAAAATCCGTAAAAATAGTTTTATTCAATGTATAAAGATGTAATATCTTGTATTGTATAAAATATAGTCTACAGCTTTCTTTCTTTATTAATGCGGAGTCATTTTGATATTTTAAATTAATCATCAATAACTATTTACTTGATTAATTTTTCAAATTCTCAAAAAATACTCTTAGTTCTTCGGATAAAATATAGCCTAGATCACATCGTGAAATTTCATCACAATCGGTTCAACCATTCCGAAGATTAGCCCGGCCAGACAGACAGACAGACAAAATTCTTACAAATGGTTATTCATGTCTCAAATAACGCCATTAGCTCGATAAAAGGCAGTTATTTCGCTATTACAGACAGACACTTAAATTTTATTTATGCGTATAGATATCTAATTATGTGTGCCACCACTGTAAGAGAATTCATCACTCCAATTCGTCCCGTGTGTGACTGGCGTAGGTGATACGAAAGAAAGATGTTACGGCTTCCGTAGATATAAAAGTACTACCTATAACCATCTCGTTTTTATGCCACGAATAAAATATCCAGATCGATGCCGTGGAACAGTATTCATGATGTGGAACTTTTTTTTATAGATAAGAGTGACAAACGAACACACATTCCACCTGATGGTAAGTTGATACTGTGACCCATAGACATCTACTGGTCCTACTTTAATACATAGTTAGGTACTGCTTTCGTTAATCTCTCTCAAAAACAGCTGGGCAGCTGTGGACTTTTACGGAGTGGTGAAGAAGATGTATTTATAAAATGCTATACATCTTGCATACATTAGAGGTACTACATACAACCTTGAAACCGTGTCACAGGCTAGCAGATTTCATAGGGCGGTATTACGGAAATCAAAAGACAGCCGTCGTGATGTAAAAAAACGCGATGTTTAGAAAGCTATGGACGAAATCAGTTTGTAACTGATTTCATCCATAGCTTTGTTGGTTTCTGATACCGAATTAAAAAGACTACAGCTGCATATACAGATGTGTTCAAACATTCAATCCGATAACATGATAACATATTTACTTTTGGCCGGCCAGTTTACAAAGACGTAATGAATAAATTACGCAAAAAAAATAATAAGACACTACCACACATTTCTATACGTACTATAAGTCAATACAATGATAATATTCTCACATCTTTTGGCCGTCTAAGTTTACAAAGATGTAACGATTAAAAATTATGTTAAAAACATTAAGAAAAACGTTGAATATATAATATCAGTAGTATAGTCGTAGCGTGGTCCTTTCCCTTTCCCGGGAAAGGACCACGCTCTCACAGAAAGTTACAGCCTATATACGTCCCACTGCTAGGCACAGGCCTCTTCTCATTTCTGAGAGGGTTTTAGGGCAATTAAGTGTCCGCCGCACTGCCCCAATGCGTGTTGGCGAACTTCATGTCTGCGAAATATTTTTTTTTCTTGTTTCTTAGACATGCAGATTTCCTCACGATGTTTTCCTTCACCGCCGAGCACGTGGTAAATCAGCACTTAAAATTGCAACTAACAATTTCATTGGTGCCGGCGGGGATCAAACCCGGGTAACTGGCGTACTATGAAATTTACAGCGAGCGCTTACCATCTGAGCTACCATGGCTCTTTTCTCGCGCTCTCACAGAATTCCAGCGTAAAATAGCATCTTAACGCTGCTGTGTTTCGTATGGTGAGAGTAGAGAACCGGAGACCCCTTTTACTGGAAACGAGATATTCTCTTAATCCTCACGGGTGACATCGCATCTGCATTTTGATTCGTAGTTCAGGATGGATTTAGATGTCTATGGACCACAGTACCTAATTAACATCTGGACTGTGCGCTCGTTAGTCACTCTTAACCTATAAAAAAAAAATTAAGGCAATTCCGCACATATCTGCGATACGTACTGCAAAAAAGTTATTACGCTCTGAAGCTCAGAACTGCACGTATTACGGTCGTATACAAAAACTGAGGGACATATTGAGCGGTCGGAATGTAATAAAGACTAGGTAGTACGCCCGCGGCGATGGACGACCGCTTTTTATGTCCATTACGGCTACCTCCTGAATGGACTACCTACATATTGGAATACGGCGCCGTAGGGTGCATAGAGCTCGATTTGTTGCCGAATCATATTAATATTAAAAGCAAATGTATTTAATTAAAATCCTTGGAGTTTTTATTATAATTTGGATCACAACACTTTGTCTCAACAGAGACTTGCAATGCGCAGAAAAGGATTATAGTGCACGAGTGCATGCACAACAGGTGCACTATACGTGGTAGAGCCGTGCTGCAGCTATATTTATAGTATAGTTGTAGCACAAATGGGTTGGCTCGACCGGGGAAGGACCACGCTCTCACAGAATACCAGCGTAAAATAGCAGCTTAATGCTGCTGTGTTTCGTATGGTGAGTAGAGAACCGGAGACCCCTTTACTGGAAACGAGATATTCTCTTAATCCTCACGGGTGACATCGCATCTGCATTTTGATTCGTAGTTCAGGATGGATTTAGATGTCTATGGGCCACAGTACCTAATTAACATCTGGACTGTGCGCTCGTTAGTAACTCTTATCCTATAAAAAAAAAATTAAGGCACTTCCGCACATATCTGCGATACGTACTGCAAAAAAGTTATTACGCTCTGAAGCTCAGAACTGCACGTATTACGGTCGTATACAAAAACTGAGGGACATATTGAGCGGTCGGAATGTAATAAAGACTAGGTAGTACGCCCGCGGCGATGGACGACCGCTTTTTATGTCCATTACGGCTACCTCCTGAATGGACTACCTACATATTGGAATACGGCGCCGTAGGGTGCATAGAGCTCGATTTGTTGCCGAATCATATTAATATTAAAAGCAAATGTATTTAATTAAAATCCTTGGAGTTTTTATTATAATTTGGATCACAACACTTTGTCTCAACAGAGACTTGCAATGCGCAGAAAAGGATTATAGTGCACGAGTGCATGCACAACAGGTGCACTATACGTGGTAGAGCCGTGCTGCAGCTATATTTATAGTATAGTTGTAGCACAAATGGGTTGGCTCGACCGGGGAAGGACCACGCTCTCACAGAATACCAGCGTAAAATAGCAGCTTAATGCTGCTGTGTTTCGTATGGTGAGTGTAGAGAACCGGAGACCCTTTTTACTGGACAAGAGGCATTCCATCTTCGTCCTCAAGGCTGAAAACCCATCTGCATTTTGATTCGCAAACGAAGATAGATGTAGATGTCCATGGACCACAGCAACCACTTACCATCAGGTGGACTGTGTGCTCGTTTGTCACCCTATTTGTATTAAAAAAACTCTCTATTCACTCACTCTCACTGTCCAATGGGACAATAATTAACCTTCTGTTAAAGTTTTAAAGGTTGAGAAGGTAAAAAGCTACAAATTCGTTGTCACTTCTGAGGACTAAGATGGTATGCCTGACAGCCTTTGATTATACTGGGCCTCTACAGTCTTGAGACCAGAACTGCCTTTTGGCGAAAGAAAAAGGCAAGTGGGTGGTAACTACCAGACGGGCTTCTAGACAGAAAAGCAGTGCAACCATCTAACAACTTTTTTATATAGAATAAGTGTGACAAACGAGCACACATTCCACCTGATGGTAAGTGGTTGCTGTGGCCCATAGACATCTACATCTATCCTCGATTGCGGATCAAAATGCAGATGCGTTTTCACCCGTGAAGAGTAAGATGGAATGCCTCGTTTCCAATAAAAAAGGGTCTCCGGTTCTCTACACTCACCATACGAAACACAGTAGCATTAAGCTGCTGTTTTACGCTGGTATTCTGTGAGAGCGTGGTCCTTCCCGGTCGAGCCGACCCATTCGTGCTACAACTATACTACTAATATAGTTGCAGCATAGCTCTATCGCGTAACTTCTTATTTCTGAAAGAGTTGCGAAGTAAATAGTCCACCGCACTTCTCCAGTGCGGGTTGACAGACTTCTAATATTTTTATCTTTTAGACCAGCAGCTTTTCCCACGATGATTTCCCCCAAGGCGGGCAAGTGGTGAATCAGTACTTATAATTGTAATTAACAATTTCATTGGTGCCGACAAGGATCGAACCCAGGTTGCTCGCGTACTGTGAAATTTACGGCGAGCGCTTAGCCTCTTAGCTCCCAATCATTATAAAATGGAAAAGAATAGAATCATTTTTATTCAATGTAGATTATAAGAATACTTATTGAATGTCATTTTTTACTTTTACCACTGGTTCGGAAAAAACATCTGTCCTGGGAAGAACCAGCAAGAAACCCAGCGGGATTTTTTTAATGAAATCTATTTAAAGACATTTATTCCGACTCTTTAGATTACAATCACAAATTACAGTACAGGATAATAAACAAAATTAATACGAAAAAACATAGAGGATATAACAACAATTCATGACTTAATAATTTTTTTAAAATTTTTACAATATATTATTTCATACAATGAAGACATTAGAAACAACATGGTAGCGATCACCTCGCCAGCTGTTATTATCAATCATGTACTCTTTAGTAGTATAATAACCCTTACTTAACAATTTTTTGCTAAATAATAATTTTAAACTTTTTGATAGATAATGCCTGCATATTTTCTGGGCCTTTGTTGTAAAATCGTATACATTGTCGCATGAAGGAATTAATGACTCTTTGGAGTCGAGTAACTGTATAATTTACTTGTGCTTGTTCCTAGTATTTACACGATGTAAATCACTAAGTATTTTTAATAAAATATTATGACATACGGTGTAGTGGCGGTGTAAGAATATCCACTACCCCATATCATCCCGTGGGTGTCGTAAGAGGCGACAGAGGGAAACAATACAGGAGATAGGCAACAGCGTCTTCCTAATAACGACTAAAAATAAACAACAGAGGTTGCCAACCCGCTTGCCAAACGTGGCACTATGGTAAATCCCCCGTATGAAGGCAGTAAATGGGCCTATGTTCAGCAGAGGACTTTAACAGGCTGTAACGGTAACGTTAATATTATAACTAGTGTTTTTACTATGCGGTGCATGAGGATTAATCTGGAGCACTCAGACTCACATGCACACAATGCAGTGGAAGTGCGATATTCTCGAGCGGGCGCCGCGGGCCGCGTGATTAGCCGCCCTGAGAGCTTTTTAAAAGCCTTAAAAGGTACAGAGGAATGCAAAGATTATCAAATCAGATGTGAATGTTGGTAGAATCAGTATATGTGTGTGCCCTATCTTTCATATTTTATAGTTTTTTTTAAAATGAAAACTTCTTTACGCACGTTGGGCACTTTAGGGGTGGGGATAAAGCACTGAACTCGCGTGACCATCACGCTCAAATATATATATATTTGAGCGTGTATATATATATATATATATATATATATATATATATATATATATATATATATATATATATATATATGTGAAACTTTTCACTTCTGACGTGCAGTGCTACGACTGACAGTTTTTTTCAAAGACTGTATGACTTTATAATTAGTTTAATGTTATCACAACTAAAATAAAATACGTGAAATAAAATTCATTAATTTTTAACAACTCTCTCCCATTTTGTACTTCATTCTATTTTTATTTAATTTCTTATTTTAAAAATTAAGAAATTAAATTAATGTGTAATAACAGAAGTCACGCCACCACAGACCAAAAAAGTGTAGCTTAGCAATGACTTGCGGCGCTGAGGGCCGCGGGTTCAAGTCTCGTAAGGAACAAGTATTTGTATGGCCTATAAATTATTGTTCCGGCTCGTAGTGTTTGTCCTTATGGAATTTATGTATATAAACTGCCTCCACAATGCAAGAGAAAATCCTAGTGTAGGGTAACGTTATTAAAAAAAGTAATGCCGAACTCATGCTCAACTTAACACTCGTACAAACATCTTTCTTCGTTCTGTCTTTAGAAGCACTTAAAAGTTCACTTTATATGGATATAAAACCATGTTTTTGATTGCTAATGATTTCAGATGCATATGTGTACGTGAGAGCGGGTTTTAAATAAAGTTGAGCATGGTTTTGGCTTGGTTTTTGCGTCACTTAACACGTAACTCACTAACGTACTCTCCGTCTTTACTACGCGCTTATATGATGTGACACTACAACATAGGATTATAATTTTAGCAAGCTACGTTAACCGTATGAGAACAAACCAGGATTTGGGCAGCAACGCCTAATAACAACTAAAAAAACTGCGCCTGCAAAGCGTGGCAACAAGCAAATATTCCCCATATTATACAATCTATGCCGAGGCCTGTGTTCAACAGTGGACTTTGATAGTCTTTAATAATTTAATGTATGCTTACATGATCTCTCTGAGTTTGAATAGTCTATGCGAGGTGGATGGCGCGCGCGGGCGAGCTCGGCTCATTACACGACGGTAATGAATGCCGCTGCACGAGGCGTCGCCTCGGACGCTTTGTGAAACCTGCTGCTTCCTACCGAAATATGTCATGGAAATATGTAATGGATACAGTGTAATTTTTGTATAAATTAAAACAAAATTTAAATGATTCTAAAGACATTAAAATTAAACTTTAATTATAAAGTAAAAGCCCGCTTACGTCGAATTACCGTGTAGTGGCAGTGTAAGAATATCAACTAACCCATATCATTTTATGAGTGTCGTAGGAGGCGATAGAGAGAAACAGAAACAGGAGATAATCAGCAGCATTTTTATACGTGGCAGAGTCATGCTGAAGCTATATTAATTGTATAGTTGTAGCACGAATGGGTCGGCTCGACCGGAGAAGGACCATGCTCTCACAGGATACCAGCGTAAAATAGCAGCTTAATGCTGCTGTGTTTCGTATGGTGAGTGTAGAGAACCGGAGACCCTTTTTACTGGAAAAGAGGCATTCTATCTTAGTCCTCACGGCTGATAACGCATCTGCATTTTGATTCGTAAACGAGGATAGATGTAGATGTGTATGGGCCACAGCAACCACTTACCATCAGGTGTACTGTATGCTCGCTTGTCACTCTTATTCAATTGAAAAAAAAAGTCGTGGTTACGAATACTACCCAGTCTATAAAAGATCAACTGTGTTGAATGAATAAAACAGCTTGGACCTCATTAGTCTTATATAGTCCTCAGAAGTTCGCCGCGCTGCTCCAGTTTGATGGACTTTACTGTATTTTGCACTTGAAATACTATTTCTTAACATTTCTTGGACATATCTTTTGCAAGAAATGTTAAAAAATAGTAATTACAGTTGTTTTTAACATAGGAGTGACCAAATTTAGTTAATATGCGAATAACCTTTTGCCTGTTACAACCAAGGGGTATTAAAAAAGGAAGGATTACTGACCAGCGCTTACCACCTAACAAAAACTATACAAGATCTTTTGATCGCCCGCGTATCTGTTGTCGGACCTCCGTCAAACGGTGAAAAGGCCGGCCATATTGAATATGCCCGGGTTCAATTAACGGAACAGCCTGTATGGTTAATAAAGAGGCACGCTTAGGGTTTTCATTACAACCCGTATAATGGCGCGTACAAATATTTTTAATCCTTACGCTCATACATCTTCCACAGTTCATTTCGCTGGGCGGTAGTTATAATACGTGTCCATCGCTTTAGATATTCAATTAAAACTCGACCATAACTCATACTAAATTGAGACAAAATTACCTTGAAATAAACAGATAATATATTTGCAGAGAAATTTGGAATCTATTACAAAGAAGTTGTAGTTAAAAGTCCGATGTTGATTAGATCAGCCTTGTAGGTGGACTATGATGGAACTTCGTTTTATTTTAATGCGTGGATATTGCTTTGGCCGACGTGCTCTGATGTGTTTATGAGGAGGTAATGTGCCTTCATGCTCTCTTTTAAAATGTACATGCCATTAAAGCTTATCTGATCTTTTATATAAAGCGATATTAAATCACAATCACTTTTTGTGCGGTTTAAAATCAATATTTATTCTTTGTTTATTGATGTGCCATATTTTGAGGCTTAGAGCTTTGGCGTGTTTTATTTGGGATTTCCTTTTGTTATTAATTGTAGAAGAGAAAGCAGACTGACTTGTAGTTCATCCAACAGTATGTAAGCACCGTTATGTTGAACATCCGCATCACCAAAGGAATTTTCAGGTTCAATGCCGGTCTCTTAGGAAATAGTAGGTTCTTTTCTTGGCAGTCCTAGAGTCATATCGGTCCGCGAAGAACATTAAAGGCCTAGATGTAGTCGTGATTTGCAGAAAATTTTGAAATTGACAAAAACACACTATAGTGGATTGCTAACAATCGAGATGATGAGCCTTAAATGTAATTATTAACTAAGAGGCAACTTTTTGATATTGAGTATTCCAGAGTATATTAACAAATATTATATACTGGCGTTCATAGAGTTTTTGTTGTTATGCATATAGAATATAGAGCTTGAAATTAATTTTTATTAATTAATTAAAGATTGAATAATAACGATGATGATTGATGATACCTCGTTTAGAGGCGAAACTCTACGGTGGTATGTCTTTTCTAGTGTAGTCGTGTTGGGAGTAGTTCCGTTGAGATTAGTGGTGGTGGATATAGTGCACGCAATGAGGGCATACACGACTTATTCTGCCACCAGGGCGGCGCCACTTAAAAATGAGGTATAATATTTAACAGATTTCATAGCGGGGAAGTTAATTTGTTCGAAAAATGTAAAGGTTTATGTTTCTTTCTGTATTATTGTCTATATTTTATATTAATAAGATTAAACATAAATAAACCAAACCACAGATATTCATAAAAGTAGAATTTTTTTTAAAAATGTGCAAACAATTAAAGAGCATACCATTGACGCATTGTTTTGTGTATTAATATAATACTCTAGAAACTGATAAACTTTAATTAAAACTAATTTCACAATTAAATGATATTGTGTAACAAAAAACTTTACCTCAGTGTCAACTAGCGACATCTGGTGAGCAGAAAATTGTTAGCCCTCATTGATAGAGGGCGGGAGGTGCTCTTCAAACTAGGTTAGACACATCATTTTATTTTATTACGCGGATCTTCGCTAATTAATTTTTAACATATTTAATGTTATGGATTTCCGCATAGTAACGCCTAAATATATTAACGATATCTATTCTGTGCTATAACCTTGAACATCAAATGTTGCTTACTAAACCCACGATTTTTAATTGAATGAAAGTCAAAAATGTAAAGTGACCTATTATTATACATTCCGCTCTGGACACAAGCCTTCTTACATTCTTGAGAGAGTTTTAGGGCTAGAAAGATTGCACCGCCCAACCCCGATGCGTCTTAGCAGACTTCAAATGTTCATAATATTTTAAGTAAAGAATAATCTCTTATTCTTTACTTAAAATATTATGAACTTATATTATTAATATCTCTTTTTACGTGGTAGAGCCATGCTGCAGCTATATTAATAGTATAGTTGTAGCACGAATGGGTCGGCTCGACCGGGGAAGGACCACGCTCTCATAGAATACCAGCGTAAAATAGCAGCTTAATGCTGCTGTGTTTCGTATGGTGAGTGTAGAGAACCGGAGACCCTTTTTACTGGAAAAGAGGCATTCTATCTTAGTCCTCACGGCTGACAACGCATCTGCATTTAAATTCGCAAACGAAGATAGATTTAGATGTTTATGGCCCACAGCAACCACTTACCATTAGGTGGACTGTGTGCTCGTCACCCTTATTCTATAAAAAAAAATCATGCCTGTCACCCGGAGTGGTAGGTTACGGACTTTCATTTGTCACCACTGACCCACCTTACTTCTTTCACATTCATATATCTACGCATTCATGCTGCCGATTAAGGGTACTCTTAATTTGGCGTATCTTGGAATATCGTCAACTTGATCGATAAACTTCCATTTAACGCATCCAATGGCGACTATGCCACTCACTCCTCCAACCTAAACTTGCTTTGTCACGCTTTCCTAATTCATTTTTTCCACGTGACCATGCTACCAAAGCATTCCTATCTTTATCCTGGTCACAACATTTTCTTGCACACACACTTGCGTATACGAAAGGCCCAGGGTCTCCGTTCGGAACGCAACCGCGAACCCCTCCATCAATTTGCTCGACTAGAAGCACGTCCCGCGGGGGCAAGGAATGCCACAAAGCACGGTCCTGAGCCACCTGCATCCATCGACTTCCTGCATGTCTTACCAGGTCGTCACCTTCTGTACATTTTGCCAAAGGTGGGTATGTGGTCTATGGTACTAAAGCCTCTTCGAAACCGGCTTGTTCGGGAGGCTGGAAGTTGTCGAGTTTGCGTGCGAGACGATTCGTAATGACTCTCGTAAACAGCAGGTAGACGCGGCTCAGAAGGAAATCGGTCTGTAGTTTTCAAGAGAGCGTTGTCCCTTTCTTGAAGAACAAGACCACTGCACTTCTGCTCCACGCCTCCGGAGTAGTGCCACCATGGAGGACGGAATAAAAGAGCTTCTGAAGGACTTCAAGTATCGGTTTTCCACCAGCTTTCAGAACCTCCGCTGTAATTTCATCCTCACCTGGGGCCTTGCCGTTTTTAAGGTGCTGGAGAGCCATTCTAATCTCGCTCAGACTGACGTCCGGGATATCATCGGAATAGTGTCGGATAAGACTCGCTCTTGGATCGTTACTCACACTTTCGTGTGGCTCCAACGATGACGTGTACAGCTGCCCATAGAACCTCTCAATCTCACTCAAAATCTCAGGTGTCCCGGAAACGATGCTGCCACACTCGGTCTTCAGCTTTGACAGTTGGCTCTTTCTGGCAGACAGATCTCTGGCAAAGACTTTAGAGCCTTGGTTCCGCTCGATTGCTTCTTCAATACAAGCTGTATTGTAGTTGCGTAAGTCCCGCCGCATGCATTTGGAGATCTGTCTATTCAGTTGCCTGTATGCTGTCAAATCTGTTGAAGACTGCAGCTTCATTTCCCGTCTAACAGCCATGAGATTAAGAGTGTGATCGGAGAGTTTTTGTGTTCTTATGTGACGGATCTTGCAGAACTTAGCTCTGACCACATGGACAGTTTCCACGAGCTTGTCATTTATATCTTCCACAGCATTGCAGTCTTCTAGGCACTGAAAACGATTTTATAACTCTAGCTGAAAGTTTTCGGGGCTTTGTATTAGAGGGGGACGGAGCGTTGACTTCATTAGATGTGACCTTTTAAACTAAACGTGTAGGTTCAGTGTGCCTCTCACCATCCGGTGATCGCTGCCAGTTTTCACCCTCGCGATCACTGAGACATCACTGAACAGTTGCCATCTAGTCGTCATAATGATGTCAATCTCATTTTTTTTCGAACCGTCTGGGCTCGACCATGTCCACTTTCTGTGGAGCCGCTTCTGGAATAAAGAGTTCATCATAAAGAGTCCCTCTTTCTCCATGAAGTCGGCCAGCTGCTGGCCCCTTTGGTTCCGTTGCCCTATATCAAATTTCCCTACCTTCAGCTCACCGTTCTCTTGTGCCTAGTTTTGCATTGAAGTCTCACATTAACACCGTATAGTGGGTTTCGGAGGAATGCATGGCTTTAGAGATATCCTCATACATTTCCTCTACCTCCTCATCGGTATGTGCCGAGGCTGGTGCGTAAACCTGTATGACCTTCAACGAATACCGTTAGGTGATTCTGAGTATAAGGTACGCAACCCTCGTCGACACACTCACAATCTTTACAACGTTGTTAACGAGAGACTTGTGGACGATAAATCCAACTCCTCCTTGGTACAGATGGTCGCCCTCCCGGTGATAGAATAAGTTGCCGGATTCGAGGATTACCGTGTCCTCCTTCTCTTCGGATCTCGGATAATCCTATAATATGCCAACGTAAATTGACTATCTCTTCTTCCAGCTCCAGGATGTTCTCGTCAGTCCTCAGGGTGCGTGCGTTGTATGTTGCCAGGTCGAGTCGTTTCAGGTGGCAAGCGAACCTCCACCGGAAATTGTTAGCACCCTTTTTATATATTCTAGGACTGTTAAACATTTTTTTATATTTTCTAGGTGGCAGAACTTCTTTTCTGCCTAAGTGTTCGCCTGGGTGAGTACTGCTGGTTTACGTCCTAAGGGGTATAAATATTCGTAGCTAAGGCTGTGAAGGATTCGATCTAGGTCTTTTCAGGTGACATGGCATCTGTGACTTCCTTTGGAAGCTGGATGCGAGCGTCAATGGGCTGCAGTAGCAACTTACTATCAAGGGGTTTGTTTTTGTTAAGTCAATCAGTTTTTGTTAAATTATAAATTCAGTTCGCTTTACCACCTGCACATTAGAAGTGCGCAGTCTATTGAAAAGTTTAAAAAACTTGTCAAAGCGCACTTCTTTCCTCTTTAAATAGTCATTCCTCTAAAAAATTACTACCTACTCATTTTTCCTTACGTTAAGGCTATGACTTCACTTACTTGTTTAATCCTTTCTGCTCTCGTATATGTGTGTCTGTATGTAAAATGTATTTATTTTTTATCGTATGTATGTATTTATCGATTGTGTAGTTATATGTATGTCGTGTGTATTTTCCAACAACCTACGCACACCCTTACCCTTTCTCACAGGTCACTTTATCCTCTGCAATGGTTGCCTGGTAGAGATCGCTTCTAAGCTATAAGGCCGCCAATTGTACCTTTAAATAAGTTATGTTTTTTCTCTAATATGTATTTCGGATGTACAATAAAGTATATTTCATTCATTCATTCATTCACCTTCTTCGTCACCACTTATCATCAAGTGGGATAGTAATCAAGCACGGGCTTATAACAGTAAAATGAAGTTCTTGTGTCATTTCAATTTTATATAAAAATAACATTATGTGATGAATTAACTATTCAGTGCAACTACAAATTTTAATCTCGTTTCGCGGCCTTGCGAAATTCAGTCAACCAAACGTATTCCAAAGTTCAAACTCACGTTCATTTGTCACAGTTTCCTCTATACAACTAATATACAACGCACTAACTGCAGGCCATTGCTTATTTATTTTGAACTTTATTTAGCAGACAATAACGTTAAACGTTTTACAGTAAGTCGGAAGATAAGTCATTTCATTTACAAATATGCGAGCCCGATGCCACGTGGCAAGCGATCGTTGCAATTAGACGCATTCAGCGTTCATCTTTCGTAACGGAAGGACGTGTCGCGTGTCGGACGCATTGTCTGTTGTACACTCAGAAATGCTTCAATGGAAGTGAATTGGGTAAGGTAATGGCTTAAAGTGGCACACGATTGTGATGAATTCTCTGATAGTGCTGGGTATATATTATATAGTTGGTGCTGATAATTTTAAAAAGCTATTTTATAGGCAGAAATAGAATAAACACTACACTAACATAAGATACTCGTAAAATAACAACTTAAACTTTGTTATAGTTATTAATTCTTTTTACTAGTACCCCAGGGGTGACAACGCATCTGCATTTTAAATCTTAATTGAGGATAAATGCAGGAGCGTACATAGACGATTTAAAGAGTTAAATGTAAGTGTCTATGAGCCACAGCATACATTTATCATCAGGTGACCTGTGTTTTCACTTGCCATCCTTCATCATTCATCATCATTACAGCCCTTCACAAGTCCACTGCTGAACATAGGCCTCCCCCACGGAATGCCACAAAGCACGGTCGCGAGCCACCTGCATCCATTGACTTCCTGCATGTCTTACCAGGTCGTCATTCCATCTAGTAGGGGGACCCCCTACACTTCGCCTGCCGGTACGAGGTTGCCACTCGAGAACCTTTCTTCCCCATCGGTTGTCGGTTCTTCAAGCTATATGGCCGGCCCATTGCCACTTCAGCTTACTAATCCTTTGGGCTATGTCGGTTACTTGTCGGTTACTCTGGTTCTACTGCGGATATCCTCATTTCTAAGTTTATCACGCAGAGAAACCCCGAGCATAGCCCTCTCCATAGCCCGCTGAGCGACCTTGAGCTTTCTCATAGCCGTATGAGGAAGCTTAAGCTATCCTTAGTTCTATAGAAATAAAATTATTAATTATTATTTATTTATATTTACTTTGAAGTAACTATGTAATAATGTAATTATCCCATTACTTCCTGTGGATATTTTCGTAACAGGTGACTAAAGTAGATGCCAAAAAGACCTCTTGTCCTTTAATAGATGTTTGATTACCATTTTTTATTTACACCAGATGCAAAATTCTCAAACCGACGCGGGGAATTAGCGTCAATATTGCAGAACGTTTAATATTGTGGTTGCTTATTCATCTACCAAGTTTGGCGATTATGATAAATCTCCCTTACTATAGGAGAAGCCCATGTCCAGCTGTCGACAGTTTACTCGTCAATCATCTTATTATGAGTCTCTGAGAGATGACTACATATTTGTGCCATTTGCTGTATAGACCATCGGTTCGTGGGGTCCATGTGCGTTGAAGTTCCTAAAGGAACTCTATCCGCGACTGGTCGTTGCTGCTGGTGATAAGAGGGCTGGTTTTTTCTCGCTCAATGGCAAGAACGCTGGCTGCGAACGAAAAAAAAAAGTTTTCGTTTTTTTTATAGTTTTTTTTAATATTGTATATATTAATAAATAAATGATGTATAACATATGTTACAGTTCCTCACAAGCAAAATGTTGAACATAGGCCTTCCTCATAGATTGCCTTATAAGGGGGAAATTTGCCATAGTTGCCACGCTTCTATTCTATATCCACGTTGGGTTTCTTGCTGAGTCTTCCAGGGACAGAGATTGGTAAAACTTTTACCACTGGTTCAGAAAAATCTCTATTCATAAAAGTATTCTATTCAATTTTATCCAGTTGTTGGCATATGGGTTGTCAACTACAGTTTTTTTTTAATGTTATTGAAATGCTATCAGGAAAATGCTGCATCCCATCTTCTGTTTTGGTTTCCCTCTGTCACTTCTTGACACCCACGGAACGATATCGGATGGTGAAGTTTTTATGCTTCCATTAAACGGCATATACATGATAATAATAAAAAGTTTATTAGCTATATTATCAAAATGTATATATCTATATATTTTGATATATATCTAAATGTTTGCAAAACCTTTGAAAACAATTCTTTTAAAAATAAAACGATTCACAATCGTGTTCTCACAGCCCTACTTATACATTATGGATGTAAGCCAACGCTCTATCAATATTGTATAAGCCACTATAGCCATTATACAAAAGATAACAATGCCTACAATAGAATACACGATTTGACAGATCGCACAAGTTTGGCAGACGCGCGCTGTCATAGGTCACTTCAAAACAATATCTGGCAGGCAAGCAACCTCCATACACGGGCTCTTTCGTCGGAGCTATTCAAAATGATATATATTCGATGTAAAGAAATCTATAGAAAGGTAATGATGCGAGGATCAGTATTCTATACAAATGTGTATAAATTATCGTGTGTTTCGTAGCGACACGGGTTATTAGGAAGCTTACAAGGGATCAAAAATAATGCTCACTGAGCATTACTGAATGGAACTGGTGCAACAGAAATCATCATAATATCTTATGGGTGCAATAAGACTCAACTGAAGGAAATTAGGGGAAAAATCTCACCGTTAATAGCAATAAAATTTTATACGTGAAGAGCAGCTATATAGTGATTGAAACACAAATGGGTCGGCTCTACGCTCTACCAGGCAAGGACCACGCTCTCACAGAATACCAGCATAAAATAGCACCTTAACGCTGCTGTGTTTCGTATGGTGAGTGTAGAGATCCGGATACCCTTTTTATTGGAAATGAGGCATTCTACTTAGTCCTCTGGGGTGACACGTTTGTATTTTGACTCTTGACCGAGGATAGATGTAGTATCGTCTTACCATCAGGTGGATTCTGTGTTCGTTTGTCGACCTTATTCTATAAAAATCGTTGTAAAGCAGTGTGTTAGAAGAATAAGAAAATCCATCACCATGAGCTACCATGAGGGCAGTAAGAACCTGCTGCATAGAAAAATGAATGCTATGGCCCAACGGCCTAAATTGAGCAAGAATCTGGAATCATACTGGCTCTCTGTAGCCTACAGATTGTAAATAACGGTGCACACACTATTTGGCGGGAGAAATTGATAAGAATTTGTTACCTATTTCCTAGGCAGAAAAAGAGTTCTACCATCTAATAAACTGTAACTTTTATTGTTGTCGAGATCTAGTGATTTCTAGATCTCGACAACAGCACCACCTAACGGGTCCAATTTTGAATCTAAACCATTCTCGAATCAACTTAATCACACACACAAATTTTCATTAAAATCGGTCCAGCCGTTTAGGAGGAGCTCAGTCACATACACACGGACAGAATAATTATACATATAATGCATGTTTTATACATATAAACATTTCCCTTGAATAATTCTGTCGATTGGTGAAAACTGCATTAAAATTCGTTGCGTAGTTTAAAATATCTAAGAGTACAGACGGCGGGAAGCAACTTTGTTTTATACTATGTAGACAAAAAAAGCACTACCCGTGATCCTTCCACGATTTCAAACTCCGATACTTAAAAGTACATTTGTTCTGGAATTTTACCGAATTTTCATTTGTATATCACAAATAATGTAATGACGGCGCTATACAACCCACCCCATGAGTTTCGAAAGAGGCGACGGACAGAAATAAATCAGATAGTCAACAGAATTTTCCTGAAAACAACTCAAAATAAAAAAGAAGTAGGGTTGCCAACCCGCCCGCCAAGCGTGGAAACTATGGAAAATATTCTCTTTTGAGGCAATCTATGGAAGTAACTATGTTAAGAAATAGACTTTTGATAGGCTGTAATAAATGAAAGAAAAAAAATGTGACAATAGAATAGTTCGCCAAAGTGAATTCGGGTGTCGTTGCCACCGTCAATTTACTGGCATGAACCAATCATCATTACAGAGGGTCGCGGCGCTATCAAAATAGAGAAAAGTGACCCGGTGCCGGACGCACCTTGATAAGAAAAAGACGGAAATATATTTGCAATGAAAATCAGACAAAGACAGCAGTATTCGGAAGGCAACCGTCGTAAACAAGCCCGTAAATGAAAGATTATGTTCATCGAATTAAGGTGTTCCTTGCGCGCCTAAATAAAATTTTGTCTTTTTCCTCGTATAGTAATAGCTTCTTGTTGCTAGATGCTTTTAGTTTTCCATTTACTCTATGATATTAAATGATCACACTTTTATATTCATATATTTCGAATAGGTTTTTTGAAATGATTTTTTTTTATTTGGGATATTGGAGTGACAAATGAGCTTAAAGCCTACCTGATGGTAAGTGGCTACTGCTGCAACGGCACCTTCAAGTAACTACAAAAAGGGACTCATTTTTAGTATGTTATATTGTCATCACCCCTGGACTAAGATGAAATATCTCGTAGCTTATTATTATACTTGCTAAGTTACATTTTGAACAGGAACAATGGGTGCACTGCTTATTAGCAGCAGATATAAGTAAGAGGGTGGTACTTACCCATACAGCTGGACTTCTAAAATAGAATGGAAGCCCTACCTTGACTACATACTTAGGACTGTAATAGTAGTGATACTCAATAAAATACAAACAGTTTTCTTGACACTAATTTTATTCAGTAAATCTGATAATTGGGCCGTATTTTTTATTGTTATAAATGCTGTATACATTGTTATGTAAATAAATAAACATTTAAATCCATATACAATTTTGTATTAGTCGGAAACTCGATTTAGAAAACCTTTTAAACAAAAATATAATTTAACGTTAAAGAGTTAAGGCTTAAATTAAAATTTGTAAATTTATCTTCAAACGTTGTTGCTTGAAACGCTTTCTTTTATTTTATAAATTTAATTCGTCCGTCACTGGCAAAGTGACCTCTTACCACGTGAGACACTTGCAATATATTTATAACGTACTATACTCCACACTGCTTTGATAAAATTTAAACCTTATGCCTTAAATATAAAGTGTAAGTTGTATAAAATAGAAGTTTCAATCTTACAACGAAGGGAGTTACTACAAAAGACAATGCAATCTATTCTGAAAATTGTATCTACATTCAAAACTGTACTATACTACAGAATAATAAGGTTGAAATTGGAATAGCAAGAGTTCAGAACTAAAGAAGCTTTTACATTTTACTGGAAATGTGTAAGAAAGTAAAGCATGGAAAGCCGCGGGATCCGTTATAAAGACATATTATTCTTTTGAGCGGAGTGGGGGATGCTGTATACTCGCAATAAGTCGCAGTAATCCGTGGAAGGTACACCGCGCCCGATTCAGTTGTCATTGTTTGGTCGCCCTAATGAAAATATTTCATTTTCCTTTTTTACACTTTCCTACGCTTTATGCCCATTTCGGTGTTGCAGAGATTGCTCAGTTTTCATTTTTAGTGTTTCCAGTTTTTTTTTTTAATAAACCTTAATCCACTGTCTATTCTATTTATTTGTATCATCAACTACGACTATATAGTTTTATCGATAAAGAATTATAAATTGTACCATAACCAATAAGTACTTTAATTTATGGATCCAATTCTTATTTTTTTTTTATAGAAATAATAGTAACAAACAAATCTACAATCCACCTGATGGTAGGTAAATGCTGTGGCCCCTATATATCTATCGCAAATTCTTGACAGACCTTAAAATGTCATGGTTCTCAAGTAAATCGAGTTGGATCCCCGCCGGCACCAATAAATTATCAACTTTATTTTTGGAATACCGGGGGATTTACAGGTGTATTGCCATTTAGAAAGGAGTAGACTCTTTTCTTGAAGTTTCTAAAGAAGCATCAGTCTGGAAAAACTGCTGGTGATATTAAATTTTTCAGTGTAGGCAGAAAATTCCGTTTAAATCGTACGATAGTATACCGCCAGCAATCGAGATGATGAGGATGAAATTTTGGGTCCTGTCGCAGTGTAGGATGGTCGAATTCAACAGAAATTTTAAGTGTTGGTTAAACAAGCTTTCGGCCGTGAAGGATATTATCGAGGAAGCGAGGACTTGTCCCTGCTCCTCTACTCCACAGAGATAAGAGGAAGCCCAGCTGTGGGACTTATAAACACTGGTTCTTTACTTTTTTTTAAGAATAAGGTTTAGAATCGATCACACAGTTCACGTGATTGTAAATGGACGCTGCGGTTCATAACCACCTATGTCTATCCTTGATTCTTATTCTTAATCATCGGGAATAGAGGTAGGTGGCTCACTGGTTGTATCCAGTAAAAAGGGTCTCCGGTTCTCTGCACTCACTATACGAAACACAGCAGCATTAAGCTGCTATTTTACGCTGGTAATCTGTGAAAGCGTGGCCCTTCCCCCATTCCCACCTTCCCCCCATCCACTCCACCCTCCCTCATCCCCTTGGACCCATTCGTGCTGCAACCATCGAATTTCATCGCAATATATTTATGAAAATGTAATGTATGTACATAAAACATAAATAGCTTTAATAAGAATAAGGATGTTCATATTTTAAACACTAGGAACAAACATGAGCTTGTAATGCCAGTTACTACACTCCACAGAATCAGTAATTCATTTATGGGCAATGTATACGCTTATACAACAAAATCCCAGAACATGTTCAAAGTTTGTCAGTAAACAAGTTTAAAAGTTTTATTAAACAAAACTGTACAAAATGGTTATTATAATATCAAGGAATACATGAATGAAAATAACCTCTGGGAATAAGGTGATCGCCACCATGCTGGTTCTATGAAAATTCATTTAAAATTGTACAAACAAAATTATTGTTAAGTGAAATATGTTTTAAAAAGTCCTGCTGGGTTTCTTGCTGGTTCTTCCCAGGACAGAGGTATTTTCCGAACCAGTGGTAAATAAAAATGACTTTCAATAAGTATTATTATGTAATCAATATTGAATATAAATCATTCATTCATCATTAAAACCATAATATAGCTGCAGAGTGGCTCTGTCACTTAGAGAAATATATGATAAAGTGATTTACTCTATGTTTTAATTTAAAATAAAATTTTTACTTTACATGGCTAGAAAATTGCAATTATTATAATATAAGAAGCATGGGATGTTTTTGCAGCATTTAAATTTCCTGACCTCGTTGTTTACTTTCAAGCAAAAGCAATGCTGTTTGCACTGCAGCGAAACTTTCCGGATCCGCCCATTTCCCGAAACTAAACTGAACGTAAAAAAGCCCGAGCTAGATTTCCTGAGAGCGTCGAAAGCATTTTGGCGCGGGCATACGCGCCCGAACAAATTCAAAACAACAATAAATCAGCACCGGACAAATAAAAAACTAAGGTAAGCGCCCCGGTTGTGGGCCGGGCAGGAACAACCGGGAACAAGGGAACCAGGGCATGTCCGGACGGCGGATGTCGCTCTATTGGCGGGAAAAAGCCGTGAGTCGGCTGACCGGTTTGGTGGAGGTTTATTTTTTTGGACAAATGTTTTTTGAAATGACAGCTGGATGTTCCAATCTTTTGTGTCTATTTATGTGTACGTTTTATTCGTTCTTTTTAGCCGAATTCAAAAAAAAGGAGGAGGTTTGTTCGACTGTATGTATTTTTTATGTATGTTCAACGATTTCTCCCTCAACTGTGGACTGTTTTTCATTTTTTTATTTAATAGGTTATACTTCGAGGGACTACATGCACCACCATATGAATTTGGAGAAGAAATTGAACCCCTAAGGGTGGCAAAATAGGGAATGACGTTTTTAATGTAATTATCGAGTTTGTGATATTCTTTAGTCCACTGAAAAGGGTAAATAAGTTTTTTTTTAATTTTTTTGAGTTATTTTTTTTTACCTAAACAATTCTTAAAAAAGAGTAAATAAACTGACAGGATTGGAATACTAATAAATAGTCTAGTCTTTGATTTCCAAACGGTTTAGGATTTCGATATCTAAAATCATTTAGAATTATTAATATTCCGATCCTTACCTAACATTTATCGCCTGAATTATAAAATTTAGAAAAATAAGTTACTAGTTACTAGGTATTAATTTATCTACAGTGACTAGTTACTAGGTAATAATGTGATCACAGGAATTCTCTCATTTCGGAAAAAAATTATGAAGCAGTTAATCTGCCATACTGAAAAAAGACCACTGCTGTATACATGCCGCATGCTCGTTTGCCCACTATACAAGTGGTAAAAATTTTAATGCATTATTAAGGATAACTCAAAAACGACTGGTCAGATCTTGATCATTAAAATCGGTTCATCCAGAAAAAGTACTGAGGTAACACATAAAAAAACACCACTCTAATTGAAAAATCGAAAATCCCTTGTAAGGAAGCCTTGTAAAATAACAAGTTCATTTTAGCCGAAAACAGTACAATATAATAAAAGTATTTACTGTAATGCCATTAAAATTTACAATAATATTCCTGACTCTTTTAAAATATGAACGATATAAGATTTAGAAAAGGTACTGAACACGTGGTTATTAAATAAATGCTTCTACAGCTTACAAGAATTTATAGAAAACAAATATTAAATAAACTAATGATATATTTAGTGGTTGGATTTATTATTTAATTATTCCAACAAATTATTGAGTACTAAGACAAAATTATAATAAAAAGTTAAATAAAGTATTTTTAGTAGTAAGTAAAGTATTTTTAGTAGTAAGTAAAGTATTTTTAGTATAGAAAACTGACATCATATATTGTAATAATAATTTAAAAATACGATGACATTAATGAATTAATCTATATATTATATTTGATAAAGATATCGATTATTTGATAAATATAATTAAGACTTAATATTGTACACCTAAAATAGGTAGACTATGGAGCACAAATGTACATAACATAATCTTAAGATCTTATTTAATTTTACCTGTAGTCATGCAATAAATATTTTGATTTGATTTGATAACCTCCTTTTTGAAGTCGGTTAAAATGTAACTCATCATTGGAGGGAGGATTTAACTTTACTCTCACGGTCAGGATGTGCATCGACGATCGTAGTACCTAACGTTTCGCATCTGTTTCCGCCGCTGGTCTAGATTACACCCAATATGGAAGCTATAAGATTCTTATCGTCTGTCTCATAGTCACTTCTTATGACATCCATGAGACGAAATGGCATGATGGATTCTCCTACTCCACCTATTACCAGCCTATTAAAGTCCACTGCTGAACATAGGCCTCCCCATGGATTGCTTCATAGGGTATTTTCCATAGTTGCCACGCTTGGCAAACGGACTGGCAAACCGCAGTTTTTAGTGGTTATTAGGATGACGCTGCTGCCCATCTCCTATTTTGTATCCTCTGTCGCCTCTTACGACACCCACGGGATGAAAGGGTAGTGGACATTCTTACACCGCCACTACACGATAACGGTGCCTACTGGTTTCTTACACCACCAACTCACGCTAATTCGTCTGCCAGGCGATTATGGCAATCTCGGCACGTGACCTGCTGTGGCCTTTACACCTTAAACGAAATAGGGGGACTCGTTTTACGCATACAACTAACTTCCCCTGACTGTTTTTAAGTTCATTATATATTGTTAAAAACTACAGAATTGATTTTAATGGAAACTGAATTAGGTTTTCAACACTGTTAACATTTTTTCTCGATATGACTTGGATATACGCTAAAGTTTGGTCTATCAAAGAAACGGCAAAAAATTATTAAGCGCCGGTTTTTTAATTGTCAGGTAAAAGTTATCCATCAAATAAATTATAAACTGACTGAATATAAAAGTGAAACAATTGGACTATTATATTCAAACAACTGTCATTTTTAATTTGTTTGTTTTATTTTATTCTACGAATATCTTTTATCTGGGGATTGAAAAATCGGCCCTAAATAATTTATTTAATAATTTATACAGAAACTAAACATTTTCTTAATTAATGCTTAACATACGCTAAAAATTTCAGTAAAAAAACGGGAAAATATTATTAAATGAATTATTTAACAATTTAATTAGAAACAAAACATGTTTTTAATTAATGCTTGGACATTAGCTAAACTTTGGTCTTCCATGAAAAAAAAAACGGAAATTGTATAATTATATAAATTATTTAACATATTAAATATAAACTAAACATGCTTTAATTAATGCTTGAACATACGCTAAAGTTTGATCTTCCAAAAAAAGTTGTGTCTTTCAAAAAAATAAAAATTTTTACTATTAATAAATAATTTACTTAACAATTGAAATAGAAACCAAACCTTTTCTTAATTAATGCTTGGACATACTCTAAACTATGGTCTTTTAAAATATCATTAAATTAATAAATTACTTAACATTTAAATACAATCTAAACATATACTTCATCAATGAAAGTCTTCTGTAGTATCTATCCCACCTACGAGTATGTAATGCACCTCTGGCAGAATCCCCA
This sequence comes from Parnassius orleans, assembly GCA_029286625.1. NCBI lineage: Eukaryota > Metazoa > Arthropoda > Insecta > Lepidoptera > Papilionidae > Parnassius > Parnassius orleans. The sequence goes on from JAGSMP010000056.1 coordinate 4,042,065, forward strand.
CGATCTACGAGTACGCACGCGTCGCCGTTCGACACGCACGTGCTAAGCAAATTAAAAACCTTTCTGCCCCGTGCGCGAATATTAATTGACCGATATCTGTGCATCCACCCTACGTTTGGCCGTAAGCTCGTGAGAAAAGGGCTGTTATTTAAGCTTAATGTTTATTTTAATCATGTCAAATATAAAAAAGTCGCCGCCGTGTAGTGTTGTTATTTATAAAGTAACTAGCGATCCACATCGGCTTCGGATGGGTGATTTTTGAGTCTCGATAACAACGCCACCTACCAGGTCTAACTACGTCTAAGAACCATCCAGATGACCATAGAGGCATCTGGATTCTCTGATCTGGACCGATTTTGATTAAATTTTATGGGATACTTATAGGAGTACCCCATAAAATTTAATCGGTCAATCAGCTTAGGAGGAGAAGAATTACTAACACACACACCGGAATTTTATATACAAAGATGAGGCGGTTAGAGCTTGCCGTACTGCTCTACCTCTGGAATAAAACTAATTTTACGGATTTTATCGTGTTCAATTTTAACTTTTTTAATTCCCGACGTTTCGAGCACTTTACAGCACCTATGGTTACGGGGGTGACTGAGGTGCTTGACTTCCCGATATCATAGTTAAAGAAGGCTACTTTCAACTTTTAATTATTAATTTTTTGTCTGATCTACGCAGAACGAGCTTACAATAACTTAATGTATTGCAGTATTGTGCTTGGGTTTGGATTTAATTTTATTTATGATGGGATCCCAAGCAAATGGTACATATATCGTTTACACAAGACGTAAATATTCAGATCAGAGACGAGCAGGAACTGCAATCGTCAATCCACCTGCCAAGTGTGACGATTAAGGCAAATCCTTCCTGCAAAAGAAGAGGAGACCAAGGATCCAATAGACTTTTACTATGACTGATGAAGGAGAAGAAGCAATATAAAATATGAAATGTAACAAATTTTCTTCATTAAATTTGTTTATTAAAGGTAAGCTGCAAGTATAAGGGTATAATTCTTACACCACACGATAAATAATAAAAACAAAAAAAAACTAGAAAAATCTCTGCATAATTCACAACTACACTTATTTAACTTAAGGGTTCCTTTAGGTCCACTTTTATACATATTATATACTCGTAACATTGGCACAAAGGTTACTATAAATTGTTAGAATGTACCGCACGCGTCGATACGATCAGATAACCTTAATGAAAAGATCCCCATCTCGATAGCAGCCAGTCGGTCAGGCACACCGATTGTGGATGGACGAGATCTCTATCTCGCTGAAGAATCGAACGATTGACAGATGCACGTTGTATTGTGCAGTAATTACTAAGAAATTGGTTTAGAAGATGACTTTATGTTGTTGTATCATATTTTTTTAATTTTCTTAGTTTCTTGTTGGAAATCTTCTTGAGTGGAAGAAACAAAAAGGCTTCGATTTTCAGAGCATTTCTTTCAATTAATAAAAAAATAAAGAAATAGTATAAGGTTAATTAAACCTTATCTTGTAAAGTGGTAGAGCCATGTTTTAGCTAAATTATGGTTGTAGCACAAATGAGTCAGCTCGACCGGAGAAGGATCAGGTTCTCACGGAATACCAGCGTAAAATAGCAGCGTAAATCTTCTGTATAGTTACACTCACAATACCAATTATGGTGAGTGTTGAGAGCCAGAAACTCTTTTAAATGGAAACGAAAAAAAAGTTAAAGTAAAAAAAGTGAAGTACTTTCATAGCACTATTAAAGTAATATCAAACTGAACATCAAACTTGATTCAATCATAAAGCTTGTTGAAAGACATTTTCCTCAATTTGCAAACAGTCCTAAACCCTTTTGTGCTAAAACAATATTCTTCAGAGCATAGAACTGTTAAATGCTCACGAGCTATAGTGATTTAAATAAGGATGAATAGTGGGTCCACGGGCCGTGTCTAACAATGCCGGCGGGGGATACAGCAGGGACAGTGTGGGGTGGACGGATTCAGCGCACCGCGGCTAATCGCCTTTCATCTGCGCACACTCGCCGAATTATGCACGCTTTTATTAATAATTTGAAACGTTCAGACCTCGCCTTTGGTCGCATCGCTTCCGAATCACGTCGATATGTCGGAAGGTTAAAGTTGAATACAGTGATTATGTTATATATTTTTGTATGTGTTGACTTTGGTCTCCAATTGATTTCATTCCATTTAATTCAGTTTTTCATTCATCCATTCATTAATTACTGTCCATAACAAGTCCACTATTGAACATAGGCCTCTATCGACTTTTGCCGTAGTGGCCATGCTGACCAGGCATATTATATATAGTATTTTACTAAGTTGTTATCAGGGAGATGCTGCTGCTCATCTCCTGTTAAAGTTTACTTCTGTCGCCTCTTAAGACACCCACGGTATGATGGGATAGTGGGTTCCCTGACGCCTCAACAAATGTCAAATTAAATTTTCGCATTGCGCGCAGTTATCCGGATTAAGTGTAAATCTTATGTTCTTTTCAAATTCGAATTCCATCGTTTATCTGGTCAATACATAAAGGGTGTGGGTGCCCTTAGAATGCATGTTGCCGTTGGACCTGCGCCTGATCTCCCGCCGGTTGGTGTCGGATTACCGTCCCATCAGACCATGAGACTCGGCAGACACTGATTCGGGCACTAAAATCCTGTCCAGCGCAGATGGCTAGTCTCCGTTGAGACTGGCCGCCGTAACCGAAATCCGGTCTGGAGAACATTGTTGACTATTTATTACATAGCTCCTTTTATCCTCGGAAACCGTCTATCCTTGTCCGTCTTACCATCATCATATCTATTTAAAGTACAGGAAGTAGTAGAGTACGGGAACGTTGCATAGAATAAGTTAGCTTGCTTAATGTATGTAATATTTATTACATACTAGCGATCCGACCCGGCTTCGGGGGGATGTTTTCTGGATCTCAACAACAGCTCCACCTACCAAGTCCAAATGTGTGAATCTAAACCTTCTAGGGACCCATTCAAACACACAAAAAATTTCATCAAAATCGGTCGAGCCGTTGTTAGGGTTCCGTACCCAAAGGGTAACCAACGGGACCCTATTACTAAGCCTCGGCTGTCCGTCCGTCCGTCCGCCCGTCTGTCTGTCAGCAGGATGTGTATCCGTAATAGGTAGACAGTTGAAATTTTTACAGAATGTGTATTTCGGTTGCCGCTATAACAACAATTAATAAAAATTAAAATAAGTTAAGAATTAAAAGGGCCTCCCCTACTAGAAACGTGTACGTTTACGATACGGACGGTACGGAATCCTTCATGCGCGAGTCTGACTCCCACTTGGCCGGTTTTTTGAATTTAAGCGAGACTAACGGACAGCAATTGATTTTTATATATAGAGATAACTATTAGATTTAACGTTCATTTGATTAAGTTCGTAGCATAACTTTTTGAATAAGTTATAAACTATGTACTTTTATACTAGGTTATAAAATTATGTACAGCGTTTGCTCGCGAGTCGACTTAACATGTGGCTCCGACAGAATATCAGCGCTGCGGTAACTCTGTTACTGTAGCATTATACCGAGTCGGTGGCCTTTTTGTTGCTGCAATCCATTGTTTTTAATATTTAGTTAAGTTTTTTTTTAATTGATGATAGTTGCATCTATAATGTTCTTCCTTTTATTCTTTCTTTCAAAAATCTTTTGGCTTTCGGTAGATGCCAGTATAACCAACTCTCTTACGCCAGTCCGACGACAGCGTCAAAAGTGAGACGTCTGGTACTGCGATCGTTAATCCACCTCCTGAAGTGAAGATTGAGGCAAATACTTTTTACAACGAAAGGGGCCCAGCTCACTGTCCAGATGTAGGCGTTTACGAAAAAAAAAGAAGGAGATCCATTAAGATATCCAGGTCCTTTCGTGGCTTTAATGTTAGTACCTCAAGTAATTGGAAGTGTTTATTTTATAAGTAATTGCTGCAGCTATATTAATAGTATAGTTGTAGCACGAATGGGTCGGCTCGACCGGGAAGGACCACGCTCTCACAGAATACCAGCATAAAATAGCAGCTTAATGCTGCTGTGTTTCGTATGGTGAGTGTAGAGAACCGGAGACCCTTTTTACTGGAAAAGAGGCATTCCATCTTAGTCCTCACGGCTGACAACGCATCTGCATTTAAATTCGCAAACGAAGATAGATGTAGATGTCTATGTGCCACAGCAACCACTTACCATCAGGTGAACTGTGTGCTCGTATGTCACCCTTTTTCTATAAAAAAAATAACTCGTACTGCAGCAGATGGACACTAGCAGCCAATATCTAACAAGAACGCTCCAGATGCGTTGTCAGCCGAGGACTAATTTAGTATGCATCACAGCATGTAATAATAGTTAGATATAGATAAGAGTTAGATGCAAGCTTCTTCTTTATGAACACGTTACACTCCATCGGTAAATACTCGTATATGCCGGATGTTGCAAGCTGTAACGCACGCACACACAGCCACACATTCCTGACTCATTGGATACAGCTCAGTGCTTGATTTTTTTCTTTCATAATTGAAAGTAATGACCTTTTTTGTCATGGCTTCGACGTATAAAGTCAGATTTATTAAGCTTTCGTATTTTTATATAAATTAGTATATTGTTGTGTACGTTAATGGTCTGTGCCAGAATAAAGTGTTTCTTTCTTTCCTTATTTCTTTTTTCTTTTTTTTTTCTAATCGCTTCAATTGGTGTTTTATTGGGCGATTGCATTACTAAACCATAATACTCGAAGTGATTCATATGTAAACATATTTTTTTTCATTCACTAAGGCTTAAATAATAATAATAATTTTTATTAATTCTATTCTAATTAATAATCCGCAAACCAAACTTTGGCACGGTACCTCAGCCGTAGATCGATTCTAAAGCAGGGGCTACACTGTCGCGGATTGTTCGTGCGTGTGAATCCGTACGTCAGATGCCATTGTCGGGGTATTAGCTAATGCATCGGGGACGCGTCCCGCTCAGTCGGTCAGAATTAACGCCGCTTTTCATTGAGAATTTTAGACGATTAAAAAGATTGTTTTTTTGTTCGACCCACCGGCTTTTTGCGAAGGGTTACGTAAATAATTTGTGTTGGTGAACGTATGCTCACTTTGAGACTTTAATTAAAACATAACAAAACAATGGTTAATTAATGTTTTTGTGTTTGGAGTTTAAAAAGTAAAGCAAAGCAATTTGACAGTCTAAATATCCCACCACCGGGTACAGATTTTCTATTTTTTGACTGCCGTTAGTTAGAAGTAGTAAGTAGTAAGAACTCGAGTTCAATCTCCGTAAGTACCATCGAAACTTTTGATTGCAATTTAAGTACTGATTTATTATGCACTCCATAACGAATTTCGGTCACGGCGGCCGGTCTCAACAGAGGCGAACCATCTGTGCAGGACATGATCATAGTGCCCAACACTGGTGCACTCTCCATTTCCTCACACTTACAGTCCGATGGGACGGTAATCCGACACGACAGGAGAGTGATGGAATATGGAGTGCATCTGTGATTGCGCAAACACTTAGGCACCATAATCCTTGCGCTGATGGTTAGTCCGTTGAAACTGGCCGCCGTGATTAAAATTCGGTCTGGAGGATATCATCATTATTATTATTACCCGAGGAATGGAATGGGGTGATTGATTCAATCTCTATTATCCGCTCATTAATAAGAGTCAGTATAGCACAATTTGTGTGGTATTAATAGGCTGCAACTAACTAGACATAACTATCTAGTTTTGCAGTTTGATACATACGTCTCTAATTGTTATTCATTCGTTTCTACTTTCTCAACTCTTTCGTATGTAAAACAGCCCTCGCCGCCTCTGTAACTGCTTTTTACGAGTTGACGCATTTTTATTGCGATAATTAAATTCAAAACATAAATTTCCATTCGCCGCGCGACACGCTAAAACTAAATAAACTACCATGTTAGCATTATATTCAAATTAATTTTTGTGCATATTGCAGATTGATAATGGCAAATACTTTTTTTTATATATATAGGATAAGGGTGACAAACAAGCACACAGTCCACCTGATGTTAAGTGGATGCTGTGGCCCATAGACATCTACATCTATCTTCGATTACGAATCAAAATGCAGATGCGTTGTCACCCGTGAGGACTAAGATGGAATGCGTCGTTTCCAGTAAAAAGGGTTCTGATTCTCTACACTCACCATACGAAACACAGCGGCATTAAGCTGCTATTTCACGCTGGTATTCTGTGAGAGCGTGGTCCTTCCCCGGTCGAGCCGACCCATTCGTGCTACAACTATACTATTAATATAGCTGCAGCATGGCTCTACCACGTGTAAAAATTACGTTATTATTATTATTATATACGTTATTATTATACACATTATTATTATATATAACAGCGATCGTTTTAAAAATATATCGTTACTGTTACAACCCATAAACTTAGGATAAACTAAGTCTATGCTTATAGCCTTTTAAAAGACCACTGCTGAACATAGGCCTCCCTCATAGATTGTTTCATAGGGGGGATGTTTAGCATAGTTTCCACATTTGACAGGCGGGTTAGCAACTGCAGTTTTTTTAAAGTTGTTTTATGAAGACGGTGCTGCCAATCTCCTGGTTTGTTTACCTCTGTCTTGTCTCAAAAATACTAATAGAAATATGAAAAGCCTACTTGTATCTGATAATCACTAAAACTACTTGTATCTAATTAGTTAACCAGCATCATTCTGATAACAGCTCAAAATTATAAAACACTGCGGTTGCAACCCGTATGCAAAGCGTGGCAACTTTGGAAAATTCCTCCTATGAGACAATCTATGGGGGAGGCCTTTGTTCCGCAGTGGACGCTGAAAAAGATGGATAGATGGTAGCAATAATATATTAGCACTTATTTTTTATTAGTTTTACCGCTTTACTGATATCTTAATTTCTTCTGCTACTTCAGGTCCCTAGGGAATATGGAATTCTCAGATTGAAATCTCCCATAGTCGCCACACTAGCAGGCGTGGCGATCACAGTACCAACGAATCGCGTCAATAAGCAATATGGTCCGCCAATTTATACCGCCAATGTTGAAAGAGACGTGGTCTTTCAGAGCTGGCCATACGAGGAATCTCAGTGTCACTCAGCGAGTTATGGGCTACGCTCGGGGTTTCTGTGCGTGATAGACTTAGAAATGAGGATACCCGCAGTAGAACCAGAGTAACTGACATAGCCCAACGTATTAGTAAGCTGAAATGGTAATGCGTCGACCATATAGCTTGAAGAACCGACAACCGATGGGAAGGAAAGGGTCTCGAGTGGTAACCTCGTACGGGAAGCGAAGTGTAGAGTGACCCCCCACTAGACGGAGTGACGACCTGGTAAGATATACAGGAAGTCGATGGATGCAGGTGGCTCTGGACCGTAGCATCCTTGAAGGAAGCCAATGTTCAGCAGTGGTCTTGTGAAGGGCTGTAATGATGATGTCGAAAGACAAAATATTTATTGTAGTATCAATAATCTTCTATGACACCCACGGAACCAACTTGGTTAAGTATTGCCTTACGCTGTCACACGGTATACGTGGTAGAGCCATGCTGCAGCTATATTATAGTTGTAACACGAATGGTTCGGCTCGTCTGTGGTACGATCACGCTGTCACAGAATACCAGCGTGAAATAGTAGCTTAAAGCTGCTATGTTTCGTAGGGTGAGTGTAAAGAATTTGAGACCCTTTTTACTGGAAACGAGGCATTCCATATTAGCCCTCAGGGGTGACAACGCATCTAAACTTTGATTCTTAATTGAAGATAAATGTAGATGTCTATGGGTCACAGCATCCACTTACCACCAGGAGGACTGTGTGCTTGTTTGTCACCCTTAGGTATTGTATAAAAATGGCATTATATTTATTTCATCATCTCTTGTGAGGGGCTTTAATGATCCCATTACAAGTCCACTGTAGAACTAAGGCACTAGGGAATGTTACAACACGCGCTTCCAGAGCCTCTTATATGCATCGACTACCTTCATGGGTTACCACCCCGTGATTCCATCTAAGACGGGTTCTAATAGCACCCTACACTACGCTTCACGAGAGGCAGCCTCCTAGGCAGGAAGCTGCCTGTTTTCTTCCTCTTTCTTTACTATCGGTTCCTCGTAGCCCATTTCTACTTCAGCTTACTAATATAATAATCTTCATTTACGTTCGAATAGTTTTTGAGCTATGTTTTAACCGGGTAGTGGCGGTGTAAGAATACCTACTACCCCTTATCGTCCCGTGGGTGCCGTAAGAGGCGACAGCGGAAAAAAAACCGGGGGATGAGGAGCAGCATCTTTCTGATAACAGCTGAATGAAAATAAAAAACTGCGGTTGCCAACCCTCCTGCCAAGCGTGGCCACTATGGCAAATCCCCCCTATGAGGCAATCTATGGTGGAGGCCTATGTTCAGCAGTGAACTTTTATATGCTGTAATAAAATAGATAGTCTCTTAGTTGGCGTGTTTCATACAATATTACCGAGTTTAATATTTAACGATGACTTGTGACATAATAAGTTCTGTTGAGTTAATTCAAGAATGTCGTTATTTGAGGACACCATGACTACACAATTTGGGAATGTATCATATACTTCTGTACGATGTCCGCGCGGATGATAGAATGTCTTAGTGACCGCCATACAAAGGCCGTTTAAAAAAATATATAAATATCATGGGAGAATATTTTATTGATTTTGCAAATGAGCTTAACGCACCGAATATATTTCACCAATGACTTTTTTGACACACAAAAAGTTATAATTCACCTATGCACAACGCTGGGGTGCAACAAAGGCAAGGTGCTCACGAGCGGGCGACGTGCGAACGAGCGCACGCGTCGAATCTCTGCCCTTTGTGACACACTCACCCTCGAAGTAAGTATTATTATTACGGGATTTATTGCATGGAAAATTGCACTTATTGTCGTTAGCTCCGACGCCGATATTTCATGTAGTTATAAATAATTTTTATGTTAATAATGTGTTATGGCTGCTCGTTAAGGTGGGACATATAACGGTCGTTTACTTTTTGGGGAAGTTGATTTGAAAGCGCTTTTATTATTACAATAAACGGATATCATACACGAAACCGTGTAGTGCTGGTGTAAGAATATCCACTAACACATATCGTCCCGTGGGCGTCGTGTCGTAAGAGGCGACAGAAGAAAAATTAAACAGAAAATAGGCAACAGCATCTTCCTAATATCAACACTAAATTATAAAGAACTGCGGTTGCCTACCCGCTTGTCTAGCATGGCAACTATTCTCATTGGGGGGATCTCCGCACTTTATGGATGATGTCTATATTCAGCAGTGGACGTTTAAAGGTTGTAATGAATGGAAACGTATATCAGCATAATCTTAACTGTTAGCCATACTTAGCTATTAGATTGGAGGTCATACCATCAGACGCCTCACAGACTCTCACTAACAGCGGCCTGACTATCGTAGCGGTCATTTTATTTCGACATACGAGAGGATAGCACCTCACAAATTATATAACATTGAATAGAATATATATAAGATTGAATAGAATGATAAGAATAAATTTGAAACTTAAAGAAAATTCGTTGACGGTGTTACTGCTGGGAAAGAAAGGTTTACGAATAGCAGCCTCGTACTGGCAATCGAGGTGTTGGTCGAACTCCACTAGATGGACCGACGACTTGGTAACAGATACAGGAAGTGGATGGACGCAGGTGGCTCAAAACCGTACTTTGAGTAATTCCTTGGAGGAGGCCTATGGTCAGATTGGACTTGTGGTGGCTGCCAGCCCACAACCCTTTTATACAAACTTAGTTTAATAAAGTTTTGAACTTTGAGCAGGTCAAATTTTGTATTGTTTTGTGTTTGAGAGGGTAATAGAGAAAGATTGCTGTGTGTTGGCTACGTAAGAGAAACAATCACCCCATTCTATTTAATAAATAGGTTTTTATATAATAAGGTTGACAAACGAGCACACAGTCTACACAATGGTGAGTACATACAGTGGCTAATAGACATCTACATAAGAATCAAAATGCAGATGCGTTGTCACCCTTGAGGACTAAGATGGAATGCCTCGTTTCCAGTAGAAAGAGTCTCCAGATATCTACACTCACCACACAAAACACAGCACATCATTAAGCTGTCTATTTTACGCTGGTATTCTCTGAGACCTTGATCTTTCCCCGGTCGAGCCGACCTATTCATGCTACAACCTTAATATAGCTGCAGCGCGACTCTACCACGTAAACGATGTCAATATCGCGGGCGGCCTACATTGCTATTTATATAGATGTAGAAGTAAAGAGCCATCTCAAGCTTCACTTGAGTAGAACAGTCACGCTGCGGCTATATTATGGTTTCAGCAAGAATGGGTCGGCTCATACTGGGAAGGACTTAATGCTGCTGTGTTTCGTATGGTGAGCGTAGAGAACCGAGGCCCTTTTACAACACATCTATAGGTATTTTTGCTATAAACATTACTAATATTGTAACCACTCTTGGTAAGCTCAAATAGCTTGTGTTAGGTCACGACGGTAGTCGAACGGCGGATTCAAACCTACGACCTTTAGAGTTCGCGGTTCGCATCCTATCATTAGGCTACTTTCGCTTAATTTCTACGGGCCAAAGCATCTACTTACCTTCAGGTGCACTGTGTACTCGTTTATTATCCTTCTATAAAAAAATCACTATTCCGAAAGATTTCTTGGTTTTACCAATACAAAAATATTCTAGACCGTATTAGGAATATCAATAGCATCTCAACATTTAAACGGTATGCAAAATTTCAAAATAATATTCAACATTCAACACAAAATTATATTAGAGTCTCAGCAATCAGAGGTGATGGCGCACCTTTCAACGTCTCCGAAGATAAGGGGCTAACGCATTTAGCCAGGCATTCATAGCCCAAACAACATTTGCACCCTTCAACTTGAAAGGGCTCGATGCGTCCCAAATTAACGATTTCCAAGTGATAGATTTGTCTTGCCGATTTCACTCGCGACTCGCTCACGTTTATGTTAATTTAATATTACGGAGGGCTATGATTTTCAAGGGTGACATTGGAGATGACTCGAGGGAGAGTGACTTTAACTTAGATAAAGTTTAACCCGATATATTTTCCTACATCTTTTTCTGGCTTTTCCCATAGTCGCTTCTTATGCTTCGCACGAGACATTAAGAGGTGGTGAATTTTCTTACGTTGTCACCATATTATGACGATATCTTAATATATTGGAGTTGTTGTTTGTAAAAACCAAACAGAAACATTTTTATAGAATAAGGGTAAAACAAGCACACAATCCACCTGTTGGTAATGGATGCTGTGGCCCATTGCCACTAACTTCAAGCAAATAGGGCTGCGCTGTCATCTTTGAAGACTCGTTGTAACGTCAGACACACAGTAATGCACGTCCTTTAACTTGGAGGCAGAAATAAGTAAGAGGATGGTACACAGATGGAGTTCTAGGCACAAAGGCACTATATCATAATCTCCTTCCTTACTAGTAACTATATCATAATCTCCTTTCATAATTTTAGACCTTAGCGCACGTCCTTTCGCAACGATTAATAAAACTTTAATAGAGCACTAAAGATATATTTTTGTGATGTTATGAAATTTGAACATATTTGCGGACAAACAGACTCGTAAAGTTGTAAGTGGCTGTTTTGTTACATAATAAACAATAACGAATATGGTTGCGTTATAGCCGTCTTCATTAGTTGAAGGTGATTGTTACGATCGCATGAAAATGAAGGACAAATGATTGCATGTGTAAAATAATGAGTTTGGATTGAAAACCATTTAATTTATAGCCGTGGTGTGAACGGGTTGCTCGCCATTATTTTCGTACCGCATCTTTAATGAAGTAATAACTTTTGGCCAGGCTAGTCCCAATAGAGAATAGCCTGGCCAAAATTCGGTCTGAAGTACATTATTATTAGCAACAACATTTCCTTTTCCCGTCCAGACACTACAGAAATTTTTGATTTCAATTGTAAGTTATTACCTAATTATCTCTATTTTTGATTTCAATTGTAAGTTATTACCTAATTATCTCTATTTTTGATTTCAATTGTAAGTTATTACCTAATTATCTCTATTTTTGATTTCAATTGTAAGTTATTACCTAATTATCCTAATAAGAAACACATGGAGTCGATGAATGCAAGTATAACAGGCAGATGTTTATAGAAGATTTTGATAAACTTGACTTGTGAAAAACTTGTGGGACTGATATTTTTTTATAGTATAAGGGTGACAAGCGAGCACACAGTCCACCTGATAGTAAGTGGTTGCTGTGGCCCAAACATAGACATCTACATCTATCCTCGTTTGCGAATAAAATGCAGATGCGTTGTCAGCCGTGAGGACTAAGATGGAATTCCTCTTTTCCAGTAAGTCCACGCACCTACTGTACAATAGTGAACTCTTTTACTATTATTCTGCTTTATAATTGTTTCAGCCGGTGCGCAGGTTGCTCTATCTAGCTGGGCGACGTTTAACCTTTTGCTACGTTTTCCTGAACTTTATAATAAATCCTTTCGAAGTAAATAGAAATTATAAAAATGATTATACATTTGTAATGCTGTAGATTTTAATTAAGTAAATGAAATTGTAACATGACATATAAAATAACTCAGAGTTTCTCTGAGGAGGTCTTGTTTTTGCGAACTGGTGAAGTTTTTGAAGTTATTTAGGACTAAAGCTCTTCTAAACTCTTTTTTATTCGAGAGTTTTCTGAATCTCTTATTAACTTTAAAAACTAAATTGAATGAAAAGTTCGCAATACAAACAACGCATAAACAAGCTTAAATTTAATTAAAAAATTGGCTTTGACTTTCACTTTGCGAATAAGAATTAACTATCGACTTAGTGGACAGGGTGCTTGGCAACAGAGAGTATGTATTATATATCTGTATGTTTGACACTGCACGCGATCAAAGCGGATCGATTTGGCTTTGAGTAAAAACGAGATAGTGTCAATATGTTATTCTAAAAAGTAATTTGAGTTAGTATTTTATGTTAAATATTGTAAATGCTTAATTTTAAAACTTCTACTATTTTTCTTAAGCAATTACCATAGTTAATATACCCATATCGGCTACGGAGAGCAGTTTCAAAAGTACAAAACGTCTGGATCTGCGGGCGCCATTCAATTTTTGCAATCTACAACGTGGGGAGGCCCAATTTTAGCAGTGGACTGTTACTTAGTGGTGAAAAAGAAGACAAATGACCGTGACAAAATTTATCGACAAGAACATTTTTCACCTTCACGTAGCAAAATTAAAAGATTTCTTAGAAATCTATTAGCACAATCTAATTATTTCTACCCTTCATTTATCTTAACCTCATCCCTTAGTGCTGTGCAACAGACAAAGTTGGATCGAACTTTATTGATGAAATAAAAGTGCATATAAATTTTATGAAGTATAAACGAGGCATTTCTAAAGGTTTATGACGCAAGCACTTGGAGGGGACTTAGTAACTAAATCTAATACGCTAGTGACGTTCAATAATCCACTGCTTGCAACGACTATTTCTTCAATTTCAATTACATTGCAGTTTTCTATATTTCTCATATTTACGTCTTTGTATATGGATATAATAAAATAATGTCATTTTGATATTTTGGAATGAAGTTCTTTATCGGACGGTACGGATTTGGCGGATGAGGGCTAGGCGACAAAAAGTGTAATATTTTTCCGTCACGACCCTTCTGACGTAGTGTAGACGACCTTGGCGGCTATAAGGAAGAGAGATGGAATAATATCCATCTCCCTCGCACTTTTTCTTATCTTACCATGAAAGAAATATTATTTTATTTTAAAGGACGCTTCATTTTAATAGACGCTAGTAATTAATTTAATTGTATTTGTTAATCATTAACATTTATCAATAATAATATACTACGAAAGGAACTTCGTTCCAACCGAGTGTTCCACGACACTCACGCATGTTTTTTTTTTTGCATTTTTTATTATTGAACACCAAATGGCTCGCAATGTCACTAAATTACTTCTTTGGTAACCGATTATAATCTGTTGATTAAAATATAATAGATTTTATTTGATTGATTGGAAAGGAGCTATTGCTTCAATAAATTGACAAACATGCTCTCAGTCCACCTGATGTTAAGTAACTAACGCAACTCAAAGATACCAGCTGTCAACTCCTAACCAAAGATGCTTTACATGCATTGCCGTGAAGGAGTAAGATGGAATGCATCACTCTCAAGTTATACTGGCTCTTTTAACCTTCATACACAAACATACCGTTATCGTTACAGCCTCATAGGGGGGCGGGGGGATATTAGCCATAGTTTACACGCTTGGCAAGCGGGTTGGCAATTGCAGTTTTTTATTTTTAGTCGTTATTAGGAAGACGTTGCTGCCCATCTCCCGAATAGTTTCCCTCTGTCACATCTTACGACACTCACATGACGATATGGGGTAGTGGATATTCTTACACCGCCACTTCACAGTTACTTATACATAACTAATTCACTAGTTGTTTTGCTTTGATACAAGTTATTTTTTCTTAACATAATATGTAAATTTAGTTTTTAAATTATGGCTCAGCGGTGTTTACCTGTGAATTTTACAATTAGAAGACTATATTATACTTTTAGATTTTTTAGATTTTTTTACGTGGTAGAGCTATGCTGCAGCTATATTAGTAGTATACTTTTAGCACGAATGGGTCGGCTCGACCCGGAAGGACCACGCTCTCACAGAATACCAGCGTAAAATAACAGCCTAACGCTAATGTGTTGTAGAGTGTCGCATAGTGAGTGTAGAGAACCGGCGACCCTTTTTACTGGAAACGAGGCATTCCATCTTAGTCCTCACGGGTGACAACGCATCTGCATTTTGATACGTAATGGAGGATAGATGTAGATGTCTACGGGCCATAGCAACCACTCACCATCAGGTGCACTGTGTGCTCGTTTGTCACCCTTATACTATAAAAAAAATTGTATGTTAATTTGTAACATTTGTGGGACCTTTTATAAATATATTAATTAATGAATAAGAAATATTCCCTTTTTCAAATCGGTTAAAAATATTAACAACCGATGTATGACGGCCTGTTAAAATTGCCCCCACCCTATTGATCATCCAAGTGTTATGGTGACCATAAATTCAAGTTAAATTGGAGACATATCTTTTAATGTTCGTTTATTGAAGTGTTTATGTGGATGTCTCCTTGTGTCCCGGTACGATGTGTCTAATGGCGTTTGCGATGAATTTGCGTTAACGATAACGGTGTAAGTTTTTAATAGTGAAAGTCAATTTTGTAAAGATATTTGTACAGAAAATACAATTATTATCCATCCATTCCCATGACATCCTAACACAGTTCACTTCTGAACATAGGCCTCCCCTATAGATTGCCTCATTGGGAGGGTTTTACCATAGTTGCCACGTTTGGCAGGCGGGTTAGCAATCGCAGTTTTTTCATTATTTGTGTTGTTATCAGGAAGACGCTGCTACCCATCTCCTGTTTCAGTTTCTCTCTGTCACCTCTTACGATACCGACGGGACGACATGGATAGTGGATATTCTTACACCGCCACTTCTTGGTAATATTATTTTATTTTATTATTTAACATTACTTGTCAATTTTATTTTATGCGAAGTAACAATTCTTAAAGAACGGATAGCGATATCACTGAAGGTTCAAATGCATTATTCGATTTTTTTACCAATTATTTCCACAAAAACTTCAAATCCAGTGTCCAAAGTAATTTCTGATGGAAGAGGGGGGAAACATACATGCGGCGTAGTCTACCGCCTCCCTTGAACATTCGCAATTCTACAGGTGAGAATTTTATTGAAGATCCCTATTTCGTATCGGGTGGAAAACTGCTGGTGACAATAAATTCCACAATGTGGTCGTGCAGGGTAGGAAATCCTAGTAAAACAAAAGAATCGCAAATCTGGTTTCCCATCATCATGTAGTTCCATGGCTGCGTACTATTTTGTGTCACTTTCAATTAATTGCATTCGCGTACTTAGTTATTCTTACAAACATATTCAATCGTTAGAACATATAAATCTTTGGCTGATTTTTCAATCGTCACAAAAATGTTATAGATTATATTACAACATTAACAATTTAAAAATAACAATTTTATTAATATAATAGATAAATTGTTTTACTTTTATATTCAGCCAGGTAATGATTTATTTAATTGATAACTTCTTTTATCCAATAATAAATTGACCCTTAGTTATATAAATACTCGTAAAAGTATCAATTGTTTTTCTGATCCTGTTCACATTTAAATTAATTTGAAATTGGTTGTAATTTGAAATAGGTGGTGCTTATGGAGATTAATCTGCTCGGGCTTTCAAAACATTTATTAGATTTGATTTTTTGTTGCGTATTTTTTATTATTTAAAGAACATGCTTTGATTACTTATGGCCTTTTACTTTTCATTTTGTATTAATGAACTTTAATAATTTAAAATTAAAAATTTTGTACAACCCACTTCAATATAAATTGTTAAGAATAACTCAAAAACTATTGGTCAGACCTTGATCAAATTTATATGAGACCACATGAGAAGCACCAGCTTTCAAATAAAAAACAATCATCTAAATCGGTTTACCCAGAAAAAAGTTATGAGGTAACACACATAAAAAAACATACAGTCGAATTGAGTACCTTCTCCTTTTTGAAGTCGGTAGAAAAGACCATTTTTGCTGAAAGCGAGGCATTCTATCTAAGTACTCAGGGTTGAAAACGCATCTGCATTTTGATTCTTAATTAGGGATAAATTTACATGAATCACAGCATCCATTTATCATCAGGTGGAGTGTGTGCTCGCTTGTCACCACATATTTCACACACACACACACACACACACACACATATATATATATATATATATATATATATATACGTAGGTTAAACTTGACGTTTAGTACACTGTTCTGTCCAATACACAAATGCCGGCACACGTGACGTCATTCTGTCATAACATCATGCCGTGAAGGGGCGAGCAGCGATCTGCCGCGGACGCTAGAGCATTAGTGCCTTGACAAATGACGATTTTATGCAAACTCCATCGCCGGTCCCTGCCACCGACACTCCTTTACGTTAATAGTGATGTTCTATTGCTATCGATAAAACTATCGCTCTTTGAGTCATAGGGTTAGTAAAGCAACAACTAACGTAAGGACATCTGGGCACAGACCTCTTCCCATTACTGAGAGGGATTTTAGAGTACGAAAGTGTATGCCACGCTGCTTCTTATTTGTAATTTTATCAATTAATTGGTGCCTGGTTTCCTTGCAGTGGTGTCCTACGTCGCTTTTATTACACAGAGGTACACACCCGCCATAACCTGAATGATAATAATAATAATATTTTAGTATATAAGTAAAGATATTGCACGCCATTAACATGGTAGAATGTAAGGTCTCTTTAATAATTAATAAGATCATTATAATTATGTACTACATTCTGGCAATAAATAAAATTGAATTGAATTAAATTGACTGGCTAACGGCTGAATTTTAGCAACGATGTATGAGATATTCTCATGATACGTAATAGTTACAAATGTCAAGAAAACATTTACTTTTAATGGGACAAAATAACATTAAATATTGCAACAATTGTTATTGTCCGAAGATGAAAATTAAAAATTATTGTTTTTTATTTACCTGCTAGCTAAATATTTTATGAATCTTTATTTACCCTTTCACTTACGACAATTTGCACATCACTAAAGCCATTGAAATGAGTAGTTTAGGCGTAGGTAAATAGAGCTGCGTGCAGCATTTGGTGTCGACGCATTTTGCCGCACTATATTGTTGGTCGACTATTATTTGCCACTAATGTACATAATCATTTAGATATATGTTTCTGAATTATTTATTTTTTAAGTAAAATTTATTATATAATAATTTTCATGAACTTCACACAAAAGCTATAGATGACACTGAGTTTTAACTTGGAACACTTTAACATTTTAACTTTATATTTTATTTTTTAATAACACTTTAACTTGGAACACTGAGTTTTAGTTGGATAATTTCCACAGCATTGCTGCCATGACAGCCTATAAAAGTTCACTGCTGAACATATTCCTTCCCTATAGATTGCCTCATAGGGGGATTTTGCAATAGTTACTACGCTTGGCAGGCGGGTTGGCAACCGCAGTTTTTTTAATAAATTTGAGTTGTTATTAGGAAGACGCTGCTGTCTATCTCCTGGTTATAAATAATTAAAATTTTATTATAATTAACATTTATTGAAATCGATACCTAGGTATGTTTTATTTACCACTGTTTCGAAAAATACTTCTATCATTCGAAGAACCAGCGCAAAAACTCAGTGTGACTTCAAAAAACAGTTAACAATAATGTAATATTATGTTGTATAATTAACTATACAAATTATATTAGTAAAAGCTTGGCAGCTTCCACCTCATTCTAGGAGGTTATTATCATCCATAAATATCTTTTTTTATAGGACACACACAGTCCACCTGATGGTAAGTAGTTGCTGTGGCCCATAGACGTCTACATCTAAGCTCGACTACGAATCAAATGCAGATGCGTTGTCACCCGTGAGGACTAAGATGGAATGCCTCGTTTCCAGTAAAAGGGGACTCCGGTTTTCTACACTCACCATACGAAACACAGCAGCATTAAGATGCTATTTTACGCTGGTCCTACCCCGGTCGAGCCGACCCTTTCTTGCTGCAACCATAATATATCTGCAACATGGTTCTACCACGTAAACATATTATTATTTATATTCATTAAAATAAGACATAATCGCCACAACACGAGGCGGATAAATGGAATGCAAACGTTCGAAAATCTAATTTTCCTCAACCCTAAAAAACTGAACAAGGGTCTCGCCGGTTTAACTTTATTATGCTTCGATTCTGTAAAATGGACATACACGTTGAAACATCGTCAGACTGTCCTTATTTTAATCAGCGTAGGGTAACAAGATTTCCAACGTGTAATCGGATGGTCTCAGTGGGGCGCCGGACAGTTTATTAGATTGTCGCCCTAACTTGGCAGTGCGGTGTGGATGAAAAAATAAATGAAAGCGATATGAAGGGAGATATAACATTATCTCACATCTTGTATATCTGAGAGGTTTTGAGAATAATGAAAATATCTTTTGTTTATCATTATATAACTATTATGACAATCGTAAACCGTGGTATTTTTTTAAAGCAACGAACTCTAAAAACTAGAATTATTTGACATAAAGCAACCCACATTATTTTATATAAATATATATAATAAATTAAAATGAAAGTGGATGGATATAAGGGAGGCCTTGAAAAGATGGATGGCCTGTGCAGAGATGATATACATAAGAAAGGTGTAAATGAGGAGATGACGGCTAATGGAGGTGAATGGAAGAGGGAAGGATGCTGTGCTGTGTCATTTGATTAGAGACATGAATAAAATGTATAAATTTTTATCTGTCTGTCTGTCTGTCCGGGCTAATCTCCGGAATTACGAAACCGATTATAATGAAATATAGCAGTGACCTAGGCTACATTTTATCCGAAAAACTTGAAGAATATTTTTGAAAAACGAAAAATAGATAAAATAAATGGTCTTTGATTATCATTAATAGGCATCACCTGGATAGGATATCCACCTGGATATCCTATACATTCGATGCCCGAGCGGGTCGGTAGTAATAAATATATAATAAATATACAGGTTTATTTTGCAATATATATCCAAATTTACAGCGACTTTCGTTGCAAATTTAGATATATATATATATATATATATATATATGTATATATATGTATGTATATTGCATATATGTATATATATTGCAAATAATAAAGTAAGTAATATAGGCGAATGGTGAAGAAAAAATAGGTGAACGCACATTTATCAGCACCGTACGTGCCGTACGCGTCGCATTTACTGATGGCCTCGCACATTAGCACGTACGCGCCGTACGCAAATCTTTAGTATTACCAACAACTTTTTCCGGTTTTTCTAACCACTGGTGTGAAATGGTACAGTGACATTGATCGCTCGGTATCGCTCGGATCGCTATGTGTTAAATTATGAGGTAACACACATAAAAAACGTGTGTGTGTACTTATGTACGCACGTAAAAAGTTATACTTCTTTAGCGTAACAAAACAAAAATAACTAAAATAAACCACGTTTTAGAGATTCATATATATTTGAATAACTACCTTGAAAATAGTTATCAGTTCTCGCGAAAACTTGACAGTTGACAGACAATTACCAACTGAAGTTGTCGTTTTGTGGTGTCGGTGCGCGCGCGCATCGTAACAACTTCATGGTGTCGTTTTTAGGTGTCGGTGTGCGCGCGCACCGTAAAAATTCACTCTCATCATTTTTCTCAAACGCGCCAAAATAAGTCTAACTTCAATAACATACAGTCGCATTGAGTACCTCCTTCTTTTTGAAGTCAGTTGAAAAGGACAGAATGTTTGAATTTTTTTTAATTAACTTTTTTTTTTCACCATTTGCCTATATTACTTATTCTGAACCTTTTTGCAAATTTGCAAAGAATGTATTTTGCAAGTTATTGCAAAATAAACCTGTATACAGACTTATTAGATCATGATGAATGATTTTTCAGAGATTTGCATTTGATGGATGGATCGTCTTACGCATGTCATGCAATGTGTGTGTGGCAACAATGACTTGTCTGACTACTCATTGTTGCCTACACAGAAAAAGTAAATACCCCTGAAATGAAGTAAAAATATATTTCCAAACGTGAAAGCGGGGTTAATGGTGGAGTGATCATCTTGCCACTAATTGAAACCTTAATCTACTGAACCACTAGAAAAACAATAGTCACTGTAAACAATATTTCTCCATTAGAAGCGTAGTCGAAACCACTAGTTTAAGTGGAAAATCCACTAAGTTGGCAACATTAGACAACACTGAGTATCAACACGCGCCAAACGCGCCTCATTATATCACGTCATCAGCATGCCTCCTTTAATATTCGGATACCTACCGCATTTTATAAAATAATGCGCGTGCGGTGCGGGTGAAATATGCGAGGTTTCATAATATGATTTCATACAACGAATTCTAAAATGCGCCGCATACGGCGCGTACGGTGCTGATAAATGTGCGTTCACCTTTAAATAAAATCTCAAACATTCTGTCGTAGTTGTTGCCCATAAATCACATTCAATTTGGGATTATTTCAAATAAAAGTAGAAGCCTCATTTAGTCGTATTTTCAAAGACTGCAATAACGGTATATCATTATTTATACATTTGAACTTCAATATAACATTTGGATACTCTTTGAAAAATAACCCTGTATATATACATATAATTTTGCTGATGCTATGTGGTTGCGGCGTAAGAGAATCCCCCATTTCGTCATGTGGGTGTAGTAAGAGTATAGAAAATACCAGAAAAATATTATGGCTTTCGATAGATGGAATTACAACCAATTAACCAATTATAACGTGGTAGAGCAACGCTGCAGTTATATTATAGTTGTAGCACGAATGGGTCAGCTCGACCGGGGTAGGACCACGCTCTCACAGAATACCAGCGTAAAATAGCAGCTTAACGCTGCTGTGTTTCATATGGTGAGTGTAGAGAACCGGAGACCCTTTTTATTGGAAACGAGGCATTCCATCTTAGTCCTCAGGGGGTGACAACGCATCTGCATTTTGATTCTTAATCGAGGATAAATGTAGATTTCTATGGGACACAGCATCCACTTACCATCAGGTGGACTGTGTGCTCGTTTTTAACCCTTATTTTATTTAAAAAAACATCTAGCTTACGTCAGATGGGCAGCAGTATCAAAGATGTGGAGCGACTACACTACGGTGGTCAATCCGCTTGCCAAGCGTGATTATTAAGACAAATCGAGACAATTTGTTTTAATTGTCTATAACAGAGTCCTACAAGGGTCTATGCCCAACAGTAGAATTTCACGGGCTGATAAATAAGAATGCAATGAAGGTGTCTTCAAAGGAAAAGTGAATAGGATTTTGTTATGTCAGTGCGCTTCACCATCTTTGGCTGCATCATTGCTTACCATCAGGTGGTAGTAGTCAAGCGCTGGCTTAGAAAAGTAAAAAAAATATATATATTATCCCGTTTCACGCGCCGGTTTTTAGTTTTTTACAACCCTATAATTGCATTATTACATTATCAAGATAAAAAAATATCTATCGATTGTGGTAAAAACCCATAGGACACTTTTTTGAGAAAAAACGTAGGTGGGTCAATTTTTTGGGAGGCCGGTGTACTTTGGCAAAAACTTCTTTAGTCAAAAATAGTTTTGACTGTTTACGTCGCTCAAAATTAGTTTTGAACGGGAAGCAGTTTTACTTTAACATTTCTAATGCAATATTAGTAATTTTTGATTTTAACTGCATAGTGCAAAAATAAGAATATTTAAATTTCATAAAATCCCAACAAATCAACAACAAATCGCAACATGTCAAGTTATATTCATATGTCAAATGAGCAAGAATAATGAAGAAAAATTGTAATTTCGTTCTTCACTTTTTAGAAAACTACGAGTTTCCTAATGCTGAAACTGTGTACAAAAAAATCAAACAGTAGTCATTTAAAAGTTCTAACTTTGGGTTAACTACCTATCTAAAGGAGAGCCTACGCTTGTTACATGCAAGATGTCCCGTCCCGTATATCGGGTAAATTAGGACGAAGAAGCTTAGATTAACTGATTAAAACAACTTATTGGTCACCAATGTAACCATCGAAATAACTAGCAATAAGCCGTGAAAAATCCACACAGAAATATTTTTTTTAAATCCACTATTATCAATCGTCAAACAGTCGTGGTTTGACGCGTAACGATTGTAGGGCGACAACAATGCACCGATTCTGACCGGAATCCGACCGTTACAATAGTGTTACAAAAACTCGCCCTCACCTTGACTGCCCCCGCTCGTCCCGCACGTACGATAAATTACTGTCCTGGTTAGGGTAGCCAAAAAATTTCTTTTTTGCGGGACACACTTAAGCATAATATAGCATATTATATATATGTCTGCCTCGTTGGTCTAGAGGTCGTAAACGCGGCTGCTAATCATAAGGTCCCAAATGACCTGAATGAATGAATGATATGAGGTTCAAATCCATGAGGTCCCATAACCTGCGCAGATGATTAGTCTCCGTTAAAACTGGCCGCGGCGCCGCGCTGTGACCGAAATTTTGTTTGAACGACATTATAGCATATTACTCATTTAATGAAACATTATATATGGCAATAGAACATAAGAAGATGTAATTTTTCTATTTAATTCATTTAGATAAATGAGCGTATATTAGTACATTAAATCAATTATAGATTTTTTTACATTAAAAATAATCGTTTAGATCAACACCATAATACTTTTAATTTAAGAACTGTATATAACTACTATTTGTTTGTGTGTACCATGTTCAATAAAATAAAAAAATTTAAGGTTACTAATGTAACTGTATTGTCAATTAGCAGCAGTATTCAGGTAAATAACTAGTATTAAACCAGTAGTAAACCTATAAACTGCTGGGCCGACATCAATTTGAGTAAAAGTAATCCCATTTTTAAATTTTTAGAGAACACTATCTACAGGCTTTGTTAAGTATTATAAACTATTAGCTAAGCATATTATTTGTTAATTAAATATTGAAATAGAAATTTAAATGTTTTGTATCAATTATGGAACGTGAATATTGGAACGTGTGGTCATCCGCCGTGACTTTTAGTCCATGCGACATATTCTCGTGATTTATAACGCTCACAAACAATGCGAACCGGTTACGGTTATGAAATCCGTGAACTGAGGGTGTTACTATGAAAAGCTTTTTGTTTCCAATGTACGCATAGTAATTATTGCTGTTGCATATGGCATAGTTTTGTTTCAGCTTTTGTAAAATTTACGAGTATGTAGAAATTTTGTCATGTTTAAATATTATCTAAAACGCGTACCTGTACACATTGCATATACAAAAAGGTGTTGTTATGATTCGTATTTCTTGTATCATTTTTATGACTGCTTCGTTGGTCTAGTGATTATAAACGCAACATCATGAGGTCCCTGGTTCAAATACAGGGTCGAGCAAAAAAAAATAAGTTTTTCTGTTGAGGAATTCTCAGTAACAGCCCCGCGTCAGGAAATTGGCGGTGTTTCACCCCCGTGTCTCGGAAAGCACGTAAATTCCAGCACCTAATCTCTCTCCAGTCGTGTAGGTTTACCGTCCCATCTGACTATGAGAGTGAGGGAATAGGAAGTGCACCTGTGCTTGAGCATACACTTGAGTACTATAATCCTGTCCTGCGCAGACGGCTAGCCTCCGTTGAGGTTAGACGCCATGAATGAAATTCAGTCTGGAGGACATTATTAGTTACATTGAAGTGTATCAGTTGAATTGTTAAAATGATTTATTAAGTAAAATTTGATTGTAGTCTATTAAATTTAATTAACAAAGGAATTTTCACATATCACACCATCTCGTGAAATAATAATGTGAGAGGGTTGCAAAGAGCATGTTTAAATAAAAAGCTTACAAATTTTAAATATGAATCCTAAAACGTAATCGCCTGTCGACCGTCCGATCCTCAGGTAAAATATCACGTTTTATTTCTCCGCGGTTACACAAAAGATTTACTCATAATTCGTTGTTATACCGTTCTACTGTATAAGATATTAATAAAGTATAATTTATAATAAGCGATCCACTCATATCGACCTTTTTAACACATCTTTCAACCTTATAACAGACATTAAAAATGAATTTAAGTAGGGTTTGCGAATGAGTTGGATTTAGGGATATTCTTATATAGATATTTGTTTTTTCTGTTAATGCTTCTGTACTTATTCTTTCTGTTATGTAAATAGGGTGTCATCCTGTAACTTTCTTTTAAATTTTGTTTACATTCTTGGAAATGCATGTCAATTTCTAACAGATAAATTGTTTGTCTATTGTTTTTTTCATTTGTATACGACTGTTTGTTACCACAATTAAAAAGTAAATAAAATAAAATAATAAATCATTATCTAAGAAGCTATAAAATATTTTCCTTCAAGGACAAAACTGACAGTACCATCAACCACCTAAAAGGGAATCCGAAAGCCATTCCCATCATTACTCTCGCGACATTGACTGCTCAGCACGCATCGCCAATAAAAACACGTTGCGACCTCCTGCTATGATGTTTATTCTGTCACACCGCTCCCGAGCTCCCCTTGCTAAGGTATTATAATTAAGCTCATTTGTTATTTTTGCTGCGCGGCGCAGCGCAGGCGCGATAAGCCGGTCCGCATAGGTGCGTCATTAAAGCGAGTTTTCGATGCGCACGCGACTCGGCCCGCATTATCTTTTTATCGTTGCACCCCAAACGTATGGATTAAGCTGTGTGCCAGAAGTTGTCAACTTTGGGTATTAGGTTCTTAATTGTTGCAATGTTTGAACATTGTTTTTATTTTGTAAATAAATGGAACGCGTGTGTTGTTCTATATCGATATTTAAGTATTTATAGAAAAAAAAAAAAAAAGTTGAAGGTAGCCGGGTTAACTATGACATCGGGAAGTTGAAAACCTCAGTCCACAGCACCCGAAAAGTCAGGAAAAAAAAAGTTTAATAAGTTATTAAAACACGATAATATTCGTTAATTTAGTTTTATTCATATTATATAAAAAAATTACATTAAATAAAATATTGTAATATTTTTAATATTAAAATATTTGCAAGTGCAGTTATTTATTAAGTTATTTATTTCAAAATTCAACATAAATTTGATTTAAAAATGCATTACAATAATACATGATTTGTTTTCGGCCCATTCTAAGACGAGCAACAGAACAAAAATGCTTCGAAAATGTAACACAAAATAAATAAACATGAAGACAAAAATTATGTCCTGTATTGACAAAAAATTGGCACACTACTGCTTAATAGCTGAAATAGGAAGAAAGGAGAAATAAACTTTATTTTGACACAGACCATTGACGCAGACAACAATATACAATTTTTTAACTTAAAAATACGTTAAATTAGATTGACTTTGTACGTTAAAGGCATGTCAAAAAGGACATCATTCAGCATGTGTTGTGGACAACGCTGATTTTCAGTGATGACCGAAAAATATGGCAGAGAATGGTAACAACTGAAACGAACTCCTAGGCAGGAAAGAACCCTTGTCTAGCTAGTAAAGCATTAAACACATAGTAATTCTCCTGGTGTTGCAGTTGTTCATGAGAGCGTGCTCGTTTGCCCCCACTTCCATAAAAAAACAATTATAAAACAGTTTAAGCAGCATCAAATGTTGAACACTCCTGCCTGTGGTGCACACAATAGAGAAGCGCGCGTGTCACCCGTGTGTCGCCGAACAAATATTGCATTACGAGTGTCCCCCGCCTTCCCCTCCCTCGCGTCCATGTCACGTGAGAGTCCATTGTTCTGTCCCCCGAGCGCTCGCGGCTCGGTCGCCCTACACACTAATCCCACGGAAATTGCAATGTAAGTGGCACTGATTTTTAGGCGAAGGTATTATTATTATTTGGAGCTTGATTATGAAAACTCTTCACTCATAGCAAGTATTCCATATATATTTGAAAATACCTAATTTGCTTTGTAATTTCTCTTATGAATAATATTTAACATTAAGTTTTTTTTAAAAAATATAAAATAAGGGTGACAAGCGAGCACACAGCCCCGCTGATGGTAAGTGGATGCTGTGGCCTATAGAAATCTACATCTATTTCGATTAAGAAACAAAATGCAGATGCGGATATCAGATATCACCCCTGAGGACTAAGATGGAATGCCTCGTTTCCAGTAAAAAGGTCTCCGGTTCTCTACACTCACCATATGAAACGCAGCAGCATTAAGCTGCTATTTTGAGCGTGATGCTTCTCCGGTCGAGCTGGCCCATTCGTGCTACAACCATCATATACATAGCTGAACCATGTTTCTGCCACCTATAAAATATTTTATTCGTTTCACGGACCAGACTGATATCTATGGTGGAAGCAAAATTATTAGTTCTGAGTATAAACCAAGGAACACGTTTAAAATAAACCGGTTAATAAGCGAGACGGTCGCTTATATTCAGTACGTAAAAAAAACAGTTGCTTAGATTGCGTGATCTGGGCTTATTGGCAGCAATTGTAGCATGCGGGCTGCATGGAAGTCAGATGTTTTAACCTGCGATAAGCCGCGGTGAATGCAGACAATTGTTGAAATGGTGATTGAAAGATAACGAGCGGAAATTGAGGGTCAGTTGTACCGTAGCTGTGATCCTGGACTCTAAAAATGTGGCCACATTAATAATTGATCGTACTTTATGTTGCAAAAACCGTCAAGGTTTTTGTTAGCCTTATAATTTGTTGATTTTTTTTCATGGAATAAGGGTGACCAACAAGCATACAGTCCACCTGTTGATAAGTGGATACTGTGGCCCATAGACAACTAAGAATTAAAATTGCAGATGAAATAAGAATAAATAAATTTCCTTAGAACCTTAGACACTTTAGCTAGAGCACTACACTAGAGCTGAAGGCCCGCTTCCTCATATTTTCTACAATTCCAAACTAAACTTTACAGTATATTGATTGATGACCTTGAAGCTTACTGAAATTGGGTTTTCACTCAGATCAACAATTAAATAAAACCCTCTAAGTGATCGTAACAAGATCTGAGTAACGTAGATGAGAGTCAATTGTACGGCAGTTAAGGTGATCGACCACCAGGTGGCGCGTGACTCAGACAATTTAGTTAATATAGCATGCGAGTATAACACAGACGGCAATGAAGACGTATTCGTACATTTAGAATATTTATATTAATATTTTAGGAAACAATCAGAAAAATTGAATGGTATAAAAAGCCATAATATAGCGCCATATTGTGAAATAATTAATCACTAAATTTAATAATGTCCTTTCGATCACGGCGGCCAGCTCAACGGGAACTAACCATCTGCGCAAGACTGGATTATAGTGCACGAGTGTATGTGCAAGCACAGGTGCGCTCTTTATTTCCTCATTCTCACAGTCCGATGGGACGGTTATTCGACACAACCGGAGAGATATTAGGCGCAGGACCAACCACGGTACGTGCTTTTCGAGGTACGGGGGAGAAACACCGCCAACTTCCTGACTCCGGGTCTTAAGTAACAGCCGTCTTACGCCTCAATTATGACCTTAAGATGCAAAAGAGTCCACCGTGATGCTCTACTGCGTGTTGGCGAACTTCACATATCTAAGTAATATTTTCTTAACTTGACGGGATTGCAAGTTCCCTCACGATGTTTTCTTTTACCACCGTGCACGTAGTATTAACCACGTGCTGATTACAGCGTTTAATATTGCAATTAATAATTTCATTGGTGTCAGCGGGTATTAAATTTGGCGTATTCGTGACCTAAGAAATTAGGGCGAGCGTTTATTTCCTGAGCTATCACCGCTAACGTATGGTTTGATAATTGAAATATCTTACTTACTGCTCCGGCTCAGGTACCCAAAGTGGATCTTAGTTTGCGACAACAGAGCCCGCCACTTTTCCCGCTTCTATGCCACCTCGATCCAGTTAGGGTCCTTCATGACCTGGTCTATATAGCGATATCTAAGTTTTCTTGTTATCAACGGCAGCTACACCCGGAAAGTTGCTGCTTTTACCGCCCGATCTTCTCCCATTCGCTTTATGTCCAAGCAGTCGTCTGACTTTTGTTTCTCCCAGGATGTTAGGGATTTTTTTTTATAGAATAAGGGTAACAAACGAGCACACAGTCCACCTGATGGTAAGTGGATGCTGTGGCCCATAGAAATCTACATTTAAGAATCAAAATTCAGATGCGTTGTCACACCTGAGGACTAAGATGGAATGCCTCGTTTCCAGTAAAAAGGGTCTCCGGTTCTCTACACTCACCATACGAAACACAGCAGAATTAAGCTGCTATTTTACACTGGTATTCTGTAAAAGCGTAGTGCTACCCCGGTGTTGCCCCAACCACAATATATTACAGTTCAGTGTAGAATAAGAGCAATCTAATTAATTTCATAGTAAAAGTGACACGCCTCTCTTTTCATTGACACCTTTCCTACATTACACAGCCGATCCATTCATGCTACAACCATAATATAGCTGCAACGTGGATCTACGTGGAGCAACGTGGACCACGTAAAAATTGTCTATGAAACAAAGAAGAATTAGAGGAATTGAAATGTCAGTAAAAAATAAATAAATCAACATTTTATTTGCAGCTCTATTTCTTACACTGTCCGAATGACCCACATCCTGTCTAATTGAGAGGCCGTTTTGATGACAGATGCAGGTATGAGAAGGTGGGGAATGTGTCTTAAAACTTAATTCAATTATAAACAATGTAGCATCTTAACAAATGGTACCTGAAATTTTTCTTAAACTTTTAAGTTTTGGCCGTGGACGTGGATTTACAACGGTAAAACTCGTACAACGTAAAATTAAAGAATTTATTATGTACATACTTTACTGTAAGTTTACTTGTGCCTTCACTTGCGCCAGAAGATTCATTGATCGACATCATCCAGGCAAGATTTTTTTATCATAAGCTCATTAAATTCATAAGCTTCAACGAACTTCTACATTGGCAACTCCAAATATTTAGCTTTCACTATAAGGTTCATAATTTTATCAGTTACCTAACATAAATATTTTTTTTCAGATATTATTACATTTGTTTTAAAACGTGGTAGCCATACGCTGCAAAATTCTGCGATTACAAAATAGCATGAATGAGTTTCCAACTAGGGAGTCTAAGAAAAACCACGCTCACGCAGTATAGTAATAGTAATGTCCCCAGACCGAATTTCAATCACGGCGCCCAGTCTCAACGTAGACTAGCCATCTGCGCAGAGCGGGTAAATAGTACCCGGGTGTATGCGCAACCATAGATGCACTCTCTATTATTTTACTCTCATAGTCCGATGGGACGGCAACCCGTCACGAGCGGAGAAAGATCAGGCGCAGTACCAACGGCTTTACCTGTTTTCCGAGGCGCGGGAGTGAAACACCGCCAACATCCTGACTGCGGGCTGCTACTGAGAATTTCTAAACAGAAATACCAAATAAATGATTTTGGCCCGATCTGGGATTCGAAACTGGGACCTCATGGTTGGCAATCGCATTTACGACCACTAGATCAACGTGGCCGTATAGTAATTCTGCTGTGTTAGATAATATTTTTTTTAACAAGTTACAACATATTCCCTCTTCGTACTCGGGAGTGAAAAATCATCTGCTTTATGATTCTCAATGAATTCTCAATCGAGGATAGTAATTTAGGATTCTATATGTCCCAGCATCTGCTTACCATCAGGTAAACTATGTACTGGCTTGTCACCTTTACATCTATAAAAAAGCGTCAACCCTAACAAAGGGTTTTAAAACTAAAACTAGCGTCTTTTGAAACATCCCACAGGGTTGTGCGTAGCTTGAAACATATCGCTTTAAATGAAAATAAAGCGCTTTGTAAAGGTGTCGCCCGCACACTAATAGTTTAAAGAGCCCGCATGTCTTTTGTTGCATGTAACGTATACTTTACCCTCA
The DNA here is from genome assembly GCA_029286625.1 of Parnassius orleans. NCBI lineage: Eukaryota > Metazoa > Arthropoda > Insecta > Lepidoptera > Papilionidae > Parnassius > Parnassius orleans. Next base: position 4,072,628 of record JAGSMP010000056.1, read on the forward strand.
AAAGTTTCATGTAGGTTAACTAATGATAAATTTTGCTCGTTTTGTTTCACTTAAGGATTTAAATCCATTACAGGATTTTTGATTCAGCTTCTGACCGCGTGAAGACTTCCTTTTAATAAACTTTTTGTTTTACGTGACATTAACTTAGGATGCTGTATTTGTTGTTAACTCATGTATTTAATAATTATTTTAATAAATCACTTTTGATTTATTTGACATATTCTTTTTTCTCATCGTGCCATGGCTGTCATTGCACGTTGTTTTCACTTATAATATTTAGCTAGCATTTTGTTAATATTTTCTAACACTATACTAAGGATTAATGTAATTTTATATGCTTATCTATTTTACATTTATTAGCTAGAACGAAAAGAAATATATTTGTACACCACAATGTGGTAAAATACACGATACCTATTGTAAATTTTACGAACACTGTATTCACAAATAAATAAATGAATTTTAATGAATTTGAAGAAGTTTAAAGTAAAAGAAAAGTGGCAGCTTGTAGACTTTCCACAGGCGTCAATCCCTTTCCTTTCCTTTCTGAGAGGGGTATGGAGCAAACGATGGAGTGAATGCCTCGTTGGTCGTAAACGCGGTTGTTGATCGTGAGGTCCTGGGTTGGCGAATCCCGGGTCGGGCCAAAATTAGTTATTGAGTTTTTCTGTCAAGAAATTCTCAGTTTTAGCCCGGAGTCAGGAAGTTGGCGGTGTTTCACACCCGTGTCTCCGAAAGCACGTGAATTCCTTCATGACCGGAGAAAAATCTTGTGTCTGATTTTTCTACGGTCGTGTGGGATAACCTTCCCATAGGGCTATGAGAGTGAGTGAATAGAGAGTACATTTGTGATAGTGCATACACTCGGGCACTATCCTGTCCTGCGCAGATGGCTAGTCTCCGGTGAGACTGGCCGCCGTGACCGAAACTCGGTCTGCAGTAGAAAGAGAAGGTATTAGATAGAGTGATTTTTTTTTATAGGATAGGGTGACAAACTAGCACACAGTCCACGTGATGGTAAGTGGTTGCTGTGACCCATAGACATCTACATCTATCCTCAATAAAGAATCAAAATGCAAATGCCTTGTCACCCGTGAGGACTAAGATGGAATGCCTCTTTTCCAGTAAAAAGGGTCTCCGGTTCTCTACACTCACCATACGAAACACAGCAGCATTAAGCTGCTATTTTACGCTGGTATTCTGTGAGAGCGTGGTCCTTCCCCGGTCGAGCCGACCCATTCGTGCTACAACTATACTACTAGTATAGCTGCAGCATGGCTCTACCACGTATAAAAAGAAATTGATGACCTAATAAAACACATAGGTAATTGATGGATGCAGGTAGCAATCTATGGGGGAGACCGGCAGTGGAATAGTGATGGCTTGTAGTGTTCGACAGTGTGTGAATGCCCGCCGCGTCACAATACGTGTGGTGAACTTCACATGTCTTCGAGATACACATATTAATTTCCCAGACATCCAGGACGGCTCCGTGGCGCAGTGGCTAAGCAATGAGTCGCAGCGAACAGAGAACAAGTATTTGTATGGCCTACGAATAATTGTTCCGGGTCTGGATGTTTATCGTTTTATTTATATATAATTTATATACGTAAACTGCCCCTACAATACACGAGAAAATCCTAGTGTGTGAACAATATTGTACAAGGTAGAGCCGCGCTGCAGTTTTAATATGGTTATAGCATAAATGGGTCAACTCGACCGGGAAATGACCACGCTCTCACATATACCAGCGTGATGTAGCAGTTTAATGCTGCTGTGTTTCGTATGGTGAGTGTTGAGAACCGGAGACCATTTTTTTAATGAAACGAGGTATCCCATCTTAGTCCTCAGGGATTTGAACACACTCTGTATTTTCATACTTAATGGAGGATAGATGTAGATGTCTATGGGCCACAGCATCCACTTACCACCAGGTGGAATGTGTAGTTGTTTGTCACCCTTATTCTATAAAAAATCCACATGGTGTTTTCCTTCACATCACATCAGACTTTTACGCTTAATTTGGCGTAAACGAAATGGCTATACCGCCAATTGACAGCTATAGGATCTCTCAGGCAGTAGTCGCCTCTTAGGATACCCAAGAGACGAAAGGGGGAGATGGATTATCTTCATAAGCCGCCATATATTTTACTTTTTTTAATACCAATAATGGTTAACGGTATAGCTTTTTGCACTTACAACTAATTTGAAACAAAGAAGAATACAGGCGCATTGTCGACTGCTCGTCGTTTCTTTTTACTAACAGACAGAATAACAGCGCCACGGCAATACTAAATTGTATCTGTTATTTTACAACGAGATCGGCGGTGAAGAAAAACTTCGTGAGGAATCTTCTTGCAAGAGACGTAGAGAATTGTAGTTAGAGTGCAGGAGACAGTAAAGTCCATCATTACGTACTAAGGACTAAAATGAGTACCAATTAGAACCAAAGTGCCTCGTTCATTCACTACAGCTCATATTCTATTACTGCCTCTTTGATCTTGTGGTCGAAAGCGCGACTGCTGATCATGTAGTCCCGGGTTCGAATCCCTGGTCGTACCAAAAATCAGTTTTTGTATTTTTATGTTAATGAATTCTTAGTAGCAGATTCCCGTGCCTCGGTAAGTACCTAGTCTCCGTTGAGACTGGTCACAGTAACCAAAATTTGGTTTGGAGGACATTTTATATTATTATAAGTTTAATTGTCATTTAATCAATGATATCATTTTTTATTCAGGCTCCTTCTATGTTGTATTAAATTAAATTTCTATGAAAAATAAAATGGTGGTATCATATACAGGCTGTCAAGTCAAAATAAGCCCTACGACGTAGCCATAAGCATACATTTGATATGTAATTACAAAATGATACTAGTAGCAAATTATAACTCATCTCTCACCACGACAAAGACAGCCCCTAACAGCTTACCATATTCCCGGCAGTCATTAATCGTTTAAAAAGGTATCCGGAGGTGCCCTACAAACATTTAACCGGGGGAGCTTTTTGCTGGTCCATACGTCCGTCTCAATTGCGCCGAAGGTAATTTTAATGGTCCAAATTAATAATTTCCTCGCGCTGCCCGCATGGTGGCCCTTTCGCCGATTGTAGCTGCGATAGCTGTCCCTTAGCCCTTTTGTTTCTTAATTGAGAGTTATTTTCACTCATTCCCGTGGTGTTTTTAATGTTCTCATTATGTGTGTTTGAAATGTCTGCTTTAGAATGTCCCTTGAAATTATTCTCCGATCCACAATGTATGTATATTTTGTATCGTACGAGGTAGAGCCATGCTGCAGCTATATTAATTGTATAATTGTACCACGAATGGGTCGAGTCGACCAGGGAAAGACTACCAGTAGAATACCAGCGTAAAATAGCAGCTTAATGCTGCTGTGTTTCGTATGGTGAGTGTAGAGAACGGGAGACCCTTTTTACTGGAAAAGGGGCATTCCATCTTAGTCCTCACGGCTGACAACGCATCTGCATTTTGATTGGCAAACGAGGATAGTTGTAGATTTATATGGGTCACAGCAACCACTTACCATCAGGTGGACGTTAAGCTCGGTTGTCACCTTATAAAAAAAATCTTCGATCGTGAATATGATTTGGTTTAGTGCTTTTCTTGTTGGTTAAAGTTGCAGAAACGTAATATGATTTACTGTCAGGTATTGCGTAAGATTTTTTTTACAATAATACACGTGAAGATAATAATAATAAAGGTGCAATCGTTTGTATTTTCCTATTACCAATGTATGTTGGTAGACAAGTTAAAAAAGTAAATTTCCAGCATATATACATTGTGTAGCTTATTATTTTTTATATTCCTGTCATATTTACTTACCTTACCGTACTCACTTACTTACCTTTTTAACCGACTTCAAAAAGGAGGATGTACTCAATTCAACTGTATGTTTTTTATGTGTTACCTCATAACTTTTTTTAAGGTGTACCGATTTTGATGATTCTTTTTTATTTGAAAGCTGGAACTTCTCATGTGATCCCATATAAATTTGATCAAGGTCTGACCAGTAGTTTTGAGTTATCCTTAATACCTTATATTGAAGTCGGTTGTACAAAATTTTTACCACTTGTTTTACATAGGGAAGTGCCTACGCAACACCTGCAGGGGGGCAAGGACACGCACCGACTAAAAACTCATGGTTTTCCGCATTCGCCGCATATTGGCAGGGCCACGGGAAAGCTATTGCATATATCCGTGGCCCTACCAGCGCCAGCTGCCCCATGGCGGTCCCTCCTCTGGAGAGGACTACTCCTACTTACCTACCTCAACTAAAAAAATAGTCATTTTAATTTTATTATGAGGGAATGCCTCGCAGTCTGTAATTATACTGGCCTTTTTGGTTAAAGTTGAAGGGTTCTTCAGGATGAAACACAGCAGTACAAGCACTGTTATTTGGCGGCAGATAGACGCGAAGCTTCAATGGAGCCCGCATATATCAAAATTAGCTAGCAGACTTAGTTCTGCAGCATATGCTATAAAAAATATTAGAAATCTAACCATTGTTGAAACAGCTAGACTAGTCTACTTTAGCTATTTCCATAGCATAATGTCGTATGGTATTTTGCTATGGGAACACGCGGCTGACACTGAAATTACATTTGTTTTACAGAAGAGGGCCATAAGAGCAATTTATGATTTAAACCCTAAAGAGTCACTCCGACAAAAATTAAGGAAATTAGTATATGGGTTGACTGGTAGAGAATGCCTCAAGGCATTAAGTCCGCCCTTTGTATTCTTTTATTTTTAAGGAACGCAATAAAGAATAAATAAATAAAATAAATATATTAACTTTAGCCTCTCAATACATTTATGAAAATGTAATGTACGTACAAAAAAATAAAAGTAGTTTTACAAAAATAAGTGATATTCATTCTGTAAATACTAGGAACAGACACAAGCTAGTAGTACCAGTTACTCGACTCCACCGAGTCAGTAATTCATTCTTGGGGCGATGTACAAGCTTTTACAACAAAATCCCAAAAAATATACAAAATTTGACCTGCTCAAAGTTCAAAAACTTTATTAAACTAAGTTTGTACAAAAAGGGTTATTATAATATTAAGGAATTTATGGATGATAATAACCCCTGGGAATGAGGTGATCACTACCAAGCTATCCTAATTTGTTTTGTGTTGTTTATTGTATAACATACATGATTAGCTTTATTTATTAATTAATAATTATTTAGATTAGTAAGCTGTTATTTAAGAAAAAAAAGTCCCGCTGGTTTTTTTGCTTGTTCTTCCCAGGACAGAGGTTTTTTTTTCGAACCAGTGCAGTGGTAATTAAACAAAAGAGTGACTTTCAATAAGTATTATTTACAATCTATATTGAATAAAAAGTTTCTGTTTCTGTTAGAAAGACGCTGTTACCAATCTACTGCCTTATTTCCCTCTGTCGCCTCTTACTACACCCATGGCATGATATGGAGTAGTGAATACACTTAAATCTCCACTACACTGATTAATATTTAGTAAAGCTCTTAAATTAATTTTACACATTTTCCCACTTTACTTCACCATTTTTTGCAATACAACTATAGAACAATACGTCCCGCATACTCTTCCAACAATATCCACGTGTAACTCTATCCCCTCTGAAATAACAAAGAATGGCTCTCTCCAGGTGCGCTCCGATGCCAACTTAACCGTCTAATAGGAACAAAACTATATTACATTTATCGAGGTATAAAAAAACATGGGGGAAAGTTATTATAAACCCGGGTATTCCTTTTCTAATGCTAAATTAAAGTAAATGTGCTTTAAATCACGGAATAATTTACATTACGAGGGTTCATTTAAGTAGATTTCTTAACTTCCCGCTTTGAAACTTAATAATTTTCAAAAGTAGGAAGTTATAGATTTCGGTCCAATTTTGAGAATGCGAGTTTTCATCAGATCTCCACGTTTTGAGGTCCCAGGAAGCTATTCCGACTATTCCCGGCTGGACGTCCGGCAGTGTGTATGTATGTGTCTGTGTATGTGTGTGTGTGTTTGTATGTATGTACTTGAATGTATGTATGTATGTAAATAAAATTTTGTCTTACGATATCTTTAGAACGAATCAACCGATCGAGATGGGCGACACGGCGTTCGACAGTGTTCATTGAGACTTCGAACTGATTAGATTTTTCAATCAGTCGAGCCGTTTCAAAGATTTTCAAAATAATAAAAAACAAAAAAAACAAAAATTTTATAGATATTCGAGCGTTGCGCTCGAAAATAAGCGAGAAGTTCCAGGGATGGCCTGCAGGGTCAACCGTTTATCAGATTTTTTTTATAGAATAAGGGTGACAAATGAGCACACGGTCCACCTGATGGTAAAAGGATGCTGTGGCCCATAAACATCTACATTTATCCTCGATTAAGAATCAAAATGCAGATGTGTTGTCACCCCTGAGGACTAAGATGGAATGCTTCGTTTCCAGTAAAAAGGGTCTCCGGTTCTCTACACTCACCATACGAAACACAGCAGCATTAAGCTGCTATTTTACGTTGGTATTCTGTGAGATCGTGGTTCTACCCCTGTTGAGCCAATCCATTCATGCTACATTCATAATATAGCTGCAGCATGGCTCTATCACGTCAAAATGCAATTTTAGTGCGTATATTTTCAAGACATAACTAGTAAATAATAATCTTAACTCGTTCTGTGTATTAAAAACTGAGAGTAAAAAAGACAAGTGGTGATAATTTGCACTGTAGAATTAATTATGAAGGCGTACGTAATTTTTATATGTTTAACATGAGTCCATTTAAAATCAGAACAAAGCACAAAACAAGTGCAAAGCCCTGTAATGTCGGTTAAGAGCAAATTTCCGTGAGCTGAGTAACCCGAAATTACCTATAGAGCGCCGTGAACAAACAATTTGGAGGATGGCAAGTTATTAAAACATCGCGGTTCGACATGACGTTAATTACTTAAGCCTAACCCGGCAGTGTTTGCGCCGGGTCGGGAAGACCCGACGATTAATAAATTTAACCCGTGTTTGAGTTGAACACTTGCGTGTAGGTAAATGAAAGTAATACGGGTCATCGTTTGCAACGTAGTGGATTATGGGGTTTGAACGGGTTTTAAAGTTTAAAGCTCGTGTAACTACTAAGTAAAATTAAAGGATTTTAACATATTGTTATTGCAGTCAGTACTAGTAATAAGTTCGAATGGGCAATTTTGACCATGATGTCAATTTGCTTTTACGCTCCATCGGGTTCGTAAAAGTCAACCAAGGAATAGACGTCGTCTTTTATAAAAATTGTCAAACCCATCTTAACTACGAGTGAGTTAACGATTTATTAAAACTAAAATGTCTAAACTTTTTTTATAGAAGAGGGGACAAACTAGCATGCCGCTCACCTGATGGTAATTGTCGACCGCCGCCCATGAACAAATACAGCACCAGGGAATTGCAGGTGCGTTGCCGGCCTTCTAAAAGGAGTAAACTTGTTTCTTGAAGGTCCCTAAGTCGTATCGCCCCAAAAAATCGCCGGTGGTAAACGATTCCACAAAGAAGTCGTGCGAGGAAGGAAAATCCTAGTAAATCGCGCAGTAGTGGACCTCCAAGCATCCAGATGATGTGGATGGTAAAGTGAGTTTTGTCGCGATCTGTGTTGGTAAAACGTGGCGGCTGGAATTAATACGAACAATTCCTCAGAGCATCTAATATAAGTTCTACGTTAACGATTGAGTAAAACTTCTAAGATAGTTGGCAGAAGTGGTAATGGCCGTAATGGCCGGTGATATACACAGAACGAGGTAATATTATTTCTTACTATTTATGTCCAGAAAATTTACGCACAAAATTTTCCTTTTTGAATCAATCACCCAAGCTTCTGGAAGATATTTCAGATATTTCAGATATTTCTTTTCATTGACATAACGTTTATTTTCGTCTGTTCTTTTTAAAGTATTCGTACACAGTTAAATAACGTAAGAGTTAAAAATGTATTTTATCGAACAAATTCACTAAAGCAGCCTGCCACACTAAATTATAAAAACAGTAAAAAAAAAAGGGATTAATCTAAAAAACCTATCACATTAGGTATTAGTATAATTAGAAATTTTATTTTATTTATTTTTTACAGAATAAGGGTGACAACGAGCACACAGTCCAACTGATGGTAAGTGGATGCTGTGGCCCATATACATCTACATTTATCCTCAATTAAGAATCAAAATGCAGTTGCGTTGTCACCACAGTAATTTACTTGAATTACTATTCTATACGAGGTAGAGCCACGCTGCACCTATATTATGGTTGCAGCACAAACGGGTCGGCTCGACCGGTTAAGGATGACGTTATCATAAAATACCGGCGTAAAATAGCAGTTTAATGCCGCTGTGTTTCGTACGATGATTGTAAAGGACCAGAGACTCTTTTTACTGGAAACGAGCCATTTCATTTTTGGTGACAATATATCTGCATTTTAGATGTAGATCTATAGGCCACAGCATTCACTTTACATCTTATGGACTGTGTGCTTGTTTGTCACCCTTATTCTATACAAAAGCGCTGATATTCTGCTGGCGCCCTTATATTAAATTTACGAGCAGTCACTAAACTGTTGTGTCAAAATTAAAAAATTAAAATACGTATTGCAAAACCTAATAAAAGAATCGTTTTTGTACATAAGTCTTTTCTCTTAATGATAATGTGCTTTGTTCACGTATTAGCGCAGTATTAAATGATATTCGTATTTAATGGGAGCAGCAGTAATGTGTTTAAGTCAACAGTGAAGCCTGACCTCTCTGCTTTGCGTACAATAGTATAAAATAAAAGTGTAATTTTTTTTTGCAAAAAAAAAAATCCGTATTAGATTCCTACTTAGAACTCCATCGAAGGAGTCAGGTACTCTAACGGCTTTGATACAATACACTACCAGCCGTTAACAGCTATTGTTAATAAATAGAACTGTGAGATATATGCCTATAGCAATTTATCTTTTGTTAACATGTTCCAGACGAAGTTGATATTATTATTCATGTTTCTCATGTGTACGGCATCGATGCTAAATTTCCTCATCCATTCTCCTATCAATGTTCGTAGAAAACGTACGCAGAAATTAGTATACTCAGGTTTGATTATATCACAGAATTCGCTTTAAAATCGTTCCAATCGCTAGCTTATAAGAACCATTTTAGTCCGCGCAATCCGTGCACGAAGTGCTTAACTTGATTGCCTACAGTACCCGATTTACGAGAGGGGTTCATAATAATTTGGATCCATTGTTTGAAGTGCAAACACGGTAGATACATCAAGTTAACCCCTCAGGTGAATCTAATAACTTTTCCAATCTACACATTTACATGTGAGCATATCACAAACATGCCAAGATATTTAACAGAGTATTACAACTACAACATTCTGACATTTTGTTTTAATTTTATTTTATTTATAAATTCGAAACTTTTGATTTAGAATTTCACATAAATTACTTATTTGACCTTTGACCTAGGTACCACGGTCGGTAAACCGAAATTTCACTTACCTTGTGCGGCGTTCGTCATCTCGCTTGACCAGCGTGGTGAGTATGGGTAAATCTTTCAATAAATGCGTGCCAGCAGAGGGATTCCTGAAAAACTTTATCCGATGTTTCATAGCGGCGTGAGAGAATTCATCACATCATTTCGTATCGTAGGTTTCGTAAGAGGCGACTATGGAATAAGCCTAAAATTCTAATAGCTTGCAATAGATGGCCGGCAGCAGTAGACGTCTGATACTGCGATCGTCAATCCGCATGTCAAGCGAGGGAAATAGAATAGTATAGAATATAATAGAAGAGAGAACAATAGAATATAATAAGTTTTTATTCAATATAGATTACAAGCAGTTCTTATTGCAAGTAATTTTTACTTTTTCCACTGGTTCGGAAAAAAAACATTGTCATGGGTAAACCAGTAAAAAAACCCAGCGGGGCTTCTTTCAAGAACAATTCTTACTCGCTTATCTTTTAATGCAAATTTAGGCTAAAACAAATTTATAAAAATATACAACACTTATCACTTACACTGAAAAAACAAACATGCTTCTACCAATAAAACAAATAACTTATGAAGAGACAAAATGGCAAAAGCCACCATTTTGTGTTTCGTGAATATGGCGGGAATTATTCATTGCCGCCATCTCACATGGTAATGTTACTGTTATTGACAACGTGAACCGCCATGTCGTAGGTGAAATTCGTCGATTTCGCGATACCCTAAACGAATGTTTCCTAAAACAAATAAGAAGGGGAACCTATTTCATATATTCGGATATTTCTAGTTTTATTATATCCAATACACCACAATTACACTATTAAAAGGTTATGACTTATGAGGACTGTTGCCAATTTGTGTAGATACATTCCATCCATCCATTTCAATCCATAACAGCTTATAAAAGTCCACTGCTGAACATAGGCCTTCCCCATAGGTTGGGGGGCTTTGCTATAGTTGCCACGCTTGGTGAGCGAGTTGGCAACTGCAGTTTTTTATTATTTTACGTTGTCAGCCTTACTCTGTTTGTTTGTTTACTCTGTCGCCTCTTACGACACCCACGGGATGATATGGTGCAGTGGATATTCTTACATCGCCACTGCACGGTACATATCATCCGTCAATATATTATGCATGTATGCCCAGGTTGGATTATAGTTATGGGGCCAATTAAAACGCTATGAAAAGTATGTTTATTTGTCTCGTATGATCATTTTATTCAAGTTTTTATATACGTGATAAAAATGTTAAGCCATCGTAAACATGACGCGTGTTGCGTTGCATACGTGTTTAATATACATTTTTTTACTTATATATATTACTTTAAGCGATTTTAAAAGTACTAAGTCGAAAAGAAATATCGTGAGGAAACCTGCATGTTTGAGATAATAGAAATAATTAAAATATTATAATAAATTAATATGAAAATAGGATATTACGAAGTCATATAAAGTCCGCCAATTGGGACACTAGAATCTTAACGAACCCTTTCAGAAATTATATGAGGTTAACTTACTTACTTACTTTTTATATCAACTTTAATTTACATTTTAACAAGTTAGAAAAATATATCAAATATTTTTTTTCTTTTTTTTTTTAATATATTTTATTTATTTATTTATTATAAATAGTATAAAAACATTAGTCATTATACTCTTCGATAGACACTACATTTCTTATTAAGGCACTATATTATTCTATTGAATTAAGGAGCAATAATATAGTAATATTGCTAGAACTTTGGGAGTGATTTTTCCCACCGACTCCTGTTCTTCGTCGGTTAATCGAATGTGCAGCCAAAGGGTTCATTCGAGATGTACTCTCATAACTGCAGACTTATTCTGGTATTCAATATGCGATACAGCTATATTTATATTTTATATGCGTCATAATAATGTCACCCCGACCGAATTTGGATCATGGTGGCCAGTATTAACGTTTTATCAAAATTTTGTCACCGTTCACATTTAGTTTCACATTCCATAGTTTTAATAACTTCAATTGTTCTTTTCAGCGGGACGAGATATTATTATAAAAATGTATATTTTAAACAAATTTTTGATAGTCTAACAAAGATTGTTATCTTAACAATTATTTAAAAATTACTCCATGTATTACCTTAATTTCTGGATGAAATTACCTTTCGTTGTTTTACTTAACCTTTAGGCACCAAGAACTTATAAATTTCCTTAATATTTGATAGGGATTTGGTAGAGGATTTGCATGTTATGATGTGAAACTCATGAACGAGTTAGTTCTGCAAGGAGCAACATTCTGCTTGACTTTGCATTCTGAACAAGAGATTGATAGGAAAAAGTTCTCAGCAATGAGTTCGGTGGAAATATAATTATTTTTGTTGAAACCATGTTAGGAATTTATTAGCCATAACAAGTGATTACTAATTGGGAGATTTTCGTTTAGTATGGTGGCATAACACAATTTAGGGACTAAACTTTAAGATAATTTTGTGGTGATAGCCTTAGTCAGTGCTTGCGCACAGACTCATGCACTATAGCCCTGGCTAGTCTTCATTTACGCCGCTTTTCGATGGAATCGTTATATCCAAGCGACCAACCACAATCAAAAGTTAACCAAATGATTACCTCCTGGTTACAAAACACGAAATTCCGAATAAGGACGCGGGGTTTGCACCTCCACAGTAAATTCCCAGTGGCGGCGTCTCAATCAATCGAGCTCAGACGAGCAAGCTTATTCAATACTGTATAAAATCATGCTTGCGAGTTCCATGTGTCTAGTTGCTATAGAATAGAATAGAGTTGAATTTTTAGTCAATATATATTAAAAGAATTATTCTTATAATATTGAATGTCATTTAAGCTTTACCACTGGTTCGGAAAAAAACTTCTGCCTTGAGAAGAACGAGCAAGAAAACCAGCGGGATTTTTTTAAATATTAATTTTCAATATAATATCTTATATAATAATTAAGTACTTTTGTAAAAACTATTTAGAAACCGAATGATCACCTCATTCCCAGGGGTTGTTTTCAATAATCAAATCTGTATTATAATAAATAATAAACCTTACTTAACAATTTTTGCCTAATAAAAAATTTAAACCTTTTGATAGATAAGGCCTGCATATTTTCTGGAACTTTGTTGTAAAAGCCCGAATGCGTGGCCTCTTTAAACGGTGGCGACACCGAGGGGCCGAGTCTACGAGTGTTTTGGACAGAGTAAAAGTATGTAGAGAAACTGAAAGAAAGTTTTAAAGGCATAGAAGAGATAGGTGTGATTGAAGATTTGTGGGAGACATTTAAGAAAGGGGTCGTGAATGTTGCTATTGAGGTATGCGGTAAAGGTAGCTAAAAGAAGGAAAGGAAGAAAGAACTATAATGTGTGGATGGATAAAGATGTACAAAGGGTTGTGCAAGAAAAGAAGAAAGCGTGGTTGGATTGGTTAGCAACAAAAGCTAACCAAAAAGTTCAAAAGGCAACGGATGACGAGATAAAGGAAGCAAGAACGAAGTACAAGGTGGCCCATAAGTCGTTAGAAATGTAAATTTCGAATAAAATACAAAAGGCGCGCATGAGTGGCGCGCGCGGTGCGGGGGGAGTACCGATGGTTTCTGGGAATTCAGTCGCCATGGAGTGTTTCACCGGTGCGGACCGTGCATTTTGTGTGCGCGAGTTTTATCGAAACAATGATTCGGCTACCATTGCGCGGCGTAAATTTCGAGAATATCAGAATTTACGCAACTTTAAAGACATTCCAAGTGTTCAAACGATTAAGAACTGGGTTATTAAGTTCGAAGAGAGTGGTTCAACGTTGAATAAACAACGGTCAGGTCGACCAAGGACATCACGGACGGAAGAAAACATCGATGTAGTGAAACACTCAATTCGTGAAAATCCTACCCAGTCTACTCGTAAGCGTTCCAGTGCATTAAACCTACCCAGAACATCGTTACAGCGAATTTTAAAGAAAGATTTACATCTTCACCCTTACAAGATTCAGATAGTACAGGAATTAAAAGATACTGACACTATCCACAGACTAAATTTCGCAAATGAAATGTTGAACCGCTTTACTTCGTTTAATAACGTGTTATTCTCTGATGAGGCTCACTTTTACATCAACGGCCATGTCAATAAGCAAAATTGTCGCTACTGGAGTTGCAAAAATCCAAATCGCAAACATCAAAAGCCCTTACATAGCCCTAAAGTGACAGTTTGGGCGGCTATGTCAGCGCATGGCATTATAGGCCCTTACTTTTTTGAGGACGGCAGAGGCCGCGCGCTTACTGTTACTTCACAACGGTATGTAGCTATGATCCAGGACTTTTTTACACCAGAGTTGCAGAATTTTCCAGGCTTCAATACGCGGACCTGGTTTCAACAAGATGGAGCAACTGCCCATACCTCTAACGTCGCTATGCCGGTCGTCCGTCAACTTTTCCTAATAAAGTGATCTCTCGAAGAGGAGATATTCCTTGCCACCACGTAGTCCAGATCTGACCCCAATGGACTTTTCTTATGGGGTTATCTTAAGACTAAAGTGTACGAAACCAACCCGCGGTCAATTGACGTCCTGAAAGAAAATATCCAAAGAGAAATGGCAAACATTACAGAGCTTACTTGCCGCGCAGTGATGGATAATTTTAAACATCGCTTACAGGAGTGCCGCGATCGTAACGGATTACATTTAGATGATGTAATTTTCAAAAATAATTCCCATTTATAAGGATTATGAAAAATAAAAACCTTTTCATAATGTCATTAGTTTTTTAAATTATTTTTACATTTCAAAGGACTTATGGACCACCTTTATAAAAGATTGAAATCAGCAGCGAAAGAAGTTGTGTCTAGAAAGAAAGAAGAACGAAAGGATGATTTCGATAGGAGGCTCACTGAAGATTTCCAGTCAAACATCAAGTTTTTCTGGAAATCCATCAAAACAGCCAGAGGAAAAACTTCTACCTAGGAGCTGAGTACAATCAGGAGTCAAGATGGGAGCATTATAAAAGGAGAAGGATGTGTGTTAAAGAGATGGAAAGAATATTTTGAAAGTTTGTTTGAAAGAGAGGAAGTGCAGGTACAGCATCCGGCACCTTCCATGGAAACTAATATAAATGTTGATGAAAGTGAGATAAGCATGGATAAAATAGTGAAAGCGTTGAAAAGTATGAGATTAGGTAAGGCTGCAGGGTATGACAGGATTACCGTCGAGATGCTGAGGGCTGGACAGGGCATAGTGGCTAGTCAGCTGTACCGCCTTTTCAATTTGTGCTGGCAGCAAGAATTTTGTTAAGTTAGCACTAAGGCTTCGTTCTGGTCATATTCCATCAGCAAAGTTCGCTTTCTTAATGGGAAAAAACCTTCACCGAATTGTGATATATGCAACAAAATTGAAGATGTTTACCATTTGTTGATGGAGTGTCCCAAGAACGTAAAATATAGCCTGTGCTGAAAGAATATAACGCAAATGTTTTGGATGTCAATCTAGTGCAAAGGGTTTTATCAAACCCCAAATCAAAGATGTCAAGGGAGTTAGTTATTCCGGCTTGCTACTAGGACGGAATAATTATCTTCTCATCTTCAGTATAAGTTTCCTATTAGTTTAGTAACTTAATTAGTACTCATAAATAAACTTTCTCATTTTGTTCTTTAGCGTAAGCAGTAATTAGTATAAGGTATGATGGGATTGGCATTTCGTTTCGACAAAAATCCCAAAAAAAATTAAAGAGAAAAAAAAACCGTTTATTATTTTGGTAGAGTTTTAATATCTAACTTATTTGTATAGATTATGAAAATAATTTCTTCGTTTATATGATTTTGAAACTCATAATATGTATACAATTAATATATTTAAAAGAGTTATTGCCACGGCAAATTATGAGTACATTGGCAGAATTGGCGAGAAATTAGTTCGCCTTCCTTCTGGAACCCACGCATTCTGGTCTCTCGCCAAGGCTGTCCAAGGGAATTTCTGTAAGCCATCACTACTATCTCTGTACAGGGAGGACGACTCACTGGCCCACGCCGTAAAAGAGAAAACCGACCTTTTGGGCTCCCTTTTTGCGTCCTACTCGACTCTCGATGACAAGGGAAGACACCGCAGACAATCCCGAAGTGTGAGTGCTCTATGCCTGATGTGAGATTCACATTTCACACAGTGCTCAGTACGCTAAACACTCCTCTCCCTGGACATCCACAAGTCGAGTGGGCCTGACGGAAACCCGCCAATTGTGTTGTGCACGTGCGCTCCAGAGTTGGCACCGGTTCTAACGCGTCTTTTCCGGCACTCCTACTCCCTAATCTTTCTCCCGAATTCATGGAAGACAGTTTTTTTGCATCCGATTCCTAAAAAAGGTAACCAGCTCTGATCAACTACAGGCCTATTGCCATCACCTCCTTGTCCTCGAAAATAATGGAGTACAATATTAACTGCCAGCTCATGCGGTAACTAGAGGAGCACCAGCTGATTAGTAACCGCCAGTACGGTTTGCGTCGGGTTCGCTTAACTGGTGATCTTCTTGTTTACCTAAAACATAGATGTGCGCAGGCAATCGAGTCGAAAGGGGAGGCTTTGGAGATTAGTTTGGGCATAGCGAAGGCCTTCGATCAGATTTGGCACAAAGCTCTTCTTTCGAAGCTTCATTCCTATGGGCTTCCCGAGAAATTGTGCAATTAGATCACCAGTTTTCTGGCTGTTTAGAGCATCAAGGTCGCAGTAGACGGTGCATGATCCTATTCCAAGCCTATTAACGCTGGTATTCCACAAGGCTGCGTGCTATCACCAACGCTGTTTCTTCTGCATATGAATGATATGTTGCAAACCGATAACATTTATTGCTATGTGGACGACAGCACTGGTGATGCTTTATACACCGGACGTGCCAATATTTCTCGGGAAAACGTCGCCGAGTACCGGAACAAACTTGTGTCTGAAGTCGAGTAACCCACAATCCGAGACTTTGTTGAACAAAGTCTCGGATTGTGGGCGACTAAATCTAGTCCACTTTAAGCCCTAGAAGACACAAATTTGCGCGTTTACCGCTAAAAAAACCCTTTGTCGTGTCTCCTCAGTTTCGGGGCACTCCCCTTGTTGCCTCAGCCAGTATTGGAATCCTCGGCGTCGACATATCGAATGACGTGCAGTTTCTTGGTCACTTGGAATAGAAGGCAAAATTAGCCTCGAAAAAGCTTACCATGCAGAGCAGCATAGCAGGACATTATTTCATGCCGGCACACCGCCTGCAACTTTACAAGGCGCAGGTTCGGCCGCACATGGAATACTGTTCCCATCCCTGGGCCGGGGCTACCCAGTGCCAGCTCTTTCCATTTGATCGCATCCTGCGCAGAGCGATTCGAATTGTCGGCGAGCGAGCTCTTTCTGATTGACTTAACTCACCGGCACTGCGAAGATATGTTGCATCTCTTTGCGTATTCTATCGTATCTACCACGGGGAGTGCTCAGGGGAATTGTTCAGACTAATTCCAGCCGCTCAATTTAACCATCGCACATCTCAACAGAACTGGAAATACCATCCGTATCATCTGGATGGTAAGTAATGAAATGAAAATTATAAGGAAGAAGAAATATATATGGGACAAGTACTATTGTATTATAAATTTCCAGACTAGATGGCTATCTTGATGATTAAGGATACATAATAATGTATATGTTTGCGAAAGTCAAAACATAATAATATTACATATGTTATGTTACATAATTATGCCTGATTATGTCAAATATACTTCTGTGACTACGCCATTGCTACGTGCTAGGGAGTTTGGCCAGACACCCCGCTAAATCTAGATATGCCTTTACATAAATATATTCATTAATAACGTTTAGAATAATTTTAAGGATTGATAAAAAATAGATAGTTTTTTTTTGTCGGTGTAGTATATTGTAGCCCTCACGACGATATATTATATTAGTGTTAAGTTTAATATTAAGGAGTAGTCCAATTAAAGTCCAAGACAGAACAACACGTCTCCTTTCAATTGACACCCTTTCAACATTACATTACAATATTTAATACTAATTATGTATTAGTATTAATCGTCAGTATATTCTTTCTTTTTCGTCTTCTTCTTCATCATCCATACATATCATCATTATCATCATTACTGCGTCCACTGCTGAACATAGGCCCCTCCCAAGGAATGCCACAAAGCACGGAGCCACCCGCATCCATTGATTTCCTGCATGTCTTACCAGGTCGTCACTCCATCTAATGGGGGGTCGTCCTACACTTCGCCTACCGGTACCAGGCTGCCACTTGAGAACCTTTTTTCCCCATCGGCTGTCGGTTCTTCGAGCTATATGGCCGGCCCATTGCCACTTCAGCTTACTAATTTGTTGGGCTATGTCGGTCACTCTGGTTCTACTGCAGATATCCTCATTTCTAAGTTAGTTTATCACGCAAAGAAACCCCGAGAATAACCGCGAGAATAACGAGAATAACAGCGAGCGATGGCTCTCCATCGCTCAGCGAGCGATGGCTCTCCAGCTGGCTGGCGACCTTGAGCATCCTCATACTGTCAGCAAGGACCACGTCTCGCATCCATAAGTCATCACTGGCATCACGCACTGGTTGTACAATCTCGTTTTCAGGTTTTGAGGTATACCTGACGAGAAGATGTGTCGTAATTTCCCAAACGCTGCCCAGCCGAGTTGAATCCGTCAATTAACCTCTCGGTCGAAGTTGGACTTACCTAGTCGGACTATTTGTCCCAAGTAAACATACTCGTCAACAACTTCGAGCTTAGTGCTCCCAACCATATATTTGTGACATGGACATTACACATGATCTTTACATAATATAAATGAAATTGAAGTGTCTGTCTATGAATATTTAAGGAATATAGTAAATGAATGCCGTATATTGGGTTATTTGCGTGCCGTTAAGACTTTAAATTTTTTGTCTGTCTGTCTTTATCTGTCTGTCTGTCTATAATCTTCAAAATAGCTAAACCGAATGTTACAAAACTTTACGAACAGATAACAAGTACTGCCAGGAGTGATCTAGGCTTTATTTTAGCTTTGTAGCTTTGAGATTTAAAAAAAAGTATTTGTAAAATAAATGGTCTTTGATTTACTAACATCTAAATAAGGCCACATTCATTGATTCTACCTATGCAAAGCCAGACTGGGTCACTAGTTTATTTGATAAAATTGAAGTGACCAAACAACTTATAGTTTACCTGTTGGTAAGTAAAATTAAAAAGGCTATACAGATGCGTTGTCACCTCTGAGGACCAAGTTGGAATGCATCACTCCTGTAATTAAATGCCTCTCCCTTCAGACCGAAATAAGGCAGAGGGTGTTTCCTACCTAGACGGAATCCGAGGCAGAAAGAGATTCATACCACCTAGTAAATATATAAAACACTACTGTGAATGGCGGATAGTCAAGGTGGTAACCGCCGATAAACGACACTTTTACTTCATATAAATTATATATTTTATATTCACTTTTACGAACTGGCAGAGTTACCCTTGTTACTTCTTTATTTATTGGCGATTACAAAACAACTAACTGATCTATTCGTCACAGCGGCCTTTTATACAATTCAAATAGTAACCTATTATTGAACTTTATTATATTTATTACTATAAATATTGCGTCATAAATCATAAAATAACTGGTAATCAATATTTCAACGAGTAATCACTGATAAAAATTGTTTATACATATTTAATAACATTAATGTTAGGTTCTTAATGGTTTCTTTTAGGTCGCCACACAGCTCTCACTCGAAAGTTTACATTTCAAATCTATATAAACAAAAATCAATTGTCGCATGTATTAAAAATCATCACTTGAGAACGGCTGGGCTGATTTCGATGAATTTTTTATGTGTGTCTGAGTGCTTTAGATTTACAATTGGACCCAGTAGGAGTTACTCTTGTCGAGAACTAGAAATCGAAAATCTAATCAAAAGCCGGTGCGCCTCGATAGTATAAAATAAATTGTATAGAAATACTTTATATATAGATCACTGCAGTTGGATCCCTTTTAACTATTATAAACCAATGCTTGACACTATCCCACATGATGGTAAGTGGTGATGCACCCGAAATTTTTTTTTTATAGGATAAGAATGACAAGCGAGCATACAGTCCACCTAATGGTAAGTGGTTGCTGTGGCCCATAGACATCTACATCTATCCTCGTTTGCGAATCAAAATGCAGATGCGTTGTCAGCCTTTGGTAAAGCGCACTGACTTAGCATATCAAAATTCTATTCACTTTTGCCTTGAATACACCCACGTTATAATCGATTGAAAAGAAAGTTGTCCAAATTATGGACTCCTTTGCTGTACACATAATGAACGACGAAGCAAAATGTTTGGTTTAAATGCGTGCTATGTCGCCCGCATAGGGTTGAAGACCAGCCAGCAGGACGTCTGGTGGTCCGATGATGGAATCCCTTAAATAAAATCCATCTTTTATTACAATTATAATATAATTGTTACTGTTTATATTTTTTATACACTCAATATTTAAAAATAAATTAAAATCAAAACTTTTTATACTATTTATTATGCACGTGGTAGATCCACGCTGCAGCTATATTATGGTTGTAATACGAGAAAGTCGGCAGCGGGGAAGGTCCACGCTCACACAATACCAGCGTAAAATAGGGAATAATGTTGCTGCGTAATAATGATAAAGTAAATAAATAAATATTTTTGTACAATTAGCTATTCATACAATTCAGTTTGCCAAACGAGCACACAACTTACCTAAATGTAATTGGGTTGATACATATAATGTCCTCCAGACCGAATTTCTGTCACGGCGGCCTGTCTCAACAGAGACTAGCCATCTACTCAACATCTTATCTTACGTACATCTTGCCAACCCGTCTGCTAAGCGTGGCAACTATAGCAAAATCCCCCAATGACGCAATCTATGTAGGAGGCATATGTTAAGCGTTTAAGTATTAAGTATTTTATTATATATATATATATATATATATATATATATATATATATATATATATATATATATATATATATAATAAAATATTTACGTATATATATGGTGAGTGTAGAGAAAAGGAGACCCTTTCTTTGTTGAGGTTCAATTCAGACCTCAGGGGTGACAAGGCATTTGCATTTTGATTCTTAATCCAGGATAGATGTAGATGTCTATGGTCACAAAATCTACTTCCCATCATGTGGACTGTATGATCGTTAGTCAACCTTATTCAAAAAAAAAACTTCATTGAACACATAGTCTTTAAATCAAAACCAAAATAGGGACAGGCGGTGCCAAAGACAATCTAGTTGGGTTCCTCGGTATCATATTTAATGTAACAGGCGCACGTATAGACAATGGAATTGGAAGCCCACCTGAACGAACGGCACACGCTCAAATATTAAAGCGAGAACAGACGGCGCGTTAGTTACGAGCGGCGCGTGTGTTTCAGCCTATACAGTACCTTCCGAATTAAACCATTTGCGGTATGCGGTAGAAATTGGTATGCATAATCAAAGTTAAAGTCAAATTTAAAGTCAAAACTATTTACTAGTTTTTAGCTTAGGCTTGTTTAAATCGATTAATCTAATCGATTAATTTAGCTGGCGATTTTTACGGACCGATACGACTTAGAGACCTTCAAAAAACGAGCTTACTCCTTTTTAAAAGGCCGGCAACGCACCTGCAATTCCCCTGGTGTAGCAATTGTATATGGGCGGTGGTCATCACTTACCATCAGGTGAACCGCATGCTTGTTTGCCCCCTCTTCTATAAAGAAAAATCTCTTATGAACATTCAAATCTATACAGGTTCGGAAAACAAGACCTTTTCGGAAAACAACCAAAAAGAAACTTTGAGTTCTTGTTATAAATGTCATATTACAAATTCATTAACAAATGTAAAATTTATAATGATATTGTTAAAATGAATGTCAATTTTAACAAAATATTAGTCGTTCTTTTCGTTCGCCAATTAGTAGCCACAGCAGATAAAAGCGGAGCAAATGCGAATAGAAGCGGAGAAAATTACTTTTTTTCTAACACCGATTGAAACACGGTCTAGATGTATATACTCGTATAATAGATGTTACTTTTTGACGGTTCCGTGGCGC
Organism: Parnassius orleans; assembly: GCA_029286625.1. NCBI lineage: Eukaryota > Metazoa > Arthropoda > Insecta > Lepidoptera > Papilionidae > Parnassius > Parnassius orleans. The sequence goes on from JAGSMP010000056.1 coordinate 4,094,190, forward strand.
AGAGGCTTAGGTATAAGTTACGGCGCTGAGGGCCAAGGGTTCGAATCCCGCACGGTTCAAGTATTTTTCTATGGCCTACTAATAATTGTTACGGGTCTTGATGTCCGTCCTTGTGAAATTTATGTATGTAAACTGCCTGTACGATACAGAAGAAAATTCTAGTGTAACAATTTTTTAAATAAAATTATGAAAATTAAAAAAAATTAAAACAAACGTTTTGAAATTATAGTAATAAGTATCCTCGCAGAAGCCTGTATCAGGTTGTTTGTTTAATACCTTTGCCATAAACATCGGCTAGAAATACCTCCCGTTTTTTTTTAATAAATTCGTTTTTATTGCGGATAAAAAAGGATGCAAAGACGTAAAAATTAATGCATTAGGAATATTTTTTCTCTTCTACAATAGCTACTTTGCCTTAGTATAGTTGTAATTTGTGCAGTGTGCGCCCCGCGGAGCGTGGCGACACTGCCAACTACGCTGCAGCTCGCTGCCAAGTCCGTATTAAATTTTAAAACGGGCTCCATGTCAAGGATAAACGTCGAGGGCTAAATTAAACAATGCTTCGTAATAATTCCATTTTTTTTTTGGCAACCTTTTTTTAGGACGATCTTTGGTCGAATTATTTTAAAGTATTTTTTTGTTTAAAATTTATCTCACACCATAATATGAAAAGTGCAAAGGTTAGGTAGTGTAGTGTAGTGTATTGTAGCCCTCACGACAATATATTAGTAACAAAGGTGTGACAAATCGCTTGCATTGCTCGGTTTGATGATTACGTTGCATCACATTGACTTCTTTGTTTTGTATATCTTAATATGAAATGTAATAATTTATTTTAGGTTTTATATTAATTGAACTTTCAAATCATAAGCTTTAACTCTTATTATTTTGAGACATATTCAGTCGGTCTGTAAATTTAAAAGTGTATGTTACCAAAATTATAAAAGTTATTTTGAAGAAAAAATCTAAAACGAAAGGCATCTGGTATAGAACTATACAAAGCGAGCCTTATCGTGTACCTTGGTTTAATGATTGTGATAGCAGCAAGAATTTTGTTAAGTTAGCACTAAGGCTTCGTTCTGGTCATATTCCATCAGCAAAGTTCGCTTTCTTAATGGGAAAAAACCTTCACCAAATTGTGATGTATGCAAGAAAATTGAAGATGTTTACCATTTGTTGATGGAGTGTCCCAAGAACGTAAAATATAGGCTGTGCTGAAAGAATATAACGCAAATGTTTTGAATATCGATCTAGTGCAAAGGGTTTTATCAAACCCCAAATCAAAGATGTCAAGGGAGTTAGTTATTCCGGCTTGCTACTAGGACGGAATAATTATCTTCTCATCTTCAGTATAAGTTTCCTACTAGTTTAGTAACTTAATTAGTACTCATAAATAAACTTTCTCATTTTGTTCTTTAGCGTAAGCAGTAATTAGTATAAGGTATTGGATTGACATGTTGTTTCGACAAAAATCCCAAAAAAAAATTAAAGAGAAAAAAAACACTTATTATTTATTATTTTGGTAGAGTTTTAATATCTAACTTATTTGTATAGATTATGAAAATAATTTCTTCGATTATACGATTTTGAAACTCATAATATGTATACATTTAATATATTTAAAAGAGTTATTGCCACGGCAAATTATGAGCACGTTGGCAGAATTGGCGAGAAATTAGTTCGCCTTCCTTCTGGAACCCGCGCATTCTGGTCTCTCGCCAAGGCTGTCCAAGGGAATTTCTTTAAGCCATCACTAATATCTCTGTACAGGAGGACGTCGGTGCTACCATCTGCTTGGGATCCTATAATTAATAAAATTAAATCCCAACCCAAGCATACAACTGCAAGACTTCAAGATACTGTAAGTTCATACTGCGTAGATCGGAACAAAAATTAATAATTTTTAATCTGGAGGTAACCGTGGTTAACTATGACATTGGGACGTCAAATACCTCAGTCCCCCCCGTAACCATGGGTGCTGTAAAGTACTCGAAACGTCGGGAATATAAAATAAGTTAATATACGCGGTAAAATCCGTTAAACTAGTTTTATTTAAATACCATCCGTATCATCTGGATGGTAAGTAATGAAATGAAAATTATAAGGAAGAAGAAATATATATGGGACAAGTAGGCTATTGTATTATAAATTTCCAGACTAGATCGCTTATCTTGATGATTAAGGATAAATAATAATGTATATGTTTGCGAAAGTCAAAACAAATTACATAAGATATAACATAACATAAGTAATAATTATGTAACATAAATATTACTTATGTTACATAATTAAGCCTGATTATGTCAAATATACTTCTGTAACTACGCCATTTCTACGTGCTAGGGGGTTTGGCCAAACACCCCGCTAAATATGCCTTACTTTACATAAATATATTCATTAATAACGTTTAGAATTATTTTAAGTATTGATAAAAAATAGATAGTTTTATTATTTATTTATTTTTATCGGTGTAGTATATTGTAGCCCCCACGACGATATATTATATTAGTGTTAAGTTAAATATTAAGGAGTAGTCCAATTATAGTCCAAGACAGAACAACACGTCTCCTTTCAATTGACACCGTTTCAACATTATATTACATTACAATATTTAATACTAATTATGTATTAGTATTAATCGTCAGTATATTCTTTTTTTTCGTCTTCTTCTTCATCATCTATACATATCATCATTATCATCATTATGCCTAGGCCCCTCCCAAGGAATACCACAGAGCACGGAGCCACCCGCATCCATTGACTTCCTGCATGTCTTACCAGGTCGTCACTCCATCTAGTGGGGGGTCGTCCTGCACTTCGCCTACCGGTACGAGGCTGCCACTTGAGAACCTTTTTTCCCCATCGGCTGTCGGTTCTTCGAGCTATATGGCCGGCCCATTGCCACTTCAGCTTACTAATTTGTTGGGCTATGTCGGTCACTCTGGTTCTACTGCAGATATCCTCATTTCTAAGTTAGTTTATCACGCAAAGAAACTCCGAGAATAACCCTCTCCATCGCTCGCTGAGCGACCTTGAGCATCCTCATACTGTCAGCAAGGACCACGTCTCGCATCCATAAGTCATCACTGGCATCACGCACTGGTTGTACAATCTCGTTTTCAGGTTTTGAGGTATACCTGACGAGAAGATGTGTCGTAATTTCCCAAACGCTGCCCAGCCGAGTTGAATCCGTCAATTAACCTCTCGGTCGAAGTTGGACTTACCTAGTCGGACTATTTGTCCCAGGTAAACATACTCGTCAACAACTTCGAGCTTAGTGCTCCCAACAACTACCGGCATATTTGTGACATGGAAATTACACATGATCTTTACATAATATAAATGAAATTGAAGTGTCTGTCTATGAATATTTAAATAATATAGTAAATTAATGCCGTATATTGGGTTATTTGCGTGCCGTTAAGACTTTTAATTTTTTGTCTGTCTGTCTTTATCTGTCTGTCTGTCTACTGTCAGAGTTACCCTTGTTACTTCTTTATTTATTGGCGATTACAAAACAACTAACTGATCTATTCGTCTCAGCGGCCTTTTATATAATTCAAATAGTAACCTATTATTGAACTTTATTATTTTTATTACTATAAATATTGCGTTATAAATCATAAAATAACTGGTAATCAATATTTCAACGAGTAATCACTGATAAAAATTGTTTATACATATTTAATAACATTAATGTTAGGTTCTGAATGGTTAAGGTTTGGTCGGCACACAGCTCTCACTCGAAAGTTTACATTTCAAATCTATATAAACAAAAATCAATTGTTGCATGTACTAAAAATCATCATTTGAGAACGGCTGGGCCGATTTTGATGAATTTTTTATGTGTGTCTGAGTGGTTTAGATTTACAATTGGACCCAGTAAGAGTTACTCTTGTCGAGAACTAGAAATCGAAAATCTAATCGAAAGCCGGTGCGCCTCGATAGTATAAAATAAATTGTATAGAAATACTTTATTTATAGATCACTGCAGTCGGTTCCCTTTTAACTATTATAAACCAATGCTTGACACTATCCCACCTGATGGTAAGTGGTAATGCACCGAAGATTTTTATAGGATAATCGTGACAAGCGAGCACACAGTCCACCTGATGGTAAGTGGTTGCTGTGGCCCATAGACATCTACATCTATCCTCGTTCGCGAATCAAAATACAGATGCGTTGTCAGCCTTTGGTAAAGCGCACTGACTTAGCATATCAAAATTCTATTCACTCTTGCCTTGAATACACCCACGTTATAATCGATTGAAAAGAAAGTTGTCCAAATTATGGACTCCTTTGCTGTACACATAATGAACGACGAAGCAAAATGTTTGGTTTAAATGCGTGCTATGTCGCCCGCATAGGGTTGAAGACCAGCCAGCAGGACGTCTGGTGGTCCGATGATGGAATCCCTTAAATAAAATCCATCTTTTATTACAATTATAATATAATTGTTACTGTTCATATTTTTTATACACTCAATATTTAAAAATAAATTAAAAATTTAATCAAAACTTTTTATACTATTTATTATGCACGTGGTAGATCCACGCAGCAGCTATATAATGGTAGTAATACGAGAAAGTCGCCTTGGCAGGGGAAGGTCCACGCTCTCACACAATACCAGCGTAAAATAGCAGCTTAATGCTGCTATGTTTCGTATGGTGAGTGTAGAGAACCGGAGAATATTCTTACTGGAAATGAGGCATTCCATCTTAGTCCTCACGGCTGACAACGCATCTGCATTTTTATTCATGATTGAGGATAAATGTAGATGTCTATGGGTCACAGCATCCACTTATCATCATGTGGACTGTGTGCTCGTTTGTCACCCATATTCTATTAAAAAAGTTTATTTAAAGCACTTATGCATAAAAACTATAGACACTATAACTGTCAAACCTCTTGAGATGAGAGGGTGTAGTTGTAGCTCATATTATATTTTTAAATTTATTTTTGAGTAAATGATAAGTCTAATTAAACAAGTATTACTGGTAACACGTCTCCTGATTGACACAACATCCAATACTACAAGGGCGCCGATGTGTCTACTCATATAGGGTCCCTGCGAGGACTTTACGCTTTACCTCTTAATACCTTTTGTTTATATCCTACTCTTGTTTTTCGATTTTGAGATTCTGTCCCTAAAGAAACAATCAGTGATCCTCTGATTGTACCACTTTAGAATAAAATAGAGAAAAATATGAAATGATTGAATGCAAAATAAATCACTCCCTTTAATTTAGTGCTGATGTAATTTAAAAGTAAAGTAAAATTACAGCCGTTTATAGGCTGTAATCCCACTGCTGTGCACAAGCCTCATCTCACTTCTGAGAAGGTTTTAGGGCAAGGAAATGTCCGCCGCGCTGTGTGTAAACAAATTTGTAAGTAAAACAAGACATCAACGGGATTAGAGAATTTTTGAGATTACTTTCTACGAGCGCTTTTTCTATAAAAAAAACTATAAAAATAACATATTTGAACGTTGAGATGACATTCACGAAACTTAGCGTTGATTTCATTAATTTTTATAGTTTCCATTTATTTTTATATAGTTAATCGTTAAGAAAGGTAGAAAGAAAAAAGTAGAATGTTATCTCAGCTAACCACGCTAGACACCCACATACCTCAATCCTCCTGTAACTATGGATGTAGCAAAACACTCGAAAGTTGAAATAAATTTAAATAGCTTTTCTAATTTATTAGTTTATATCTGTGCCGTTTTAACGGTCATGGGTCGGCCCGAATAATAGCTTTAGGTCAACTTCTGCTGCATGTCAAAGGCCTAAAGGTTGATTAAGAAATTTTAAAGCAAATATCTCTGTCCGTAACATTACAACCTTTGGACTGATCCGAATACCTTGACAAAAGTTTGTAGCAAAGAGGCTGTAACGGCGGGCCACTAAACGAGCAACATTTTTTGGTTATCGTGTTTTTAGGTATCATTAATAAGTAAAAAAATAAAGAAAGTAAATATATTTAATAAAACGAACACTACTAAACACATTTTATGAAAATATCGGTGTTTTATGAGTGCATCATAGATCATACCTCTCTCTGTATTATATCCATATACTATTAAATTTGAAAAAATAACCTTTGACAAAAATAACATTTTATTTTCTTACGTCGAGGAAATTTTTTTTTTTTTCATTTCGTTTCATATCATTGTAAGCTAATTAAAATAAACTTCTGTCAATCGCGACTATTTAGGAAAATCCTCTCTACAATGGGAGAGGCCCAGGTCCAGCTGTAGATTTTTAGGAGCTGATGATCATGAAGGAGAAGATCCTTGAAGAGATTTTGAAATGAAATTAAAAGAGTTTGCAAAATATGTTGTGACCAGGATTAAGAAAGGAATGCGTTGTTGATTTGGACACGTAGTTAAAGAACGGTTGAGAAAAAAATGACAAATCTAATTTATGCTGCCGGAGATTGGCAGGCGAAGCTGCAGACAAAAGTTTTTTGAATTCGGAAATAAATAAAAGATATATTTAAGATGATTTCAAATTGGCGATATTCTGAAAATGAGCCAAATTAAGAGTACCTTTAACTAAGTAAGAACAAATCTTCGAGAGAGAGAGGTTTGCCTGTCTCTGCCGACCCCTATTCCCATAATAAAGTAAAGGCGTGCGAGTTTATGTATTTATGTATGTAAAAAAGAAAAAATACCAAAGTAAATGTATCCATCGCCCTAATGTGAATTAACTACGTTTACACGCTCATTTCCTGGCTACATTCCTTAAGGTCGGCTTTTATTCGCATAGTTCGCAAGTGTTGACCGAAATGTTTAATTGTTCCGGGACAACCTTCTTGCCGTGCCAACAGAATTTACTGCTACTAGGTGTGACATTTTCCGAATTGTTTCCAAATGGTGACATACGAATTTCCTTATAAGTATTCTAAATATACATATGTATGATCTTGTTGGCGGCTTGTTTAATATAATGTCTTCCAGAACGAATTTCGGTCACGGCGGCCGGTCTCAATGGTGACTAGCCATCTGCGCAGGACAGGGTCTTGAGACTTGAACATAATGATTTCTTATGTTTACGCGAACACTACACATTTAGATGAAACTAATTTATACGTATTTTCGCGTATATTAACTTATTTTAAATTCCCGAAGTTTCGAATACTTTATAGCACCCATGATCACAGGGGAACTGAGGTGTTCGACTTCCCAGTCATAGTTAGCCACGGCTACCTTCAGTTTAAAATTATTAATTTTTGGTCCGATCACGCAGAATGAGCTAATAGTTATAAGATACACTGGGACGTCAGACACCTCAGTCCCCCGTGACCATGGGTGCTGTAAAGTACTCAAAACGTCGGGAATATAATATAAGTTAATATACGCGATAAAACCTGTAAAAATTAGTTTCATTTAAAAAATACAAGACACTTATTATCAAAAGAAAAAGGAAAACATAAATGAAGGACTAATTTGTGTATGTTTCGATAAAAAGACGGAAGAGAACGTTTCTATATGAATAGGGGGATCATAGCGCTGCCAATTTTCAATCGGCTCTCACAGATAAATACCGCTGCTACACATATGGACAGGTGACAGTAAACGAGTAATTGTTCATTTATTGTTATTAAACCGGTCGCTAATTTTGAATTATTGTAGTTTTTTTTATGAAAATGTTACCTCCACACTAGGATTTTCGCCTGTATCGTGGAGGCCGTTTAAAAACTTTATGTTTGCACAAGGACAAATATCCAGACTCGAAACAGTTATTTGTAGACCATACTACTATACTAGCGTAGAATATATATATATATATATATATATATATATATATATACACATATATACATATATATATATATATATATACACATATATATATATATATATATATATATATATATATATATATATATATATATATATATATATATATATACTATATATGGTGTTTCAACGCAGAACGAGCTTGAAGAAGTATCTTAAAGTAGTGCAGTGTTATGGTTGCTTTGGATTGAATCTTATTAATTATAGGATCCCAAGCAGATGGTAGCACCCATCCATCTTCTCTATTGAAATTAGGATTTTTTTTTTATTTCAGTAGCCCCGTGAATCATCCTTGGTAGGAAGCGGGTTTCTGTTGCGAGGAGTTGTGGTTTATCAAATCTGATGTAATGGTGGGGAAAGAACATCGGGAATTACATAGTTGAATTTAAACGCGATAAAATCCGTAAAATTAGTATCATTTAATACTCACATAAAATCAATTCATAGAATAAAATACAACAAAAACAAATTAAAAATTACAGTTGTAGGACTAAAATAGTTTATTGTTTCGCTTTTATATTCAGTCCATTTATTCGATGGATACCTTTTCCTGCCGATTGTAAAACCAGCCCTAAAAAATATATAGGGCTTAGAACGATAGCGAACTGGAATAAGAAAGGTTAGGAACCATATCTATTCCTTTCACCATTTTTAGCATACCCCTAATCTCTTATAACTAGATCGTGTACGACCATGCACAAAATCGGTCCCACCTTCTATCCGCGGCTTGCTTTGGAACTTCAGCCGTCAACCACAGCGAGCTACCTCATTAAACTAAGTTCTACCGCGAGACAGTTTCAATCTACGCCGTGTCGCCTGTCGCCGCATCCGAGACGTCGCATACTGCGGTTACGGTGCGCGACGTGAAGTGAGACGATTTTTGTTTTTGTGTACATACATTAAATACGATCGATAGTTACGATCACATCATATGAACCAACTTTATTAACTCAACGTTATTATTGCCTCTACGCCACGCTACAGGTATTATTATATTTCGTCAGTCGTTCCAACGACCAAGCTCTCTAAGTATTCCATCCATTACAGCCTATAAAAATCCATTGCGTGACATAGCCCACAAGGCAAAATTAAGTGCCTGAAATAACCTCATAAGGGGTATTTTGCCATAGTTGCCACGCTTGGCAGACGGGTTGGAAACTATAGTATATTATTATTTTGATTTTTTATCAGGAAGATTCTGCAACCCATCTCCTGGTCCAGTTTCCCTATGTCGCCTTACGATTCGCACGGGACGATATGGAGTAGTGTATATTCTTATACAAATTACTAGCGTAAAGTAGGGGAATAATGTTGCTGTGTAATAATGATAAAGTAAATAAATAAATATTTTTGTACAATTAGCTATTCATACAATTGAGTTTGCCAAACGAGCACACAGTTTACCTAAAGGTAATTGGGTTGGTACATATAATGTCCTCCAGACCGAATTTCTGTCACGGCGGCCTGTCTGACTAGCCATCTACTCAACATCTTATCTTACGTACATCTCACCAACCCGTCTGCTAAGCATGGCAACTATAGCAAAATCCCCCAATGACGCAATCTATGTAGGAGGCATATGTTAAGCATATATATATATATATATATATATATATATATATATATATATATATATATATATATATATATATAAAATATTTACATATATATAGTGAGTGTAGAGAAAAGAGACCCTTCTTTGTTGAGGTTCAATCTCAGACCTCAGGGGTGACAAGGCACTTGCATTTTGATTCTTAATCCAGGATAGATGTAGATGTCTATGGTCACAAAATCTACTTCCCATCTTGTGGACTGTATGATCGTTAGTCAACCTTATTAAAAAAAAAAACTTCATTGAACACATAGTCTTTAAATCAAAACCAAAATAGGGACAGGCGGTGCCAAAGACAATCTAGTTGGGTTCCTCGGTATCATATTTAATGTAACAGGCGCACGTATAGACAATGGAATTGGAAGCCCACCTGAACGAACGGCACACGCTCAAATATTAAAGCGAGCGCAGACGGCGCGTTAGTTACGAGCGGCGCGTGTGTTTCAGCCTATACAGTACCTTCCGAATTAAACCATTTGCGGTATGCGGAAGAAATTGGTATGCATAATCAAAGTTAAAGTCAAATTTAAAGTCAAAACTATTTACTAGTTTTTAGCTTAGGCTTGTTTAAATCGATTAATCTAATCGATTAATTTAGCTGGCGATTTTTACGGACCGATACGACTTAGAGACCTTCAAAAATCGAGCTTACTCCTTTTAAAAAGGTCAACGCACCTGCAATTCCCTGGTGTAGTTGTATGGGCGGTGGTCATCACTACCATCAGGTGAACCGCATGCTTGTTTGCCCCTCTTCTATAAAGAAAATCTCTTATGAACATTCAAATCTACACGGTTCGGAAAACAAGACCTTTTCAGAAAACAACCAAAAACAAACTTTGAGTTCTTGTTATAAATATCATATAATTATAATTAATTTATAATGATATTGTTAAAATGAATGTCAATTTTAACAAAATATTAGTCGTTCTTTTCGTTCGCCAATTAGTAGCCACAGCAGATAAAAGCGGAGCAAATGCGAATAGAAGCAAAAATTAATTTTTTCTATGATTGAAACGGTCTAGATGTATATACTCGTATATACATCGGTTCCGTGGCGCAGAGGCTTAGGTATAAGTTACGGCGCTGAGGGCCAAGGGTTCGAATCCCGCACGGTTCAAGTATTTTCTATGGCCTACTAATAATTGTTACGGGTCTTGATGTCCGTCCTTGTGAAATTTATGTATATAAACTGCCTGTACGATACAGAAGAAAATTCTAGTGTAATAATTTTTTAAATAAAATTATGAAAATTAAAAAAATTAAAACAAACGTTTTGAAATTATAGTAATAAGTATCCTCGCAGAAGCCTGTATCAGGTTGTTTGTTTAATACCTTTGCCATAAACATCGGCTAGAAATACCTCCCGTTTTTTTTTAATAAATTCGTTTTTATTGCGGATAAAAAAGGATGCAAAGACGTAAAAATTAATGCATTAGGAATATTTTTTCTCTTCTACAATAGCTACTTTGCCTTAGTATAGTTGTAATTTGTGCAGTGTGCCTTGCGGGCGTGGCAACTGCCAACTACGCTGCAGCTCGCTGCCAAGTCCGTATTAAATTTTAAAACGGGCTCCATGTCAAGGATAAACGTCGAGGGCTAAATTAAACAATGCTTCGAAATAATTGCACTTTTTTTGGGCAACCTTTTTTTAGGACGATCTTTGGTCGAATTATTTTAAAGTGTGTTCAAGTTTTTTTTTTGTTTAAAATTTATCTCACACCATAATATGAAAAGTGCAAAGGTTAGTTAGTGCGTGTTAGTACTGTAGTGTATTGTAGTCCTCACGAAAATATATTAGTAACAAAGGTGTCACAAATCGCTTGCATTGCTCGGTTTGATGATTACGTTGCATCACATTGACTTCTTTGTTTTGTATACCTTAATATGAAATGTAATAATTTATTTTAGGTTTTATATTAATTGAACTTTCAAATCATAAGCTTTAACTCTTATTATTTTGAGACATATTCAGTCGGTCAGTAAATTTAAAAGTAATTGTTACCAAAATTGTAAAAGCTATTTTGAAGAAAAATCTAAAACGAAAGGCATCTGGTATAGAACTATACAAAGCGAGCCTTATCGTGTACCTTGGTTTAATGATTGTGATTGCAGCAAGAATTTTGTTAAGTTAGCCCTAAGGCTTCGTTCTGGTCATATTCCATCAGCAAAGTTCGCTTTCTTAATGGGAAAAAACCTTCACCGAATTGTGATATATGCAACAAAATTGAAGATGTTTACCATTTGTTGATGGAGTGTCCCAAGAACGTAAAATATAGCCTGTGCTGAAAGAATATAACGCAAATGTTTTGGATGTCAATCTAGTGCAAAGGGTTTTATCAAACCCCAAATCAAAGATGTCAAGGGAGTTAGTTATTCCGGCTTGCTACTAGGACGGAATAATTATCTTCTCATCTTCAGTATAAGTTTCCTACTAGTTTAGTAACTTAATTAGTACTCATAATTATACTTTATTTTGTTCTTTAGGCAGTAATTAGTATAAGGTATGATGGGATTGGCATGTCGTTTCGACAAAAATCCCAAAAATTAAAGAGAAAATAAAACACTTAATATTTATTATTATGGTAGAGTTTTAATATCTAACTTATTTGTATAGATTATGAAAATAATTTCTTCGTTTATACGATTTTGAAACTAATAATATTTATACAATTAATATATTAAAAATTATTGCCACGGTAAATTATGAGCACATTGGCAGAATTATCGAGAAATTAGTTCGCCTTCCTTCTGGAACCCGCATTCTGGTCTCTCGCAAGGCTGTCCAAATTTCTTTAAGCCATCACTAATATCTCTGTACAGGGAGGACGTCGGTGCTACCATCTGCTTGGGATCCTAATGTAAAATTAAATCCCAACCCAAGCATACAACTGCAAGACTTCAAGATACTGTAAGTTCATACTGCGTAGATCGGAACAAAATTAATAATTTTAATCTGGAGGTAACCGTGGTTAACTTATGACATTGGGACGTCAAATACCTCAGTCCCCCGTGACCATGGGTGCTGTAAAGTACTCGAAACGTCGGGAATAAAATAAGTTAATAAACGCGGTAAAATCCGTATAACTAGTTTTATTTAAATACCATCCGTATCATCTGGATGGTAAGTAATGAAATGAAAATTATAAGGAAGAAGAAATATATATGGGACAAGTAGGCTATTGTATTATAAATTCCAGACTAGATCGCTTATCTTGATGATTAAGGATAAATAATAATGTATATGTTTGCGAAAGTCAAAACAAATTACATAAGATATAACATAACATAAGTAATAATTATGTAACATAAATATTACTTATGTTACATAATTAAGATTATGTCAAATATACTTCTGTAACTACGCCATTTCTACGTGCTAGGGGTTTGGCCAAACACCCGCTAAATATGCTACTTTACATAAATATATTCATTAATAACGTTTAGAATTATTTTAAATATGATAAAAAATAGATAGTTTTATTATTTATTTATTTTATCGGTGTAGTATATTGTAGCCCCCGACGATATATTATATTAGTGTTAGTTAAATATTAAGGAGTAGTCCAATTAAAGTCCAAGACAGAACAACGTCTCCTTTCAATTGACACCGTTTCAACATTATATTACATTACAATATTTATTACTAATTATGTATTAGTATTAATCGTTTTTTCGTCTTCTTCTTCATCATCTATACATATCATCATTATCATCATTATGCCTAGGCCCCTCCCAAGGAATACCACAGAGCACGGAGCCACCCGCATCCATTGACTTCCTGCATGTCTTACCAGGTCGTCACTCCATCTAGTGGGGGTCGTCCTGCACTTCGCCTACCGGTACGAGGCTGCCACTTGAGAACCTTTTTCCCCATCGGCTGTCGGTTCTTCGAGCTATATGGCGGCATTGCCACTTCAGCTTACTAATTTGTTGGGCTGTCGGTCACTCTGGTTCTACTGCAGATATCCTCATTTCTAAGTTAGTTTATCACGCAAAGAAACCCCGAGAATAACCCTCTCCATCGCTCGCTGAGCGACCGCGAGCATCCTCATACTGTCAGCAAGACCACGTCTCGCATCCATAAGTCATCACTGGCATCACACACTGGTTGTACAATCTCGTTTTCAGGTTTTGAGGTATACCTGACGAGAAGATGTCGTAATTTCCCAAACGCTGCCCAGCCGAGTTGAATCCGTCAATTAACCTCTCGGTCGAAGTTGGACTTACCTAGTCGGACTATTTGTCCCAGGTAAACATACTCGTCAACAACTTCGAGCTTAGTGCTCCCAACAACTACCGGCATATTTGTGACATGGAAATTACACATGATCTTTACATAATATAAATGAAATTGAAGTGTCTGTCTATGAATATTTAAATAATATAGTAAATTAATGCCGTATATTGGGTTGTTGCATGCCGTTAAGACTTTTAATTTTGTCTGTCTGTCTTTATCTGTCTGTCTGTCTACTGTCAGAGTTACCTTGTTACTTCTTTATTTATTGGCGATTACAAAACAACTAACTGATCTATTCGTCTCAGCGGCCTTTATATAATTCAAATAGTAACCTATTATTGAACTTTATTATTTTTATTACTATAAATATTGCGTTATAAATCATAAAATAACTGGTAATCAATATTTCAACGAGTAATCACTGATAAAAATTGTTTATACATATTTAATAACATTAATGTTAGGTTCTTAATGGTTAAGGTTTAGTCGTACACAGCTCACTCGAAAGTTTACATTTCAAATCTATAAACAAAAATCAATTGTTGCATGTACTAAAAATCATCATTTGAGAACGGCTGGGCCGATTTTGATGAATTTTTTATGTGTGTCTGAGTGGTTTAGATTTACAATTGGACCCAGTAAGAGTTACTCTTGTCGAGAACTAGAAATCGAAAATCTAATCGAAAGCCGGTGCGCCTCGATAGTATAAAATAAATTGTATAGAAATACTTTATTTATAGATCACTGCAGTCGGTTCCCTTTTAACTATTATAAACCAATGCTTGACACTATCCCACCTGATGGTAAGTGGTAATGCACCCGAAGATTTTTTTTATAGGATAATCGTGACAAGCGAGCACACAGTCCACCTGATGGTAAGTGGTTGCTGTGGCCCATAGACATCTACATCTATCCTCGTTCGCGAATCAAAATACAGATGCGTTGTCAGCCTTTGGTAAAGCGCACTGACTTAGCATATCAAAATTCTATTCACTCTTGCCTTGAATACACCCACGTTATAATCGATTGAAAAGAAAGTTGTCCAAATTATGGACTCCTTTGCTGTACACATAATGAACGACGAAGCAAAATGTTTGGTTTAAATGCGTGCTATGTCGCCCGCATAGGGTTGAAGACCAGCCAGCAGGACGTCTGGTGGTCCGATGATGGAATCCTTAAATAAAATCCATCTTTTATTACAATTATAATATAATTGTTACTGTTCATATTTTTATACACTCAATATTTAAAATAAAATTAAAATTTAATCAAAACTTTTATACTATTTATTATGCACGTGGTAGATCCACAGCAGCTATATAATGGTTGTAATACGAGAAAGTCGGCTTGGCAGGGAAGGTCCACGCTCTCACACATAATAAAATAGCAGCAATGGCTATGTTTCGTATGGTGAGTGGAGAACCGGAGAATATTCTTACTGGAAATGAGGCATTCCATCTTAGTCCTCACGGTGACAACGCATCTGCATTTTTATTCATGATTGAGGATAAATGTAGATGTCTGGGTCACAGCATCCACTTATCATCATGTGGACTGTGTGCTCGTTTGTCACCCATATTCTATTAAAAAGCTTATTTAAAGCACTTGTGCATAAAAACTATAGACACTATAACTGTCAAACCTCTTGAGATGAGAGGTGTAGTTGTAGCTCTATCATATTTTAATTTTAATTTTTGAGTAAACGATAAGTCTAATTAAACAAGTATTACTGGTAACACGTCTCTGATTGACACCTCCAATACTACAAGGGCGCTGATGTGTCTATTCATATAGCCTGCGAGGACTTTACGCTTTACCTCTTAATACCTTTTGTTTATATCCTACTCTTTTGTTTTCGATTTTGAGATTCTGTCCTAAAGAAACAATCAGTGATCCTCTGATTGTACCACTTTAGAATAAAATAGAGAAAAATATGAAATGATTGAATGCAAAATAAATCACTCCTAATTTAGTGCTGATGTAATTTAAAGTAAAGTAAAATTACAGCCGTTTAGGCTGTAATCACTGCTGGGCAAAGCCTCATCTCACTTCTGAGAAGGTTTTAGCAAGGAAATGTCCGCCGCTGTGTGTAAACAAATTTGTAAGTAAAACAAGACATCAACGGGATTAGAGAATTTTCGAGATGACTTTCTACGAGCGCTTTTTCTATAAAAAAAAACTATAAAATAACATATTTGAACGTTGAGATGACATTCACGAAACTTAGCGTTGATTTCATTAATTTTATAGTTTCCATTTATTTTATATAGTTAATCGTTAAGAAAGGTAGAAAGAAAAAAGTAGAATGTTATCTTAGCTAACCACGGTAGACATCCACATACCTCAATCCTCCTGTAACTATGGATGTAGCAAAACACTCGAAAGTTGAAATAAATTTAAATAGCTTTTCTAATTTATTAGTTTATATCTGTGCCGTTTTAACGGTCATGGGTCGGCCCGAATAATAGCTTTAGGTCAACTTCTGCTGCATGTCAAAGGCCTAAAGGTTGATTAAGAAATTTTAAAGCAAATATCTCTGTCCGTAACATTACAACCTTTGGACTGATCCGAATACCTTGACAAAAGTTTGTAGCAAAGAGGCTGTAACGGGGGGCCACTAAACGAGCAACATTTTTTGGTTATCGTGTTTTTAGGTATCATTAATATGTAAAAAAATAAAGAAAGTAAATATATTTATTAAAACGAACACTATTAAACACATTTTATGAAAATATCGGTGTTTATATGAGTGCATCATAGATCATACCTCTGTATTATATCCATATACTATTAAAATTGAAAAATAACCTTTGACAAAAATAAAATTTTATTTTCTTACGTAGAGAATTTTTTCATTTCATTTCATATCATTGTAAGCTAATTAAAATAAACGTCTGTCAATCGCGACTAATTAGGCAAATCCTCTCTACAATGGGAGGACCCAGGTCCAGCTGTAGATTTTAGGATTTGATGATGATGAAGGAAGATAGAAGAGATTTTGAAATGAAAAGAAAAAAGTTTGCAAAAGATGTTGTGACCAGGATTAAGAAAGGAATGCGTTGTTGATTTGGACACGTAGTTAAAGAACGATTGAGAAAAAATGACAAATCTAATTTATGCTGCCGGAGATTGGCGGCTGCAGAACAAAAGTTTTTCAATTCGGAAATAGATATATTAAGATGATTTCAAATTGGCGATATTCTGAAAATGGGCCAAATTAAGAGTACCTTTAACTAAGTAAGAACAAATCTTCGAGAGAGATTTGCCTGTCTCTGCCGACCCCTATTCCCATAATAAAGTAAAGGCGTGCGAGTTTATGTATTTATGTATGTAAAAAAAAAAATACCAAAGTAAATGTATCCATCGCCCTAATGTGAATTAACTACGTTTACACTCATTTCCTGGCTACATTCCTTAAGGTCGGCTTTTATTCGCATAGTTCATAAGTGTTGACCGAAATGTTTAATTGTTCCGGGACAACCTTCCATTTGTAACAGAATTTACTGCTACTAGGTGTGACATTTTCGAATTGTTTCCAAATGGTGACATACGAATTTCCTTATAAGTATTCCAAATATACATATGTATGATCTTGTTGGCGGCTTGTTTAATATAATGTTTTCCAGAACGAATTTCGGTCACGGCCCGGTCTCAATGGTGAGCCATCTGCGCAGGGTCTTGAGACTTGTCAACAGAGACTTGAACATAATGATTTCTTATGTTTACGCGACACTACACATTTAAATGAAACTTATTTTGTACGGATTTTCGCGTAGATTAACTTATTTTAAATTCTGAAGTTTCGAATACTTTATAGCACCCACGATCACAGGGGAACTGAGGTATTCGACTTCCAGTCATAGTTAGTTACCTTCCGTTTAAAATTATTAATTTTGGTCCGATCACGCAGAATGAGCTATAGTTATAAGATAAACTGGGACGTCAAACAAGTCTCCCGTGACCATGGGTGCTGTAAAGTACTCAAACGTCGAAATATAATATAAGTTAATATACGCGACAAAACTTGTAAAAATTAGTTTCATTTAAAAAATAAAAGACACTTATTATCAAAAGAAAAAGGAAAACATAAATAAAGGACTAATTTGTGTATGTTTCGATAAAAAGACGGAAGAGAACGTTTCTATATGAATAGGAGGATCATAGCGCTGCCAATTTTCAATCGGCTCTCACAGATAAATACCGCTGCTACACAGATGGACAGGTGACAGTAAACGAGTAATTGTTCATTTATTGTTATTAAACCGGTCGCTAATTTTGAATTATTGTAGTTTTAGTTTTTATAAAAATGTTACCTCCACTAGGATTTTCGCCTGTATCGTGGAGTGTTTAAAACTTTATGTTTGCACAAGGACAAATATCCAGACTCGAAACAATTTGTAGACCATAGTACTATACTAGCGTAGAATATATATATATATATATATATATATATATATATATACACACCATATATATATATATATATATATATACACATATATATATATATATATATATATATATATATATATATATATATATATATATATATATATATATATATATGGTGTTTCAACGCAGAACGAGCTTGAAGAAGTATCTTACAGTCTTGCAGTGGTATGGTTGGGTTTGGATTGAATTTTATTAATTATAGGATCCCAAGCAGATGGTAGCACCCATCCATCTTCTCTATTGAAATTAGGATGTTTTTTTTAATTCAGTAGCCCCGTGAATCATCCTTGGTAGGAAGCGGTTTTCTGTTGCGAGTTGTGGTTTATCAAATCTGATGTAATGGTGGGGAAAGAACATCGGGAATTACATAGTTGAATTTAAACGCGATAAAATCCGTTAAATTAGTATCATTTAATACTCACATAAAATCAATTCATAGAATAAAATACAATAAAAACAAATTAAAAATTACAGTTGTAGGACTAAAATAGTTTATTGTTTCGCTTTTATATTCAGTCCATTTATTCGATGGATACCTTTTCCTGCCGATTGTAAAACCAGCCCTAAAAAAAATATAGGGCTTAGAACGATAGCGAACTGGAATAAGAAAGGTTAGGAACCTTATCTATTCCTTTCACCATTTTTTAGCATACCCCTAATCTCTTATTACTAGATCGTGTACGACCATGCACAAAATCGGTCCCACCTTCTATCCGCGGCTTGCTTTGGAACTTCAGCCGTCAACCGCAGCGAGCTACCTCATTAAACTAAGTTCTGCCGCGAGACAGTTTCAATCTACGCCGTGTGTCTGTCGCCGCATCCGAGACGTCGCATACTGCGGTTACGGTGCGCGACGTGAAGTGAGACGATCTGCTTTGTTAAGAGAGTTTTGGAAACTTGCACAAAATTTAATAGTTTCGATTCATTTTTATAGAATAAAGGTAACAAGCGAGAACACAGCCCACCTCATGTTAAGTGGATGCTGTGTACCATAAACATCTACATCTAACCTCAATTAATAATCAAAATGCAGATGCGTTTTCATCCCTGAAGACTAAGAAGGAATGCGTCGTATCCATTAAAAAAGGTCTCCGGTTCTCCACACTCATCATACGAAACACAGCGGCATTGAGCTACTATTTTACGCTGGTATTCTGTGAGAGCGTGATCCTTCCCCGGTCGAGCAAAACCATTCGTGCTACAACTATATTATAGCTGTAACGTGGCTCTACTATGAAAATAAATAAATAATTAAATAATTTCACGCTAGTTATTGCTTCTGACTCCCAAAGGCCTATTGTTTGTTAAACGGTAAACCGACTCAGACCTCTACGGTCCGTAGACCGTACAGGGTCGGACCGTACCCCGAACGGGTTCCCGCCTTGTCGTGGCGGGGGCTTAGTAACCGTGGCTTGTTCACCCGCGGTGAACAATGAGAACAGGCTGGCCCGTGGTGTAGGGCCGGCCTGAGGTGGCCACTCCGTGTGGGCTTGCGAGCCCACTTCGGATGTGTCGGTGGGCTGCGGCGAGAGGGTCCTCTCCCCCACCGCTGCAGCCAAGGTGGAGTCGCGGAGGAAGAGGAGTGTTGGTATGGCGATGCGCTGGTACGTCGATGACTCTGACGGGGCCGCACCGTTAATTGATGCGGTGGTGGCGGGGCTGCGGGGAGAGAAGTGTTTGTATTGCGAGGCGCCGCTCTTCCTACCCTCCACAGCCGAATCTTGGTTGGCGACGGAGCCAGACAAGATCTGCCACTAGGGTCAGGAAGGCTGGTGCTTCGGAGTGCTAATTTTTCTACCCCATTGCCCGCGCATCGGGCACGGGGGCGTCCGTTGCGCATGTGAGTTGTGGGTCGCGGAGGAGGGCGCACCATGTGTTCTGGTGCGTACCTGAGAAGGAGATGGGGAAGAGTAGTCCTCTCCGAGGAGGGGCCGCCATAGGGCGGCCAGCGTTGGTGGGGCCGCGGGTGTGTGCGAAAGCGTTCCCGTGGCCCTACCAATGCGACGAAGGTGGAATACAATGGGGTTTTAGTCGGTGTGGTCTGATATAACCCGTCCGTCCGCGAGGCGGGTATGCGTAGGCATTTCCCCATGTAAAAAAAATGGTCGGACCGTAGGGGTTCAGACTGTAGAGGGTGCGTAGACCTTAAAAGGTCGGACCGTATAGAGTCGCGTCGTAGGGGGTCCGTAAAGTTCTGAGTCATTCTGCCTAAAGTATTTATAACATATTATGACTTAGTTTCTTTATACTTTTAATTAGCTTCCATATAAATTTACTGCGTGTATCCGTTACGTGACATTGTTATAAAGTCGGAAGAGGCTAAAGTGTTGTAACTTATGGTTGCAGCATGAATGGGTCGGCTCGATCGGGGAAGGATCACGCTTTCACAAAATACCAGCTTAGAATTGCTGCTGCGTTTCGTATGGCGAGTGTAGAGAATCGAACCCTTTTTACAGGAAACGAAGCATTCCATCTAAATCCTCAGGGGTGACAACGCATCTACATGTTGATTCATAATCGAAGATAGATGTAGGTGTCTAAAGGCCACAGCAACCACCTTACCATCAGGTCATGTGTTCTTGTTTGTTTGACTTCATCATTATGATTGCCTATCACAAGTACACTGCTGAACATAGGCTTCCCGAAGGAATGCCAAAAAGCACGGTCCTGAGCCACCTTCATCTTTCAACATCCTGCATATCTTACTAGGTCGTCTCCAGTTAGTGGGGGGCCGCCCTACATTTCGCTTACCGGTACGAAGATGCCACTCGAGAACCTTTTTTCCCCATCGGTTGTCAGTTTTTCGAGCTATAAGTCCGGCACATTGCCACTTCAACTTACTGATCTGTTCCGCTATGTCAGTTAATCTGGTTCAACTGCGGATATTCTCATTGAAGTCTATCGAGCAGAGAAACTCAGAGCATAGCCCTCTTCATAGCTCGCTGAGGGACCTTAAGCCCTCGTATGGCCAGGAGTTAAGAACCATGTTACCCCAACTTCTATAAAACACGACACAGTCGTGCATAACATTCACAAGTTCTATGAATATCCTAGTGAGTTTTTGAAATGGGCACGGGCGGAATATCCGCGCTTTGGTTATGCACAGCGGCACAATGCTGAGTCGGATGCCTATTTGTTGCATTAATGTTAATATAATATGATATATTTATGAGGTGCATTTTTACATAATGTGAAGGCTTCAAATAAAGATGTTCCTATCTTTCTTTCACTAAACCTTATACGTCGTAGAGCCACGCTTCAGCTATATTATGGTTGTAGCACGAATAGGTCGGCTCGACCAAGTCTCACAGAATACCAGCAAAATAGCAGTTAAATGCTGCTATATTTCGTATGGTGAGTGTAGAAAACCGGAGAACCCTTTTAATAGAAACGTGGCATTCCATCTCAGCCCTCAGGGGTAACAACGCATCATCATTTTGATTCTTAATAGAGGATAAATGTAGATGTCTATGGGCTACAGTATCCATTTACTATCAGGTGGGCTGTGAGCTCGCTCTTCACCCTATTTTTTTATAAAAAAACACAGTCATGCATAACCTTATTCAAGTTCTACGAAACCTTATTAAAGTTTATTATCTACCACGTTATTCCTCTCATGCTTTTCTAGTCAGCTTCTGTACACGGCAACAAGCTCGCCAGCGCGGTGACACGCAGCTCGCTGACTGAGTGACTCGCAGTTCGCTACAATAAACACGTCCCCGGCGTCGTTAATCAATGACACGACACCTAACGGGCCCGGTGACACGACTCGTTTAATTTTACCTTACTATATTGCAAAGGAAATATTATATTTTAATAAATTTTTATATAATTCAAATATATCTATATGGTTACACATAATATTAAAAAAAAACTATAATAAAGAAAAAATAAAATAAAAAATTTGAATTATCATTATCAGTAGGACTTAACTTACCCCCGTCACCACTAATCCCAGCACCACTTCTCCCAACACCACTACACCGAATATCTATTATTGGTTTATAAACCAATAATATCTTATTTAATATAATCAGGCCTTATTTAATTGTTACTATATTGTCGTAAACTTAATAATTGGTGGATAAACCAATTCATTGTTGTTCATTGTTTTTACAAAACGTTACGCCCACACTAGGATTTTCTCCTATATCGTGGAGGCAGTTTACAAACATAAATTGCACAAAGACAAACATCCAGACCCGGAACAATTATTTGTAGGCCATACACATACTGTTCCGTGCAGGATTCGAACCCATGGCCCGCAGCGCAACAACTCATTGCTAAGCCACTGCGCCTTGGAGCCGTCAAAAATAAATTATATCTTAATTAATAGAATCAGGCGTTACTTTGCGGAAATTAATTATATAAAACGTTAATAGCTAATTAGCTAAGATCCGCGTAATAACACTATTCAAACTAGGTAAGACATATAATTTTATTTTATAATATATCTTCATCAATTTAAGTTACTCCAATAAAATGACTATATATGTACATATACACACTCGCCGTATCACATCAAAATTAAACTTTCGTTAACAAATGGTTTCACCGAGCTGTCCAAAACAATAGAGAGCACCTTGATACAACGCAGCAAGGTAGGGGGGTACAGAGGGAGGACTTTCGGGAGGGGATAATTAATTACCGCGAGAGTGGCAGGTGCACAATGACTGGAAACTGTTCTGACGGTGACGTTGCGCTTTTTTATCTTACTTTCAAGGAAAAGAAAATATGAGTAAAAATTGGTAACTGAAATGTGAAATGTGTACCCGGCAGTTTTCAATGCCGAATAATTCTGTTTTTGTAGATAAACTACCAGCTATACTAATACATCTAGTTCTGCAAGTACCAATCTACATGCCACGAATGGTAATTTTTTCACAAAACTGTAGTGACAAACGAACTTCCGAACAGACGTCCGAACAGATCGTCCACCTGGTGAACGAACTTATCGTCCACCTGGTGAACGAATTTATCGTCCACCAGGTGGACGATAAGTTCGTCGTTGTTCGTACATCTGCAGCCAACTTCAAACAAAGAAGGCTTTAGATGCGTTTTCACATCACATCCTGTAATCATACTAGCTCTCTAAACACTTCGGATCGGAACATAGCACTGCAAGCACATTATTGGCGACGGAATTAGGTGAGGTAGTGGTACCTAAATACGCCAATTGTACCTTTAAATAATTGTTTTTTCTGTCATATATATTTCTGGTGTACAATAAAGTATATTTCATTCATTCATTCATTCATTCATACCTACCTAGACGGACTCCTAGGTGAAGAAGGAGTTATATTACCTAGTGATGTTATAAATGTTTTGTTTATATACGGAATTTAGTGTCCCGTTTAATACCAAGTGTGGAGTGATAGTGATATCGAAAGAAGAGTGAATGCAGGAAACATGGTGAATGGAGCTTTGCACTCCTTTATGAGCAGGCGGAAGTTGTCTAACAAGGCTCGTTTGGCTGTGCATGAGGGGGTGTTGGTTCCGACACTCATGTACGGAAGTGAAAATTGGGTATGGCAGAAGAAACATGAAAGCAGAATAAATGCAGTTGAGATGAGAGCGTTAAGAAGTATGATAAGAGTTAAATTGAGTACCAGGATAAGAAATAGTGAGATAAGGAAACGTTGTGGTCTGAAAGAAGAAGTAGTGACAATAAATTGATAAAGGTATGCTGAGATGGTTTGGCCCGATGGTTTGATGGAACGTTTGACGAAAAAAGTGTATAAGGCGAGTGTGAATGAAAGTGTTGGAAGGGCAGACCTAGGCGGACGTTTCTAGACCAAATCAGGGACGTCTTGAAAAAAGGCCAGGTCAAAAGTACCCTAAACCGTAGAGCATGTATGAAGGGAATAATGAAAGTGGACGAAGCAAAACAAGTATGTAAGGATCGTAGCAAGTGGAAAGAAGTGGTCTCTGCCTACCCTTACGGGAAAGAGGCGTGATTATATGTATGTATGTATGTATGTATTTAATACCATTATGGTGTGACTTCACAACTGATATATTATAAGCAAACAAAAATTCACACATTTCGTTACAAGTTTTGTAGTTTTGTTCTTGCATTTAAAAATTATGTAATAAATACATTACCATTCGTGAATGTCGTAAGAGGCTCCTATCGGAACCGGTTGGCTTGTGGTTAATCAGATTGAGTATGTTTCAAAAGGCAAGTGAAAAGGTACGGTCTACTGGGCAATGTGCCATGCGAGTATCCAACGTACCACATATCCGTGACAGCCTACAATCTGCCTCGTACGCGTTACCTGAAAATCCGCATTAATTCGCATTCGGACGCGAAAACAATAGAGCCACGCTCCACAGCAGAAACCTGTCCGTGGTCACACGCGTATTTTAGTACAGAAATAAATCAAAGTACACGTTATTCCAAAGTCATACAGTAACAATTTCTACAGCAAAATTCCAAATGCTTGATCTATGATTTGCTTACACGAATATTCCTTTCTGCAATCTATATTTTACAGTAAGTGATTGTAATAAAGTTTAATTTACTTTGACAGTAATCGAGAAATTAAATACAGGACACAATAACGATAAAGTGCTCAACGAATGGAATACAATTATATTATCACCTGAATCGCCTCTTCGTTCTGTTTGCAATTTTGATTTAATGGTTTTAAAGTCGGGTTTAATTTAATTACTAAATAATAAATAGCGTTTGACTGTTTATAAAGCTGCAATATATTTGAACTCTTACCTAGTTGTAATAAAGTATAATTTGCAGTAATTTAGATATGTTTGTGTGCGACAATAAATGGACTTTCACAGGTGCACCAGCGCGGAAGACACGTCGAGCGGCTGATTTAACACAATATGGCGGTCTTTCCGTTTTCGAAGGGGATTATGAAATGACTTGTACAAGTTTAAACAGATAAGAGATTTTAAAATTCCTAATTTATTGAGGTTTTTATCTATACTGTGGCCAGGAATTTAAAACCGGTTTCAAATTTAGTTACGGTTTTTAATTTAGGTTCAGACAAATTGACGTGACTAACTTACATTCAACCTTATGGTAAGTGGCTACAGCAGCACATTGACATCTTCTTAATATATAAAAATTAATATTTGTTTTGAGTAAAACTATTTTTACGGATTTTATCGCGTTTAATTTTACTAATTTTGATTCCCGACGTTTCGGGTGCTTTACAGCACCCATGGTCACGGGGGGGACTGAGGTGTTTGACGTCCTAATGTCATAGTTAGCCCGGCTACCTTCAGTTTTTTGAATATTAACGTCATATTAACCTCAGTAGTAGTAACGAATATTAACCTCACGTCAGCTATATGAGGAGGCACCGACACCGACGCTCTGGGAAGTCTGCAGTCTGTGAACATGTTCAAGATCGTCCCCGCCATTACATCAGATTTGATAGACCACAAATCCTCGCAAAAGAACACCGATTCCTACCAAGGATGATACGCGAGGCTATTGAAATTAAAAAACATCCTAATTTCAATAGAGAAGATGGATGGGTGCTGCCATCTGCTTGGGATCCTATAATTAACAAAATTAAATCCAAACCCAAGCATACCACTGCAAGACTTCAAGATACTGTAAGCTCATTCTGCGTAGATCGGACCAAAAATTAATATTCAAAAACTGAAGGTAGCTGGCTAATTATGACATTAGGACGTCAAACACCTCAGTCCCCCCCGTGACCATGGGTGCTGTAAAGCACCCGAAACGTCGGGAATCAAAATTAGTAAAATTAAACGCGATAAAATCCGTAAAAATAGTTTTATTCAATGTGTAGTGTTCGCGTAAATATAATAAACCATAATATTTGTTTGTTCGTATTTTATGCGCTGCCATACCTTTCAACAGATTGTGCTTAAACTTTGTCAACTTATTGCTTGCATTTGCGCAAATGTTATAGGCATATTACAATAAACTTATAGTAGGTGGCGCGCGTATCGTACCGAAAAATTTATTTGAAAAAATTAGACTATATCATTTAATTTCAATGATTGTACTATCATTCCTAATTAAACAATATAACTCTTTCAAATTTAAATTGTTATTTCCACAATTATTTCACAGTCTGCAATAAATAAAACTAATTGGATGCTTTAAGCGCGAAGCGCGTAGGATGATCTACTAGGAGGCCTAAAATCAAGATTCCAACGTTTTGTCGCATGAAATCGTATCAAACAATCATATTGTACATATAAATGATACAAAAAGCACATTGTCAAAAAGTTAAATGATTGTTGAACTTATTAAAAAAAATTTAATCGATTAATTGCTATTTTTACTTAAAAAAAGTGGTTTTTGTGGCTTATGGTGTGGAAGTCCGCATGGAGGGGTAAACACGATAACTTTTGAAAATATCAATTTTTCAACTCAATCTAATTTTTAATCTCTTCATCTATCATGTGGGAAGCCATGGAATGTAAATGGCAGTTTAATTTTGTTTTGTTTAGTTATAATTAATTTTTTTCGGCTGAGAAATTCCGAAATTTTCGGTGTTTTGAGCAGCCTTGTAATAATTTATTTTACTAAATAGACTGCC
The DNA here is from genome assembly GCA_029286625.1 of Parnassius orleans. NCBI lineage: Eukaryota > Metazoa > Arthropoda > Insecta > Lepidoptera > Papilionidae > Parnassius > Parnassius orleans. The sequence continues at coordinate 4,120,841 of JAGSMP010000056.1, forward strand.
TCACTCATTCACTTCGGGCTCAGCCGCCGTCGTGAGTGGATACTGTATGTTGTTTGTTGCAGCGGCTCGTGCTCAAAAAGATCGCTGTACAAATACAAAATATTCGAAAAACCAAATTTCATACATACTTGATTATTATTATTATCACAGATTTTTATTACAATATTTTAAAAGCAAAGAATAAATAATACTACGTACTAAAAGTAAGTAGGATTTATATATAAATATACTTAAATACGTCTTGGACTTTATGGAGTGACCTGAATGATGATATGATGATCATATGAGCATTATGAGTCGTGCATTTTGGATTTTCCAAACTTTTTTTTAAAATTGAAGTTTGACATAAAATTATCGGAAAATTGGAAGTATAATAATAATAAGGTTATTAGTGAAAACTTGTGTGTATTTAAACTACTTTACAAAATTTAAACGCATAAGGCATGCGCAATGAGGGCTAATAATTTTCTGCTCACCAGATGTCACTAGTTGACACTGAGGTAAAGTTTTGTGTTACACAATGTAATTTAATTGAGAAGTTGGTTTTTAATAAAAGTTTATCAGTTTCTAGAGTATTATATTAATACACAAAACAATGCGTCAGTGGTTTTATTTTTAATTTTTTGCACATTTTTAACTTTTTTTTTAATTTTTCTAGTAGTTTTAGAAAGTTGTAGTTTGGTTTATTTATTTTAATGTTATTAATATAAAATATAGCTAATAGTACAGAAAGAAACATTAACCTTTACATTTTCCGAACAAATTAACTTCCCCGCTATGAAATCTGTCAAATTAATATTATACCTCACTTTCTAGTGGCGCCGCCCTGGTGGCAGAAAAAGTCGTGGATGCCCTCATTGAATTTACCAATAGTATTTTTACATTTTATTGGGTTTTACTTTGACTTATTTTGGACAAATCAATTCCACGTTTCGAGTGCCTTATTGCATCCATGGTCATGCGGTGGACGAGGACTGGGTACTGTAAAGTAATAAAAAAAAATAAGTTAAATTAAACGCGATAAAATCCGTAAAATTAGTTTTTTTAATTATTCAATGTGTACCACTCATTAAATATAAGATATCATTATCTGCCTTAATTTCACACAAAGATGGTTACAGATTCGTTGTAATCCCTGACGAAGATGGAATTCTTCACAGTGTGTAGTTATATCAGCTCTCTATACACTTCAGATTAAAACACAACAGTGCAGGCACCTCTGTTTGGAGACATAAATATACTAAAATAGGAGAGTGAACCCTCTTGTCTAGGACTCCATCTGGGTACCTCCCCATGAGTAATATCAACTTGTATTAGTTCGCAATTCCATTTTTTTTAATTCCAAGTCAAAGGGGACAACTTTTGAGGCATTACAATACAATACAATACAATATTCTTTATTGTATACCAAAAAACGATAAAAATAACAAAAAAAAACAAATATTGAGGGAAAAACAAAAGGCGGTCTTATTGCTACATAGCAATCTCTTCCAGACAACTTAGAAGAAGAATTAAATAAATAAATAACAAAACGAATAACTGACAGGATGCATTAAAATAAGAAAAGATACCAACTTATGCACTAGAAAGACAATATTCTATAGGTAGTTCAATGACCATATATAAGAGGAGAAAAGAGAGGTTAGAGAGACAAATAGTGTTCCTTAACCTGTTTCTGGAGCACATTTAAAGATTGAGCACTTTTAATTGACTGGGTAAGAGTTCCAAAGTTTAACTCCAAGAACAGAAAATAACTTACCATAAAGGCGAGGAGTGCACAGGACATTGGAGGAAAGATTTTCTTTGTATATGTATGTCTTTATAGTTTAGTTTAACTATTATAAGCCAGAGGATGACTGCTATTCAACCTAATGGTAAGTGGTGATGCAGCCGAAGATATTAAAACACACTGACTAAGCTCAACAAAAGTCTATCCGCTCTTGTCTTAAAGACACTCAAATTGTTATAGATTGGAAAGACCTGACCAATGCAATTTCGTTAAATTTATTAATGTATATGTTAAGAACATATGGGCGTTGACACCCATCAGCTTGCTTAGTCAGCGATGTGAGTACGGCAAATTTTGCCGGGTTTTACGTCAACCAATTCGCTTGAGCGGCGCATTGAGTAAGGAAAATCTTGCAAATCGTTTGGCCAACGTAGTAAGTAAGACAAATTTTGCCACAAATTTCATACGTGGTAGAGCCATGTTGCAGCTATATTAATAGTATAGTTGTAGCACGAATGGGTAGGCTCGACCGGGGAAGGACCACGCTCTCACAGAATACCAGCGTAAAATAGCAGCTTAACACTGCTTTGTTTCGTATGGTGATTGTAGAGCCGGGGACCTTTTTTACTGGAAAAGAGGCATTCAATCTTAGTTCTCACGGGTAATAACGCATCTGCATTTTGATTCTTTATTGAGGATAGATGTAGATGTCCATGAGTCACAGCAACCATTTATTTCATTCACGATTCTAGCGATCTAGCGTAAGCATACTGCGCGAAATAATTCGAAATGGCGTGTCAACCTAAACACTCCGATACCGTCATAGTCCACGAGTTCCTGGCCTTGTTCAACAAAATTGGACGTCATGGATCAGGTGTCTCTGGAGCAGATACGGACGACAAGCTTCACGAGGACGACATCATCCAAGCGAAGAAGGTGTTAGCAGATGGACATGGTAAGAAAGACCTGCAAGACATCTTCAGGCTGTTCCATGAGACCGACCCTGATGACATCCCAACTTTCGTCGCGCGTGATCTCAACAAGCTGCCTCCCGTGACGTTCGATCACGTAGACGTGACCAGATTGTTGAAAGACATCACCAAGTTGAAAGCCAAAGTTACCGACATCCGTTTCATTTGAAGAATTGGAACGAGCCGCAACAGAGCTGAGGAACGAAGTCACTATGTTGCGCAGCATAATTGCAACATCTGCAAACTCACTGCCGTCGCAGAATGTAAATACGACACGCGTTAACCGTAATAGTAGTCATATTTCACCGATGATTGCGACTTCGTCACACGATACCGTCTGTCAGCGGTCTGATGACCGTGAAACTAGGGCGACCTCGGTCGTCATTGCATCACCACCTCAGCCCTTGACTAAACCCATGAGTACTCCTCCGCCGAAGTCAACATTACAACAAGGGAAGACGTTTGCGGAAATCTTCACAACTGGCACCCCTCTTGTGGTCGCGAAAGAATGTGGAAATAAAATCAGTACCAGTGGAACACGAAACAAGATTAATAATGACGGGTTTACTCTTGTTGAGAAGAGACGTCAGTCGAGACCCGTCTGTAACCAGCGTGGGACCGCCAAAATAAACGCGAATACAATTCTGCGTGTTGTGGAGCAACCATACAGCTCTACATCTCTCGTTTGGACAAAAGTACGTCGGGAGAAGACGTCCTGCATTTGTGGAGGAACGAAGTCGATGCCGCATTGAGGATCCGATCTCTTTACATTTGCAGCGTCTGGAGTCTAATAGATCAACGAACTTCAAATCCTACGCACTCCAGGTTCCTGCAAAACACAAAGAGACAGTCCTCGCTCCCGATTTCTGGCCCTCTGGGGTAGTGTTTCGCCGATACAGGGACGCGCCAAAGAAGAAATTTCCCTAAATAGTGTTATGTCTATATTTTATATAATTTTTAGGTTAAGGTATATATTGCTATGGGCCAATGTTCTTAATTTTTAAGTCCTTGATGCCTGAAATAAAGTTATTATATTGTATTATATTGTATTTACCATCTGAGTGTAAACTGCGTGCTCGTTTGTCACCCTCTCCTATAAAAAAAAATGCATACTAAGTAGCGCGATCTTGGAAGGGTCTAGCTCTAGCTGTTGAGGTGGTGAGTTAGGAGTATTGTGTCACAGCCACGAAGTCAACAAAAATATAACCAAGACTTTTGATGATAAATCAAAAAAAAAAATTTATTAAATTTTATTTTTGATTTATCATCAAATAAATAAGGGTAGTAAATGAGCACACATTCCGACTGATGGTAAGTGGTCTTTGGCTCAAGGACATCTACCGTTAACGTAACAGCCTATTAAAGTCCACTTCTTCATAATTATCACACTTGGCTGGTGGGTTGACAACCGCAGTTTTTTTATTTTGAGCTCTTAATATGAAGACGTTGCTGCCCATCTCCTGTTTCAGTTTCACTTTGTCACCTTACGACACCACAGGATATGCCAACTAACGACAACTATATGAATAAGCTATATCAACCTATGAGGCAATGGATGGGGGAGGTCTATGTTTTAATTTAGTTGAAAATCATTCGCCTTACTCATAAAAATCGACGTTAATTTCAGAAATACTTAAAGTTGCCCTCTCTTTTCAATAGATGACAAAAGACAAGAAAAGACATATATATATATATATATATATATATATATATATATATATATATAAAGACATATATATATATATATATAGGGATAATTAGTACTATTAGTTAAGTAAGCAATACCCAATGATTATAAGATAGGCCTTATATGTGCAATAAAGAAAGATTAATCAATGGTCTTCTATTTTAATACTGCTTTAAAGAAATAATTGAGAGATATAAATAACCGGCCAAGTGCGAGTCGGACTCGCGCATGAAGGGTTCCATCAAAATACACGTTTCTAGCAGGGGAGCCCCTGTTAATTTTTAATTTATTTTAATTTTTTTTGTTATAGCGGCAACAGAAACACACATTCTGTGAAAATTTCAACTATCTACCTATTACGGATCATGAGATACAGCCCGCTGACAGACAGACAGACGTACGAACGGACGGACGGACGGACGGACAGCGGAGGCTTAGTAATAGGGTCCCATTGGTTACTCTTTGGGCACGGAACCCTAAAAAGTGCCGTTAAAGAATGCACCACCACTACGAGTGACACGAAATAAAAGGTATGGAAGCAGTTTATAAGCGACAGCAAACAATAAATTAATTGCACGTTTTATTGCCGGAGATTAACAATGACGGGTTCAATCAACGGACATTATGGTCTAGATGAATTTGTGGGATAAGATTTAAGTGTTTACACGCCGCAGACAACAATAAGGATTAGTGGAACAAATTACACTTTTGCCTGAGCCGTTAACCAGTAGGCGACCCCGTAGCTTAGTAGTCAATGTACTTGGCTGCTACGTCGTAGGTTCGAGGCACGAATTACAACAGATTTTGATAAAATAATGTAATGCTCGTTACTGAACATAGGCCTCTCGCATAGATTAACTCATAGCTTATAGGCTCGATTTTGCCATAGTTGCACGCTTGGCAAGCGGGTTGGCAAACGCAGTTCTTATTTTAGTTGTTATTATTAGTTTAAGAGGTTTACAGAAGTGTAAACAGTAAACGTAAACAAATAAAAGTAAACGGGCTGACAGTCCACCTGATGGTAAGTGGTTTAGTGTGGTGGGGTATTAAAAGTCCACTGTTGGACATAGGCCTCCCTCATAGCTTGCTTTATAGGGTTTCTATATAGTAGACGCGCTCCGCAAGCTGGTTGACAACCGCTGTTTTTTATTATTTTTGACTCTTACCATAAAAATTCTGCTGCCGACCTACTGATTCACTCTCTCTCTGTTGCCTCTTAATTCACCAACGGGACGATATGTAGTAGTGGATATTCTTACACCGCTAATACACCGTTTATTTTTTTTTATCACCACGCAATATTCATACACATTCACTTCTGCATTAAGCATTATTGTGGTTATTAAGCGTTGCCGTGTAGTGGCGGTGTAAGAATGTCCACTACCCCATATCGTCCCGTGGGTGAGGGCAGCAACATGTTCCTGACAATAACTAAAAATTATAAAAACTGCGGTTGCCAGGCGTGGCTAATATTCGAAATCCCATCCCGTGTTCGAATTCCATGTTAAGCAGTTGACTTCTATAGGCTGTAACGATGAGCGTACATAGCTCTAAAAGCTATACGCATTATTGTTGATATTTAGCGTATATAGCTTTAAGAGCTAGCTGTACAGAGAGCCACAGACTCGCGTGTGTAGCGACGCGTGACAATTTATTCTCAGAATTGAGCCGGCTGATTTATCGCAAGCACACGTAGTCGAGCTTCAGGGAACCGCTGTCTTGATTGCGGTGATTATATCATTCGTCGCTTTACGTAGACTAGCACTTGTAGATTTCAGAGCATTTATGCTTGGTAAAAAAGATTTATGTTTTTTATGTTCATATCTATTACGTCCTGGGTGGTGAAAACGCTATATCTGAAAATGTTAATTCTTACTTACCTAATTTCAAATAAAAAGTGCTTTAAACTAAAGGTGATCTCCTCAAAAGCATCCTGTAATTCCTCTGGTGTTGCATATGTGTATTGTGTATTTTTAAGTGTTAGAGCCACGCTAACTTCAGCACTTTGATATACCAACAGTAAACTTGGCACCGCTGAAAGGACTGCAGCACCGGCCAAATTTCGACGGAATCAAAGGCTTTCTCATAGTTCACATACGCAAGACAAAGTGGCAGATTGTACTCTTCGGTATTCTGTACAATTTGCCGAAGGGTATGTACGTGGTCTATGGTGCTAAAGCCTTTTCATAAACCGGCTTGTTCGGGAAGCTGTAAGTCGTCGAGTCTGCGTGCGAGGCGATTCGTAATGACTCTCGAAAACAGCACGTAGATGCGGCTTATAAGGAAAATCGGTCTGTGTCTGTTTTTCAAGAGAGCGTTGTCGCCTTTCTTGAAGAACAAGACCACTGCACTTCTGCTCCACGCCTCCAGAGTAATGCCACCATGGAGGACGGAATTAAAGAGCTTCTGAAATACTTTAAGTACAGGTTTCAGAAGCTCCGCTGTAATTCCATCCTCGCCCAGGGGCTTACTATTTTCAAGGTTCTGGAGAGCCATTCTAATCTCGACAAGAATACGATATTAACATCAGTGGCGAGTACATCACTCACCTTCAATTTGCTGACGATATAGTCCTTACGGCAGAATCGCTGGAGGACCTAAGCACTATGCTCAATGACCTCAATAGTGCCTCCCAAGTCCCAAAGGATAGGTCTTAAGATGAACATGGACAAAACAAAGATCATGTGTAGCGTCCAAGTCACGACTATGCCGGTAGCTGTTGGGAGCACTAAGCTTGAAGTTGTTGACTAGTATGTTTACCTGGGACAAATATTCCGACTAGGTAAGTCCAACTTCGAGCGAGAGGTTAATCGACGGATTCAACTCGGCTAAGCAGCGTTCGGGAAATTACGACAGGTATACATCAAACGAGATTGTACAACCAGTGCGTGGTCCTTCACTGCTGGGCGTATCAGGAAGCTCAAGGTCACTCAGCGAACTATGGAGTGGGCTATGCTCGCGGTTTCTCTGCGTGATATACTTAGAAATGAGGATATCCGCAGTAGAACCAGAGTGATTTCTTATATTTACACGAACACTACACATTGAATAAAACTACTTTTACGGATTATATCGCGTTTAATTAACTTATTTTTATTAATTCCCGACGTTTCGGGTGCTTTCCAGCACCCATGGTCATGGGGACTGAGGTGATTGATATCCCGATGTAAGCGTTAACCCGGTACCTTCAGCTTTTTAATTATTAGTTTTGTCGCAATAGAGGGAGGCGCGAAGTTTCAAATCAATCCGACGTTTTGAAGGGATGAAAATCATATTCAAAATTCCGTTACATAGATACATAGATACATACCAAGCTACTAAAAGCGTGTTAAAAAGGTTCTCGACTGGCAGCCTCGTAACGGTAGGAGAAGTAGGGCAACCCCCCACTAGATGAAGTGACGACCTGGTAAGACATGCGGGAAGTCAATGGCTGGAGGTGGCTCAGGACCGTGCTTTGTGGCATTCTTTGGGTGATGTTCAACAGTGGACTTGTGAAGGGCTGTAATGATGATGATGATGATGAGAGCCACGCTGTAGCTATATTATGGCTGCAGCACGAATGTGTGGGCTCGACCGGGATAGGACCACATTTCACAGAATACCAGCGTAAAACAGCAGAATAATGCTTTCATTTGGTAAGTGTAGAGAACCGAAGCCCATTTTACGAATCGAGGCATTCCATCTTAGTCCCCACGGCTCAACGCATTTGCATTTTGCATCTATACTTAATGTAGGTTAGATGTCGATGTCTACGGGCCACAGCATTCACTTACCATCAGGTAGACAGTGTGTTCGTTTGACACTATTATTCTATAAAGAAGACGTACAGTGCAATATAAAATTGTTAGCACCTCACAAATGACAATTGGGTGAGCAGTGGCCATAAATCAAGGCGCTTCCTACTGGCCGAAATAGGCACCATCTTGCGATTCACAAAAACAAATAAAAGATTTACTTTTAATGAAACTAATTTTATGGATTTTATCGCGTTTAATTTAACTTTTTAATTCTTTTTATTGATCTTTTTTAATTATGGTCTGCGTAGATCGGACTAAAATTAATAGCTGATTACAATTATGATAGCTGCGGAAATCTATTAATTGCCAATATATATATTATGCATATATATATATATATATATATAAATAATTGATTAAACATAGTTTTTTTAACTCTTATAATCACTTTCACACATTAACTACACTACTTCTCACACTCGTATTATAACATATACACAACACATAGATACACCAACAGATTTATCAAATTACTTAGTCATTATTACTTATTATTACACAATTTTCTTTTTTTAAATATTTTTTTAATCTTTAATTTTTAAATTAAAAATTTATTTCAACCAATTTTAACTATTACAAGTTCATTTGAACAAAATAAAGTAGAATGTCACTACATTGAATTGAAGTTTATAATTAATGTTAATATTGTTTATGCATAAATTATGGAGGACTAGCTCTGATGTACAGGATTCCTATATAGATATGCAGGAGCTAGGGTTCAATCGGAACCTGTGTATCATTTTTATTTTAGTCTAATAAAGTATTATTATTTACGGGCATGGCAGTCATCGCAGGCATTACGAACGTTGCGAGCGTATGTCGCTGTCACCAATAAAACAACTCGACCACTGATTAATGTTCCCCACCTTTTTACAGTGCAACAATTATGTCTTTTATTAAGGTATAAATAGTTTTTCAACCAACTTCAAAAAGGAGGTTACTCAATTCGACTGTATGTTTTTTTTTTATGTGTGTGTTACCTCATAACTTTTTTCTAGGTGAACCGGTTTCGATGATTCTTTCTTTATTTGAAAGCTGGTGCTTCTCATGTAGTCCTATATAAATTTGTCTTAAATTGATCAAGGTCTGACCAGTAGTTTTTGAGTTTTCTTTAATAACACATTGAAGTCAGTTGTACAAATTTTTAATTTTACCACTTTTAATTAAAACAAAGGTTGAAAAGAATCTTCGAACATACTTTTCTGATTCTAGGATAGAATGGTTTATTTGGCTATAATCACATTTAGTCGCTCTAAGATTTCGTTTCTTCCTTATTCCTTAAATTACTTCTTATGCCTATTTTCAGGTCGAAATTCTATTTTTTCCAACAATATTGAAGGGTTTTTCGTTCTTCGACCAAACTAAATAACAAAGTTCCTTAACACTTCACTATATCGGTAAATTCTTTACTGATCTGAATGCACTACTCTGGAACGCCCTTCAAGACTGGAGTATTAAAGGATCAATAATTCCTGCCAAAAGAGTACACAGTCCACCTGATGGTAAATGGATGTTGCGGCTCATAGACATTTCGTTTGTCACCCCTGAGGACTTTTTTTTATTTATTTATTTAAGTACACCAACGATTGTTACAACAATGCAGAAATAGTAAACACACATCCATTTATATACTAATTGTACAATCAATTAAAGGTATACACCGCATGCTTCAAGTTACTAAAAAGACTTAGATAGAATGCCTTGTTTCTAGTGAAAAGGGATTCCGGTCCTATAAACTCACCAAAGGAAACACAGCTCCATTAAACTGCTATTTCACACTGGTGTTTTATGAGAGCGTGGGACTTACCCGGTCTAGGTGAACGTGGTGCAACCATATACGCTGCATCGTGGCTTTACCACCCATAGTAATAATGCTGTACTGTACAGCCTATCAAAAGTAAAAGTAAGTGCTGAACGTAGGCCTATCTCATAGAGTATTTCATATCGGGGGCGTTTGCCATAGTTGCCACGCTTGGTAGGCGGGTAAAGTGGCCGCAGTTTTTTTATTATTTGAACTCTTAACACGATGATGCTGCGTCCATCTTCTGTTTTGGTTTTTTCCTGTCGCCTATTTTTGAACTGCCTATATATAAGCACAGGGCACAGGAATAGACATGTGTCATTCATTCATTTCTAGTGACCCAAAGTATTGATTCGTCTTCTGAAGCAAGTTTCAGTACTCTGTGATCTGTGAGACCCGCTATATAATGTCGGTCGTCGGATATTACTATACTCTCAATCGTTTGATCCGGAATAGTGGACATGTAATGTCTCCGAAATACTTTTATGCCTCAGACATAGATTTCTCCACGATGTTTAGCTTCAATGCTCCATCCATCCATCCATTACAACCTATAAAGTCCACTGCTAAACATAGGCCTCCCCATAGATTGTCCCATAGGACGGATTTTGCCATAGTTGCAGTTTTTAATTTTGAGTTGTTATTGATCAGATGTTCCCATCTCCTGTTACAGTTTACCTCTGTCGCCTCTTACGACAGCCACGGAATGATATGGGGTAGTGGATAATCTTAACCACCACTACTTTTACCGCTCAGCGTGTGGTAATGCAGAACCTAAAATTGTAGTAAGAAATTGTGGTTAAAAATTAGTAACTGAACAGCACGCTGTTAAATTTACGAGTGCTTAACCCTCTAAAATGACGGCTCCATGGCGCAGTGGCTTAGCATTGAGTTGCGGCGCAAAGGGCCGAGTTCGAATCACGCGTATTTTATGACCTACAAATAATTGTTCTTGGTCTGGATGTTTGTCCTTGTGCAATTTATGTATGTAAACTGCCTCCACTATACAGGAGGAAATCCTAGTGCTTAACGTTTTTTTTAAAAGCTCACTGACAACCATGGAACTTTATTCTACAAATATAGATAAAATTCAGTATTAATCAAAACAGGCCACTGGGTTCTTTAGCTTGTGGGGGGCAAATTTGTCTTATTTGTTATAACTTAGAGTCCGCCCGCCCTCGCTTGGACACGTGCAGAGCAGATCATTGTCGGAAGCGTAGCGCTCGCTGAGTGACTTATGTGTGCTTCCTTCCGGTGCCCGCTGGGCACGTGGCCTCGCAGGCTTTTTAAAGTATGAGTTACTTAATTTAGTGCAAATTCGAATGCATCTGTATATGTATATATTTTCAACTTTTTCATTATTATTTTTAATTTTTTCTGCGGTAATAAAATCAGTTTTCAAAAACAAAATGATCGTAATCCTGTGGGACTTAAAAATTTTGCAGAAGTGTTCTGTCTTTGCGGGTTGTCTTTGTACAACTGTGATCTCGTAGGTAGTGGACTGCAATGGCGACGATGATAATGACGGTATTGATCAATGTTAGTTGTGTTTATATTTACATAAGATTAATATATAATAACTTCGCTGTATATTTTTAGTGTAAGAATATCCACTACCTCATATCTAAAATTAACTTACTAAAATTAAATTAACTACGGCAAATACCCCCCATGAGGTAATATATGGGGAGCCCTATGTTCAGCAGTGGACTTTGATGGGTTGTATTGAATGATATTTTTTTATTGAAGAGGGAAAATACGTGCATGCGGCTCACCTGATGGTAAGTGTCGACCGCCACCCATGAACAACCACAACACCAGGGGTGCAGGTGCGTTGCCAGCCGGTTAAGGGCTCGTTTCTCGATGGTCCCTAGGTCTGGATAAATCGTCGGTGGTAAACAATTATAACAATTCAATTTATAATGTACATCAATCTTGTATCAAACTTTTAATACATAAAACGTCTTTTCCCAAAATGGCGTCTCATCCATTAGCTATCGATGACAATTGCAGAAAGCATAAAAACAATATTTGCACCCCAACTAACTCACCGTCTCTTCCCTCTAGTGTGACGATTGCTTTGTTGAACAAAAGTTACTTTTGGCACATGAGTAAAGAAATCGTACTTTTGGCGTGTAATCTCATAGATATAAGAATGAGTTTGCTTTGATCGAGATTAGCGACGGTTGATGCGCATTTTGATGCAAAAGACAGTATTCTGATGTATTACGTATTGTAATGGAAATCATCAAATACGACAGAAAAAATTTTTTGTTTATAATCTATAAATCTGAATATTCGTATTAAATTCAAAACTGGCGATCCACCTCGGCATCACCTGTATTGGATCTAATAATGATAATTGAAAACCATTTATTTATCAAATTTCATTTTTTTTTTCAAAAAAAAATCTAAAGTTAAATTAAATACATATCGTCTTAAAAATTTAACTTATAATAAAAAGTAAAATCTAACGTCAAAGAACTTAAAAGAATGAAATAATCGCCAAATAACAGTTTCCGAATTCGAGGCTTCAAATTATCTATACAGTCTTAGCACTGACTTCAGAAGCTATTAGTTAAAGACTTGTTCTTTTTAAATTTTTTTTTCTCTTGAGATGATTAAGGAATAGGTACAAGTTTTATGTAACAACAAGAACGTCGTTTAAATAATTTTACAGAAAACTTCATGCCTTAATTTTGGAGTTTTGGAGCTTTTTCATCTCCTTTTTATGAGATTACCCCTAAAATATAACCTACTTTATAAAACAAATAATCAATAAAATCTTTTCACAGTTGACCAAGATATCGTGTAACATACCTACATACAAAAAAATTACAGTCAAATTGAGAACATCCTCCTTCATGAAATGTATATGCCATTTTCTAAACCTTTTAAAATCTTCTGACTAAAAGTCAGACGGCGAAAGAAATTTTGCAGGTAAATACCTTTTGTATAATTTTCTTTACTGCAATAATAATATGATAATATTGCGGGAAATACCTTATTATGCGAATAGAACAGGAATATTATGGGAAAAAGAACCCGGAAAAATCCTACCATTTTTATTAAAATACATATAGAGCTTTTACTTGTGATACTTTAATAATATAGTTGTATTAAAAATTGTCACGTAATGTTCAGATGCACGAACTTGACGCGTGGGTCCGCTCAGCATCACTTGACTCACTGGCTCTTGTTTAATTGATAGCAGAAAGAAGGGATGTCGGGGAACGTCACTAGTGCACGACTGGGCATTTATTGAACGGTGACATCATTTATATCATATAAAAAAAACACGTCCAAACTGCGTAATACGAACTTCGAACGTCGTCCGTGAGGCTGTACGTTAAAATTTTCTTTGAATTTTCAATCCGGACACCATTATATCAGTCGTACTATTCAGCGGTCACTAAAAGGTGTACTGAAGAATTTTATTTCGTAAACTGTAAATAATTACCGAGTAGTGCTGACTGTGTGGAGTGGCGGTGTACGTATAACCACTACCATATATCATCCGTGGGTGTCGTTATAACGACGATTTCCTAATAACGACTAAAAATAAAAACTGCGGTTCCCAACCCTATGCCAATGAAAATCCTAGTGTGGAAAAGGTTTTATAAATAAATCAAAATGTTTTCTTATATTTACGCGAACACTACACATTGAATAAAACTACTTACGGATTATATCGCGTTTAATTAACTTATTTTATCAATTCCGACGTTTCGGACGCTTTACAGCACCCATGGTCACGGGGACTGAGGTGATTGACGTCCCGATGTCAGAGTTAATCCGGTGTACCTTCAGCTTTTTAATAATTAATTTTGGTAAGATCTACGCAGAATGAACTAACTGTGTCTTGAAGTCTTGCAGTGGTATGCTTGGGTTTAGTTTTAATTTAATTAATTACAGTTCCAAGCAGGTAGTAGTACCAGCCTCCTCTGTATTGAAATTAGGATGTTTTTAATTTCAATAGCCTCACTTATCATCCTTGGCAGGAATCGATGTTCTTTTGCGAGAATCTGTGGTTTATCAAATCTAATGTAATGGCGGGGGCCGTCTAGGATATGGAAGTCTGCAGTTTGTGATCATTATACTCCGGATTAACTCTGACATCGGGACGTCAATCACCTCAGTCCCCCGTGACCATGGGTGCTGTAAAGCACCCGAAACGTCGGGAATTAATAAAAATAAGTTAATTAAACGCGATATAATCATTAAAAGTAGCTTTATTCAAAATCAAAATGTCATTAAACTATATTCTGTCATCAAGTTTTATTAAATAGCTACCATTTCATTTAACGTTAAAAGCTTACCCAGTCACAAGAGACAAATCTGAACCACTCATTGCGCCTATCACAATCAGAACTGCCTTTACAGTCCACTGGGTCGTCGCTCACAAATAACTTGGTCTAGACATTGACTTGCCACGCAGATGATAACGGTGCCGAATAATGTTGTGTATGTATGTACTATGTACATATATTTTTAATATATGTACACTTTATATGTTTCGCACCTGCCATCAATTGTCTTTGGTACCCAGGGTTGACTTCCAAGGAATGCCACATGGCATTCAGTCCGGCCTATATAGTGTTAACTTTAAGGTGTTAAATTTAAGTTTGTTAAATAAATAAATAAATAAAATATTAAACTCATTAGTTTATTTGCATATCATGCACTTTTCTGCCTCTGTTACTTTCACAAAAGTAAAGTAAAGTTACAGCCTATATTACGTCCCACTGCTGGGCACAGGCCTCCTCTCATTTCTGAGAGGGTATTAGGGCAAGGAAGTGTCCGCCGCGCTGCCCCAATGCGTGTTGGCGAACTTCACATGTCTTCGAAATTTTTTTTTTGTTTTCTCAGACATGCAGGTTTCTCACGATGTTTTCCTTCACCGCCGAGCACGTGGTAAATCATCACTTAAAATGCAATTAACAATTTCATTGGTGCCGGCGGGGATCGAACCCGGTTGCTCGCGTACTGCACTACAAAAATCCAATATTAATAATTTATCTATAAGTATAAAACTATTTTTTCTATATGGTAGCACAACGCTAAATTATTACGGCTGTAGCACGAATGGGTTAGTTTAACTGAAGGAATACGTTCGCACGGAATATCGTGAATGATAACAACCGAATACAGTTTTACTTGGAACAAGGGATTTCATCTCATATTTTATGTCTTTATGTATGACAACGAATACCTTAGGTATGACAACGCATTTGCATTTTGATTTTTAGCCGAGGTTAGATGTGTCTCTGGGACACATCACCAACTTACCATCAGGTGGTCTGCATATTTTCTTGGACTTTGTTGTAAAAGCGAATTAGTGACACTTTGGAGTCGAGTAACTGGTATAACTGATTTGCGCTTTTATTTACCCAAACAGCAGTGCAAATGAGCCGTATGCTCGTTTGCCCCTTATTCTATAAAAAGTGCGTGTACTGCTGTATTCCAGAGGTGTAGAGAGCCCGTTGAGGGCATTCCATCTTACTCCTTAGAAGTGGCAAAACATTTGCAGCCGTCTTTATTTGGAGTTGGTTGCAGGGTGTCCATTGATTTCGACTGTAAGTTCGCTGGTTACTTCAATTTCTAAAATAATCCAATATAATTTAATGAAAACATTCATAATACTTACATAGGACGGATCGGAGCCTATCAGACTTTCTGTCGCTTGTAGAATATTTAAAGAAACCATTTGCAAATATCCCCTATACAAATTCAGGCCAAGTATGTCGCACAAACAAAATGTAAAGTTATTATTGCCGATCCAACTTAATTTGCCTAAGCCTCTTAGAGAGCTGATATTTCATTAGGCGATGCCCCATTTAGCATGATTAACATGGCGAATCCTCAGTGTTGAACCATATTCGCCATATATAGTAGTTATTTATATAATTCCCATAGCCGGTTCTGGCGGCGGAGTGCTGGAGTCGGACGTGAGTCGAGTATTACCGCCCTTTTTAGTTTTATCAAGGATTTTCGTTGTACAGGGCCGAAATTGGTCTTGATAAAAAGCCTACTGTATCCTTTATATATAATACTTGGAAAATTTATTATGCTACCTTTGATAGACTCTGCCACTATAAGCTACAGATGCCGTGTAGTGGTGGCGTAAGATAATCTACTACCCATATTATCCCATGCGTGTCGTAAGAGGCGACAAAAGAAAAGTGAAACGAGAGATGGGTAGCAGTATCTTCCTCTAACAATGAAAGTGATCAAAATTGCGGTTGCCAACCCACCTGCCAAGCTTTGCACCTATGAAAAATTCCCTTTGACAGTATCATAATGGCAACGTTATAGAATCA
This sequence comes from Parnassius orleans, assembly GCA_029286625.1. Lineage (NCBI taxonomy): Eukaryota > Metazoa > Arthropoda > Insecta > Lepidoptera > Papilionidae > Parnassius > Parnassius orleans. The sequence continues at coordinate 4,137,146 of JAGSMP010000056.1, forward strand.
ATATTCAGCGCTCGTAAAACTCAACAAAATTAAAAAAATATCGAATATGGAATGTTTAAGGTGCAAGGTGTCACATTGCATTAAATAATTCATTCGACAAATCGTTCCAAACCGTTAGTGATCTATTTTAGAATTAAAATCGAAATCGAAGGTAAATTTTTTAATGAATTAGGGTGAAGAACGAGCACGCAGTCTACTGATTGTAAGTGAATGCTGTGGCTCATAGACATTTACATCTAAATAATAAAATAAAACTAATAATTTCTTACATTTACACAAATTCTACTATACATTGAATTAAATAAATTTTATGGATTTTATCGCGTTTAATTTAACTTTTTAATTCTTTTATTGATCTTTTTAATTATGGTCTGCGTAGATCGGACCAAAATTAATATTCAAAAACTGAAGGTAGCTGGCTAACTATGACATTAGGACGTCAAATACCTCAGTCCCCGTGACCATGGGTGCTGTAAAGTACTCGAAACGTCGGGAATCAAAATTAGTAAAATTAAACGCGATAAAATCCGTAAAATTAGTTTCATTTTATACTCACATAAAATCAATTCATAGAATAAAATACAACAAAAACAAATTAAAAATTACAGTTGTAGGACTAAAATAGTTTATTGTTTCGCTTTTATATTCAGTCCATTTATTCGATGGATACCTTTTCCTGCCGATTGTAAAACCAGCCCTAAAAAATATAGGGCTTAGAACGATAGCGAACTGGAATAAGAAAGGTTAGGAACCTTATCTATTCCTTTCACCATTTTTTAGCATACCCCTAATCTCTTATTACTAGATCGTGTACGACCATGCACAAAATCGGTCCCACCTTCTATCCGCGGCTTGCTTTGGAACTTCAGCCGTCAACCGCAGCGAGCTACCTCATTAAACTAAGTTCTGCCGCGAGACAGTTTCAATCTACGCCGTGTGTCGCCTGTCGCCGCATCCGAGACGTCGCATACTGCGGTTACGGTGCGCGACGTGAAGTGAGACGATCTGCTTTGTTAAGAGAGTTTTGGAAACTTGCACAAAGGGAATTCTAATAGTTTCGATTCATTTTTATAGAATAAGGGTGACAAACGAGCACACAGTCCACCTGATGGTAAGTGGTTTAGTGTGGTGGGGTATTAAAGTCCACTCTTCATAATTATCACACTTGGCTGGTGGGTTGACAACCGCAGTTTTTTTTTGTTATTTTGAGCTCTTAACATGAAGACGGTGCCCATCTCCTGTTTCAGTCTCACTTTGTCACCTTTTACGACACCCACAGGATATGCCAACTAACGACAACTATATGAATAAGCTATATCAACCTATGAGGCAATGGATGGGGGAGGTCTATGTTTTAATTTAGTTGAAAATCATTCGCCTTACTCATAAAAATCGACGTTAATTTCAGAAATACTTAAAGTTGCCCTCTCTTTTAATAGATGACAAAAGAAAAGAAAAGACATATATATATATATAAAATATTTACGTATATATATGGTGAGTGTAGAAAACCGGAGAACCCTTTTACTAGAAACGTGGCATTCCATCTCAGCCCTCAGGGTAACAACGCATCATCATTTTGATTCTTAATAGAGGATAAATGTAGATGTCTATGGTCACAAAATCTACTTCCCATCATGTGGACTGTGTGCTCGTTTGTCACCCATATTCTATTAAAAAAGCTTATTTAAAGCACTTGTGCATAAAAACTATAGACACTATAACTGTCAAACCTCTTGAGATGAGAGGGTGTAGTTGTAGCTCTTATCATATTTTAATTTTAATTTTTGAGTAAACGATAAGTCTAATTAAACAAGTATTACTGGTAACACGTCTCCTGATTGACACCTCCAATACTACAAGGGCGCCGATGTGTCTATTCATATAGCCCTGCGAGGACTTTACGCTTTACCTCTTAATACCTTTTGTTTATATGCTACTCTTGTTTTTCGATTTTGAGATTCTGTCCCTAAAGAAACAATAATGTGATCCTTTGATTGTACCACTTTAGTATGCAATGATGATTGAATGCAAAATAAATCACTCCCTTTTAATTTAGTGCTGCTGTAATTTAAAATTAAAGTAAAATTACAGCCTATATACGTCCCATTGCTGGGCACAGGCCTCATCTCACTTCTGAGGGGGTTTTAGGGCAAGGAAATGTCCGCCGCGCTGTGTGTAAACAAATTTGTAAGTAAAACAAGACATCAACGGGATTAGAGAATTTTCGAGATGACTTTCTACGAGCGCTTTTTCTATAAAAAAAAACTATAATAAAGAAAAATAAAATTAAAATATATAGTTCAAAATAAATTGACTTGATAGAAATTTATAAAATGACTTGATAGAAATTTATAAAATGACTTGATAGAAATTTATAAAATGACTTGATAGAAATTTATAAAATGACTTGATAGAAATTTATAAAATGACTTGATAGAAATTTATAAAATGACTTGATAGAAATTTATAATTGATTGAAAACATCACTTTTAATAAATATTATTTATCTTTATTGATCCAATTTATGAAAAAAATTATTCTATTCTATTTAATTTTTATAGAATAAGGGTGACAAACTAGCACACAGACCACCTGATGGTAAGTGGTAATGCACCCGAAGATTTTTTTATAGGATAATCGTGACAAGCGAGCACACAGTCCACCTGATGGTAAGTGGCTACAGCAGCACATTGACATCTTCTTAATATATAAAATTAATATTTGTTTTGAGTAAAACTATTTTTACGGATTTTATCGCGTTTAATTTAACTTTTTAATTCTTTTATTGATCTTTTTAATTATGGTCTGCGTAGATCGGACCAAAATTAATATTCAAAAACTGAAGGTAGCCGGGCTAACTATGACATTAGGACGTCAAATACCTCAGTCCCCGTGACCATGGGTGCTGTAAAGTACTCGAAACGTCGGGAATCAAAATTAGTAAAATTAAACGCGATAAAATCCGTAAAATTAGTTTTTTTAAATTATTCGATGTGTACCACCCGTGTAAATATAAAATATCATTATCTGCCTTAATTTCAAACAAAGATGGTTACAGATTCATTGTAATCCCTAACGAAGATGGAATTCCTCACAGTGTGTAGTTATACCAGCTCTCTATATACTTCAGACTAAAACACAACAGTGCAGGCACCTCTGTTTGGAGACATAAATATACTAAAATAGGAGAGTGAACCCTCTTGTCTAGGACTCCATCTGGGTACCTCCCCATGAGTAATATCAACTTGTATTAGTTCGCAATTCCATTTTTTTTAATTCCAAGTCAAAGGGGACAACTTTTGAGGCATTACAATACAATACAATACAATATTCTTTATTGTATACCAAAAAACGATAAAAATAACAAAAAAAAACAAATATTGAGGGAAAAACAAAAGGCGGTCTTATTGCTACATAGCAATCTCTTCCAGACAACTTAGAAGAAGAATTAAATAAATAAATAAATAAATAAATAAATATTTTTGTACAATTAGCTATTCATACAATTCAGTTTGCCAAACGAGCATACAGCTTACCTAAATGTAATTGGATTGATACATATAATGTCCTCCAGACCGAATTTCTGCCACGGCGGCCTGTCTGACTAGCCATCTACTCAACATCTTATCTTACGTACATCTTACCAACCCGTCTGCTAAGCGTGGCAACTATAGCAAAATCCCCAATGACGCAATCTATGTAGGAGGCATATGTTAAGCGTTTAAGTATTAAGTATTTTATTATATATATATATATAGATATAGGGATAATTAGTACTATTAGTTAAGTAAGCAATACCCAATGATTATAAGATAGGCCTTATATGTGCAATAAAGAAAGATTAATCAATGGTCTTCTATTTTAATACTGCTTTAAAGAAATAATTGAGAGATATAAATAACCGGCCAAGTGCGAGTCGGACTCATGCATGAAGGGTTCCATCAAAATACACGTTTCTAGCAGGGGAGCCCTGTTAATTTTTAATTTATTTTAATTTTTTGCACATTTTAACTTTTTAATTCTTTTATTGATCTTTTTAATTATGGTCTGCGTAGATCGGACCAAAATTAATATTCAAAAACTGAAGGTAGCTGGCTAACTATGACATTAGGACGTCAAATACCTCAGTCCCCGTGACCATGGGTGCTGTAAAGCACCCGAAACGTCGGAATCAAAATTAGTAAAATTAAACGCGATAAAATCCGTAAAAATAGTTTTATTCAATGTGTAGTGTTCGCGTAAATATAATAAACCATAATATTTGTTTGTTCGTATTTTATGCGCTGCCATACCTTTCAACAGATTGTGCTTAAACTTTGTCAACTTATTGCTTGCATTTGCGCAAATGTTATAGGCATATTACAATAAACTTATAGTAGGTGGCGCGCGTATCGTACCGAAAAATTTATTTGAAAAAATTAGACTATATCATTTAATTTCAATGATTGTACTATCATTCCTAATTAAACAATATAACTCTTTCAAATTTAAATTGTTATTTCCACAATTATTTCACAGTCTGCAATAAATAAAACTAATTGATGCTTTAAGCGCGAAGCGCGTAGGATGATCTACTAGGAGGGCCTAAAATCAAGATTCCAACGTTTTGTCGCATGAAATCGTATCAAACAATCATATTGTACATATAAATGATACAAAAGCACATTGTCAAAAGTTAAATGATTGTTGAACTATTAAAAATTTAATCAAAACTTTTATACTATTTATTATGCACGTGGTAGATCCACGCTGCAGCTATATTATGGTTGTAGCACGAATAGGTCGGCTCGACCAAGTCTCACAGAATACCAGCGTAAAATAGCAGCTTAATGCTGCTATGTTTCGTATGGTGAGTGTAGAAAACCGGAGAACCCTTTTACTAGAAACGTGGCATTCCATCTCAGCCCTCAGGGTAACAACGCATCATCATTTTGATTCTTAATAGAGGATAAATGTAGATGTCTGGGTCACAGCATCCACTTATCATCAGGTGGCCTGTGTGCTCGTTTGTCACCCTCTCCTATAAAAAAAAATAAAAAATAACATATTTGAACGTTGAGATGACATTCACGAAACTTAGCGTTGATTTCATTAATTTTATAGTTTCCATTTATTTTATATAGTTAATCGTTAAGAAAGGTAGAAAGAAAAAAGTAGAATGTTATCTCAGCTAACCACGCTAGACACCCACATACCTCAATCCTCCTGTAACTATGGATGTAGCAAAACACTCGAAAGTTGAAATAAATTTAAATAGCTTTTCTAATTTATTAGTTTATATCTGTGCCGTTTTAACGGTCATGGGTCGGCCCGAATAATAGCTTTAGGTCAACTTCTGCTGCATGTCAAAGGCCTAAAGGTTGATTAAGAAATTTTAAAGCAAATATCTCTGTCCGTAACATTACGTTAAACCTTTGGACTGATCCGAATACCTTGACAAAAGTTTGTAGCAAAGAGGCTGTAACGGGGGGCCACTAAACGAGCAACATTTTTTGGTTATCGTGTTTTTAGGTATCATTAATATGTAAAAAAATAAAAGTAAATATATTTATTAAAACGAACACTATTAAACACATTTTATGAAAATATCGGTGTTTATATGAGTGCATCATAGATCATACCTCTGTATTATATCCATATACTATTAAAATTGAAAAATAACCTTTGACAAAAATAAAATTTTATTTTCTTACGTAGAGAATTTTTTCATTTCATTTCATATCATTGTAAGCTAATTAAAATAAACGTCTGTCAATCGCGACTAATTAGGCAAATCCTCTCTACAATGGGAGGACCCAGGTCCAGCTGTAGATTTTAGGATTTGATGATGATGAAGGAAGATAGAAGAGATTTTGAAATGAAAAGAAAAGAGTTTGCAAAAGATGTTGTGACCAGGATTAAGAAAGGAATGCGTTGTTGATTTGGACACGTAGTTAAAGAACGATTGAGAAAAAAATGACAAATCTAATTTATGCTGCCGGAGATTGGCGGCTGCAGAACAAAAGTTTTTGAATTCGGAAATAGATATATTTAAGATGATTTCAAATTGGCGATATTCTGAAAATGGGCCAAATTAAGAGTACCTTTAACTAAGTAAGAACAAATCTGAAATAAGCGAGAGAGGTTTGCCTGTCTCTGCTTACCCCTATTCCCATAATAAAGTGAAAGGCGTGCGAGTTTATGTATTTATGTATGTAAAAAATAAAAAATACCAAAGTGAATGTATCCATCGCGCTAATGTGGATTAACTACGTTTCCACGCTCATTTCCTGGCTACATTCCTTAAGGTCGGCTTTTATTCGCATAGTTCGCAAGTGTTGACCGAAATGTTTAATTGTTCCGGGACAACCTTCTTGCCGTGCCAACAGAATTTACTGCTACTAGGTGTGACATTTTCCGAATTGTTTCCAAATGGTGACATACGAATTTCCTTATAAGTATTCTAAATATACATATGTATGATCTTGTTGGCGGCTTGTTTAATATAATGTCATCCAGAACGAATTTCGGTCACGGCGGCCGGTCTCAATGGTGACTAGCCGTTTGCGCAGGACAGGGTCTTGAGACTTGAACATAATGATTTCTTATGTTTACGCGAACACTACACATTTAAATGAAACTTATTTTGTACGGATTTTCGCGATTAACTTATTTTAAATTCTGAAGTTTCGAGTACTTTATAGCACCCACGATCACAGGGGAACTGAGGTATTCGACTTCCAGTCATAGTTAGTTACCTTCCGTTTAAAATTATTAATTTTGGTCCGATCACGCAGAATGAGCTTATAGTTATAAGATAAACTGGGACGTCAAACACCTCAGTCTCCCGTGACCATGGGTGCTGTAAAGTACTGAAACGTCGAGAATATAATATAAGTTAATATACGCGACAAACCTGTAAAATTAGTTTCATTTAAAAATATAAGACATTTATTATCAAAAGAAAAGGAAAACATAAATAAAGGACTAAATTGTGTATGTTTCGATAAAAGACGGAAGAGAACGTTTCTATATGAGTAGGGATCATAGCGCTGCCAATTTTCAATCGGCTCACAGATAAATACCGCTGCAACACATATGGACAGGTGACAGTAAACGAGTAATTGTTCATTTATTGTTATTAAACCGGTCACTAATTTTGAATTATTGTAGTTTTAGTTTTTTTATAAAATGTTACCCCACACTAGGATTTTCGCCTGTATCGTGGAGGCCGTTTAAAACTTTATGTTTGCACAAGGACAAATATCCAGACTCGAAACAGTTATTTGTAGACCATAGTACTATACTAGCGTAGAATATATATATATATATATATATATATATATATACACACCATATATATATATATATATATATATACACATATATATATATATATATATATATATATATATATATATATATATATATATATATATATATATATATATATATGGTGTTTCAACGCAGAACGAGCTTGAAGAAGTATCTTACAGTCTTGCAGTGGTATGGTTGGGTTTGGATTGAATTTATTAATTATAGGATCCCAAGCAGATGGTAGCACCCATCCATCTTCTCTATTGAAATTAGGATGTTTTTTTTAATTTCAGTAGCCCCGTGAATCATCCTTGGTAGGAAGCGGGTTTCTGTTGCGAGGAGTTGTGGTTTATCAAATCTGATGTAATGGTGGGGAAAGAACATCGGATTTAAATATGTAGTTGAATTTAAACGCGATAAAATCCAAAATTAGTTTCATTTTATACTCACATAAAATCAATTCATAGAATAAAATACAACAAAAACAAATTAAAAATTACAGTTGTAGGACTAAAATAGTTTATTGTTTCGCTTTTATATTCAGTCCATTTATTCGATGGATACCTTTTCCTGCCGATTGTAAAACCAGCCCTAAAAAATATATAGGGCTTAGAACGATAGCGAACTGGAATAAGAAAGGTTAGGAACCTTATCTATTCCTTTCACCATTTTTTAGCATACCCCTAATCTCTTATTACTAGATCGTGTACGACCATGCACAAAATCGGTCCCACCTTCTATCCGCGGCTTGCTTTGGAACTTCAGCCGTCAACCGCAGCGAGCTACCTCATTAAACTAAGTTCTGCCGCGAGACAGTTTCAATCTACGCCGTGTGTCGCCTGTCGCCGCATCCGAGACGTCGCATACTGCGGTTACGGTGCGCGACGTGAAGTGAGACGATCTGCTTTGTTAAGAGAGTTTTGGAAACATGCACAAAGGGGAATTCTAATAGTTTCGATTCATTTTTTTATAGAATAAAGGTAACAAGCGAGAACACAGCCCACCTCATGTTAAGTGGATGCTGTGTACCATAAGCATCTACATCTAACCTCAATTAAGAATCAAAATGCAGATACGTTTTCATCCCTGAAGACTAAGAAGGAATGCGTCGTATCCATTAAAAAAGGTCTCTGGTTCTCCACACTCATCATACGAAACACAGCGGCATTGAGCTACTATTTTACGCTGGTATTCTGTGAGAGCGTGATCCTTCCCCGGTCGAGCAAAACCATTCGTGCTACAACTATATTATAGCTGTAACGTGGCTCTACTATGAAAATAAATAAATAATTAAATAATTTCACGCTAGTTATTGCTTCTGACTCCCAAAGGCCTATTGTTTGCTAAACCGACTCAGACCTCTACGGTCCGTAGACCGTACAGGGTCGGACCGTACCCCCCGAACGGGTTCCCGCCTTGTCGTGGCGGGGGTAGTTGTGGCTTGTTCACCCGCGGTGAACAATGAGAACCCCTTGGCTGGCCCGTGGTGTAGGGCCGGCCTGAGGTGGCTACCCGTGGGCTTGGCGAGCCCACTTCGGATGTGTGTCGGTGGGCTGCGGCGAGAGGGTGTCCTCCCCACCGCTGCAGCCAAGGTGGAGTCGCGGAGGAAGAGGAGTTGGTTGGTGGCGATGCGCTGGTACGTCGATGACTTGACGGGGCCGCACCGTTAATTGATGCGGTGGTGGCGGGGCTGCGGGGAGAGAAGTGTTTGTATTGCGAGGCGCCGCTCTTCCTACCCTCCACAGCCGAATCTTGGTTGGCGACGGAGCCATAGACAAGATCTGCCACTAGGGTCAGGAGGCGTTTGAGTGCTAATTTTTCTGACCCTTGCGGCCTTCGCGCATCGGGCACGGGGGCGTCCGCTGCGCATGTGAAGTTGGAGGCTGCGGAGGAGGGCGCACCATGTGCTTTGGTGCGCCTTACCTTGAGAAGGAGATGGGGAAGGAGTAGTCCTATCCCGAGGAGGGGCCGCCATGGGGCGGCCAGCGCTAGTGGGGCCGCGGATGTGTGCGAAAGCGTTCCCGTGGCCCTGCCAATATGCGACGAAGGTGGAACACAATGTGGTTTTAGTCGGTGAGAGTCCGATATAACCCGTCCGTCCGCGAGGCGGGTATGCGTAGGCATTTCCCCATGTAAAAAAAATGGTCGGACCGTAGAGGTTCAGACTGTAGAGGGTGCGTAGACCTTAGAAGGTCGGACCGTATAGAGTCGCGTCGTAGGGGTCCAGTGTTCTGAGTCATTCTGGCAAAGTATTTATAACATATTATGACTTAGTTTCTTTATACTTTTAATTAGCTTCCATATAAATTTACTGCGTGTATCCGTTACGTGACATTGTTATAAAGTCGGAAGAGGCTAAAGTGTTGTAACTTATGGTTGCAGCATGAATGGGTCGGCTCGATCGGGGAAGGATCACGCTTTCACAAAATACCAGCTTAGAATTGCTGCTGCGTTTCGTATGGCGAGTGTAGAGAATCGAACCCTTTTTACAGGAAACGAAGCATTCCATCTAAATCCTCAGGGGTGACAACGCATCTACATGTTGATTCATAATCGAAGATAGATGTAGGTGTCTAAAGGCCACAGCAACCACCTTACCATCAGGTCATGTGTTCTTGTTTGTTTGACTTCATCATTATTTTGATTGCCACCTATCACAAGTACACTGCTGAACATAGGCTTCCCCGAAGGAATGCCAAAAAGCACGGTCCTGAGCCACCTTCATCTTTCAACATCCTGCATATCTTACTAGGTCGTCTCCAGTTAGTGGGGGGCCGCCCTACATTTCGCTTACCGGTACGAAGATGCCACTCGAGAACCTTTTTTCCCCATCGGTTGTCAGTTTTTCGAGCTATAAGTCCGGCACATTGCCACTTCAACTTACTGATCTGTTCCGCTATGTCAGTTAATCTGGTTCAACTGCGGATATTCTCATTACGAAGTCTATCGAGCAGCAATATAATATGATATATTTATGAGGTGCATTTTTACATAATGTGGCTTCAAATAAAGATGTTCCTATCTTTCTTTCACTAAACCTTATACGTCGTAGAGCCACGCTTCAGCTATATTATGGTTGTAGCACGAATAGGTCGGCTCGACCAGGTCTCACATAACACCAGCTTAAAATAGCAGTTAAATGCTGCTATATTTCGTATGGTGAGTGTAGAAAACCGGAGAACCCTTTTAATAGAAACGTGGCATTCCATCTCAGCCCTCAGGGGTAACAACGCATCATCATTTTGATTCTTAATAGAGGATAAATGTAGATGTCTATGGGCTACAGTATCCATTTACTATCAGGTGGGCTGTGAGCTCGCTCTTCACCCTATTTTTTTATAAAAAAACACAGTCATGCATAACCTTATTCAAGTTCTACGAAACCTTATTAAAGTTTATTATCTACCACGTTATTCCTCTCATGCTTTTCTAGTCAGCTTCTGTACACGGCAACAAGCTCGCCAGCGCGGTGACACGCAGCTCGCTGACTGAGTGACTCGCAGTTCGCTACAATAAACACGTCCCCGGCGTCGTTAATCAATGACACGACACCTAACGGGCCCGGTGACACGACTCGTTTAATTTTACCTTACTATATTGCAAAGGAAATATTATATTTTAATAAATTTTTATATAATTCAAATATATCTATATGGTTACACATAATATTAAAAAAAAACTATAAAAAAGAAAAAATAAAATTAAAAATTTGAATTATCATTATCAGTAGGACTTAACTTACCCCCGTCACCACTAATCCCAGCACCACTTCTCCCAACACCACTACACTAGGAATATCTATTATTGGTTTATAAACCAATAATATCTTATTTAATATAATCAGGCCTTATTTAATTGTTACTATATTGTCGTAAACTTAATAATTGGTGGATAAACCAATTCATTGTTGTTCATTGTTTTTACAAAACGTTACGCCCACACTAGGATTTTCTCCTATATCGTGGAGGCAGTTTACAAACATAAATTGCACAAAGACAAACATCCAGACCCGGAACAATTATTTGTAGGCCATACACATACTTGTTCCGTGCGGGATTCGAACCCGCGGCCCGCAGCGCAACAACTCATTGCTAAGCCACTGCGCCTTGGAGCCGTCAAAAATAAATTATATCTTAATTAATAGAATCAGGCGTTACTTTGCGGAAATTAATTATATAAAACGTTAATAGCTAATTAGCTAAGATCCGCGTAATAACACTATTCAAACTAGGTAAGACATATAATTTTATTTTATAATATATCTTCATCAATTTAAGTTACTCCAATAAAATGACTATATATGTACATATACACACTCGCCGTATCACATCAAAATTAAACTTTCGTTAACAAATGGTTTCACCGAGCTGTCCAAAACAATAGAGAGCACCTTGATACAACGCAGCAAGGTAGGGGGGTACAGAGGGAGGACTTTCGGGAGGGATAATTACCAGAGTGGCAGGTGCACAATGACTGGAAACTGTTCTGACGGTGACGTTGCGCTTTTTATCTTACTTTCAAGGAAAAGAAAATATGAGTAAAATTGGTAACTGAAATGTGAAAATACCCGGCAGTTTTCAATGCCGAATAATTCTGTTTTTAGATAAACTACCAGCTATACTATTACATCTAGTTCTGCAAGTACCAATCTACATGCCACGAATGGTAATTTTTTCACAAAACTGTAGTGACAAACGAACTTCCGAACAGACGTCCGAACAGATCGTCCACCTGGTGAACGAACTTATCGTCCACCTGGTGAACGAATTTATCGTCCACCAGGTGGACGATAAGTTCGTCGTTGTTCGTACATCTGCAGCCAACTTCAAACAAAGAAGGCTTTAGATGCGTTTTCACATCACATCCTGTAATCATACTAGCTCTCTAAACACTTCGGATCGGAACATAGCACTGCAAGCACAGTTATTTGGCGACGGAATTAGGTGAGGTAGTGGTACCTAAATACGCCAATTGTACCTTTAAATAATTGTTTTTTTTTTCTCTGTCATATGTATTTCTGGTGTACAATAAAGTATATTTCATTCATTCATTCATTCATTCATACCTACCTAGACGGACTCCTAGGTGAAGAAGGAGTTATATTACCTAGTGATGTTATAAATGTTTTGTTTATATACGGAATTTAGTGTCCCGTTTAATACCAAGTGTGGAGTGATAGTGATATCGAAAGAAGAGTGAATGCAGGAAACATGGTGAATGGAGCTTTGCACTCCTTTATGAGCAGGCGGAAGTTGTCTAACAAGGCTCGTTTGGCTGTGCATGAGGGGGTGTTGGTTCCGACACTCATGTACGGAAGTGAAAATTGGGTATGGCAGAAGAAACATGAAAGCAGAATAAATGCAGTTGAGATGAGAGCGTTAAGAAGTATGATAAGAGTTAAATTGAGTACCAGGATAAGAAATAGTGAGATAAGGAAACGTTGTGGTCTGAAAGAAGAAGTAGTGACAATAAATTGATAAAGGTATGCTGAGATGGTTTGGCCCGATGGTTTGATGGAACGTTTGACGAAAAGTGTATAAAAGGAGTGTGAATGAAAGTGTTGGAAGGGCAGACCTAGGCGGACGTTTCTAGACCAAATCAGGGACGTCTTGAAAAAAGGCCAGGTCAAAAGTACCCTAAACCGTAGAGCATGTATGAAGGGAATAATGAAAGTGGACGAAGCAAAACAAGTATGTAAGGATCGTAGCAAGTGGAAAGAAGTGGTCTCTGCCTACCCTTACGGGAAAGAGGCGTGATTATATGTATGTATGTATGTATGTATTTAATACCATTATGGTGTGACTTCACAACTGATATATTATAAGCAAACAAAAATTCACACATTTCGTTACAAGTTTTGTAGTTTTGTTCTTGCATTTAAAAATTATGTAATAAATACATTACCATTCGTGAATGTCGTAAGAGGCTCCTATCGGAACCGGTTGGCTTGTGGTTAATCAGATTGAGTATGTTTCAAAAGGCAAGTGAAAAGGTACGGTCTACTGGGCAATGTGCCATGCGAGTATCCAACGTACCACATATCCGTGACAGCCTACAATCTGCCTCGTACGCGTTACCTGAAAATCCGCATTAATTCGCATTCGGACGCGAAAACAATAGCCACGCTCCACAGCAGAAACCTGTCCGTGGTCACACGCGTATTTTAGTACAGAAATAAATCAAAGTACACGTTATTCCAAAGTCATACAGTAACAATTTCTACAGCAAAATTCCAAATGCTTGATCTATGATTTGCTTACACGAATATTCCTTTCTGCAATCTATATTTTACAGTAAGTGATTGTAATAAAGTTTAATTTACTTTGACAGTAATCGAGAAATTAAATACAGGACACAATAACGATAAAGTGCTCAACGAATGGAATACAATTATATTATCACCTGAATCGCCTCTTCGTTCTGTTTGCAATTTTGATTTAATGGTTTTAAAGTCGGGTTTAATTTAATTACTAAATAATAAATAGCGTTTGACTGTTTATAAAGCTGCAATATATATTTGAACTCTTACCTAGTTGTAATAAAGTATAATTTGCAGTAATTTAGATATGTTTGTGTGCGACAATAAATGGACTTTCACAGGTGCACCAGCGCGGAAGACACGTCGAGCGGCTGATTTAACACAATATGGCGGTCTTTCCGTTTTCGAAGGGGATTATGAAATGACTTGTACAAGTTTAAACAGATAAGAGATTTTAAAATTCCTAATTTATTGAGGTTTTTATCTATACTGTGGCCAGGAATTTAAAACCGGTTTCAAATTTAGTTACGGTTTTTAATTTAGGTTCAGACAAATTGACGTGACTAACTTACATTCAACCTTATGGTAAGTGGCTACAGCAGCACATTGACATCTTCTTAATATATAAAAATTAATATTTGTTTTGAGTAAAACTATTTTTACGGATTTTATCGCGTTTAATTTTACTAATTTTGATTCCCGACGTTTCGGTGCTTTACAGCACCCATGGTCACGGGGGGGACTGAGGTGTTTGACGTCCTAATGTCATAGTTAGCCCGGCTACCTTCAGTTTTTTGAATATTAACGTCATATTAACCTCAGTAGTAGTAACGAATATTAACCTCACGTCAGCTATATGAGGAGGCACCGACACCGACGCTCTGGGAAGTCTGCAGTCTGTGAACATGTTCAAGATCATCCACGCCATTACATCAGATTTGATAGACCACAAATCCTCGAAAAAGAACACCGATTCCTACCAAGGATGATACGCGAGGCTATTGAAATTAAAAACATCCTAATTTCAATAGAGAAGATGGATGGGTGCCATCTGCTTGGGATCCTATAATTAACAAAATTAAATCCAAACCCAAGCATACCACTGCAAGACTTCAAGATACTGTAAGCTCATTCTGCGTAGATCGGACCAAAATTAATATTCAAAAACTGAAGGTAGCTGGCTAACTATGACATTAGGACGTCAAACACCTCAGTCCCCCTGTGACCATGGGTGCTGTAAAGCACCCGAAACGTCGGGAATCAAAATTAGTAAAATTAAACGCGATAAAATCCAAAAATAGTTTTATTCAATGTAGTGTTCGCGTAAATATAATAAACCATAATATTTGTTTGTTCGTATTTTATGCGCTGCCATACCTTTCAACAGATTGTGCTTAAACTTTGTCAACTTATTGCTTGCATTTGAGCAAATGTTATAGGCATATTACAATAAACTTATAGTAGGTGGCGCGCGTATCGTACCGAAAAATTTATTTGAAAAAATTAGACTATATCATTTAATTTCAATGATTGTACTATCATTCCTAATTAAACAATATAACTCTTTCAAATTTAAATTGTTATTTCCACAATTATTTCACAGTCTGCAATAAATAAAACTAATTGGATGCTTTAAGCGCGAAGCGCGTAGGATGATCTACTAGGAGGGCCTAAAAATCAAGATTCCAACGTTTTGTCGCATGAAATCGTATCAAACAATCATATTGTACATATAAATGATACAAAAAGCACATTGTCAAAAAGTTAAATGATTGTTGAACTTATTAAAAAAAATTTAATCGATTAATTGCTATTTTTACTTAAAAAAAGTGGTTTTTGTGGCTTATGGTGTGGAAGTCCGCATGGAGGGGTAAACACGATAACTTTTGAAAATATCAATTTTTCAACTCAATCTAATTTTTAATCTCTTCATCTATCATGTGGGAAGCCATGGAATGTAAATGGCAGTTTAATTTTGTTTTGTTTAGTTATAATTAATTTTTTTCGGCTGAGAAATTCCGAAATTTTCGGTGTTTTGAGCAGCCTTGTAATAATTTATTTTACTAAATAGACTGCCTCACTCACTCACTTCGGGCTCAGCCGCCGTCGTGAGTGGATACTGTATCGGTTGTTTGCAGCGGCTCGTGCTCAAAAAGATCGCTGTACAAATACAAAATATTCGAAAAACCAAATTTCATACATACTTGATTATTATTATTATCACAGATTTTTATTACAATATTTTAAAAGCAAAGAATAAATAATACTACGTACTAAAAGTAAGTAGGATTTATATATAAATATACTTAAATACGTCTTGGACTTTATGGAGTGACCTGAATGATGATATGATGATCATATGAGCATTATGAGTCGTGCATTTTGGATTTTCCAAACTTTTTTTTAAAATTGAAGTTTGACATAAAATTATCGAAAATTGGAAGTATAATAATAATAAGGTTATTAGTGAAAACTTGTGTATTTAAACTACTTTACAAAATTTAAACGCATAAGGCATGCGCAATGAGGGCTAATAATTTTCTGCTCACCAGATGTCACTAGTTGACACTGAGGTAAAGTTTTGTGTTACACAATGTAATTTAATTGAGAAGTTGGTTTTTAATAAAAGTTTATCAGTTTCTAGAGTATTATATTAATACACAAAACAATGCGTCAGTGGTTTTATTTTTAATTTTTTGCACATTTTTAACTTTTTTTTTAATTTTTCTAGTAGTTTTAGAAAGTTGTAGTTTGGTTTATTTATTTTAATGTTATTAATATAAAATATAGCTAATAGTACAGAAAGAAACATTAACCTTTACATTTTCCGAACAAATTAACTTCCCCGCTATGAAATCTGTCAAATTAATATTATACCTCACTTTCTAGTGGCGCCGCCCTGGTGGCAGAAAAAGTCGTGGATGCCCTCATTGAATTTACCAATAGTATTTTTACGTATTTTATTGGGTTTTACTTTGACTTATTTTTGCACAAATTAATTCCCGACGTTTCAAGTGCCTTATTGCATATGGATGCACAGGTCACGTGGTGGACGAGGACTGGGTACTGTAAAGTAATAAAAAAAAATAAGTTAAATTAAACGCGATAAAATCCGTAAAATTAGTTTTTTTAAATTATTCGATGTGTACCACCCGTGTAAATATAAAATATCATTATCTGCCTTAATTTCAAACAAAGATGGTTACAGATTCATTGTAATCCCTAACGAAGATGGAATTCCTCACAGTGTGTAGTTATACCAGCTCTCTATATACTTCAGACTAAAACACAACAGTGCAGGCACCTCTGTTTGGAGACATAAATATACTAAAATAGGAGAGTGAACCCTCTTGTCTAGGACTCCATCTGGGTACCTCCCCATGAGTAATATCAACTTGTATTAGTTCGCAATTCCATTTTTTTTAATTCCAAGTCAAAGGGGACAACTTTTGATGCATTACAATACAATACAATACAATATTCTTTATTGTACACCAAAAACGATAAAAAAACAAAAAACAAATATTGAGGAAAAACAAAAGGCGGTCTTATTGCTACATAGCACTCTTCCAGACAACTTAGAAGAAGAATTAAATAAATAAATAACAAAACGAATAACTGACAGGATGCATTAAAATAAGAAAAGATACCAACTTATGCACTAGAAAGACAACATTCTTTAGGTAGATCAATGACCATATATAAGAGGAGGAAGAGAAAGGGGTTAGAGAGACAAATAGTGTTCCTTAACCTGTTTCTGGAGCACATTTAAAGATTGAGCACTTTTAATTGACTGGGGTAAAGAGTTCCAAAGTTTAACTCCAAGAACAGGAAATAATTTACCATAAAAAGTCGAGTAGTGCACAGGACATTGGAGGGAAAGATTTTCTTTGTATATGTATGTCTTTATAGTTTAGTTTAACTATTATAAGCCAGAGGATGACTGCTATTCAACCTAATGGTAAGTGGTGATGCAGCCGAAGATATTAAAACACACTGACTAAGCTCAACAAAAGTCTATCCGCTCTTGTCTTAAAGACACTCAAATTGTTATAGATTGGAAAGACCTGACCAATGCAATTTCGTTAAATTTATTAATGTATATGTTAAGAACATATGGGCGTTGACGCCCATCAGCCTTGGTCAGCGTTGTGAGTACGGCATATTTGCCGGTTTTGCGTCAACCAATTCGCTTGATCGGCGCATTGAGTAAGGAAAATCTTGCAAATCGTTTGGCCAACGTAGTAAGTAAGACAAATTTTGCCACAAATTTCATACGTGGTAGAGCCATGTTGCAGCTATATTAATAGTATAGTTGTAGCACGAATGGGTAGGCTCGACCGGGGAAGGACCACGCTCTCACAGAATACCAGCGTAAAATAGCAGCTTAACACTGCTTTGTTTCGTATGGTGATTGTAGAGCCGGGGACCTTTTTTACTGGAAAAGAGGCATTCAATCTTAGTTCTCACGGGTAATAACGCATCTGCATTTTGATTCTTTATTTAGGATAGATGTAGATGTCTATGGGTCACAGCAACCATTTATTTCAGTCACGATTCTAGCGATCTAGCGTAAGCATACTGCGCGAAAATAATTCGAAATGGCGTGTCAACCTAAACACCCGATACCGTCATAGTCCACGAGTTCCTGGCCTTGTTCAACAAAATTGGACGTCATGGATCAGGTGTCTCTGGAGCAGATACGGACGACAAGCTTCACCGAGGACGACATCATCCAAGAAGAAGGTGTTAGCAGATGGACATGGTAAGAAAGACCTGCAAGACATCTTCAGGCTGTTCCATGAGACCGACCCTGATGACATCCCAACTTTCGTCGCGCGTGATCTCAACAAGCTGCCTCCCGTGACGTTCGATCACGTAGACGTGACCAGATTGTTGAAAGACATCACCAAGTTGAAAGCCGAAGTTACCGACATCCGTTTCACATTTGAAGAATTGGAACGAGCCGCAACAGAGCTGAGGAACGAAGTCACTATGTTGCGCAGCATAATTGCAACATCTGCAAACTCACTGCCGTCGCAGAATGTAAATACGACACGCGTTAACCGTAATAGTAGTCATATTTCACCGATGATTGCGACTTCGTCACACGATACCGTCTGTCAGCGGTCTGATGACCGTGAAACTAGGGCGACCTCGGTCGTCATTGCATCACCACCTCAGCCCTTGACTAAACCCATGAGTACTCCTCCGCCGAAGTCAACATTACAACAAGGGAAGACGTTTGCGGAAATCACAACTGGCACCCTCTGTGGTCGAAAGCGAAAGAATGTGGAAATAAAATCTACCAGTGGAACACGAAACAAGATTAATAATGACGGGTTTACTCTTGTTGAGAGAGACGTCAGTCGAGACCCGTCTGTAACCAGCGTGGGACCGCCAAAATAAACGCGAATACAATTCTGCGTGTTGTGGAGCCAACCATACAGCTCTACATCTCTCGTTTGGACAAAAGTACGTCGGGAGAAGACGTCCTGCATTTGTGGAGGAACGAAGTCGATGCCGCATTAAGGATCCGATCTTTTTACATTTGCAGCGTCTGTAGTATAATAGATCAACGAACTTCAAATCCTACGTACTCCAGGTTCCTGCAAAACACAAAGAGACAGTCCTCGCTCCTGATATCTGGTCCTCTGGGGTAGTGTTTCGCCGATACAGGGACGCGCCAAAGAAGAAATTTCCCTAAATAGTGTTATGTCTATATTTTATATAATTTTTAGGTTAAGGTATATATTGCTATGGGCCAATGTTCTTAATTTTTAAGTCCTTGATGCCTGAAATAAAGTTATTATATTGTATTATATTGTATTTACCATCTGAGTGTAAACTGCGTGCTCGTTTGTGACCCTCTCCTATAAAAAAATGCATACTAAGTATCGCGATCTTGGAAGGGTCTAGCTCTAGCTGTTGAGGTGGTGAGATAGGAGTATTGTGTCACAGCCACGAAGTCAACAAAAATATAACCAAGACTTTTGATGATAAATCAAAAAATAAAAAATTTATTAGAAATTTTATTTTTTGATTTATCATCAAGTAAATTAAGGTAGTAAATGAGCACACATTCCAACTGATGGTAAGTGGTCTTTGGCTCAAGGACATCTACCGTTAACGTAACAGCCTATTAAAAGTCCACTGCTTCATAGTTTTGACACTTGGCTGGTGGGTTGACAACCGCAGTTTTTTTTTGTTATTTTGAGCTCTTAACATGAAGACGTTGCTGCTCATCTCCTGTTTCAGTCTCACTTTGTCACCTTTTACGACACCCACAGGATATGCCAACTAACGACAACTATATGAATAAGCTATATCAACCTATTAGGCAATGGATGGAGGAGGTCTATGTTTTAATTTAGTTGAAAATCATTCGCCTTACTCATAAAAATTGACGTTAATTTCAGAAATACTTAAAGTTGCCCTCTCTTTTTAATAGATGACAAAAGAAAAGAAAGAAAATATATATATATATATATATATATATATATATATATATATATATATATATATATATATATATATATATATAGATATAGGGATAATTAGTACTATTAGTTAAGTAAGCAATACCCAATGATTATAAGATAGGCCTTATATGCAATAAAGAAAGATTAATCAATGGTCTTCTATTTTAATACTGCTTTAAAGAAATAATTGAGAGATATAAATAACCGGCCAAGGCGAGTCGGACTCATGCATGAAGGGTTCCATCAAAACACACTTCTAGCAGGGGAGCCCTGTTAATTTTTAATTTATTTTAATTTTTTTGTTATAGCGGCAACAGAAACACACATTCTGTGAAAATTTCAACTGTCTACCTATTACGGATCATGAGATACAGCCCGCTGACAGACAGACAGACGTACGAACGGACGGACGGACGGACGGACAGCGGAGGCTTAGTAATAGGGTCCCATTGGTTACTCTTTGGGCACGGAACCCTAAAAGTGCTAAAGAATGCACCACCACTACGAGTGACACGAAATAAAAGGTATGGAAGCAGTTTATAAGCGACAGCAAACAATAAATTAATTGCACGTTTTATTGCCGGAGATTAACAATGACGGGTTCAATCAACGGACATTATGGTCTAGATGAATTTGTGGGATAAGATTTAAGTGTTTACACGCCGCAGACAACAATAGGGATTAGTGGAACAAATTACAGTTTTGCCTGAGCCGTTAACCAGTAGGCGTGGCTTAGTAGTCAATGTACTTGGCTGCTACGTCGTAGGTTCGAGGCACGAATTACAACAGATTTTGATAAAATAATGTAATGCTCGTTACTGAACATAGGCCTCTCGCATAGATTAACTCATAGCTTATAGGCTCGATTTTGCCATAGTAGCACGCTTGGCAAGCGGGTTGGCAAACGCAGTTCTTATTTTAGTTGTTATTATTAGTTTAAGAGATTTATAGAAGTGTAAATAGTAAACGTAAACAAATAAAAGGAAACGGGCTGACAGTCCACCTGATGGTAAGTGGTTTATTGTGGTGGGGTATTAAAAGTCCACTGTTGGACATAGGCCTCCCTCATAGCTTGCTTTATAGGGTTTCTCCATAGTAGACGCGCTCCGCAAGCTACATAGTTGACAACCGCTGTTTTTTATTATTTTTAACTATTATCATAAACATTCTGCTGCCGATCTACTGATTCAGTTTCTCTCTGTTGCCTCTTAATTCACCAACGGGACGATATGTAGTAGTGGATATTCTTATACCGCTAATACACCGTTTATTTTTTTTTATCACCACGCAATATTCATACACATTCACTTCTGCATTAAGCATTATTGTGGTTATTAAGCGTTGCCGTGGTGGCGGTAAGAATGTCCACTACCCCATATCGTCCCGTGGGTGAGGGGCAACATGTTCCTGGCAATAACTAAAAATTACAAAACTACGGTTGCCAAGCGTGGCTAATATTCGAAATCCCATCCCGTGTTCGAATTCCATGTTAAGCAGTTGACTTCTATAGGCTGTAACGATGAGCGTACATAGCTCTAAAAGCTATACGCATTATTGTTGATATTTAGCGTATATAGCTTTGGAGCTAGCTGTGAGAGCCACAGACTCGCGTGTGTAGCGACGCGTGACAATTTATTCTCAGAATTGAGCCGGCTGATTTATCGCAAGCACACGTAGTCGAGCTTCAGGGAACCGCTGTCTTGATTGCGGTGATTATATCATTCGTCGCTTTACGTAGACTAGCACTTGTAGATTTCAGAGCATTTATGCTTGGTAAAAAGATTTATGTTTTTATGTTCATATCTATTACGTCCTGGGTGGTGAAAACGCTATATCTGAAAATGTTAATTTTTACTTACCTAATTTCAAATAAAAAGTGCTTTAAACTAAAGGTGATCTCCTAAGCATCCTGTAATTCCTCTGGTGTTGCATATGTGTATTGTGTATTTTAAGTGTTAGAGCCACGCTAACTTCAGCACTTTGATATACCAACAGTAAACTTGGCACCGCTGAAAGGACTGCAGCACCGGCCATTTCGACGGAATCAAAGGCTTTCGGTTCACATACGCAAGACAAAGTGGCAGATTGTACTCTTCGGTATTCTGTACATTTGCCGAAGGGTATGTACGTGGTCTATGGTGCTAAAGCCTTTTCATAAACCGGCTTGTTCGGGAAGCTGTAAGTCGTCGAGTCTGCGTGCGAGGCGATTCGTAATGACTCTCGAAAACAGCACGTAGATGCGGCTTATAAGGAAAATCGGTCTGTGTCTGTTCTTCAAGAGAGCGTTGTCGCCTTTCTTGAAGAACAAGACCACTGCACTTCTGCTCCACGCCTCCAGAGTAATGCCACCATGGAGGACGGAATTAAAGAGCTTCTGAAATACTTTAAGTACAGGTTTCAGAAGCTCCGCTGTAGTTCCATCCTCGCCCAGGGGCTTACTATTTTCAAGGTTCTGGAGAGCCATTCTAATCTCGACAAGAATACGATATAAACATCAATGGCGAGTACATCACTCACCTTCAATTTGCTGACGATATAGTCCTTACGGCAGAATCGCTGGAGGACCTAAGCACTATGCTCAATGACCTCAATAGTGCCTCCCAAGTCCCAAAGGATAGGTCTTAAGATGAACATGGACAAAACAAAGATCATGTGTAGCGTCCAAGTCACAACTATGCCGGTAGCTGTTGGGAGCACTAAGCTTGAAGTTGTTTACTAGTATGTTTACCTGGGACAAATATTCCGACTAGGTAAGTCCAACTTCGAGCGAGAGGTTAATCGACGGATTCAACTCGGCTACAGCGTTCGGGAATTACGACAGGTATACATCAAACGAGATTGTACAACCAGTGCGTGGTCCTTCACTGCTGGGCGTATCAGGAAGCTCAAGGTCACTCAGCGAACTATGGAGGGCTATGCTTTTCTCTGCGTGATATACTTAGAAATGAGGATATCCGCAGTAGAACCAGAGTGATTTCTTATATTTACACGAACACTACACATTGAATAAAACTACTTTTACGGATTATATCGCGTTTAATTAACTTATTTTTATTAATTCCCGACGTTTCGGGTGCTTTCCAGCACCCATGGTCATGGGGGACTGAGGTGATTGATATCCCGATGTAAGCGTTAACCCGGAGTACCTTCAGCTTTTTTAATTATTAGTTTTGTCGCAATAGAGAGGGAGGCGCGAAGTTTCAAATCAATCCGACGTTTTGAAGGGGATGAAAATCATATTCAAAAATTCCGTTACATAGATACATAGATACATACCAAGCTACTAAAAGCGTGTTAAAAAGGTTCTCGACTGGCAGCCTCGTAACGGTAGGAGAAGTGTAGGGCAACCCCCCACTAGATGAAGTGACGACCTGGTAAGACATGCGGGAAGTCAATGGCTGGAGGTGGCTCAGGACCGTGCTTTGTGGCATTCTTTGGGTGATGTTCAACAGTGGACTTGTGAAGGGCTGTAATGATGATGATGATGATGAGAGCCACGCTGTAGCTATATTATGGCTGCAGCACGAATGTGTGGGCTCGACCGGGATAGGACCACATTTCACAGAATACCAGCGTAAAACAGCAGAATAATGCTTTCATTTGGAGTGTAGAGAACCAGCCCATTTTACGAATCGAGGCATTCCATCTTAGTCCCCACGGCTCAACGCATTTGCATTTTGCATCTATACTTAATGTAGGTTAGATGTCGATGTCTACAGGCCACAGCATTCACTTACCATCAGGTAGACAGTGTGTTCGTTTGACACTATTATTCTATAAAGAAGACGTACAGTGCAATATAAAATTGTTAGCACACAAATGACAATTGGGTGAGCAGTGGCATAAATCAAGGCCTCCTACTGGCCGAAATAGGCACCATCTTGCGATTCACAAAAACAAATAAAAGATTTACTTTTAATGAAACTAATTTTATGGATTTTATCGCGTTTAATTTAACTTTTTAATTCTTTTATTGATCTTTTTAATTATGGTCTGCGTAGATCGGACTAAAATTAATAGCTGATTACAATTATGATAGCTGCGGAAATCTATTAATTGCAAATATATATATTATGCATATATATATATATATATATATATATATAAATACAGTTTGACTTGACGGTGGTAGAGCCACGCAGCAGCTCTTGCTTTTATCGACAGGCTCGAGCCGGGTTAGTACCGACCTCACAGAATACCGGCGTGAAGTGGAGCTCTGCTTTTGCGTTTCGTCTGTTGAGTGCAGGCCAGGCCTTCTCCCCATCAACATGGTAGCGGAATTAAATTTTAGCCCCCAGGAGGGTACCAGCACCTCTGGAGAATCCCTCGCTGAGCATCCACGACCATGCTACTCACTCGTGAGCGTGGGTGCTCAGGCTGCCCCGCGTATTCTGGGGCAAATTCCGCTCAAAACAATAACTGCTCGGAGCAAGCTGAGCAACAAGACCAAGGCGACCCTGCCACGCTATCCGTGGATTTCTGCAACATCAGGGGACCACTCGAACCTAAACGCCGTCACTACCATCTCGAGACGGCGAAGCCACCATGCTCTTTCTGACCGAGACGCAGGTGTCTCTCCGGCTGATACTTGTGTCTCTCCTACCCGGGGTAATTGGAACACTCCTTTGTGCCTCGGGCTGGAGTTTGCGTGACGTCAGAAGGACATCTATTCTCGACGCTCGGCAGTCTTGAAGGTTCGGACTGTCCATCCTTTGGCTACGCGTAGATAGCGACGACCATCCGCGCGTCTGGGTGCTCTATAGAATCCCATAGCGGTAATGCCGAAACAGACCGACTCATCGACCACGTCCAAATGGCTACAGATTCCTTGCTACAACAGGTCCCATCCGCGAGATCGTGATCCCAGCGATTTAACGCCCACCGCCGAATAAGCTTGGTTCGTTTAACCGATCATGCGGAGATCTGTTTATGACTTTGCCTTGGCATATGGTCTGACGCGTTGGTTCGCCTACGCGGATTCCAGATGTGAAGGATCATACACCTTCCCTGTTGGACCTTCTGCTGACCTCTCATCCGGACGGATATCAGGTTTCCGTCGATGCCCTCTCGGCTCTTCGGACCATTGTCTGATCCGGGTGTGGTGCCTCCGCTCCCCTCGCGGTTTGCGTTCTGCAGGTTGCCGCCGTGTTTGGCATTACAGGTCGGCGGATTGGGACGGAATGCGGTCTTCTTTGCATCCTACCATGGGGGCGGGTTTGCTTCTCGCCGGATGATCCCAGCGCTGTTGCTGACTCTGTCACTGATGTGGTGTACAGGAATGGAACTATTTATTCATCATCTGTGGTACCCATCGGAGCAGATCACAGCCTTGTGTTTGGTCGCTCCTGTGGACTGCATTACGCAGTGGCAGTGCTATCAGGCCTGGGCTGAGGCTTCTGCTCGGGATGTAAACACCAGCATGCTTAAAAGTATAACTTCGCCTCCAGGTCCTTCAAGTGTTGTTGCAAAGGCAAAGTCAGAGCACATAGGCAGAATTGGCGAGAAACTAGTTCATATCCTTCGGGAACCCGTGCATTCTGGTCTCTCCTAAGGCTGTCCAAAATTTCTGTAAGCCATCACTACCATCTCTGCACAGGAGGACGACTCACTGGCCCACGCCGCAAAGAAAGCCGACCTTTAGGCTCACTTTTGCGTCCAACTCGACTCTTGATGACGGGGAACACACCGCCGACCATCCCGCGGTGAGTGCTCCATGCCGGATGTGCAGTTCTCACAGCGCTCGGTCCGCAAAAGCACTCTCTCCTGGACATCCACAAGTCGAGTGGGCCTGCAGAATCCCCCAATTGTGCTGAGGACGTGTGCTCAGGTTGGCACCAGTTTCTAACGCGTCTTTTCCGGTACTCCTACTCTAGGCAGTCCCGAAATCATGGAAGACAGCTTTTGTCAACCGATCCTAAAGGCGACCGCTCAGACCCGTCCAACACAGGCTATCGCCATCACCCCTTGTTCTCCAAAATAATGGAATCCATTATAAACTGCCAGCTCATGCAGTACCTTGAGGATCACCAGCTGATTAGTGACCGCCAGTACGGTTTCGTCGGGGTCGATCGGCTGGTGATCTTCTAATTCTGACTCATAGATGGGCGGAGGCAGTAGAGTCAAGGGAGGCATTGGCAGTTGGTTTGGACGTTGCAGAGCTTTCGATCGGGTTTGGCACTGCGGCTTCGTACACGCTCCTTCCTATGGGCTTCCCGGAAATTGTGCAATTGGATCACCAGCTTTCTTGCAGATCGAGCATCAAGGTCGTTGTAGACGGTTATGCTCCGACTACTGGCTATTAACGCTGGTGTTCCACAAGGCTGCGTCGCTATCACCAACGCTGTTTCTTCTGCATATCAATGATATGTTGCAAACCGGTAGTTCATTGCTATGCGGATGATAGCACTAGTGATGCTCTATATACGCCGGCCGTGCGAATATTTCTCGGAAAACGTCACAATACCGGAACAAACTTGTGTCTGAAGTCAGTCTTTGCTGAACAAAGTCTCGGATTGAGAACGACTAAATCTAGTCCAGTTTAATCCTCAGAAGACACAAGTTGCGCGTTTACCGCTAAAAAACCCTTTGTCGTATCTCCTCGGTTTCAACGCTCCCTTGTTGCCTCAGCCAGTATCGGAATCCTCGGCGTCGACATATCGGTGTGACGGTTTCGCGGTCACTGGAAGAAGGAAATTGGCCTCTAAAAGCTTGGCGTACTCAGCAGGCAGGACAGTATTTCATGCCGGCACATGCCTGCAATTTACAAGGCGCGAGTTCGGCCTCACATGGAATACTGTTCCCATCTCTGGGCTGGGGCTCCCCAGTGCCAGCTCCTTCCACTTGACCGCATCCAGCGCAGAGCGGCTCAGATCGTCGACGACCGGGTCCTTTCCGATCGGCTCGATTCGCGCTGCGAAGAGATGTTGCATCTCTTTGCATTTTTCTCGCATTACCACGGGGTGCTCTGATGGTGTTCGGATTAATCCCAGCCGCCACATTTCACGAACGCACATCGCGGCAGAACTCCCGATACCATCCACACCATCTGGATGATTGGCGGTCCACCACTGTTACGATTTAGAAGATGTTTTCTTCCTCGCACAACTCCCTTGTGGAATAGTTTACCACCAGCGATTTTCCGGACCGATACGACTTGGGACCTTCAAGAAAACCTACTCCTTTTAAAGGCCGGCAACGCATCTGCAATTCTCTGGTTCCCTGGTGTTGCAGTTGTTCATGGGCGGCGGTGATCACTTACCATCAGGTGAGCCGCATGCTCGTTTGCCCCTCTCTATAAAAAAAAAATAAAAAAAAAAAAATTGATTAAACATAGTTTTTTTAACTCTTATAATCACTTTCACACATTAACTACACTACTTCTCACACTCGTATTATAACATATACACAACACATAGATACACCAACAGATTTATCAAATTACTTAGTCATTATTACTTATTATTACACAATTTTCTTTTTTAAATATTTTTTTAATCTTTAATTTTTAAATTAAAAATTTATTTCAACCAATTTTAACTATTACAAGTTCATTTGAACAAAATAAAGTAGAATGTCACTACATTGAATTGAAGTTTATAATTAATGTTAATATTGTTTATGCATAAATTATGGCAGGGACTAGCTCCTGATGTACAGGATTCCTATATAGATACGGGAGCTAGGGTTCAATCGGAACCTGTGTATCATTTTTATTTTAGTCTAATAAAGTATTATTATTTACACGGGGCATGAAGCAGTCATCGCAGGCATTACGAACGTTGCGAGCGTATGTCGCTGTCACCAATAAAACAACTCGACCACTGATTAATGTTCCCCACCTTTTTACAGTGCAACAATTATGTCTTTTATTAAGGTATAAATAGTTTTTCAACCAACTTCAAAAAGGAGGAGTTACTCAATTCGACTGTATGTTTTTTTTTTATGTGTGTGTTACCTCATAACTTTTTTCTAGGTGAACCGGTTTCGATGATTCTTTCTTTATTTGAAAGCTGGTGCTTCTCATGTAGTCCTATATAAATTTGTCTTAAATTGATCAAGGTCTGACCAGTAGTTTTTGAGTTTTCTTTAATAACTTACATTGAAGTCGGTTGTACAAATTTTTTAATTTTACCACTTTTTAATTAAAAACAAAGGTTGAAAAGAATCTTCGAACATACTTTTCTGATTCTAGGATAGAATGGTTGCTTAATTTGGCTATAATCCGCATTTAGTCGCTCTAAGATTTCGTTTCTTCCTTATTCCTTAAATTACTTCTTATGCCTATTTTCAGGTCGAAATTCTATTTTTTCCAACAATATTGAAGGGTTTTTCGTTCTTCGACCAAACTAAATAACAAAGTTCCTTAACACTTCACTATATCGGTAAATTCTTTACTGATCTGAATGCACTACTCTGGAACGCCCTTCAAGACTGGAGTATTAAAGGATCAATAATTCCTGCCAAAAGAGTACACAGTCCACCTGATGGTAAATGGATGTTGCGGCTCATAGACATTTCATTTGTCACCCCTGAGGACTTTGTTTTATTTATTTATTTAAGTACACCAACGATTGTTACAACAATGCAGAAATAGTAAACACACATCCATTTATATACTAATTGTACAATCAATTAAAGGTATACACCGCATGCTTCAAGTTACTAAAAAGACTTAGATAGAATGCCTCGTTTCTAGTGAAAAGGTATTCCGGTCCTCTAAACTCACCAAAGGAAACACAGCTCAATTAAACTGCTATTTCACACTGGTGTTTTATGAGAGCGTGGGACTTACCCAGTCTAGGTGACCGTGGTGCAACCATATACGCTGCATCGTGGCTTTACCACCCATAATAATAACACTGTAATGTACAGCCTATCAAAAGTAAAAGTAAGTGCTGAACGTAGGCCTATCCCATAGAGTATTTCATATTGGGGGCATTTGCCATAGTTGCCATGCTTGGTAGGCGGGTAAAGTAGCCGCAGTTTTTTTAATTATTTGAACGATGATGCTGCGTCCATCTTCTGTTTTAGTTTTCTCCTGTCGCCTATTTTTGAACTGCCTATATATAAGCACAGGGCACAGGACTAGACATGTGTCATTCATTCATTTCTAGTGACTCAAAGTATTGATTCGTCTTCTGAAGCAAGTTTCAGTACTCTGTGATCTGTGAGACCCGCTATATAATGTCGGTCATCGGATATTACTATACTCTCAACCGTTTGATCCGGAATAGTGGACATGTAATGTCTCCGAAATATTTTTATCCCTCAGACATGTAGATTTCTCCACGATGTTTAGCTTCAATGCTCCATCCATCCATCCATTACAACCTATAAAAGTCCATTGCTAAACATAGGTCTCCACCATAGATTGTCCCATAGGACGGATTTTTGAGTTGTTATTGAGCAGATGTTCCCATCTCCTGTTACAGTTTACCTCTGTCGCCTCTTACGACAGCCACGGAATGATATGGGGTAGTGGATAATCTTAAACCGCCACTACACTTTTACCGCTCAGCGTATGGTAATGCAGAACCTAAAATTGTAGTAAGAAATTGTGGTTAAAAAATTGTAGTAACTGAACAGCACGCCTGCTGTTAAATTTACGGCGAGTGCTTAACCCCTCTAAAAATGACGGCTCCATGGCGCAGTGGCTTAGCATTGAGTTGCGGCGCAAAGGGCCGCGGGTTCGAATCCCGCACAAGTATTTTTATGACCTACAAATAATTGTTCTTGGTCTGGATGTTTGTCCTTGTGCAATTTATGTATGTAAACTGCCTCCACTATACATTAGGAAATCCTAGTGCTTAACGTTTTTTTAAAGCTCACTGACAACCATGGTACTTTATTCTACAAATATAGATAAAATTCAGTATTAATCAAAACAGGCCACTGGGTTCTTTAGCTTGTGGGGGGCAAATTTGTCTTATTTGTTAAAACTTAGAGTCCGCCCGCCCTCGCTTGGACACGTGCAGGGCAGATCATTGTCGGAAGCGTAGCGCTCGCTGAGTGACTTATGTGTGCTTCCTTCCGGTGTCCGCTGGGCACGTGGCCTCGCAGGCTTTTTAAAGTATGAGTTACTTAATTTAGTGTAAATTCGAATACATCTGTATATGTATATATTTTCAACTTTTTCATTATTATCTTTAATTTTTTCTGCGGTAATAAAATCAGTTTTCAAAAACAAAATGGTCGTAATCCTGTGGGAATTAAAAATTTTGCAGAAGTGTTCTGTCTTTGCGGGTTGTCTTTGTACAACTGTGATCTCGTAGGTAGTGGACTGCAATGGCGACGATGATAATGACGGTATTGATCAATGTTAGTTGTGTTTATATTTACATAAGATTAATATATAACAACTTCACCGTGTATGGGCAATGTAAATCTATGGGGAGCCCTATGTTCAGCAGTGGACTTTGATGGGCTGTATTGAATTAATGTTTTTTTTATTGAAGAGGGGAAATACGTGCACGCGGCTCACCTGATGGTAAGTGTCGACCGCCACCCATGAACAACCACAACACCAGGGGAATTGCAGGTGCGTTGCCGGCCGGTTAAAAAGGAGTAAGCTCGTTTCTCGATGGTCCCTGGGTCGTATGGGTCGTATCGGTCCGGATAAATCGTCGGTGGTAAACAATTATAGCAATTCAATTTATAATGTACATCAATCTTGTATCAAACTTTTAATACATAAAACGTCTTTTCCCAAAATGGTGTCTCATCCATTAGCTATCGATGACAATTGCAGAAAGCATAAAAATAATATTTGCACCCCAACTAACTCACCGTCTCTTCCCTCTAGTGTGACGATTGCTTTGTTGAACAAAAGTTACTTTTGGCACATGAGTAAAGAAATCGTACTTTTGGCGTGTAATCTCATAGATATAAGAATGAGTTTGCTTTGATCGAGATTAGCGACGGTTGATGCGCATTTTGATGCAAAAGACAGTATTCTGATGTATTACGTATTGTAATGGAAATCATCAAATACGACAGAAAAAATTTTTTGTTTATAATCTATAAATCTGAATATTCGTATTAAATTCAAAACTGGCGATCCACCTCGGCATCACCTGTATTGGATCTAATAATGATAATTGAAAACCATTTATTTATCAAATTTCATTTTTTTTTTCAAAAAAAAAATCTAAAGTTAAATTAAATACATATCGTCTTAAAAATTTAACTTATAATAAAAAGTAAAATCTAACGTCAAAGAACTTAAAAGAATGAATAATCAAAATAACAGCCCGAATTGAGGCTTCAAATTATCTATACAGTCTTAGCACTGACTTCAGAAGCTATTAGTTAAAGACTTGTTCTTTTTAATTTTTTTTTTCTCTTGAGATGATTAAGGAATAGGTACAAGTTTTATGTAACAACAAGAACGTCGTTTAAATAATTTTACAGAAAACTTCATGCCTTAATTTTGGAGTTTTGGAGCTTTTTCATCTCCTTTTTATGAGATTACCCCTAAAATATAACCTACTTTATAAAACAAATAATCAATAAAATCTTTTCACAGTTGACCAAGATATCGTGTAACATACCTACATACAAAAAAATTACAGTCAAATTGAGAACATCCTCCTTCATGAAATTCATATGCCATTTTCTAATACTATCTTTTTAAAATCTTCTGACTAAAAGTCAGACGGCGAAAGAAATTTTGCAGGTAATACCTTTTGTATAATTTTCTTTACTGCAATAATAATATGATAATATTGCGGGGAAAATACCTTATTATGCGAATAGAACGAGAATATTATGGGAAAAAAGAACCCGGGAAAAAATCCTATACCATTTTTATTAAAATACATATAGAGCTTTTCATAATAATTGCTACTTATGACACTTTAATAATATAGTTGTATTAAAAATTGTCACGTAATGTTCAGATGCACGAACTTGACGCGTGGGTCCGCTCAGCATCACTTCCGACTCACTGGCTCTTGTTTAATTGATAGCAGAGAAGAAGGGGATGTCGGGGAACGTCACTAGTGCACGACTGGGCATTTATTGAACGGTGACATCATTTATATCATATAAAACCAAAACACGTCCAAATGGCGTAATACGAACTTCGAACGTCGTCCGTGAGGCTGTACGTTAAAATTTTCTTTGGAATTTTCAAGCCGGACAGTATTATATCATGTCGTACTATTCAGCGGTCACTAAAAGGTGTACTGAAGAATTTTATTTCGTAAACTGTAAATAATTACCGAGTAGTGCTGACTGTGTAGTGGCGGTGTACGTATAACCACTACCATATATCATCCCGTGGGTGTCGTAATAACGACGATTTTCTAATAACGACTAAAAATAAAAAACTGCGGTTCCCAACCCTATGCCAATGAAAATCCTAGTGTGGAGAAAAGGTTTTATAAATAAATCAAAATGTTTTCTTATATTTACGCGAACACTACACATTGAATAAAACTACTTTTACGGATTATATCGCGTTTAATTAACTTATTTTTTTATCAATTCCCGACGTTTCGGGTGCTTTACAGCACCCATGGTCACGGGGGACTGAGGTAATTGACGTCCCGATGTCAGAGTTAATCCGGAGTAACTTCAGCTTTTTTAATAATTAATTTTGGTAAGATCTACGCAGAATGAACTAACTGTGTCTTGAAGTCTTGCAGTGGTATGCTTGGGTTTAGTTTTAATTTAATTAATTACAGGATTCCAAGCAGGTAGTAGTACCCAGCCTCCCTCTGTATTGAAATTAGGATGTTTTTTAATTTCAATAGCCTCACTTATCATCCTTGGCAGGAATCGATGTTCTTTTGCGAGAATCTGTGGTTTATCAAATCTAATGTAATGGCGGGGGCCGTCTAGGATATGGAAGTCTGCAGTTTGTGATCATTATACTCCGGATTAACTCTGACATCGGGACGTCAATCACCTCAGTCCCCCGTGACCATGGGTGCTGTAAAGCACCCGAAACGTCGGGAATTAATAAAAATAAGTTAATTAAACGCGATATAATCATTAAAAGTAGCTTTATTCAAAATCAAAATGTCATTAAACTATATTCTGTCATCAAGTTTTATTAAATAGCTACCATTTCATTTAACGTTAAAAGCTTACCCAGTCACAAGAGACAAATCTGAACCACTCATTGCGCCTATCACAATCAGAACTGCCTTTACAGTCCACTGGGTCGTCGCTCACAAATAACTTGGTCTAGACATTGACTTGCCACGCAGATGATAACGGTGCCGAATAATGTTGTGTATGTATGTACTATGTACATATATTTTTAATATATGTACACTTTATACAAGTAATATGTTTCGCACCTGCCATCAATTGTCTTTGGTACCCAGGGTTGATTTCCGGAATGCCACATGGCATTCAGTCCGGCTATATAGTGTTAACTTAAGGTGTTAAATTTAAGTTTGTTAAATAAATAAATAAATAAAATATTAAACTCATTAGTTTATTTGCATATCATGCACTTTTCTGCCTCTGTTACTTTCACAAAAGTAAAGTAAAGTTACAGCCTATATTACGTCCCACTGCTGGGCACAGGCCTCCTCTCATTTCTGAGAGGGTATTAGGGCAAGGAAGTGTCCGCCGCGCTGCCCCAATGCGTGTTGGCGAACTTCACATGTCTTCGAAATTTTTTTTTTGTTTTCTCAGACATGCAGGTTTCCTCACGATGTTTTCATTCACCGCCGAGCACGTGGTAAATCATCACTTAAAATTGCAATTAACAATTCAAACTCGCGTACTGCACTTTCACAAAAAATCCAATATTAATAATTTATCTATAAGTATAAAAAGAAAACTATTTTTTTTCTATATGGTAGCACAACGCTAAATTATTACGGCTGTAGCCTGAATGGGTTGGTTTAACTGAAGGAATGCGTTCGCACTGAATATCGTGAATGATAAGAAATTGATACAGTTTTACTTGGAACAAGGGATTTCATCTCATATAGTCTTTATGTATGACAACGAATACCTTAGGTTTGACAACGCATTTGCATTTTGATTTTTAGTCGAGGTTAGATGTGTCTCTGGGACACATCACCAACTTACCATTAGGTGGTCTGCATATTTTCTTGGACTATGTTGCAAAAGCGAATTAGTGACATTTTGGAGTCGAGTAACTGGTATAACTGACTTGCGCTTTAATTTACCCAAACAGCAGTGCAGATGAGCCGTATGCTCGTTTGCCCCCTTATTCTATAAAAAGTGCGTGTACTGCTGTGTTCCAGAGGTGTAGAGAGCCTGTTGTAGGGCATTCCATCTTACTCTCCTCAGAAGTGACAAAACATCTGTAGCCGTCTTTATTTGGAGTTGGTTGCAGGGTGTCCATTGATTTTGACTGTAAGTTCGTTGGTTACTTCAATTTCTAAAAAAATCCAATATAATTTAATGAAAACATTCATAATACTTACATAGGACGGATCGGAGCCTATCAGACTTTCTGTCGCTTGTAGAATATTTAAAGAAACCATTTGCAAATATCCCCTATACAAATTCAGGCCAAGTATGTCGCACAAACAAAATGTAAAGTTATTATTGCCGATCCAACTTAATTTGCCTAAGCCTCTTAGAGAGCTGATATTTCATTAGGCGATGCCCCATTTAGCATGATTAACATGGCGAATCCTCAGTGTTGAACCATATTCGCCATATATAGTAGTTATTTATATAATTCCCATAGCCGGTTCTGGCGGCGGAGTGCTGGAGTCGGACGTGAGTCGAGTATTACCGCCCTTTTTAGTTTTATCAAGGATTTTCGTTGTACAGGGCCGAAATTGGTCTTGATAAAAAGCCTACTGTATCCTTTATATATAATACTTGGAAAATTTATTATGTTTAAATTTACACTTAATGATGCTACCTTTGATAGACTCTGCCACTATAAGCTACACAGATGCCGTGTAGTGGTGGCGTAAGAAAATCTACTACCCATATTATCCCGTGCGTGTCGTAAGAGGCGGCAAAAGAAAAGTGAAACGAGAGATGGGTAGCAGTATCTTCCTCTAACAATGAAAGTAATAAAAACTGCGGTTGCCAACCCACCTGCCAAGCTTTGCACCTATGAAAAATTCCCTTTGACAGTATCATAATGGCAACGTTATAGAATCAATATTCAGCGCTCGTAAAACTCAACAAAATTAAAAAAATATCGAATATGGAATGTTTAAGGTGCAAGGTGTCACATTGCATTAAATAATTCATTCGACAAATCGTTCCAAACCGTTAGTGATCTATTTTAGGATTTAAATCGAAATTGAAGGTAAATTTTTTAATGAATTAGGGTGAAGAACGAGCACGCAGTCCACTGATTGTAAGTGAATGCTGTGGCTCATAGACATTTACATCTAAATAATAAAATAAAACTAATAATTTCTTACATTTACACAAATTCTACTATACATTGAATTAAATAAATTTTATGGATTTTATCACGTTTAATATTAACTTATATTTAGTTCCTGACGTTCCGAAAGAAGATAAATGTCTTTGTCATAATTAAGCCGCGTTACCGACATATTTAAAATTAAAAGCTGAAGGCACGAACTTGAAAAACATACTGAAGGTAGACCGGTCCGTGAAAATTGGTGCACTTGAAACGTCGGATATTAAACACTAGATAAAATAAAGCCCAAAAAACGATGAAATAAGTTTTCTTCAAAAATAATTTGGTAAAACACCCAACTAGAAAAATAAGTTTCGTACAAATGCTTTTGTAAAATTGTCTTAGCAGAGTGGGGCCCTGTCGTCAGCACCTCGCCTCTTTTCATTTCATTCCATTCATTCCAACGGATGAACCCTAATGAATATCTTCGAAACCTCCCGCGTGATACAGTAGTTTTTTCTCCTCGCTAGCTCTTTACTCGCACGACCCGATTACTGGGAGTGTTCCCCGCTGTAAATAAAGATCTGCTTTAGACGAGGGCTTTGATTAAGATATTCCTTTGCGTCGCGTAGCTATGCAGTGAGCTTCTTTTGTAGCTGTTGGTATCAATTTTGTTATTGTTTTTGTTATTTATGTATGAAATAGAATTAGACCTAATTTGAGTGAAGTTGATCTAGAAATACTTAATAGGTTTTTTTTTCTGGAAGAAGTTTATAAAATACAAGATTTTTATTAATATCTAGATCCTCATTATGCTTAGTGAAGAATCGATATCTTCATTCACAGGTGCATTGTCAAACCTGAAGACTGAGATAGAATACCTCGTTGCAAGGTATTGTACTCGTAGTTGTATAGTTGTCAAACTGTCTCAATCTTGTATTTATTTATTTTGTAACCATATTTTAAGGTCCCTTTAAATGGTCGATGATATAAAAATACATAAAAACTGAACAAATGCAAGTTGTTGCGTAACCAGTGTTCCGTACTATTAGTTTATTCATTTTTTTAGTATTTGATCGAGGTAACAACAAACAAAGATCGAGTAAAATAAAATTAAAATATATAGTTCAAAATAAATTGACTTGATAGAAATTTATAAAATGACTTGATAGAAATTTATAATTGATTGAAAAACATCACTTTTAATAAATATTATTTATCTTTATTGGATCCAATTTATGAAAAAAAATTATTCTATTCTATTTAATTTTTTATAGAATAAGGGTGACAAACTAGCACACAGACCACCTGATGGTAAGTGGATGCTGTGGCCCATGTATATTATGAACTACATCTATCATCGATTAACACTTAAAGAGTCACTAATGGGACCATCAGACCCAGCATTTATTATATTGCTTAGTAACTATTAAAATTCGACGTTTGCAACGTTGCCGCTCTTAGTACCTTTCAACGATAGTATCTGACTACTACACTATCTGCTACAAACTGAGTTAGTTAGTTTTACAATGAGGTGGTTTAAAAATTGTCAGTAGAATGTTGGTAAGTTTTATTATACTTCAAAGAAGATATTGTATTTTTGTTATATCAATCATGATTGATCCCTCTTTATTTCGTATAAGTAAGTACATTATTGTGTTAGAAAACACAGAAGTTTTTGTTTGAAATAAGTAATTATAGAAATTATAACGATAAGCCTAAAACTTGTTACAAAACTATGGACATATTTATAGTATATTTTCGTCACAGCTTTTGTAAAAGTAAAAACAATAAATATTAGTATTTGATTCAATAATATTTTTCTTTACACATATCAAATCCTTATTAGAACGTAACCATTTCCATTTATAAAGCAGTTTTGGAATAAGCTTATGATATTATATTGGGTCCAGTGGACCCGGTAGCGAGTACTTGGGCTACAGATTAGGACGCGACTCCCTAAGTGTTAAGAATCAAAATGCAGATGCGTTGTCACTCCTGAGGACTAAGACGGAATGCCTCGTTTCCAGTAAGAAGGGTCTCCAGTTCCCTACACTCACCATACAAGACATAACAGCATTAAGCTGCTACTTTACGCTTGTGTTCTGTGGGAGTGTGGGCCTACCCCAGTCGAGCCGACCCATTCGTGCTGCAGCATGGCTCTACCACGTAAAGAAGCACTAAAAATATAGCGGCCATAGTGTAATGTCTCGGATTGGTGATGACAAATTTTGAAGCATCCTAACCTATCTCCGTAAGTGTAGGGCGGCTCCCATGGAATGGAGTTACAACCAGGTAAGACATGCAGGAAGTCAACATATATAGGTGGCTCAGAACCGTGTTTCAGTGCTGGTAAAGAGCTGTAATGATTTTTTTCAAACATTTACCAGTCCGCCTGATGGTAAGTGGCTACTGTTCTTCATGAACACCTGCAGCCAACTTCAAAAAAAGTCAGCTAAAGTTACGTTGACGCCTCTGATAACTAAGATGAAATGCCCCACAGCGTGTAATTTGAATAACTTCCCTACAAACCGGACACAGCGATGCAAGCACAGCTATAATTTATCTAAGATACGTGAGGGTAATATGGTCACCTTAAGATTTGCCGCCCTTTAAAACCAAAACTAGGAGGAGGAAAGAGACAAAAACACAAATTTGTATACTATAACTAATATGTTAAGAAAAAAATAGCAAACTAGCTTTGGCCATAATTAGGAACACTTCGAAAAATAAACTTAAAAAAATTAACTACACTACACAATACTAAAATCGACTGGAATATTTACTATAATGTCAACTGTCAAAATGGCGTCGATAAAGCAGTGCCCTTTTGACCTTTTATTATTTAGTTGACTGATGAAGAGCTATCGTATTACAGAGCTATCCATGTAAACAAGGCGGTAGTTTTTGAGTTATAAGAAAGTGACCATATTAACCGGATGACCATATTACCTTCACGTACTATATTCATTTTATTTATTTAAACTTCGTTGCACAAAAATGTACAAAAGTGGACTTAACGCCTATTGGTGTTCTCTAACAGTCAACCTACAAGTAAGCAGAGAACGCTACTTTGTAGATGCAATATGATTAGTAAGAGAAATAATTAAGGATCAACACATCATATTGGAGGCAGAAAAAGGTGTGAGATTGGTGCCTACCCAGATAAATTCCAAGGCAATCTATAAAAATATAAGAATATTATTAGGTCCTTAGATATGAAATTGGCGTTTTGTACGGGAGGAATATAAAGTCATTTTTTTTTTTGTAAAATATATTTAATTAATCAAAATATGCACCGTTGTTATCTATGCACTTTTGCCATCTCATAGGTAGTTCATTGATCCCTTTACTAAAAAAACCATGGGGGTGAGAATCAATAAACTCTTTGAAGGCGGTTTGGACTGCCGCATCGGAGTTGAATTTTTTTCCTTGTAAGAAGTTGTGAAAAGTATCCACTTTTCATCACAAGTAATGATTCGATTTAAAATCCCTTCATCATTGTGTCGATTGAGCAAAGTAACACAGCAGTCTACGCGTGTTTGCAAGTTCGATTCACTCAACTCATGAGGTACCCATCGTTCAAGTTATTTTACTTTCCCGATTTGCTTCAAGTGGATTAATATAGTTTTATCACTTACCCCGAAGCCTGCAGCTATCTCTGAATTGCTTTGTGATGGATCCGCTTGCACAATAGCCTTTAATTCTTCATTTTTCACTTTGGTCTCCGGCCGTCCACGGGGTTGGTTCTGAACGTCGAAATTTCCAGAACGGAAACGTTGAAACCAAAAACGTACCGTGCTTTCTTTTGCGACACCAGCGACGTACACATCATTAATCCTTCGAGCTGTATCTGCAGCACTGGTGCCACGGTAGAACTCGTACTCGTAAATATACCGATATTTCATGTTTTCCATTGTGCGGTAATAAGCGACGCCAAAGAATAAAATAATGAGGAAAAAACAAATGAATGACTGTTTTCAAAACTCAAATGTACCAGCTAAATGAATGTATAAATTTCAATTTGGAATTATTAACCAAAGAGGAGATATTTCAGATCAAAGTGGTCAGTACGACAAAACGCTAATTTCATATGTAAGGACCTAATATTTACTAGCTCGTACCCGGCGTTTTGCGGTTGCAGAAGAAATAATTGCGGGAATATCGGTTTAAATTTAGAAGAGTTATATTATTTAATTAGGAATGATAATATATTCATAGAAGTTGAATGATATATAACTTTCAAATAAATTTGATGGTACCTACTGTAAGTTATTTTTTTTATTTTTATTTATTCATGCAAAGATAAGTACATCATTATTACTATTCTCTCGCCAAACTGCAATCACTTTGTCGCGGAAGCAATCAGTTTGTCGGCGAATTGTACTATGCCTATAACTTTCGCGCAAGTGGAAGTAATAAGTTGACAAAGTTTTACCGCAATCTGATGAATGGTATGGCAGCGCATAAAATACGAACAAACAAACATTAATTTTTATATATTAGAAGGAGAATATGTGCTCTTATTTGTTTCTTACCTGTCGACGCAAAATCAAAGACGCTTATTTTGATAGTCTTCATTTCTACCCGTTGAGCTAAAGCTCAACATCTATATGCAAATGGTGACAAACAGCCGAGCGCGTTTACAAACGCACAATATACTTTTATGGCTCAAGGAAAGCCGAATCTTGGTAACTTTTTATTGCAGTTGAATCTGTAAAAAATTAACCTTATTGTGCAGTTGATAAGAGCTATATAAATACAAAGGTTATCCCGGTGTGGTGCGATGCGTTCAAGATATTGTTTCACGTGTTTTATGAGGTGGGTCGAGATTTCACGGGGCTTTTGTCCGGGGCATTTTTGAGTGTTTCCCTCGAATGTTATGTTTATTTGTGAGAGGGTAAGTCGTCGGTTATGTTCGATTGTGTGTAATTCATAGCATTCATGTTTTTGGGGATACATTCTTATTTATTTGACAGCGTGTCTTATTTATCGCATGACGATTGAAGAAATGTGATATTACAATACAATGCCAGTATAGTATGAAGTTACTTCACACACAAGAACTTTCTTCTGTATCGCGGAGGCGCTTGTTATATATAAATTACAAATGGACAAACACTCACACATGGAACAATTACATATAAGTCACACAACTACCAAAGTAGTATAAATAGTCTCTTAGGAGGGAATTCGTTGTAGATGGCACCTTAGCAGACAGATTGACAACCACAGTTTTTTATTATTTTCAATTGTTATCAGGAAGATTCTGTATATCTTTTTTTTTTATATTATAGGGTGACAAACGAACACACAGTCCACCTGATGGTAAGTGGTTGCTGTGACCCATAGACATCTACATCTATCCTCAATAAAGAATCAAAATGCAGATGTGTTGTCACCCGTGAGGACTAAGATGGAATGCCTCTTTTCCAGTAAAAAGGGTCTCCGGTTCTCTACACTCACCATACGAAACACAGCAGCATTAAGCCGCTATTTTACACTGGTATTCTGTGAGAGCGTGGTCCTTCCCCGGTCGAGCCGACCCATTCGTGCTACAACTATACTACTAATATAGCTGCAGCATGGCTCTACCACGTAGAAAATTAATCTCCTGATTAATTTCCCTCTGTTGCTTCTTAGGACACGAGGGGATATGGTAGTGAATATTATTCTATTGTCGTCATTACACGTAACCGTCCTATAATGTCTTACGCGATCACTATTTATTTAAATTACGAGTTACGAGTACGAGTAAACTAGTTTTTACGTTTTTTATCGCGTATATTAACTTATTTTATATTCCCTAACGTTATACTTTTTTATATTCCGTACGTTACCGTTCTGCCTAGTATTCAAATATCGTTACACATTCTTCTTATTCTTCATCAGCCTCTAAAAGTTTTGGACTGGACATGGACCTCTTTTCTTTCAGGGAAGATTTACCTTAATTGTCACGCTTGGCAGGTGGATTGACAACCGCAGAACCAGACGTCGTGACCTTTGAAGCTGCTCCTGGTTGCTAGTCTTAATGTTTTACGTCTAATGATGGAGATCGTAATATTGTCATCTATCTTCAAATATATCTCTTTCTAGCATTCCCCGCTAACTCGAAGTTCGTCACTACATAATACTGACGAATTAATAACAAGAAATATTTTGATTACTATTATATTAAATTATATTAAATGCAATTATTATGGAAACTTGTATTTAGTTTCGAAAATGAGTGCCTGACAAGCATGACAGATAAACATTGCTGTAACTTCATCCTGGTTCGCAGCCATTCGAGTTGTTTGACGTAGATTTCTATTTCTATACTCGTAATAACTATATGTAACTTTGCCTGCATATTTTGTCGATGTTTATACCACTCGATAAGATTACTGAGAAATTAGTCGATACGATAGTGGGGTCCACGTGCGGTGGAATTCCTAAAGGAACTGTATCTGCGACTGGTCGTCGCCGCTGGTGATAAGAGGCCTTCAGCGAGGAAACGCAGCAAGTGTTCTTGGCACTATACCGCGAGGAGTAGGACTGCGTGATAATTTTAGTTTTTTTTTTTTTTAATACTAGTAATGCTAATAAACATTACTAATATTCCCTTTAACCACTTCTGGTAAGCTTTAAATGCTTGTGTTAGAAGTGGTTCGCGACAGTAGACGGATTCGAACCCACGACCTTTCGAGTTCGCGGTCCGCGCCCTGCCATTAGGCTACTGACGATATTATGGTAATAAATATTGTTTATCATTAAAAATAGTTTTTCTGTATTTTATTAAGAAAGTGTAGAACTGTTATGCTTATTCTACTTGCAAGGCCTTCGCTTTCCGAATCATTCCATCGCAAATCTGCCAAGAAAGAAATAACGTAAAATAAACATAGTGTTATTGTAGCTTATTTTCATAAGTTAATAGTTGAGGGAGTGGACGGACGAACGATAACATGGACTGCCCCTTAGTGAGGCCTCATGTAAGATTTTTGTTTGTTATTTATGTAAATATATGGACGTTGTGTTAACCTGATTGTTGTTGACGACTCTCATGCGTGGGGTTCCCTGCAATATACCGGTTGAGTTTCGGAATGAAAGAGGAATAATTGTTTATTCAGATATGGAAAAAAATCTGTCGCTAGTGTAGCTGTTTCTTTGTCAGAGTGAAATATATAAAATACACACAGCTTTATTTCCA
Organism: Parnassius orleans; assembly: GCA_029286625.1. NCBI lineage: Eukaryota > Metazoa > Arthropoda > Insecta > Lepidoptera > Papilionidae > Parnassius > Parnassius orleans. The sequence continues at coordinate 4,179,700 of JAGSMP010000056.1, forward strand.
ATCCATCCATCCATGATATAGATATGCTATAGATATGTAGATTGCCTTATAGAGATATTGCCATAGTTGCGTTTTTTTTTTTTAGAATAAGGGTGACAAACGAGCACACAGTCCACCTGATGGTAAGTGGTTGCAGTGGCCCATAGACATCTACATCTATCTTCATTTGCGAATTTAAATGCAGATGCGTTGTCAGCCGTGAGGACTAAGATAGAATGCCTCTTTTCCAGTAAAAAGGGTCTCCGGTTCTCTACACTCACCATACGAAACACATCAGCATTAAGCTGCTATTTTACGCTGGTATTCTGTGACACTGCCACTTCACAATCTTATTTCAATGGACGGTAATTTTTAATGAACGTATATATTTATAATTATTTGTATACGGCGTCAGAAACGTTGGGGCAGACGATACCCCTCTCCTCTCTTCCTCTTTCTTTTTATCAGCTCGTAAAAGACCATTGCTGGATATGCGCCTCCCTCGGTGTAGAAAGGACTTGCTTTAATAGACACGCTTGGTGGATTGCGAACCACTATACCAGACGTCTTGCACCTTTGCTACTGCTCCGTCGCTGTTGTGAATATTGTACGCCTGTTGTAAACGAGATAGTTATATCTCCATATGTTGGAAGCCGTTAAATATTTATTAAGATCTTTTTAGATTTAAACTAAAGTCGCCTCGTATGATACTTTAGAGACGAAACGATGGTTTTATTACACAGCCATCACGAAAACCTTTAGACATCATCATCATTATTACAGCCCTTCACGAGTCCACTGCTCGCATTAATGCACGGTCCTGCGTCACCTGCATCCATCAACTTCTGCATATCTTACCCGGTCGTCACTCCATATAGCGGGGGTCGCCCTACCCTTAGATTACCTTTTCCTTTCTTATCCATTGGGTTTCGGTTCTTCGAGTTAAATGGCTGGCCCATTGCCATTACATCTTACTAATCCGTACAAATCCCAGCCCAAATCTTATTAGCCCTGCCGTATGTGAATAATTTCATATCTAGGTACTAAAAAAGGTAATCTACTATTCATGTTTGGAGCATTATTAAAATGAGATTTTATCGGTAAAAGTGTGCAATAAATGAAATTTTGAAAGGTCGTGACGTAGCCGCGTGTCGCGAGTAAACGGTCTCCGCGTATGAATACAAAGTGCGAATTACACGCCGCGTTGTATTGGACAGTGAAATATATGCAGACGCCTTTGTACATCATTTATTGAATATTAAATAAAAACCGGCCAAGTGCGACTCGGACTCGCGCATGAAGGGTTCCTTACCACACGTTTCTAGTAGGGCTGCCTAGAGCCACCTTTAATTTTTAATTTATTTTTATTTTTGTTATTTGTTGTTATAGCGGCAACAGAAATACACATTCTTTGAAAATTTCAACTGTCTACCTATTACGGATCATGAGATAAAGCCCGCTGATAGACAGACAGACGGATGGACGAACGGACGGACGGATAGCGGAGGCTTAGTAATAGGGTCCCGATGGTTACCCTTTGGGTACGGAACCCTAAAAAGATAGAATATATTAATTAGATCTTACACAAACATAATGTATGTTAGGCAGATTTCAGAAATGTCAGTAATTATCGAATATTCATTATTTTTAATATTAAAATCTATAAGTTGAAAATAATAAACACAAAAAAATTATAAGAGCAAACACAGTTGAATTGACGCTTTATTATCAAAAGTACACAAGCGATACTTCTTTTTATTATATGTTAAAAATATTAATTATAATGAGTTTTAACATCCCTTCATAATACTTGGCGGGTATCGAAAGCGAAAGTAAATATCAAATATTACTTACTCTTAATAACATTTAAGAATTAAAAATCAGCAAATAACTACATTTGAATCATTTCTGGGCACATAAGTTAAAGAGTACTAACACCGGATGGAATCAAGCAAACTCATTCATTAATTACATCCTATCAGCAGTGTTTTTTTATGTAGGATAAGGGTGACAATCGAGCATACAGTCCACCTGATGGTAAATGGTTGCTGTGAACCATAGACATCTATATCTATCCTCGATTACGAATCAAAATGCAGATGCGTTGTCACCCGTGAGGACTAAGATAGAATGCCTTGTTTCCAGTAAAAGGGTCTGCGGTTCTCTGCACTCATCATACGAAACACAGCGGCGTTCAGCTGCTATTTTACGCTGGTATTCTGTGAGAGCGTGGTCCTTCCCCGGTCGAGCCGACCCATTGGTGCTACAACTATACTACTAATATAGCTGCAGCATGGTAAAACGTAAAAAAAGGCTACTGCTGAACATGGCCTTCACCATAGATTACCTCATAAGGGTTTTCCAAAGTAGCCACGCTTGGCAAGCGGGCTAGCATACTTTACATAACCACTGAAATACTTAATGATTGACTTAATTACATATACGTACACAAATTCTCACGATTGATACCCAGAGGGGTAGGCAGAGACTACGGACTTTAATTTTGTATGATCCTGACACATATTAATATGATGACACATCTGATATGACCTTGATATACATATTATATTATTTAATTTGTTTGACATATTTCTTAATTCAATAGAACTCCATGTATGTTATGTTCTGTGCAAGATTATAATACAACTGTTAAGGCAAATTTATATCGACGCAGTATAGAAATTTGTATCGAGAGCAAGTCTCTCACCGATACTTTCCGTGATTATTTAAATAAGTGGTAGGATCACAACTGCATTGATAAGTGGTAACGTACCTTATAAGGTAGTAGGTCCTGAGTCTAAATCCGACACAAAATTAATGTGTGCATTAGATAGTAAACGTACATTCAACAAGACAAATATTCACCTTATATTTCTGGTTTAACGACACTAATTTCTACAGTCTTTTCTTCTATCGTCATTGTTAAAAAATGCATACTGAGACAACATTTCATTATCAGGTATTTTTTTACTTATTTTTATAGAATAAGAGTTACAATGACACAGGCCACTTAATGATAATTGTATGTTATGGCCCATAAACACCTACATCTATCTTTAATTAAGAATCAAAATGTAAATACGTTGTCATACCTTCATGACTAAAATGGATTACCTCATTTCCAGTAAATAGGGTCTCGGTTCTTTACACTCATCATTTAAAGCCATGGTATTCTGTAAGAGCGAGGTCCTACCCGGGTCGAGCCGACCCATTCGTGCTACAATTTTAATATAGCTGCAGCGTGGCTCTCCCATGTGTAGAAACTTTACTATAATTTTTTCAACAATTAATGTAGTGCCAGTGCACTACACCAATTGTTTTTTGGACAAAGAAGTCACTATCAGTTAGTGACTTCTTTGTCCAAAAAATGAATAAAAAATAGTTCCAACATTAATTGAAAGTTTCACCACCACAAAGTTCACGCTTTTCCATTACGATAAGGATGGGTCAATTTCTTATGAAATAAACAGTCACATTTAGGATAAGTTTAATTGTTCGTTTCTATAAATCTCAGAGTAGGAATGTAAATATGAATATGTCAGTTATTCCTCAAGTTCCGGTCTAAAGTGCACGTATACTAGGTGGTAGGGCTCCGTCCCTTCCTAGGAGTCTGAGTCTGAGAACGTACCGCACATTAATCTTTTTCTGTCGCCAAACAGCAGTGTCTTCGCTACGAAAGAGTACGGAGAGTTGGTATAATTACAGGCTACGAGGTATTCCATCTTTGTTCTTGGGTGACAACGCATTTCTGTAGCATCGTTTATTTGATTTTTTTTTGCAGGTGTCCTTAGGCTGTAGACATTTACCATCAAGTGGACTGTTGTTCATTCATCACTTCTTTAAAAAAATATTTAGACAGAAGACATAAGACATTTATTCCAACATTTACATCTACATACGTGACAATTTACAGTAAAAAAGGCAAATGACTTATTAACAAACAAACAAATAAAAAGTCAGCCAAGTGCGAGTCGGACTCGCGCATGAAGGGTTCCGTACCATCGTAAAACACGTTTCTAGTAGCGGAGCCCCCTTTAATTTTTAATTTATTTTTATTTTTATTATTTGTTGTTATAGCGGTAACAGAAATACACATTCTGTGAAAATTTCATCTATTTACCTGTCACGGATTATGAGATACAACCTGCTGACAGACAGACGGGCGGACAGCGGAGCCTTAGTAATGGGGTCCCGTTGGTACGAAACCCTAACAAAAAGAAAAAAGAATAAAGAAAAGAAGTGCGTCCATTATATGTGTATGTTACAATAGTTTTAATGGGTGAAAAGAGTAAAGACGATTAAAAATTAATAGTACCAAGGCCTAAGTAAGCGTTTAATTCAAGAAAGATATTAATTCAGTATTAAGTCCAATGGCGGCACGGATACGAAAAAATTGTATACACTAGAGACTTTTATTGCGGCCTTTAAGGTGGATGAATATAAAGTGGATTTATAGGGATTATGTGGGAAATAGTCTTTTGGGGGGCAGTAGGGGGGGAAAAGAGCCTTAATCCCTGCGAACGCCGTGAGCGCGGGAATTGAATTGGTTCTTGTATGTAAATTGTAGCGTGCAAGTAAATAAATAAGAGAATCCGCTCTCCTAAAGTATTATTGACTGAATGTGACTTGATACCTCGGAGTTGATATTGTTAGGTATATTTCTGCTTCGTGTTCATTTTTACAAAGTAAATACGTACTTCCTACTAAGTGGCGTGACGTTTTTATTTGGTAGAGCCATTCTGCATCTATATTATAGTTGTAGCACAAATAGGTCGGCTCGACAGGGGAAGGACCAGGATCTCACAGAATACCAGCGTAAAATAGCAGCTTAACACTGCTGTGCTTCGTATGTTCAGTGTAGAGAACCGGAGACCCTTTTTACTGGATATGATCCATTTTATCCTAGTCCTCAGGAATGACAAAATGTTTATGGGCTACAGCATCCACTTACCATAAGGTGGACTGTGTGCTTGTTAGTCACCCTTATTCTATTAAAAAAACTTATGAAAAATTCAGGGTGATGATATTGGCTGGTGGCTCAACCGTGTTTAGTGACAGTATATGGTGGAGTCCTAGTTTTTCTAGTCATAAACGCGTTAACGATCATAAAGGAACCTTATGATCACCATTAATGAAATCAGTTATGCGGTTTTTCTGTCAAGAAATTCTCAGTAGTAGCCCGGAGTCAAGAAGTTGGTGGTGTTTCTCCCCCGTGCCTCTCTTAAGGTGTTTGGTTCTGTGCTTGTTCTCTCTCCGGTTCTCCTTTCGGTTACTATACTGCATTCCGTCCCAAACTGCCGACCTGTAATGCCAAACACGGCAGCAGCTTGCAGAGCGCAACCGCGATGGGAGCGTGAGTAGCACAACACTCCGGATCAGACAATGGTCCGCAGAGCCGAGAGGGGCGTTGACGGAGACCTGATATCCGTTCGGATGAGAGGTCAACAGAAGGTTCAATATGGAAGGTGCATGATCCTCCACATATGGAATCCGCGTAGGCGAAGCAACCAGTTGCGTCGTCGGCTTTCCTCCAGATTACCGTCCAATCGAACCATGAGAGTGTGGGAATGGAGAGTGCTTGCGCATACACTCGTGCACTATAACCCTGTTCTGCGCAGATGGCTAATCTCCGTTGAGACCGGCCGCCGTGACCAGAATTCGGTCTGGACGACATTATTATTATTTTAATAATAACTTTTGTTTAAAATCCACGGAACGAAATGGCGAGATGGATTTTCTTAGCTGCTATCATGCGGAAAACTCACAATCGTATTATATTATACATTATATCTTTAAGACGCTTCATCTATTTTATAATATACATTTTCATATTATTCGTATATTGTTGAAACATTTCCACCATCGCTCTCATTTCAAGTTGGCATCATAAAAATATGTGATTCGAACGATTCGTAGGTAGAAGTCATCAATTGCGAATACATTTCGCATTTTTACGCGCTTGTCAACAAAGTGCGGCAATAGAGGAAGAAATGTAAAATGATAATTGTCCATAAAGGCGCTCGTATCGCGCGCAACGTGAATTATTCGCCGTAAAAGTCGCGACTATCGGCGATCGTTTAGCTGGTCTTAATGTGGCGCGGCGCACACTAGCAAGCGGGAACGCTACTTTCGCACGTTAGTGTGCGTCGCACCTTTACACGATTAGCGGTTCCTTTTAACAATAATTGATAACAAAAAAGAAAGAAACATTTATTGCAAACACACCACATACATAATTTTACAATTACGGCCTTTCAAAAGACCAGTGCTGAACATTGGCTTCCCACATAGATTTACTCATTAGGATCCCCCCAAGTTGTAACAGTTGTCACGCTTGGCAAGCGTGTTAGCAACCGTAGTTAGTTATTTTTATTCAGCTGTTATCAAGAAGATGCTACTGCCCATCTATTGTTTCAGTTTCCCTCTGTCGCCTCTTACTTAGTGGATATTCTTACACCGCCATTACACGCCGTAATTAGACACTTAAATTTAAATATTAATAAACACATAATATCAATAAAGTTATAACAAAATAAAAGTAAATAACAGCCCAAAAAGTCCAACAGCCTCCTTTTGATGGCAGTATAACATATAGTCTCAAAAAAATGTGATCTTTTTATGGCTGGGTGTTCCTGTTTTGTCCGTTTTAAAATTGGTGTTTGATAGTCAAATTATTACATTTAGAATCTGAAAAAAAATTATTTTATATACATTCTTTCTCCTTACGATGTACCCGGTCAATACACGATACAATACAATTTTCTCGATGGAAAAAATTACCGAACTACCTTCGATTTGCAGTTTTTTTTACAAGTCAAATTTCATTTTAAACAAGTACTAATACTCCTTTTTTTCTATAAAAATATCAGTTTATAGGTAATTCATTTTGTAATCTATTACACCCGATCGTTTTTTTTTTCTTCATTACACTTATTTAAAAAAATCGATTATTTAAGTGATTTTCGATCCGCGCGTCGCGTGCCAGATGCCAGTGTCTGCTACGTAAATAATATTTAGGAAATAAAATAAATTGTAAATAACATTAGTTTTATGGTACTTACGAGTATATAGACTATAGTTAAGCTTTTGTTTGTGTGTTTATTTATCATTGTATTTGTTTATAACTTTAAAACAATATTTTTGTGATTATTTTGTAAAAATAACGATCATATGCGCGGCCCGACTCGATCTTTGCAACGACCGCCAGTAAATACCCAATGCGCTTGGAACACCCAGCCTTATTATATTCGTTGTTTCCACTATCGTTACCACATACTCGTATAACTTTTGATGGTAGCTAACCCTAACACGCTATTGTCAACATTTACATTTACATACTCTCACATAACCAGCTTTTTACCATGTATTTCAGGGTTAGATTATTTAAAAAGGTTGTGTATATTTTTCACACAACAATTTAATCAACCATCTCGTTTACATCAGACAAAAAAAATTCAGGCCAGCGACTGGGAGCTGCATCTAAAATGCGTGGTGTTTGTTACTGTGAACGCCAACCCACCTGCCAAGCGTGGCGATTATGCCTATTTCTCCCTACAACGGGTGAAATGTCATAGACTTTTACGCCACTGACTTTGTGGATTAACAAAGAAAATATTGTGAGAAACACACATTGAGCTGGTCTCAAATTATGTATGGGGGAATCCCTAGCCACCTTCTCTCCAAAAGCAAGTATCTCGGTGTACCCTGATTATTGTCAGCCTTTGCAACCGATTGATGTCAGAATATTTTACAGTTGCAACAACAATTTATTTCACATATATCATTTTGAGGGGTTCTTCCTACTGGCCTACGTACAGAAGTGGATTTATCTTACAAATAAGTACCTATGAGGACTATGATGAAATGCCTGTTACCAGTTCTCTTTACTTGCCATGCGAAACTCAGCAGTATGATACTGTTACTTTATATACTTTACATACATATCTAATTTAATTTTAACCCTAACCTACTTTTCAAAAATTTGTTCTTGTCTAAACTTTTAGTTAACAAGTATGTTAAGTTAAATTTTGTATCAATTTTTACAATATCGATTATACCCTTCTCATAGTTTTCATTTATATAATGATACTGAACTTCGATGTGCTTCGAATTTTTAGTAAAATTGCCATACTTAGCAATCGAAGTTGCACCTGAATTATCTTCATATAATTTTATAGGTTTATTAAATTTTCCATTAAATGATTCTCTTAACAAGTTTCTAATGAAAAGCACTTTATTCACTGCTTCTGACATAGCAGTATATTCCGCAAAAGTTGAACACTTAGTTACTGTACTTTGTTTATTTGTTTTCCAAAAAATTAAGTTTCAAATAATCTAATTAGAAAACCTATTGTAGATTTTCTATCTATGCTCATGCATATGCTATGTCAGAGTCTACCATACAATCTAATGTTTCAGAGTTTACATTATCACAGTATTTTAACTTGAAAATCCTTAGTCTTATACAAATATTTTAAGATTCTCATTGCATATTTGTTATGTGTTCGGTCATAACAACTTTGTCTGTCTGTTGTGGTACCTGTACTAATATACAATAATTCACCAATTATATTTCTATATTTTATACTATCATCTACGTCTCTAGCTTGTTCTAATTTTAAGTTTGTTTCCATTGGAGTATCATATAACTTACAATTTTCCAGATTATATTTTCCAGACAAATTTTCAATATATTTTGTTTGACTTAAGGCCATTTCATTCCTATCATCATTATAATCAATATCTATGCCAATGTAACTTTTAATTTTTCCCAGGTCTTTCATTGCAAATTTTTCCATTAAAGTAGTTTTTATCTTTTTTACTTTATCTTTATCTTTACAACAAATAAGGAGATCATCAACGAATATTAGTATATATATTGGATCTTTGTTGTATTGTTTACATATAAACAGTAATCATAGTTACTTCTAACAAAATTCAATTTTTAATAAATTTGTTGAAACAATCATACCACACTCTAGAGCTCTCTCCGAGACCATAGAGTGCCTTTTGCAATTTGTAAGCTTTATCATCCAGTTTCATAACCTTTCGGTTGTTCTATAAATACTTCTAACTTTACATGACTATTTAAAAACGCTGTCTCAACATCCATTTGTTCTATAAATAAATTATTTTTACAACTATATGCCAATAAAATTTTCAATGTTTGAATTTTTCCTACTGGTGAATAAAGTAGGAATCTAGCTTTATAAACATTATTAATTTTTCGTTTAAAACCCATTTGACATCAATAACCTTTTTATCTTTTGGCCGTTCAATAATTTGCCATGTGTTGTTTTTATTTATGATATTTATTTCTGAGCCCATCGCTACCTGCCATTGCTTATAATCGTGGGAACTCATCGCCTCCTCAAATGTATTTGGTACATTTGCATCAATGTAATTTACATAAATAAAATGTGATACTGAATTACCCTATCCGGAAACTGGATTTAGCTTTCTTTTTGACCTTTCTTTTATTACAAGCTTGTCCTTATTGTTACTTAAATTATGATCATTAACGAGATATTCCACAGTATTATTAGAACTAGTTTCATTTGCATCTACATAGTCTTCATCAATGTCCGTTTTAAATATTTCATCTTTTATATTTGAAGGTTTATTTTCCAAATCTCTATCCTTTTTATCATCAAGTTTTTCTAAACAAATTAATTGAGTATTTTCTTCAACTACCTGTACATGCCTAGCATTCATTATTCTATTGTTTAATAAAACTCTATAACCATTTTCATTATATCCTACTAGCATTCTATTAATTCCTATTCCATTTAATTCATGAATTTAGGGTGAACATGGTAATAATATATTATTACCATGTTCACCCTAATTATTATAATTATTTATTTATGTTAGTATATTAAATATATATTTATGTTTATTTATTATTTCCTTTAAAATATTTATTCAGCCCAACCAGATGAGAATACTATATAAATACTCTATTCCATTTTGTCTTATGAAATTATAAATATCTCAATTTAAATATTCTTTGCAATTATCGCACTGTAATTTATTTACTCTTCTATTAAATTTATTTTCTACTAAATTAACAAATTCTATAAAACAGTTTGCAGTTTCAGCTTTACTTTTAATACAAAAAATTCTCGTACATTTACTATAGTCGTCGATAAATGTCAAAAAATATTTTTCTCCACCATAACCAGTTGTGCTATGTGGACCGTTTAGATCAGTATGTATCAATTCTAAAATTTTAGTAGTCTTAGTTCTATTATTTTCAAAAGGGTACATTAGCCATTTTGCTTTCAATACAATTTGAACATTTCATTTCCATACTTTCAATCTTATCTGGCAAACCTTCTACTAATTTATTATTTATCAACTTGTTTAAATATTGAAAATTTAATGGCCAAATGCCCTATGCCATTTATCTTTATTGGTTAATTTCATTGAATTTACATACATTTTATCATTATTAGTTTTTGAAACACAGCTTTTTATACAATACAAATTATCTATTATGTTAGCAAAAACTATTAATTCTCTTGATTGATTATAAATTTTTGCATTTTCATTTCTTACTACTATTAGCTACTATTAGTTTTATTACTACTATTAGCTTAACAAATTTTGCTTAATACCTTTTACAAAATATACATTTTTTAGATCAATGTATTTTTCATTATAATATTTTTGAAATAGATTTTAACAAAAAGCAACCAAAGTAGGTACTACTTTGGTTGCTTTTAACACTTTACCATCTGGCAGTTTCACATCAATGGGACTTTTTAAATCTACATAATTATAGAAACATGTATCATTCTTTATAATATGATCTGTACACCCACTATCTATCAACCAATGAATTTCACTATTATTATCATATTCCACTTCACTACATCCCGTTACTTGATTTACTTCTGGACTACATACCTGAGCAGTCCATGACTCTGCCGCAGAGCCATCTTGCCGAGTGCTGGACGACTCACCTCTGGGATGACCTTGACCTCTGCCTCGGCCACGACCTTGATGAACTCCACCTCTGTTGTAACCTCTTTGTGGTCCTTGCTGGCATTGACTGGTTGGATATCTTCCTTGGTAGTTTTTCTGACCGTGCCAACAGTCCTTTTTGAGATGGCCGGTCTTTCTACAAATAAAACATTGTGCTTTAGTTTTTGTTAAGAACGTACTCATATTGTTTTTCTTATCTTTTATTTTATACTTTACATAATCTACTGTTCTTTGTTCCTCTGGAATTACATCAATAAAATCTCCAATATAACTGTAACTTGGAGGTAAAGCTCTGAGCAAGTATCTCATCTTCTCAGTTTCATTTTTATTTCCACTAGCAGCTTTGGAATCATTTGTTATTTTCTCGAAATCAACAAAAAAATCTTCTACTGTATTGTAATTATTTAATTTAATCTCTTCAATTTTTCCTCTACATATTATTTGCATAGCAGTAGACTGTGTTAAATACATCTTGTCAAACTTTTTCACCATATCGTAAGCTGTTGTACATTCACTAATATATTCTCATTTTTTATCGAAAATTGTGCTCATTATTACAGCTTTTAAATCCATTTTCTTCCAAACCGCCTCTTGATTAATATATTTAGCAGGCATCATGCAAATGGCGGGCTCGTTACATTCTTTGTACTCTAGTAAAGTTACTAACCTTAATTTCCAGATTGAATAATTTATACCATCAAAAATGGGCATCATTATGTTTTCTATCTTTGCTTGTTTAGCAATTTTGGTGATGATACCGTCTTTTATTCTTGGCTCTTAACTTATACGAGGCGTGAACTCCACGTGGCCTTTTTCTTGATCTCACTATATTTCACTTATTTAACCACCCAACCACGCTCTGCTACCATGTTATAGTGATGGAAGTTAATAAATTAGGCCAGTAGACATATTAAGTACGTTTATTACTTACAAAATAACTTTAGCAAAAAAAATAACGGAGTACATACATAAAAGCAAGCGACGCGATCCACAGATAAGACGTGACATTTTAGTAGCGAATAGAGGGCGCTAATGTTGCCACATTGAAAGCAAGACTTATTTCTAAAACAAGATTATAACATTTACCACAGATTACAACAAGATGTTAGAGTTTTGTGTATTTCTCTTAGTTATTGTCTCTCTCTCTCTCTCTCTCTCTCTCTGTGTGTGTGTGTGTGCGTGCGTGCGTGCGTGCGTGCATGCGTGCGTGCGTGCGTGCGTGCGTGTGTGCGTGCGTGCGTGCGTGCGTGCGTGCGTGCGTGCGAGCGTGCGTGCGTGCGTGCGTGCGTGCGTGCGTGCGTGCGTGAGTGCGTGCGTGAATGCGTGCGAGCGTGCGTGCGTGCGTGCGAGCGTGCGTGCGTGTGTATGAGTGCGTGCGTGCGTGCGAGCGTACGTGCGTGTGGGTGAGTTCGTGCGTGCGTGCGTGCGTGCGTGCGTGCGTGCGTGCGTGCGTGCGTGCGTGCGTGCGTGCGTGCGTGCGTGCGTGCGTGCGTGTGTGTGTGTGTGTGTGTGTGTGTGTGTGTGTGTGTGTATGTGTGCATGTACATATAATATAGTCATTGGTTACATAATTAATATATTAATAGTTCGTGTTAGTAGTTTAGGTATGAAACATTAAGTGTTTAACAACTTAACTAGCTGTCTATTTTATGATGTGGTACTGCAAGAAAATAAATCTACCGAATTAAATTTTTTGTTGTATGTGTCAACCATACGATGAAGGGGAGATCGGATACCAGCGTTTATCCGAGATTTTGGCACATCAAAGAGTGAGTGAGGACGCAAAGAACGCATACCTGCGCGTGGTGGTACGGAGTAACTAATACGAATAATTAATAATTATATCTGTTCAATCATACTCGTTATTGCACAGATCATAAAGTAATCTTACCTCAAGTTGAGTGCGTCTAAACCTTAAGTCTAAAAGTTTATATTTTTTTTAAAAGGAGCATATACGATAAACGCTTACGGTTACGGTACGCGATGCAAGAACTTTTTTGTACCATTTCAATGCTTTGATTATATTTTTTATAAAGTGGGTTCCATATAGACACTCCGTACTCCAATTGCGGCCTGACCAGGGATTTAAAAAGATAGAATAAAGTGATGGGGTTTCTAAATTCAATAGAAGATATTTTTAAGTCCGTACATTTACTAATTATTAAAGCTTTACTAATTATGCTTTATATATGAATATCAAAATGTCATTTGCTATCAAAAAAATTTTGTCATTACAACCTATCAAAACATATAAAATTGCCTCTTACTTGCGGTAGTTGTCACTCTTGGTAGACCGATTGGCAACCATAGTTTTTTTCTAGTCGTTATTAGGAAAACGTTGCTGCCCTTTTGCTGGTTTGTTTCCCTCTGTCGCTTTTTACTACACCCATGGGACGATATATGGTAGTAAATATTTTTACACCGTCAGAACAACAAGCAAGTACTGCATTTATTTTTTAAATAATTTTATCTAATTAAAAATAAGTTGCCATTACAAATCAATCCACTCATCCACAATATAGTATAATTTATTTTCCTAACTCGTTTCTTAAGTGACTTTCACACACTCCAGTCGGCACAATTTCCTGTTTTATAAGCAATCATTAGACCGCCTCAATATTCAATTACTTCTAATTGCCGATAAGATGAGGAGTGATGTCTGAGGACAGATTAACGGTCCTACACATAATTCATTACAGTAATGGACGGCGTTATGGTCGACAATAACTTTTTTACAGTGGCGCGGGTGTGCACGCGTCTTAATGCGCAATCAAGACGTCTATTGGTGAATTTATATGGGCGTCTTTTATACGGTTTAAGGGTCGCTGGAGTAATTAGGCATAATAACTTCTTGATTGTTTTTTTTAATTACGTAAAGCTTCAAATTAATTAACTTCTTCTTATATAACTGCAGTGTCCACCTGATGGTAAATGGCTGCTGCAGCCCATAAACACCTGCAGTCGACGTCGAATAAAGAAGGTCTGAAGGGCTAGCTCTAGCTCTAGCTCTCTATACCCTTCAGACTGAAACACAGCAGTGTAAGCACTGTTATTTGGCGGCAGAAACAGTAAAGACCGTGGTACCCACCCAGACGCACTCCTAGGCACGAAAAGAGTCCCACCACCGAGTAAAATACTACTATCACAGTTTTTATACTATTCTAAGCCAACCCTTCATACCTGATAGTAAGTGATGATGCAGCCGAGGATGATAATGCGTACTGGCAACTTATTATCCTTTGCTGTACGCATGACGAACGATAAAGCAAACGTTTGGTTGTAGGATGGTGGAAGGGAGAGAGTGGAATTGAGTTATGCAATCCCCTTTCTCTTCCTTTGCCTCATCTATACATACAAATAAATAAAATTGAAGTGTCAAAATAACACCTTTTTACTAAATACATATGAAAGTATATACGGTACTTATAACAAATAACTGTCTGTTTGTTCCGGCTAATCTCCAAAATGGCCGGACCGCTTTTGACAGGAATTTCACTAGCAGATAGCTGATGTTATAAGGAGTAACTTCGGCTACTTTTATTTTAGAAAAAGAATTAGGGTTCCGCGCATAAAAATTAAAACACATGAAATCCAATCGTAATAAATTCAGTCCGCATGAATTATAATTGTCACTCTACCTTTATTTTAAACACAAAAGTGGATTCTATTATGGTCTAATAAAAACGTAGTGTAGTTTGTGCGCCAATCAATCAAACTTTTGTTTTATGCTAATACGGGCTCAAAGTTTGCGCTCGACGTCCGGTACACTTCGCTAACAAGATCATATCCCAATCGATATCGAGCCGTACCTATAATCTAGACTTCAACTCTGCCTTAAAGCATAACATCGTTACTTAAGATCGAGCGAGCGACTATCGAGTTATCCATGTCGGGGAGTACTTTGAAATCTACACTATTGAATTAATGTGACGTGAGCACGATGATACTGGCAGGTCTTTGTTATTAAAAGATAAAAAAAATCAAAAGTCTCTCCAAATATTTATCACTAAAAATTAAATATGTAATAATATTTAATAATGTTTCATCATTCATGCATTCATAACAGCCTATAAAATTCCACTCCTGGAATCCTGGAAACCACAGGATGGACAACACACACAGGATGGACAACATACACAGAATGGACAGGAGGTCTTTGTAAAATCAATCGCATGTGCTTATGAGCCAATAACTGTGTCATGTGTACTAATAATAAAACTGTGTTAAAAATGATAAGAGACCATATGAATTGCGTCATTTTGATTTGGAGGAGCTTGAGAGATTATTTCTTAATTCACTGTTCGAAGTCAGTGTTCTGTCGAAGTCTATAATATAACGTACGTGAGCTTTCACATATACTTATTGACGCGATTAATTGAGAAAAATCTAATTTATTATTATGTATATATTACGGCTCCGTGGCGTAGTGGCTTAGCAATTGAGTTGCTGCGCTAAGGGCCGCGGGTTCGAATCCCGCACGGAACAAGTATCTGTATGGCCTACAAATAATTGTTCCAGGTCTGGATGTTTGTCCTTGAGCAATTTATGTTTGTAAACTGCCCCACGATACAGGAGAAAATCCTAGTGTGGAGGTAACGTTTTTTAAAAGAAATAAAATAAAAAATAAATTAATTAAAAATCAAATTTGAACTTAGTTGGAACCTATCTTTAATTTTTTTAATAATTCCCGCTAAGTTATTGTACGTGGTAGTCACGCTGTAGCTATATTGCTGTGTATCGTATTGTGAGTGTAGAGAACTGGAGATCCTTTTTACTGAAAACGAGGTATTCCTACTTGGTCCTCACGGGTACGCATTGTGCATTTTGATTCTTAATCGAGGATTGATGTGGCTTTCAAAGGACACCCATTATCATCAGGTTTCGTTTGTCGAAAAAAAAGTTGAATCAATACCTCTATCAAAGAATCGTCTTTAACGGCTTTACCTCCTCAAGTCAAAACGTTTGAACTATCGAGCTCGCTTCTTGCCCGCTACACTGTCGCTAATGACTAATTACGCTTGCTCTGTATGATACAAGTTTAGTAACTCTTTGCGTTCAGGCAAATATCGACCTTAAATATTATTAATACGCCTTTTATAGAATCTCAGTTAATCATTCTATATATATAATAATTAATAATAGTTATCTGGTTCAGACACTACGAAACTTCTCATAATGAAATTGTCGTTGTTGTAAAAGCTACCTTGGAATTTTACAATAAAGTTTAGTTTCAATTGTACTGTCTGATTTTTTTTTATGTAAGTCTAAGAATGCACCAGAAGAGAAGAGAATGAATGTATACATTAATCATTAATTTTTACACAACGAACATAGACCTCCGCAAAAGAACGCCACAAAACACGGTCCTGAGCCACCAGCATGCTTTCATTCTTGGGGGCGACATCGACTAAATCTTGCATGTCTTATCAGGTCGTCTCTTCATCTGGCAGGGAGCCGTCTTATAATTGCAGGTCACAGGAGAACACAATAAAATCTGTAAAATTAGTTTTTTTTAACTTTAAGATAACTTAATAACTGTGTCAAAATTTAATATGTTACATTCACACAATATGCACAGTTTGGGGCATATGAAATATTAACAATAACCGATCAGTAATAAACAAGAGCAATAATAGATAAATAATAGATAAATAGAGTATCGATTTTTATTTTTTGGTAATGATATTACTCCGTGTAGTGGCGGGTAAGAACACCCACTACCCCATATCTTCCCGTGGGTGTCGTAAAAGGCGACAGAGGGAAACTGAGGCAGAAGATGGCAGCATCTTTCTGATAAAAGCAAAAACCAATAAAAAAACTGCGGTTGCCAACCCGCTCGCCAAGCGTGGCAACTATGGCAATATACCCCCCATGAGCAACGACACTAATAAACGGCCCCCAGTCCCCGGCGGCCCCGCTATTCCTGGCTTCAGTGACGACCAGGGTAACGGCGGGTCAGGGGTTGCTAAGAATCTCCGGTGGAGGTTCGGTTGCCACCTACGACGACTCGACCTGGTAACTTATAACGCACGCACCCTGAGGACTGACGAGAAGATCCTGGAGCTGGAAGAAGAGATAGACAAGTTGCGCTGTCATATTATAGGATAATCCTAGGTCCGAAGAGAGGGGGAGGACACGGTAATCCTCGAATCCGGCAACTTGTTCTATCACCGGGAGGACGACCATCTGTCCATAGGAGGTGTCGGATTTATCGTCCACAAGTCTCGCGTTAACAACGTTGTAAAGATTGGGAGTGTGTCGACAAGGGTTGCGTACCTTATACTCAGGATCACCAAACGGTATTCGCTGAAGTTCATACAGGTTTACGCACCAACCCCGGCACATCCCAATGAGGAGGTGGAGAAAATGTATGAGGATATCTCTAGAGCCATGCATTTCTCCAAAACCCACTATACGGTGTTAATGGGAGACTTCAACGCAAAACTAGGTACAAGAGAGAACGGTGAGCTGAAAGTAGGGAAATTCGGATTAGGGCAACAGAAACCAAGGAGCCAGCAGCTGGCCGACTTCATGGAGAAAGAGGAACTCTTTGTGATGAACTCTTTCTTCCAGAAGCGGCCCCATAGGAAGTGGACCTGGTCGAGCCCCGACGGTTCGACAAAAAATGAGATTGACTTCATTATGACGACTAGACGGCAACTGTTCAGTGATGTCTCAGTGATTGCGAGGGTGAAAACTGGTAGCGATCACCGAATGGTTAGAGGCACACTGAACCTAAACATTAAGTTGGAGAGATGTCGTCTAATGAAGTCAACGCTCCGTCCCCTCGTGCTTTAATCCAAAGTCCCGAAACCTTTCAGCTCGAGTTACAAAATCGTTTTCAGTGCCTAGAAGATTGCAATGTAGTGGACGAATGTAGTGAATGAATGACAAGCTCGTGGAAACTGTCCATGCGGTCGGAGCTAAGTTTTGCTAGACCCGCCGCAGAAGAACACAAAAACTCTCCGATCACACACTTAATCTCATGGCTGTCAGACGGGAAATGAAGGGAATCTTCAGTAGATTTTATAGTATACAGGCAATTGAACAGACAGACCTCCAAATGCATGCGGCGGCACTTACGCAACTTTAATACTGCTCGTATTGAAGAAGCGATCGAGCGGAACCAGGCCTCCAAAGTCTTTGCCAGATCTGTCTGCCAGAAAAAGCCAACTGTCGAAGCATCGTTTCCGGGACACCTGAGATTTTGAGTTCTATGGGCATCGTTGGAGCCACACGCAAGTGTGAGTAACGATCTAAGAACGAGTCTTATCTAACACAATTCCGATGATATCCCGGACGTCAGTCTCAGCTCTCCAGCACCTCAAAAACGGCAAGTTCCCGGGCGAGTATGAAATTACATCGGAGCTTCTGAAAGCGGGTGGAAAACCGGTACTTAAAGTCCTTCAGAAGGTCTTTAATTCCGTCCTCCATTGTGGCACTACTCAGGAGGCGTGGAGCAGAAGTGCGGTGGTCTTGTTCTTCGAGAAAGGTGACAACGCTCTCTTGAAGAACTACAGACCGGTTTCCCTTCTGAGCCGCGTCAACGTGCTGTTTTCGAGAGTCATTACGAATCGTTTCGCATGCAGACTCGTTGAACTAGCCGGTTTCCGAAAAGGCTTTAGCACCATAGACCACATACATATCATTCGGCAAATTGTACAGAAGGCCGAAGAGTACAATCTGCCACTTTGTCTTGCGTATGTGGACTATGAGAAAGCCTTTCATTCCGTCAAAATTTGGGCGGTGCTGCAGTCCCTTCAGCGGTGCCAATTGGACTGTCGGTATATCGAAGCACTGAAGTGTTTGTACAGTAGGGCTATGATGGCTATGCGAGTACAGAACCAGAGTACGAAACCTATCCAACTGCAGAGAGGTGTAAGACATGGTGACGTAATATCCTCGAAACTCTTCACCGCTGCGTTGGAAGACGTTTTCAAGCTACTGGACTGGAAAGGATACGATATTAACGTCAATGGCGAGTAGATCACTCACCTTTGATTTGCACGACCTAAGCACTATGCTCAATGACCTCAATAATGTCTCCCAACGGATAGGTCTTAAGATGAACATGGACAAAACAAAAACATTTTTAACCTCCATGTCACACTATGCCGGTAGTTGTTGGGAGCACAAAGCTAGAAGTTAATGACGAATATGTTTACCTGGGACAACTAGTCCGACTAGGTTAGTCCAACTTTGACCGAGAGGTCAATCGACGGATTCAACTCGGCTGGGCAGTGTTCGGGAAATTACGACACATCTTCTCGTCAGGTATACCTCAAAACCTTAAAACTAGATTATACAACCAGTGCGTGTTGCCTGTGAAGACCTATGGATCTGAAACGTGGCCCTTCACTGCTGGCCGTGTGAGGAAGCTCAAAGTTGCTCAGCAAGCTATAGAGAGGCCTATGCTCGGCGTCTCTCTGCGTGATAGACTTAAAAATGAGGATATCCGCAGTAGAACCAGGGTAACCGACATAGCCCAAAGAATTAGTATGCTGAAGTGGCAACGGGCCGGCCATATAGCTCGAAGAATCGACAACCGATGGGTAAGAAATGTTCTCGAGTGGCAGCCTCGTACCGGCAGGCGAAATGTAGGACGTCCCCCCACTAGATGGAGTGACGATCTGTTAAGACATGCAGGAAGTCAATGGATGCAGGTGGCTCGGGACAGTGCTTTGTGGCTTTCCTTGGGGGTGGCCTAAGTTCAGCAGTGGACTTGTGAAGGGCTGTAATGATGATAATGATGATAAATGATTTATGCTTGGTTATTGCATATAGAGATTTCGATTTCCTTGACGAGTCGTTCTAAAATGCACAATGTTCTAAAAACAAATTAAAATTAAAATACTGGTTTAACTACTTGTGAACCAAACGGAAAGTAAAAACCATTCTTAAGTGCATATCATATATAATATAGGAATCGAGAATTATTTTTTTTCGAAATTTTAAGCCTACATCTATATTAGTGTTTTATTTATTCGATCATTTCTTCTTCTGTTCAAGTATTTCCTCCAAATCGCTCTTGATTTCTCATTAAACAACAATACCAGAGCTTGAGGGATCAGTCTAAAAGCCATCAGATTAAACCATCTCATTTCGTTATCACCTCTATAAGTTTCGATTATGATCATCGCCATACTAAATGTTGTTATTACGTCACAAACGAATCCAACTCCAATTAAGGAAACAACATGTCCGCAACGTATCTTCGACATCCTCGTTTTGGTGGATGATAATACAGTTAGTACAATATTCATTACAACAAAGAGGTTTAAGGTCATTATCACATATAAAGGAATAAACCGAACTACAGCTAACTTTATAAGTTTCCTTATTCTAAATACTCTAGGAATGAAACAATCCGTCACGGACTTCATTATAAAAAGCAAGCCGAAGCTAAATATCGTAACTTTTCTCTTTTCGCAGCTTATCTTCCCTGGATACACCAACACAAACTTCAGGTAAGAGATCATACATGCACACAGAGACCAACATAAAGATGCAAGAAATAAGTAGCCATTAATCGCAATTAAGTTTTCATTGACTTTATAATTAAAACCTGGAAATTGGTTCTGGAAATTGGTAACAAGCTCCAAGTGCAAAGATGAAGAGTTCCTGTTATAATTCTACTCATACTAACGTAGTTGAGAAGAGTTCGCCATCGTGGAATCAAACACCAAGTTGCCACCAGAGCGGCAGAACAGATAAGAGAAAGCAACGCACCAATGGGTATTAAATCAAAAAAACATATTTTTAATTTAATTTCACATCGCAGAGTCACACTTAGTACCTTCACAGTAAGCAACAAACTATGCTATGTTTTCAAATAATAGCCGTTTATTTTAAGTCCACTAATTAAAATTATCGTTATCAACGAAATTAACAAATGTTGAATATAATGACATTGATCTTGATACCATGCATTAATGATGCTTCATTAGGTAGTTTACATAGTTTTTTGTTTTTAAGTGATAAACGAGCACACTATCCACCTGATGGTAAGTGGTTGCTGCGGCCCATAGACATTTACATCTATCCTCGATTACGAATCAAAATGCAGATACGTTGTCAGCCGTGAAGACTCAGACAGAATGCCTCGTTTGCAGTAAAAAGGGCCTCCGGTTCTCTACACTCACCATACGAAACACAGCAGTATTAGCTGTAGTTAGTGGTAAAGCTGCTATTTTACGCTGGCATTCTGTGACAGCGTGGTCCTTCCCCGGTCCAGCCGAACCAATCGTGTTACAACTATACTACTAATTTAGCTGCAGCATGGCTCTACCACGTAAAACGTTGGCATGTTATATTAAAAATAATAATTATAAGCCCATATACCAATGAAACTTCAAATATTTTCTTCCTTGTCAACTTAACAAATTTCCACTGCTAAACATTTGCCATAGCTGTCATAATTCTGGGTTTCTGGCTGGTTCTTCCCAACTCCCAGGACGGAGGTTTTTTCCGAACTAGCTTAAATGACTTTCAATAAGTATTCTTGTAATCCATATTGAATAAAAATGATTCTATTCTATTCTAGGCGAGTGGTAAATTAAACATAAGAATTAGTTTAAATAAGTATGATTTATATTCCATATTGAATAAAAAAGTTTATATCTTTATTTTTGATGTATATTTAATATACCGACCAGTCTTTGATGACTAACAATGTTTTAACTATTAAATAAGAGAATCTAAATAGCACATTATTTGCAGATTTAGTAATGATGTGACTTAAATGTCTCAAGCGTTTGTTTACTCCTGGTATTCTTTATTCTTAACTTAGGAAGCAGTATCTAACGTTGTCTATTGCTGCAATCTTGTTTTGTAAGTAAATAAAAAAACACACAGGTAACTGCAAATCCCCACTAACTGCTTGTAATAACATTTCTATTGTATCGATCTGCTTTCGTTATTTTAAGCCTGTAAATGTTACATTTGCATAATATTTGATCGATTATATCTTCTTCGTTTTAAATGTTTCCTCCAAATATCGCGTGACTTTTCATTACATAACACCACCAGAGTTTGAGGTATTAATCTTAAAGCAATCACGTTCATCCATGTTATTTCTTCATTACCTCTACAAATATCGATTAGCACCATTAACATACTAAATGTCGTCACTACATCACAAACGAAGCCAACTCCTATTAAAGACACAACATGGCCGCCTCGCATTTTGGACATCCTCGACTTACGGCATGACATCACAGTTAGTACTACCTTGATAAAGGCAAACGTGTTCAAAGAAATAATTATATATACAGGAACAAATCTTACCGCCACTAAACTTGACAATTTATTAATGCCAAATACATTAGTGACGAAGAAATCCGTCACAAATTTTATCGTGAAAAGAACACCGTAGCTAAATATCGTAGCTTTTCTCTTCTCTTGACTTATCTTCCCTGGATATACCAACACCAACTTCAGGTAAGAGATCATAGATGCACACAGCGACCAACATAGCGAAGCAAGAAATAAGTATCCATTCACCAAAACTAAGGCGTCGTTGATTATAGCATTTATGTTATATTCTGACAAGCTTGCAGAAACCAAGTGGAGAGTTCCTGTTATTATTTGATTGATACTGACGTAGTTGAGAAGTGTTCGCCATCGGGGAATCAAACACCAAGTTGTTAGCAAAACACCAGAACATATAAGTGAAAGAAACGCACCGACAGGTATTAGATCAATGTACATTTTTGTTTATATAATAACTCATAATTTTTCACAACGTTCTTCCGTGACTGCAATACACATTAATGTTTTAGGCTTGTAAGTATCCACTGATTTAAACTCATTAATTATTATTATGGTTATCAAGTAACAAATTAAAATTAAATATACTGCGCAAATGCTGTGACTTTTCTCTCGCCACCAGCACACGGCTATGTTATATTGAAAGAAACTCTTTTGCAAAAAAACAAAAAAAAACGGGCACTTAAGCAAAGAACTAATTTTATTTTTACTATTAGATTGTTTGATAACTTTAGGCAGTTGTACTCAGAATTATGTAAATTAATTAGCAAGGAATAGTTGTTGTCACTTTTATGATAACGTTTTGATTAAATTAATGAGAAATAATTGTTAACAATTTCACTATCCCGTGAATCGTATATGATGAACATTTCAATTATTTAGCTTTAGTAGTTCAGAACGTCCTAGACCTACTCTTTGGGATTTAGATCGGGACTTCGAGCTGGTAATGTATATTTTAACACAGTATAGTATTTTTTTATAGTTAATTTATCTTATCAGAATTTTTTTGATTTTACATATCAATTCAATCATCCATATTATAATATAATTTATTTTCCTAACTCGTTTCTTAAGTGACTTTCACACACTCCGATCCGCACAATTTCCTGTTTTATAAGCAATCATTCGACCGCCTTAATATTCAATTACTTCTAATTGCCGATGAGATGAGGAGTGATGTCTGAGGACAGATTAACGGTCCTACACATAATTCATTACGGTAATGGACGGCGTTATGGTCGACAATAACTTTTTTACAGTGGCGCGGGTGTGCACGCCTTAATGCGCAATCAAGACGTCTATTGGTGAATTTATATGGGCGTCTTTTATACGGTTTAAGGTCGCCGGAGTAATTAGGCATAATAACTTCTGGATTGACTTTTTTAAATTACGTAAAGCTATAGCCTTTGAAATTAATGAACTTTTCTTTATTATAACTATATTAGCTGGTGCCCAGCGCATTGCAGCCGCAGAAGAAATAATTGCGGAAACATTGTTTTGAATTTGGAAGAATTATATTGTTTAATTGGGAATGACAATGCATTCATTGAATTTCATTAATATATAACTTCAAATAAATTTGTCGGTACGATACGATATCTTTGCGAAAATGCATGCAATTAGTTGTTTTACCCCAATCTGATGAACGATATGGCAGCGCATAAAATACAAACAAACATTTTATTTACGTGGTAGAGCCATGCTGCAGCTACATCACTGGTATAGCTGTAGCACGAATGGGTCAGCTCGACTGGGAAGGACCACGCTCTCACAGAATACCAGCGTAAAATAGCAGCTTAACACTGTTGTGTTTCGTATGGTGAGTGTAGAGAACTGGAGACCCTTTTACTGAAACGAGGCATTCCATCTTAGTGCTCATGGGTGAAAACGCATCTGCATTTTGATTCACAATCTAGGAAATGTGTAGATGTCTATGGGCCACAGCAACCACTGTTGGACTGTGTGCTCGTTTGTCACCCTTATCCTTTAAAAAACAAAGATTAATTTTTATATATTAGGTATAACTGCAGTGACAAATTTACTTACAGTCCACCTGATGGTAAATGGCTGATGCTGGCAACTTTACAAGAATAATTTCTGTACGCATGACGAATGATGGAGCAAACCGTTTAGTTCGAATGGGCGGTAAGTCGATAACGAAAGTGTGGAGACTGGCTGAGCGTCTGGTTGTCTGATGGTGGAAGGAGAGTGGAATTGTTATACAATTCCTTTCTCTTCCTTTACCTCATTTATACAAATAAATATAATTGAAGGGTCTGTTTATAATGTCAAAATAACATATTTTTACTAAATGCATATGAAAGTATATACGGTACTTATAAAAAAAAATGAAATTTATGTCTGTCTTTCTGTTTGTCTGTTTGTTCCGGCTAATCTCTGAAATGGCCTGACCGCTTTTGACAGGAATTTCACTGGCCAATAGCTGATGTTATAGGGAGTAATTTTGGTTAATTTTATTTTGGAAAAACAATTAGGGTTCCGCGCAAAAAATTAAAACCCATGAAATTCAATCGTAATAAATTCACGCGAACGCAGTTGCGGGGAACAACTAGTATAATATAATTGTCACCCTACCTTTATTTTAAACATAAAAGTGGTTTATATTATGGTCTAATAAAAACGTTATGTAGTTTGTGCGCCAATCAATCAAACTTTTGTTTTAAGCTATTACGGGCTCAAAGTTTGCGCTCGGCGTCCGGTACTTCGCTAACAAGATCATATCCCAATCGATAGCGTGCCGTACCTATAATCTAGACTTCAACTCTGCCTTAAAGCATAAGATCGTTAGTTAAGATCGAGCGAGCGACTATCGAGTTATCCTTGTCGGGTAGTACTTTGGAATCTACACTATTGAATTAATGTGACGAGTACGATAATACTAGATGATACTGGGAGATTTTTTTATTAGAATAATTTAAAAGTTAAAGTTACAGCCTATATACGTCCCACTGCTGGGTACAGGCCTCCTCTAACTTCTGAGGTTTTATGGCGAGGAAGTGTACGCCGCGCTGCCCCAATGCGTGTTGGCGGACTTCATGTCTTCG